>CM053787.1:457773727-458997477 GCA_028749045.1 Cupressus sempervirens
GAGGCTCTTCTAACAGGCAACAAGTGAGATCGCAGATTTTCACATGTAGATGCTGGTGTTTACAACTGTTTTTGCACAAGCATAAAGTGATAGTGATTTTTTGTTCATTTTTGTTCATGTTGTTAGCATTGTTTTCCTAATTTAAGTGTGTAATGATGCAATTGCTTTAACAAAATCCCCTGCATGTTTTATGCTTAGTTCTAAGGGTTCCTTGGTGGGGCACTACATAGCCAGTACAACCAAAATACTTTCAAATAGAAACTATTTAGTAACTAGGACAAAAAATTCTTCTAATAGAGAACACTACATAGAACTAGATCTAAGACACTATCATGCATAGAACTGAATGTTATGGTTGTGATCTTCTTTTCAAATCTATGTAGCATAGAACATTATACTTATGTGTATAGACACACTTCCTGTATGTGATCCAAAGCTCGTATATTATCAAGTGTGTCCAATGATGGGGAGAGACCTCCGTGCAAGCAGAAGATCTGCAATGAAACAAAAGAACATAAAATTTTCTTATAGTAAGAACAAGTTTGTTGTGCTGCACAGGGTACCAACAAAATAGTGTATAATATCTTTTTCTTTACCTAGCTTTCAATGAGGGATGTCAGTGGCAAGTAATCAAAGAGATCTATAAAATACTTCCATACATTTGCATTTCCATATTATCTTAGACATTCATCGTAAAATCCATACCTGAAATTGCAAGAAAATAAAATAATTCTTGAACACAGTCAAAAAATTAAGATAAATTACAAATAGATTGACAAATTTTGGTCAACTTTCTAATCTCCCCATTCAGATACTAATATGTTGCCTCTCATAATTTAGATATAGCCTCAAATGGAAAACAATGTATGTAATTGCTTTAAGCATGATGATACGAAGAAATACTGTAGTTAGTGCCCCTCGTCAAACAAGCCAAGCAACAATTTTTTTTGGTAATTTGAAGTTCCTAAACTGAATTATGTTCCCCTATGTAATTTGAAATTTATGTAACAAATCCTCTTCTACCTTTCAATGAAGTCAAGGATGGTGGAGGAGTTTATTTAATATTTACTAAATTGTAGGACAATTTATCTTGGGAAATATAGGAATTGTACGTGTTACGACAATGATTTTTGAACTCTAACCAGCTGCATTTCATAAATGTTGACTTGGGTGAGAAAATGGTTGTATTTAAATTGAGAAATGATGTTAACTCATTTGAATTTAAGAGATTACTGTTTATTGAGCTCACCATTTGTTACAATTCAGCATGAGAGCCTTTAATAGAAAAGTCAAGTTGATAACATATTTAAAAATAATACATTTGATGCAATCATGCATTTTGTTGTTGTTGCTTATGTTGGAGATAGTAGTCTTGACCCATTAAGCTATATTATGATTATGTGAATTTATATTCTATCCGTTTGCAAGTTATGGATTGGAATTATTTGCAAAAAGTTTTTTTAATATCAATTTCTTCTAGAGAGTGAATCAGGAGTGTGCAGTCGTATCAGTGGATTTGGAAGACAACAATGGATGACCCATGTTTTTTTAGCTATAGTATAGTCATTCATCACAAAGCTTACATGTCATGTGTGGGAGTAACTCTAGAATGTCACAAATTAGTATATTATTATAGTTCAAATCTTGTTTATTTTAGTTTTTGTTTTATTTTGTAAAAGTCAATCTAGATTTAAATAATTATGCCTTTAGTTTCAAATTTAATGGGGGATTGAATTGAACTAACTATTCCTCTTATTAACTAGTATACCAAATTACAACATTCATTTATTTATGAATAAAATAGAGATGCTTAGTAAAATAAATTTACTCAAAAATAGGTATGGAGGTTTGTGTTTACTGGAGGGTAGCATGACCAAGCTTTAAAATAATAAGAATGGAAATACGTGTGATCAGTGGATTTGTACATGTGAACAATGTGGAAAGCTCAGTTTGTAGGGGTAAGCCATATGGATGCCTAATTTTCATGGAAGCACCTTCATGCCCACCTTCAACTTGGGACCTTATTGCTCCATATGACAACATAACAACTCAGTGTCTATTTTTGGCTACTCAAAGTCGTGTCTATTTATCTCAAATATTTGGTGCATTGAGATTTTAGTGAAACTATTGTTATTTATTTCCCTTATTTACCAAGTTGAATATGTTGAAACATATGAACTGCTGTTGTTTGCATTAATATGGTTATGGTTTAAATGTAAAATGATTGTCTGATTTTCATTGTAGATATTATCATAATATTTGATTAGACACTTTGACTCTATCAAAGGCAATACTTTCCAATAAAGATTCATCTTAGACCACACCCAATATAGATACTTCCTCACTGTTGTGATTTAATGATACCCTGAATTGTTCCTTCAATAAATCTAGATTATTACTGTAGATACACTGTAGATGCAATAATATCATGGTGACTGAATATACTCTCCATCCACAAATAATATATATATTACCATGATAAGTCGTGTCCCATATATCATTCTCAAAATCATCACTTTATCCTAGATATTGATTGTATCAAATTAATACCAACAATAGTTTATGTCTTGGATTCTTTTGTGCCAGATAATGCCAAGGGACCAATGCCCAAGCATCAGTTTTTAGTATTATCTAACAATCTCACAAGGATGGAGAAGTTTATAATAGCTCCTTGATTCACAATGTTAGAAGACAAAAGATCAATTTCCAAGAAAAAGGAAGAAAATTGGTTGGTAATCCAATTTCTGACTCTTTGACTACTTAGTTATATCTTTCCCACTTTACCAGTTGCAAATAACCTATGGTGAATGTGAATTTTCCATGGGATAAATGTAGGTTAGCCACTTTTGCTAATCATTTAATATTGTTCTTTTGGTGGCCGTCACTGTTGCATATGGATTCATAATGAGGTACCTTTTGTATTGAAATGACACTATTTTTCAAAAGCATATCTCAATATGCAATTAACTTTAACTTTTGATTCAATCTTCATATTCATCTTTCCCTTGATATAATTGTATTTGCTAGGTTTGGTTAAACAAATATGTCTTCTTTATATATATGGATTAAATAAATAAATATTATTATGTGATGGTTATAAAGTAGCTTGGGCTCACTGAAGTCTCGGCTCCTTGAGGTTTCCTTAACTGTTATAAATTGCAGGTTTTCTAAGCAGCATCAACAATAACTATAATAGAGAATGATTTCTTATCGAAATATCCTCTATTTGTTTATTCTCTATTGTTCGGTTCTTTTGTTGCTTGACTATTTAGAAATTCAGGTACTGTTGAAAATCCCTACATTTTTCTATTCTTTCCATCTTATAATTCAATTATTGTGGCTAGTGCAAATGAGAAAGTCGTTGAAACCCTCTGTGCAAAAATTCTTCAATTGATTTTTAATGAATAAAGCCCTAATTCAATAAGTGTCTTTTTTTGATGGGGATTATTTTAGACATGGATGAAATGGATTATGGATTCGAGTATTCTAATGAGGATCCAGATGAAGAAGATGTCGCCATTGAAAACTAGTATTACAACTCTAAAGGTGCCAAATAAATTGAATCTTTTCTATTTTTGATTTTTTTAAATGGCAATGATTTTTTATTTATTTTTGAATAAAAATTGGGTATTTGTAGAAGTAATCACATGCCCTAAAAGTTAGGGCGACGGTTACTATTGTTCATCAAGCATTATGTTGTTCCTGTAATGCCAGATCATTTGTTATTGATGTTGATTTTTTCAAGTTTTGGGAATGTTTCATTTAATGGCTATTATGTTGATGACAATGAGTGAGTCTTCCTTCACTGTCTCTAGAAGGCTCCACTTACTTCATTACTGTTGAGAGTGCAATTGGTATGGAGAGACTATAAAGATGCATTGTGATGTGTAGGTTCTTATGAGAGGGGGCTTTAAACTTATCGATATAGTGTATGAGGGTACAATTTGTTGTAACAACTTGTGACTGACTGTTGTAATCCTTTTTGCGATGACTGGAATCCATTGTGTCTGTAAAAAGTATTTTAGATCCCTTCAAAACATATTTATTCTATAATAAAACTATATAATATTTGAGTAAACTCATTGATCCACGTTTCACCAGAAGTGGTTCAGAAGAACCTCTCATGAAAATGAATGCTATACTTAGCATTCGTTACACTAACTTTTCCATGTATTTAAGAAGTAGAAAATATATTAATTAGAAAAAAGTTGTAATTAAAGTCTTGGGGGGATCAATAGATTTATAAAATTAATATTTTCAACTACTAAATTAATATGCTACCAAAATATGTTTACTTAATTTTTGACGTACTCAAATCATTTGCTTACATATTTCTAAATAGTAAGTTGCATGGCAGTGTCTGTAAGCATAGCTTATTAACAAGATCTCTGTGTTTCCATTATGCTTGGTTATTGGACATTTTTTCATATAAAAAAAATACTATATTTTAGCAAGCCAAAAAATTTTCTTATCAAGATCTTTTCTTTCATAAAGTATTAGTGACAACCAAAATATAGTGTTAGTTGTCCAAAGAGAAGTTGAAACAAAAAGATCTTTGCATGTCGCCAAATACCCTGTGGGACTTCACATGCTTGTGAAAGATTTTGAAAGGGTGTGCCTTGATCAGCTTGTGGAATATTTTGAGAGGTTGTGCTAGATGAATGAAGGAAACAAAGAGAAGTTTTAGATCATCGAAATTTTTGGAATGGGTGGGGTTGGCAAAACAACTCTGGCCAAAGAGTTGTTTAACCGAAAATACTCCCAATATGAGTGAGCATGTTTTATGTTCGATGTGAGGGAAACCTATGGAAATATAAGTTTTTCTTCTTTACAAATGAAATTCATCAAAGATCTATTCCAGATAGATCCATTCCATTTTCAATCTATAGAGTAAGGAAAAACTCATATAGTGAATTGCCTAGATAGGAGCAATAGGCTAAGTTTCCTAATCATTCTAGATGATATTGATCACCTGCAGCAGTTAGATGCTCCACTTATAACAGAAATTGTAAAGAAGTTGGTTTATAGCCTTGTAATAGTTACAAATCATGATGTGGGGTGCTTATAAATGCAAAAATTAGTGTTGCTTATAATCTAAAAGGGGTGGATATAGACAATGCCATAGAGCTATTCAGTTGGCATTCCTTTGGACAATCCCGTCCAGCTGAGGGTAATGAGAATCTAGTTAACTCCTTCCTAAATATATGTAGAGGATTACCTCTGTCAATTCAAGTTCTTGGCAGTCATGTTCATGGCAGAGATTAGAATTATTAGAGCTAGAATTGAATAAAGTTACCAAGACATTGCCTCGAGACATACACCAAAGCCTTAAAATAAGCTTTGATGCATTGGACTATGAGGAACAACAAAATAAGCACATTGCCATGGAAGTATGGGAGGCATCAGCATGGAGCTCTTGGCATGCAATGGAAACACTTAAAAACAAGTGTCTTGTTCAAGAAATGAAAGGGCATTCATGAGAAATATTTACAGTTATAATGAGAATGCATGACCATCTGTGGGACATGGGAAGATAAATTGCAAATAGCTTGAGCCCACTGCATTTTTGGCGGCCAGGAGATAATTTACATCTGGTATGGCTATGTCTCCTCCCATTTTCTACTTCATATATATAATAATAATAATGATTGGAGAAAAAAGGATTCTAAGAGTAATGGATTTTTTTGTTTTGCACCTTGCCATCATCCTCCTCTAAATGTGCCTTTCGCTATAGAGATCCCCATAGAATATAGTAGGTCAAAAAAGTAGTTAGCAGATGCGAGTCTCTACCCCTCTCAATGTGATGAGTTAGCTAATGTGGGTCTCTACCCCTCTCAATGCCTTGAGTTAGCACCAAATGTGGGTCTTTGCCCCTCTCAATGCTACTAAAGTCTCCCGCCCTTCCTTTCCGAAGAACCCTGTGTCGATTTCTTTCAAATGAGAAACATTTTTTATTTTTATTTTTCTCTTATATCCTATTAGCATTGCAATTGCGATGGCATCGGGATAAAATTGAAAAAAAAAAGCCAAAAATGCATTACATTTTCTTGCCATCACAAATTGATGTTGCAAATTGACCCCTAATGTATTAGTGAGATACCTAGGATTACATAAATTGTGGTGCAGGAGCACCTAGGTAGGCTAGTTTGTACCTAGTGCTTCTTTCTTGTCATTTTGGCTTGTAGTGATGCTAGAAAAATCACTAGTGGTTTAATAAGACCTAATAGGTCCTTAGGTAAGGTTTCATTAGTTGCTAAGTGGGTTTTTGCTCCTAAGTTGCCGTTATGCCAAAAAGTTGCTCAACAGGGGTTAGGTTGACCAAAGTGGTAGGAAAGTTGACCAAGGGTCAAAAACCATCTTGGAATGTCTAAATAAATCTAATATTAACCCTTACCAAGTTTGGTGAACTCATTTGTTAAGAATTTTAAGTTATGGCAAAAATTGCTCAAAATTGCAAAAGTTGCAAAATTGCAAAATTGCAACTTTTTGCAACTTTTCTTGCAAAGTTGAAAATGAGTGCAAAGATTTATTTAGGGGTTTGAGCATGACCAAAATAGGTTGGAAACACCTATATAAGTCCATTCTTGATCAGTTTCAGGGGTTGGCAAGTTTAGTGGCCATACATGTATGGATTTTGTGTGCATTTTTTCATGGCAGCCACTTGGTAAATGAGCATTTTGGTGTTGAATATGGTTGGAAGTCTGGTTTTTCTTATTTGGAACAATTATATGCATTATTTTTAATCTTTTTCACGTGCTCAAGTTGATAGTACAAGCTTTGTTAATACTGTACATAAGTTTTTTTGAAGTTTTTGCCAGTTTTCTAGTTTATAGCAGCAGTTTGAATTAAATGGACTCTTTCTCCATTTTCCACCATTGAAACCTCATGATACTGTGAGATTTGGAGGAAGATACAATGTACATTATGTTACAAAAAGAAGGGCTCTTAAATATGAAGGAAAACAATTGTTTGTTGATGCCCTAGGCAAGAAAAGTGTCTTGGCTAGTGGAAATATCGATGTAACCAGCAACATATCACGTGTTGGATGATTGAAAATGTGAAAAAAAGTATGGAAAGTGGTAGGGAATGTTCCTACAGTACTCTTGGTGCAATTGGAGGTGATGGTGTGCTCTAGAAAGAAAGTTATGCAAGATTTTGCAAAACCAGGTTCAAAAACTACTTCTAGCTTTAGTTTTTAGCATTTTTGTGTTTTGGGTGTTTGGCATATGGTGGAGGCCTAAACGTGGTGGAATAATCTTTATTTTTGAAAAGGGTATTCATATACCTAACTTTTTTAAGGATTTTTATGTAGGTTTTGTGAGCAGCACACAATTTTAAGTGTTGAAACCCTCTTTTCTTGGTTGTATGACAGCAACATTTGTAAAGGTCTTTGTGTGAACTTGTAAGATCTTCTATTGAAAGTCGTTTCTTGGCTTGATAATGTCAATATGAACATGTTAAGGTACTAGAAAGGTCTTAAAGGATGAAGGAAGTTGGAAAAACACAAGGTCTATGTTCTAGCCTTGTTTTGGCAACATTATAGCAGCACTTTGCCAACTTGTTTGTAAAGTTGGAAAATATTTCTAAAGTGTTTTATTTTGGTTTGAACATGATTAAAAAAAGCTTGATGAAGCATGGGAAGACCACCAAGAACCTCAAGAAATGCTGGAGAGCATATTGTGACTAGTTACCTAGGAAGCACCTGGCAAGCCATGTGGTGAATGAAAATTTCAGCCACCTATAAAGTTGTACTTTATTTCAATTGGTGTCACAAGGTGAATGGAGTGGATCTTGGATTGATCCAAGGTTGGTGAGTGGGTAATCACCATCAAGGTCAAAGGAATGACCTATAAGCCCTAGGAAAGGACTAGGTAGCAAGAGGAAACCTTGTGGTTACATTAGAGTGGTATCAGAGCAAGTTAAAGATTTGGGAAAAGGTAGTGGATGTCTGAAGTTACAGAATCAGTAGGTGAATCCATGATGGTGACTAATATTCAATTAGCCAAAGAGGTTAATGAACAAAAGGAAAGAAATCGGCTTCTTGAAGAAGCACTGGAAGAGGTGAAGAAAAAATTGGATGCAGTTGTAGAGGAAGCCAAGAAAAGAGATGAAGAAGAAGATGGTAAGGGTAAAAAGGTAGCAGAGGAAGACATTGTACTTGAAACTAATCCTATCTTGCAAGAAGAGACATTTTTAAAAGCCATCAAAGCACTAGGTGGCAAAGCTTTGGAAGGAATACCTCTGTTTACAGGAAAGATGGACTTAGATGCTGTCTTAGATTGGATTGAAGGAATTGAGAACCATTTCGAGTGTGAAGGGGTAATCGAGGCTCAAAAGGTGAAGGTGGCAACCTCTAGAATTAGAGGATCAGCACTCACTTTGTGGAAATATGTCCAAGGCAAGAGATTTATGCAGGATAAAGCACCCATAGCCAACTGGAAAGCTATGGTAATGAAGATTCAAGAAAAATTTCTTCCAGAGGATTTTGAAATCCAACTTCATCAAAGAAGGCAAGGAATGAAACAAAAAGATATGGATGTGGCTTCCTACACAAAAGAATTAAAAAGATTGTGTTTGAGATCCAAGAAGCAAGAGGAGGAGCCTATCAAAGTTGCAAGTTACCTAAGTGGCCTAAAATGGAGTATTCAAGAAGAGCTTAGTTTGTGGACACCTACAATAGTCCAAAAATGCCATCAACTTGCTATAAAGGTGGAGGAGAAGCACAAAAAGAAAGGTGATTCA
Organism: Cupressus sempervirens; assembly: GCA_028749045.1. Taxonomy (NCBI): domain Eukaryota; kingdom Viridiplantae; phylum Streptophyta; class Pinopsida; order Cupressales; family Cupressaceae; genus Cupressus; species Cupressus sempervirens. The sequence continues at coordinate 457,782,470 of CM053787.1, forward strand.
AGTTTTAGAGGAAAAGGAAGGAACCAAAGAGGGCAAAGAGGAGGCTACCATGGTAGAGGTGGTGAACCAAAAGGTCAAGCTGAGAGTAAGACCAATGAGCAGCCAAATGAAACCTCACAAAGAGGAGGTCATAATAGAGGAAGAGGAAATCATAGTAGCTCTCAAAGAGGAAGAGGAGCAGGCAGATCAAGTTCTTATTTTGCAAGCATGAAGTGCTACAATTGTGGCTAGCTTGGACACCCTACTTATAGGTGTCCTGAGAAGCCTTCTTCTTCGAATCCAAGCAAGAGAGTGGCATTTGTACAAGAGGATTTTTCAAACAGAAAGGATGCTGATGTAGATCATCTTGAGTCTAAAAAAGGAGAGAGTTTGATGTATAGGAGGGTACTAATCAAACAACCTACCCCTAATGAACCCAAACAAAGAAGGGAGTTTTTTAGAATCAAGTGCAAGATTCTAGGCAAAGTATGCAAGGTGGTAGTGGACTCAGGATCCACTGATAATGTCATCTCTAAAGAGGCTGTTACTAAACTAAAATTGACAAGGATAACTCATGAGAATCCCTACAAGGTCACTTGGTTAAATAAGGGGCAAAGTATCTTGGTTAATGAGCAAGCTTGGGTGGAATTCTCCATAGCTGGCTACAAGGACAAGTTGTTGTGTGATATATTGCCCATGGATGCATGTCATCTTTTGCTTGGTAGACCATGGCAATTTGATAGAGAGATGAAGTATGATGGTAGAGAAAACTCCATTTCATTCAAGAAAGGAGGTAAAACTTTCAAAATTTAGTCTTTACTAGAAGAAGAGGGAACACAAGAAAAGGTTCATAAAGTGTTGTTGTATGGTGAGAAGGAGTTCTTAAGGGAACTTAAACAAGTGGAAAATTAGGGTTTTTCTGTCATACTAAAGTCTGAAAATGAAGAAAAATTAGTCAAAGAACCTTTGCCTTTTGAAGTTCAAACTTTGCTTGATAAGTACAAGGAAATTGTGAGTGATGGTACACCATCTACTTTGCCTCCAAGGAGAGTCATTAGCCATCAAATTGACTTTGTTCTTAGTGCCTCTCTACCTAATAAAGTAGCGTACAAACTCACCCCAAATCAGAATTTGAAAGTTGCAAGACAAGTTCAAGAGTTGTTGGATCAAGGCCTAATTCAAAAGAGCATAAGCTCATGTGCAGTTCCTGTGGTTTGGCAGCCAAGAAGGGAGGAAAATGGAGGCTTTGTACTGATTCAAGAGTAATAAACTGGATCACAATCAGGTATAGGTTTCCTATACCCCGGATTGAAGACCTAATGGATTTTCTAGGTGGTGCTAGGTACTTCACAAAGTTGGACTTGAAAAGTGGGTATCACCAAATTAGGATAAAGGAGGGAGATGAATGGAAAACAAAATTTAAGACAAATGATGGTCTTTATGAGTGGCTTGTAATGCCATTTGGTCTTTCCAATGCTCCTAGCACATTCATGAGACTCATGAATGAAGTGCTGAAAGATTTCATGGGTAGATTTGTGGTGGTGTACTTAGATGATATTCTCATCTATAGTAAGACAAAGAAGGACCATTTCAAGCATGTGGAGGCAGTCCTAAAGAGGCTTCATGAAGAGAAGTTGGCTATTAATCTTGAGAAATGTGAATTTTTCAAACAAGAGCTAGTGTATTTGGGTTTTGTTGTATCCAAAGGTTCTTTGAAGATAGATAAAGAGAAATTTGCTGCTATCTTGAGTTGGCCAACACCTACTACAGCCATCGAGGTAAGAAGTTTTCATGGTTTGTCACAATTCTATAGGAAGTTCATTACGAACTTTAGTGGGATTTGTGCGCCTTTGTTGGATACTATCAAAGGAGGGGTCAACAAAAAATTTAAGTGGACCCTAGAGGCTGAAAAATCCTTTGAGTTGTTAAAGAAACATGTAGCTACCCAGCCTATATTGCAATTACCTAGCTTTGAGAAGTTGTTCACCTTAGAATGTGATGCAAGTGGTTTAGCCATAGGTGGTATTTTGAGTCAAGAGGGCAGGCCCATAGCTTTTTATAGTGAAAAACTTAATGAAGCCAAAAAGAGGTATTCATCTTATGACTTGGAGTTGTATGCCTTAGTGTAATGTCTTAGGAGGTGGAGGCATTACTTGTTACCTAAGGAGTTTGTGGTGTTTACTGACAACCAAGCCCTTAGTTACATAAATACCAAAGAGAAATTAAGCAATAGGCACTTGAAATGGATGGAATACTTGCAGGCTTTCACTTTCACCATTAAGCACAAGAAAGGGTAGCTTAACAAAGTAGCAGATGCACTTAGTAGAAGGATCATGACAGTCTAAGAAGTAAAACTCCATAGCATGGGCATAGAGGCATTCAAAAACCTATACAAAGATGATGAAGATTTTGGTGAAGCATACAAGGTATGTGCAAACTTTGAGAACCATTTTCATAGCAAGCTTTCAGAATATACTTTGCAAAATGGGTTACTCTTCAAGGGTAATCAGTTGTGTGTTCCCAAGGGATCTATAAGGGAGAATCTCATTCAAGAGAAACACAATGGAAGCTTAAGTGGCCATTTTGGCATGAGCAAGACCTTGGAACTAGTACAAAGATTTTACTTTTGGCCTAAACTTGTCAAAGATGTTACTAGGTATGTGGAGCAATGCATCATATGCATGAAGGCAAAAGGAGGTATGAGTAATGCAAGTCTTTAGCATCCTTTACCAATTCCTAACCATCCATGGGATTGTGTAAGTATGGATTTCATTGTTGGTTTACCCAAAACCAAGAAAGGATTTGATAGTATTTTTGTTGTAGTGGACAGGTTCAACAAAATGGCACATTTCATTCCTTGTAGGACTACTAATTATGCTAGTCATATTACTCATTTTTTCTTTAAGGAGGTGGTTAGGATTCATGGACTCCCTATGAGTATTGTTTCTGATAGAGATGTGAAATTTATGAGTCATTTTTGCCAAACTCTATGGAAGAGGCTTGGTACTAACATGTCTTTCGGTTCAGCTTACCATCCTCAAACTGATGGTCAAACTGAAGTGGTTAACTGGACCTTAGGCAACCTCTTAAGGTGCCTTACAAAGGAGTATGGTCAATCTTGGGATATGGTGATTTCACAAGCTGAATATGCATACAATGATAGCAAAAATAGAACAACCGGAAAAAGCCCTTTTGAAGTGGTTTATGGCATGCATCCTAGAGGTGTGTGTGAGTTGAGGAATCTTGGAGACTTGGATAAGAGGAGTGGACAAGCTGAAGACTTTGTTCAAACTATGAAGGAAATTCAAGACCAAGTTAGGCAAACTATCCAAGAGAACACTCAAAAACTCAAGGCTAAATTGGATGAAAAAAGGAAAGATATACAATTTGCTGTTGGTGATTATGTCATGGTACATTTGAACAAAGCAAGACTCCAAAAAGGTGTTCCCACCAAGTTGCAAATGAAGAGAATAGGACCGTGCAAAGTTTTGGCGAAGTATGGTGAAAATGCTTACAAGGTAGAACTTCCTTCTGATTTGGGCATCTCTCCAGTTTTTAATGTTCAATATTTGATAGCTTTTAAGGGTGATATATCTCAGACTCTTGTAGATGTTCATGGAGATGTGGAAGTTGTTGCTACACCACAGGTCACAAAGTTGGAAGCGGAAAAGGTTTTAGAAACAAGACCCAAGAAGGCTACTAGGCACAAGGTGTATTTTGAACACCTCATCAAGTGGAAGGGTAAACTTGACTCAGAGGCTACTTGGGTGGCTGAAGCTGACTTCAAGAATCTGAACATTCCATTGGACCTTCTTCAAACTGAAAATGCTTGACTTTCCCCGGGGGGGGGGGGAGTATGGTGCAGGAGCACCTAGGTAGGCTAGTTTGTACCTAGTGCTTCTTCTTATCAGTTTGGCTTGTAGTGATGCTAGCCACATCACTAGTGGTTTAATAAGACCTAATAGGTCCTTAGGTAAGGTTTCATTAATTGCAAAGTGGGTTTTTGCTCCTAAGTTGTTGTTATGCCAAAAAGTTGCTCAACAGGGGTTAGGTTGACCAAAGTGGTAGAAAAGTTTACCAAGGGTCAAAAACCATCTTTTAATGTCTAAATAAACCTAATATGAACCCTTACCAATTTTGGTGAACTCATTTGTTAAGAATTTTAAGTTATGGCAAAAATTGCTCAAAATTGCAATTTTGCAACTTTTTGCAACTTTTCTTGTAAAGTTGAAAATGAGTGCAAAGAGTTAGTTAGGGGTTGGCAAGTTTAGTGGCCATACATGTATGGATTTTGTGTGCATTTTTTCATGGCAGCCACGTGGTAAATGAGCATTTTGGTGTTGAATATGGTTGGAAATCTGGTTTTTCTTATTTGGAACAGTTATATGCATTAGTTTTAATATTTTTTACGTGCTCAAGTTGATAGTACAAGCTTTGTTAATACTGTACATAAGTTTTTTTGAAGTTTTTGCCAGTTTTCTAGTTTATAGCAGCAGTTTGAATTAAATGGACTCTTTCTCCATTTTCCACCATTGAAACCTCATGATTCTGTGGTATTTGGAGGAAGATACAATGTACATTATGTTACAAAAAGAAGGGCTCTTATATATGAAGGAAAACAATTGTTTGTTGATGCCCTAGGCAAGAAAAGTGTCTTGGCTAGTGGAAATATCGCTGTAACCAGCAACATATCATGTGTTGGGTGATTGAAAATGTGAAACCAAGTATGGAAAGTGGTAGGGAATGTTCTTACAATAATCTTCATGCAATTGGAGGTGATGGTGTGCTCTAGAAAGAAAGTTATGCAAGATTTTGCAAAATCGGGTTCAAAAACTACTTCTAGCTTTAGTTTTTAGCATTTTTGTGTTTTGGGTGTTTGGCATATGGTGGAGGCCTAAACGTGGTGGAATAATCTCTGTTTTTGAAAAGGGTATTCATATCCCTAATTTTTTTAAGGATTTTTATGTAGGTTTTGTGAGCAGCACACAATTTTAAGTGTTGAAACCCTCTTTTCTTGGTTGTATGACAACAACATTTGTAAAGGTCTTTGTGTGAACTTGTAAGATCTTCTATTGAAAGTTGTTTCTTGGCTTGATAATGTCAATATGAACATGTTAAGGCAGTAGAAAGGTCTTCAAGGATGAAGGAAGTTGGAAAAACACAAGGTCTATAGTCTAGCCTTGTTTTGGCAACATTATAGCAGCACTTTGCCAACTTGTTTGTAAAGTTGGAAAATCTTTCTAAAGTGTTTTATTTTGGTTTGAACATGATTAAAAAAAGCTTGATGAAGCATGGGAAGACCACCAAGAACCTCAAGAAAGGTTGGAGAGCATATTGTGGCCAGTTATCTAGGAAGCACCTGGCAAGCCATGTGGTGAATGAAAATTTCAGCCACCTATGAAGTTGTACTTTGTTTCAATTGGTGTCACAAGGTGAATGGAGTGGATCTTGGATTTATCCAAGGTTGGTGAGCGGGTAATCACCATCAAGGTCAAAGGAATGACCTATAATCCCTAGGAAAGGACTAGGTAGCAAGAGCAAACCTTGTGGTTACATCAAATTGCAACATCTTTACCATCAGATCAAGTATATCTTCTCATTGATATAATCTTAGAAAACATTGGTCCATTTGAATGGTCTTACCAAGACATGTTAGGACTAGATCCTAAATTAGTGGTACATCATTTGGTAGTAGATCCAAAGGTCAACTCAATCAAGAAGAAAATTTAAAAGATGCATCGCAAGTTCACTCTACTCATAAAAGAGAATTAGAAAAGATGTTAGAAAAAAAAGATCATCTCTCTAATTGATTATTCAAATTGGATCTCCAATATGGTACCAGTCACAAAACCCTAGGTGATATTAGAATTTGCACATATTTTAGAGACCTCAGTAAGGTTTGTCTTAAGGATGATTTTCCTTTTCCAAATATTGACATAATTATGGATTTAGCTGGCTACGAACTACTATCCCTTATGGATAGATTTCTTGGTATATACAATTTGATACATACAATAGAAGAAGATCAATAGAAAATAGGTTTCACCAACCCTTGGGGAACCTTTTTCTACAACATGATGTCAGTTGGGTTAAAGAATGTAGGCATAACCTTTGAATGAGATATGATGGTCATCTTCCATGACCTAATCCATAAAAACCCTTGAAGATTATGCAGATGAGATCTTGGCCAATCTATTAATACCCTAGATCACCTATCTCACCTTGAAGAAGTATTGATTAGTTAGCAAAGTACCACCTCATGCTTAATCCCAAAAAATGTATTTTTGGCATCACATCTAGTAAGACCCTTAGATTTATTGTATCATAGTGTAGCATTGAGATTGACCCCTATAAGGTCAAATCCATCATGGACATGCCTCCTCCCAAGATACTAATATATCTTTGTTATCTCCAAGGTAAATTGCAATTAGTAAGATAGTTCATCTCACAACTAGCAGATATATTTTAGCCATTCACAAATCTGCACAAAAAAAAGATTAGAATTTTAGATAGGATCCTATATGTGAGGAAAACTTTGAATAGATCAAGAAATACATGGCCAATCCATGTATCTTAATTTTATCAATTGTCGAGTGAACATTGATACTATACATAACAACTACTCCATCAATGTTAGGTGCACTTCTAGAACAACTTGATGACAAAGGAAAATAAAGAGTTATCTATTACATCAGTCACACTCTAGTTACCTACAAGCTTAATTACTCTTCTACAAAAAATCTTTATTGTCTATAGTGTTCCCCACTTAGAAACTCCAGCATTGCAAGCTAATTCATACTATGTAACTCATCTCCAAGATTTACCCTTTAAAATACATGCTATCATGTACAACACTTTTGGATGCCTAACAAAATGGGTCATGCTCCTTAGTGAATTTGACACCAAATATGTTGATAAAAATTTCATAGGAAATAGATCACTTGGCTGATGCACCATTAGTTGATGCCTATCCTCTTCTAATGGAGTTTCCAGATGAACATCTCTACATGATAGAAGAATAACCATCATGGAAGCTATACTTTAGTGAATCTTATACCTCCCATAGGTCAAGAGTAGGCATACTATTGGTTACCCATCAAGGTAACTACATTCCTAAAGAATTCAAGTTATGATTCCAATGTACCAATAACATCTCAAAGTATAAAGGTCTAATTGCAAGGGTCAAGAAAACAATTGAATAGAACATGACATAACTAGAAGTCTTTGGAGACTAGAAAATAACTATCAAACATGTACTTGATGAATATTGAAGAAAGGATGACAAGATCCAACCTTAAAATAATTGGTTGATCAATTAATGAAACATTTCACCCATATCAAATCAACACAAGTACCAAGGTTGCAAAACAAGGTTGTAGATGTAATGGCCACTATTAGTTCACTCTTGGAGATTCCTTAGGAAGCTACATAGTATGAGTTCTTAGTCAAGAAACTACATGAGCATGCATACATGAGAATGATTAATCAACACAAATATGCATCTTGGTTGGTCCCCAATCCCTATGGTGCTACAAAATTTATGCTTATTTACAAAATGGTATCATATCACCTCACCTCACATGAACCCAATTCAAAAACCTCATTCAAAGAGAATATTTCTACACTATCATAGTTAATACCCTATATCATCAAGGTTACCATGATACTCTCTTTACTGTTTAGACTAAAGTGAGGCTACTATGACATTAAAAGAGGTGCATTTTAGACTTCAAATTACTCACATGATTGGTATAGTCCTAACTTGAGAAATCTTGAGAGTAGGCTAATTTTGGCCTAATATTAAACATGATGCTTGTGAATTATTCAAAAAGTGTCTACCATGACAGTAGCATGCAAAATTGATACTAGCTCTAGCTATAGATATCCAACCTATCACACCAAAATAGCCATTTGAATGCTAGGGGTTTGACCTTATTGATATTATTCCAACCTTATCTTCAAAAGGCCACAAATGGATCATTATGGCTACAAATTATTTCACCAAGTAGGTTAAGGCTATCCCAATTATCACTGTCATAAGAGTCCAACTATCTAAATTCATCCTCTACCATATTATATGTTACTTTGGTATCCTTACTACCATCTTCACAGACCATGTAGGTAACTTTGAAAACCTCAATATGGAAGATTTGTGCACCTCCCTGCATATTCACCACCATTTCTCTAGCCCATAATTTCCAAAAGGTAATGGTTAGGCAAAGGCAACTAACAAAACCCTACTCAAAATCCAAAAGAAATTTGTCAATGATTCCAACAGTGATTGGAATTTGCAAATCAACCCAGTCTTATGGGCTTACCACACCTCATTTCATACATCCATTGGCACAAATCCATACTCCCTAGTCTATGGTGCTAAATTAGGCTTTCCTATTGAGGTTGAACTCCCATCCTTGCACATATCTTTATGAGGACAAATATCAGATGAGGACTATAGAGTCACCAAACTCACATAGCTAGATCTACTAGATGAAAGAAGGCAACATGCCTATGAACACCTCACAATTTATCAAAATTAACTCAAGTGAAACTTGAAAAAAATGTTTTACCCTAAAAATTTTAAGTAGGTGACATGGTCCTCAAATAAAACATGAAAGTCTAGATAGATTGAGAAAAGAAGGGAAAATTTGAGGCCACATGGCTTGGTCCATACGTTGTCACAACATCTTTTGGCTTTGGAGAATATAACTAATCAACACTTGAAGGTGAAACTCTGAATGATCCCACCACCATCATTCACCTCAAGAAGTTCTATGCCTAAGACCCCTCGACATATCTTATTAATCCTACAAAAAGAACCTAAAAAAAGAAAAATATCCATAACAAGAAATGAAAATAGTAAAAAAAGTGTCTAATGATGTAAACTTGTCAATTCAAGTGTCTTAAATAGGCACCTTGGTGAGAACCTAGCAATAGGTGCCATGTGTAATTGACCTTCCCATTATCTCTTAGTGATCCACACCCTCCCACCCCCTCCCCACATTAGATCACCCATCTTCCCATGTTCCCATGATATTCTAGCATCACCATAATGTTTGTATCATTATCCAACTTCTTGATCTTGGTAGGTGAATCAACATAGTATATTATATCATGACATTCCCATATATACACTGTCCATGTGTGCTATCACCTATATCATATCCCATATATCATACTCATGTACCATACCCCTTGTATTATAATTTGTGTACCATATTAGATAATTTCTTCTATCTCCTCATCCTAAGCTTTTCCACATTTATATTGTATCGGATCAATTTCACTATCCTATCATACTAAGATTTTGTCTACTTTTTTTGTAAATATTTTGGTTAGTTCATTATATATCCCATAGTATGTCATTATCTTTATCCCATTATTTATATATCCCATCTTTGCATGTCAGTTTGCATCTAATCAAAATCTACAATTCTCCTAGCTATGTGTTTCAAAAAATCCTCATGTGAGATCCTTTGTCATCTAAGCATTGTCTTAAAAATTTAAATTTTGCTAAGTCCCATTACCATTCTAGACATCATTGATAGATCCTTGTAAGATACAAATTTCCCTTGTCTAATCTTGGTCTGGACATCTCCCATCCTAGCAATCTCTTTGGAAAAAGGTTATTTTCTATCAATTTACTCTTTCTTTTGATATTGGATTTCAACTTTGGTTCTTGATTATATTTTCCAAGAAATTTGGCTATTGCATCCTCAAGGTTTCCATGATCACTTTATATCATGGTGTGCTATGAATGGGGCAATTTGGGAGCAAGGTCTTGATCAAGTCCTTTTCTTTTCTGCTTGTGAGTCATTCGGATGTGACCCTTGCATATTCCAAACATGTGATCACTTGTGATTACATGATGCACTTGGGAAATATTGATTTCTTGTAGGTTACCCAGTATCATTTCCACTCTGATTCCTTTGGGATTGATGTGTGATGTTGGGACAATCCTTACATGTTTGTTTTGAGTCAGTCCTATGCAATATTGGTGAAAAGGCCTTGATGTTCTTTGTAACCTTGTCATGTCTCCAATATTAATATATCAAAATAAGTGCTGAGTACATGGTAGTGCTCCCCTTTGGAACATCCCCCCACTCAAGTTTTAGTAGATTTCTTTGCCCCTCTATTCCATAAAATAAAAATACATTTTCCAACATCTTATCCAACCATCAAATCTCATCCATCCTATAATCATGATCCAATAGCTCTTTTAGTCCCCAAAATATCCAAATTCTCCAAAACTTGCTTTATTTTACATAGATACTCCTACCCTCCGATTCCTAAAATAATTACCTCACCCATAGTTATTCTTGTGTACATGGTTCTCCTTTGTCTCAGTCTCCCATAGTGAGAGTATTATTCCCTATTGATCCTCTCTTAGCCAATATGTGTCCTCCTAGTCACTCTACTTTCTCGTACTTTTCAAAAAGTCATTAGGCATCACCTTCTCTCCCCACTGGCTTCTCAAGGGGTCATCACATAGTTTAATCTCTCCTCTTCCTTTTCAATATTGGGAAAACTTTGTTTCTTTAAAAATCTTCTTTGTTTCATCAATCTTCAAACTTCTTTGAAATAGTATAGTTCCAACACTATGTCAAAGATGAGAAAAATGTAAACACCTAATTCTAATTACATTATTTAAGTAATCCTATTTAGTTATCTCCTTAGGAATCATTGATTAAGTGTTCAATATTTAATTATTTAGATGTCATCCCTAGTTAATTAATTTAGTTAATCAACTACAACCCAATTGATAAAATCAAATGACAAATAAAAAATCTAAATTACTAATTAAATCCCTATTCTCCTATAAAATTTAATAAATGCATAATATCTATTTAATTTAATCTTAAAATCCCCTTTAACTTAAAATAAATAATTTTAAATCAAATCCCCAACCTCTAATTATCCTCAAATTCATATCTTTAGCTAAATCCAACCCATTTACCTTTCTAACCTTGTCTTAGCCAACTAACTAAGCCACCTCATAAGTGCTAGTCCACTTGCATCCCTCTAACATGCGACTTGCATTCTAATTTCCTCCTAAGATAAGCCTAATCCCTTCCCTAAACATGTACATAACTTTAACCAAGGGTTAAGAAGTCTTAGCCAAACCAAAGTCAAAATCCTATCCCATCCCTCTTACATTCCTATCTAAAGCAATTAAAGGCTCTTACATAGACTTTAATGCCTCTTACATTCCTCTTCCACACTCCTCCCTCATAACTCTCTTTGAACCTACACTTTGACCATCCCCTCACATCTAATTCCCTTTGTGACACTTGTCACAAGGCTATGGATTTGAAAAAGAACAATCCATGTGCTCCCCTTTCCTTGTGTCCTAGCCCTTCCTCATTCTTCCTCCATATTTGCATCTTGGTTCTCCATCCTCACATCCTTGGCCTATAAATGAAGCCCTCTCCCTTCATAAAAAAATAATAATAATGCACTCTCATGCAAAATCATTATGCCCCTTTGGATAAAAATCACTCAATCATACCCTTACCATATAGGAATCCACACTTATGCTATGTACACCATGTTTTACCCTCTTGAGAGATTCCATCCATTGAAGCCTTGAAGCACATTTTAGCTTACATCTCCATCATTGGACACATGAACTCATCAAAGTAGGCTTGGAATGGGGATTGATGGACCTAAAAAAGGCCCATCTTTGTAAGTTCTTTTTATCTTATCTTCAAAGAATGGGGATTGATGGGCCTAAAAAAGGGCCATCTTTGTAAGTTCCTTTTATCTTACCTTCAAACAATTATCTTGTAAGCAGTCATGAATTTATGGTTTCATGCATATGAACTTATGGTTTTATACACACACACACACATACATACATACATACATATATACATACATACATATATACATACATATATATGTGATATTTTCTTGAATTTATGTACAAAAATGCATTATGAAGTAGTTATACATGTTGATAAATGTTTCCCCATCTATGCTATATTTTAGGTAGTTTTCCTCTTGTAGGCATATGACTTGCAAGAATGGTAATTATAACTTTACATCTTTTCTCTAATACTGATGATGAATATGTATGTATTTATGTTTGTGTGTGTGTGTGTGTGTGTGTGTGTGTGTGTGCGCACACATGTGTATATGGAGGTTGTGTGCATATTTATTATTTTGCAGGTATTTTCTATGGGTAATCAAGAGTTAATATTTCAAAACTAGAGTATTCAAAGCCAACCATGGATTGCTAGACCTTCACAAATGGGGAAAGTCATTTATTTATTTTTGTTGTTCAAGTGTACAAATGCAGCTTCCACAACTTGCTATATTCCTAGAGGATTTATTCAAGGTTATTGTCATTTATATTTTAAACTTTATGAGTTTGTAATTGATTCTCATTAATGGGAGTGATCTTATATTTTAGAAGGAGTTGTAGTTTCCTTCAAAAATAATGACTATTGTAACTTTGAGGGTAGTTGGGAAAGAATAGAATGAGTTCATTGTAATAGCAACAAAGTGTGATACTATTTTTTTTCAATCAAGTGTAATCTTTCACCATGAATGAATAAAATACACAATTCAAGTTTATATCTCTTATCTTGATTGCATTCTTTGTTCACTCATCCAAGGAGGCCCACTTGGTGAGTGAACTATTCCATTAGAATAGATTTCATTTCCTGGTTTATTTCTAGGTAAGGTAGAACTTCGTTGCTCCTGCAACCATTGATAGTAGAATCAATGAATTGTTCCTGTAACATAGGCAATCAAAGTAGCTTATGTCCATGATTGTATGCTTTGTTAGAGTAATTTCACTTACTATTTCTACTTTAGTTTTCCTAATGCTCAAGCATTTGAATTCCATAGGTTAGTCTTATATTGAGAAGGTGTAAAGCATATACTTTGCAATGCCATTCCAAGTTTATGTCCTTGGTCGATAATTAAATGAGACTTAATAATTCATTTAGAAACCAATTAGGGTGTTGAATTGTGAATAGGCAATCCATTGCTATAGGTTTTTGATACTATAATTTGGCCAACCAACTATCATATGGTTTTAAATCCATTTTACATGTTCTCTTTTAGTCTAATTTGTATATTGTTAGTGTTAGTTTGTGAATGTTAGTCTAATACTTGATGTTCTTTGTACACTAATCTAATAACATACAACATCAGTTTTAGTAATAGGGGCTAAACCTCTTACAAAATTCTTTCTTCCTAATTTGACAATTCTTTCAAAATTCACATGACATAGCCTTGTATGCTACAACCAACTATTATCATTTTTAGCTACCATACAAGTATTACAATAAATATTAAGGTATAAAAGATTACCCCTACATTTTTCTCCTATAGTTAAGAGTTTGCATGTCTTATCAAATATTATGTAAGACCCTTTTTAAAAATATAAATTATAGCCTTTTGTTTGTATGAATGCTAATGATAACATATCTGGGGAGTATCCTAGGCATTGGAGAATATTGACATGTTGCATTCATGACTATGTTTGTCATTGATGTCAAAATAGCATGGCTTTTGTAAAGATTGGCTAAGTAGCATAAAAAGATCTTGATGGTATGAAAAATGGTTTGATTCTCTTGTGATATGCAGTTATGGACATGTTTGGCATGGTGTCCTGATGACATGGTCAATTGTGCAAAGTTTGAGTCGAAGATGTATGAAGGTTGTACCAAATTTACAAAGAGAAATTTTGAGATAGAGTATTGGGAAAGAAGTTCTTGATTTTTTTGGCTATCTTACATCTAATATGTAATGAAGAGATGCATGGTTACGTAGTGATAAAGAACAATCAAATGATGATGTTAGTGAGTGCATGAGCCCTAGTATCCCATGTGTGAAGTTTTGTTTAGACTATGAGCTGACAATGCTATTGTAATTGTAATTAATTAATTATCTTATTATAATTAATTGGGAAAGCCTCAAGGAAAATTCAAGGAATTATTATGAAGATATAGTATAAAGGAAAGATTTTTTCCTTAATTGTAAGTAGATAGAAATATTGTGATTATTTTTGAAGTGCGAAGTGCATAAAGAAGATTTCTTATTGAATGCATGTAAGAAATCTAAGGGATAAATGGATGTAAGATTTGTGATTTAGTTACAAGATCATAAGAAGCAAAGTTCTAGTTCATAGGACAAAGAAAGAGGAAGGAATAATACAATACCATTCTATTATTCTACAAGGAATAGTTCAAAGATCATTTGGAGACTGGCTTCATTGGTGTTTCCCTTGAAGCTATGTGGATAGTGGGTTCAACTATCTTCCACAACTCCTAAGAGGGTTGGAATCTCCTAACAGTGATTCATAGTCTCCTAATAGGGACTCATATGTACTAAATATTGTAATAGACTACTAACAAGGTCTATCTTCTAACAAGGAAAATTTATATTAGTACATCATCTTGTGGGTGCCATCCCCACTGGGGTTTTCTCTCTAATTAAGGGTTTTCCTAGTTAACATATCGAGTGTTATTGTGTATGATTATCTTATTGTGGTTTTAGTTTATATTACTCATATGGTTAATTCTCTTTAAGGTTGATAATTGTGATATTAGTTGGATAACTAATTCACCCCACCTCTTAATTATATTAGTGGATTCTATATTAAAACAAATAGTATCAGAGCTTTAGGTCCTTAAAGGATAAACTTAATAGCTTTGGGAGATTGATGATGAATATTTTTAGAAAGGATAGTCCTAAGTCTGATAGAGGAAACTATGACACCTAGAAGATTCTTGGTGAGTTATCAGATTTGTATAAAGAAAAAAACATTAAGTTTCCAAATCTAGAATCCTTTTGTTGCATACAAAAGAATAGAAGCATAAGTAAAGACAAATACAAATCTAATGAAGACAAGATGCTCAAGGAAGGTAATGAACTACTTATGAAAAGAGAGCTAGAAGCTATGGAATTTTTTTTTTGTTGGACATGTAAAGAGTTTAGTCATTTTTTATCTAGATGTCCTAAGAGAGTGAGAAAATCTAGAAAGAGTTCACTTTTTGATGAAGATGAAGTATTTAAAGCAAGTATAGAAAGATTCTTGAATGACTATGATGTAAAGGATAATGAGCTTGAATTGGTTAAGGAAGAGGAAGTAGTAGAAGAGATAGCTTTGGTAACTATTGTTGATCCAAATGCTAACCATGAAAATATGGAAGTTATCATTAAGACTAATAATGATTTGTAGAATGGGAATCAAATTGAGAGTAGATATCTGAGCCTAGAGAAGAAGAAAGAGTTGAGTTGAAAATTCTTAGTAGAAGTATATCAAAGAATCATCCTCCTAAACAAATCATTGGGAGTAGAAAAAATGATCAGGTAAATGAAGAAATATATGAATCATGTAATTATGATCATTGGATTCAAGAAATGAAGGAAGAATTGGATCATGTTGTGAAGAATAATACATGGGAGCTAGTTCCTAGACCTAAAGACAAGAATGTGATAGGAACCAAGTGGGTATTTAGGAATAAGATGAATGAATAAGGTGAAGTTGTGAGGAAAAAAGATAGACTTGTATTTAAATGATATCCATAGCAAGAAGGCATAGACTATGAGGATACATATGAACCTATAGCCAGAATGGAAGAAGTAAGGATGTTCCTAGCTTATGTAGCAAATCGTAAGTTCAAGGTTTATTAGATGGATGTTAAATCAACCTTTCTAAATGAAGAACTTGAAGAAGAATTATATATAGAGCACCCTAAAGGTTTTCCTTTATCAGAAGATAAGGACATGGTATGTAGAATGAAGAAATCTGTATATGCTCTGAAGAAGGCTCCTATAACCTTGTATACAAAGTTGGATAATTATTTGGAAAAGATTGGATCTTTAAAAGGTACAATAGAAAATAACTTGTATTTGAAATAATTTGAAAATGGTTTACTAATTATTGTAATATTTGCTGATGACATCATTTTTGGAGGAAATGATGAAACAAGTGATAGATTTGTTAAAGAGATAAAGAATGAATTTGAAATGAGCATGATAGTAGAAATGAAGTTTTTCCTAGGATTGTAGATTGTACAAAATAGTGATGGTATTTTCATTTCACAAGATAAGTACTTAAAAGATTTGTTGAAAAGGTTTGGTTTGGAAAGTTGTAAACCTATTGGTACACCTATGATAACTATGTTGGAGTTCTTACTAGTAAGGAACATATCAAGTGGGTTTAAACTTAATACCAGAAAATAATAAGATAGGGAAAAACCTAAGGATCAAAAAATCCTATATTAAATAGGGCTAAATCTTAGTTCTGGACCAACGTTAATAGAGTCATCAGGACTCACTTCACTTTAGGCTCTGCAAGGCCAAGGCAAACAAACCTTAGGGATTAATTTTACTAATTTGATATTCTTATTTTTCATAGATAATTACCTACAAAAAAAATGGTCAACATTCTTCTATGATTTTCTTTATAAGATTCCTAGACATAGTAGCTAACTATAACCAAAAACTAGATGCAAATAAGTAATGAACATCACTTTTAGTTCTTACTACATAAAATGGTAAATTGATTTTTTTGTTATGTATTTCCTTCAATCAAGTGAATCATCAACTTGTTCTTGAATTTTTATAGACCAGTGTCTTATCCATTGGGATACATAGTCAAAAATCAATAGACTTGGACCTTTTAATCAACTTGTGATTAAAATTGTCAATATTAAACTCTAAATTTAATTCTTACCATATCCTTTTCACAAATCCTAAACCTTATCAATTATAGAAACCAATTACCTAATTCTTAAAATTAGTAGCAATTAGTCAGAGATATATAATTTGTATGAATTGCATTAAACTAGATGAAACTTGTTCATATCACTTTCATGATTATGGATATATGAGAAAGGAGACAAAACTCAAAGATAATGACATTTAAGGAAAATCCTTCTCTTGAAAATGTTTGTAATACTAATAGAGACTCATAATACAACTTAGAAGACAAGCCATTGGTACCAAATATTGAGTTTTTACGTTTAAGTATGCAAGAACTAAATTCATTCACATAATTACAAAACAAATGGAAAGATTGTAAAATAAAACATGATAATGAGAAAATTATATAGATAACCAACCTCTACTCCTCATCTTAGAAATCCATATATAGGATTGCAACAAGCTATAGATGAGAGGAGGACACATGTCAAAACAAGAATGGATACAAAATTTGGAAAGATGGGAACAAAAATATATAGAACATTCTTCAAAAGATTGATAAAAAAAAGAAAAGTAGTTGAGACAATAAGTGAACATTTATGTCGTGCTTTTTTTATTTTTCTCTTCTTTTTCCTTTACTATCCCTAATAAGAAATATCTCAACTACTTCCTACCAGAAAGGCTTTAATCTCTCCTACCACGTCCCAAACATAAATTTCCCTTTTTCTGGGCCACTCTATAGTTTTGACCTCTTGTAAATACTAAGTGGCTTTGGTCAACCTGACATCCATAATAACTTTAGATTCAATAGAAAATTTATTCAAATCTATTTCTGCCTTAAAAAGGGAATCAATTAATTTATTGTACAGGACATCAGGAATATCTTCAAAAATTGACATTATGGCCTCTTGAGTTAAAATGACACCAAAGGAATTGGACCATTCCTACCAATCTATCATTGTGTTAGTGGCATCTAAGATTGATGATATATAGGGTTGTAATCCTTGAGATAAAAAATTTAATTTTCCTTTTATAATCTATAATTTACTAATGAAGAAACCAATCAATTCCTTAACTATCTCTAAGCCTTCCTTTACTGTTATTATTTTCTTAGGAAAATTTGGCTTCTTGGCTATTTGTACAATGAGCCTCTCTAAGAATTGTGTGTATGGCCCCCATAGATTAAATGTGGGTGAGAGCCATGAAAGTGCCTCATTACAAAATTGCTCAACACTTTGTAAAGAAATATAAAAATTGTGAGCTTCTTGTGACATATTTTTCAAAGTTTCAACCTTGTGGATCATCAAGCTCTTAAGGAGAGCTTTCCTTATCTCATCTCCTTGCTGATTAGATGGAGCATCAATGCTCATTCTCCTTGGTTCTAGTATATCCACTTTCCCTAGATCATTTTTTTGTGTTGGGGCTTCAATTATTTTTGTAGTTGGCTACAATTGATCTTCATGTTCATGTCCCTATCCTACAAAAAATACCTAATCTACATGTATAAGTTTCTCTCTAAGAGATGCAACCTCATTCTCAAGTTCTTGGACCTTAACCTCAAGCTCTACAATCTTCTCTTTTTAGACATGGCTCTTTCTAAGCTCATCTTCATAGAGATTTCTTATATCAATGTAATCATGTATGGACTTAGAAAGTTAAGTCTCAATCTCCTCTACCTTGGCCTTATTCATAAATGAAAAATGTTTCATAGCCTTAGAAATGTTTGTCCTAGAGGTGCCCTATAGAGTCCATATAATCATATTACCTTATTTAGTGCTCTATACATCCATCAACTTTGGTTTATTTGATGATCGAGCCATACTATAAACTACTAGAGATTTGATATCTATATTAAAACTTGTTCCTCTCTATAGTTCATCAGCACCAAATGCTTCATATGAGATGGTATTTTCTTGCCTCCTTATTTGATCAAGCATAAAAGCTTGCTCTAGATCCAAAACATGCACTAATAACATGCCACTCTTCTATACAAGGTCTCTTACCTCCTCTAGAGTCATGTTTTTACTCTTAGGATCATAGGCCTATAGCTTCTCCACAAGTTCTAGCTTTTGCTCATCTAATTCTTCTAGCTTCATCTTTAGCACCAACTCACTTTGTTTAATCTTATGTAGAAACCTCTTGAATTTAGTAGATTTGATGAATTCATCATCTTATATGAACTTTTGGGCTTGGATGATCCTATCATCTAGCCTTGTTGTTGCTAGTTCCATGTCAGTGAGTGTTCTTAGCTTCATTAATCCTATCTTAGAGGTAAGTTTGCCTTAAGTCAGAAAAATACTAACTATTGCTAAGTAAAATCTACAATGTCCTTTGTTTCACCTTAGTGGGGATATGGACAACTTTCTACCTTTTATTTCCTTTTGTGACCCATGATGCCTCATGTGCATTATCTTCCTCTATCTCTAGGGTTACATTAGGTTCTGGGCTATTTGGGCACGCCCTCTCTTCCTCTCCTAAAGGTCCTTTTGGTATCTTGGCCATAATCTCAACATGGTCTATAACTATCTTCCTAATCCTCTAAGGATAGGGGATATCCATATAGAATCCCATAAATTTAGGATCAATTCTCTTCATTTCTCTTTCTTCCTTAGAAAATCATCCAACTTTACTAATCTATCAACTACCTCACCCTCTGCAACTATGTTTGGAATAACATTTTCATGTGGTAATTCCTTGGTGCTAGGAAATACATAGTTCCTTATTTATTTAAGGGTGATCCTCATCCAATTGTTAGGATCATACATTCTATAATGACTAGTTAACAAATTGTAGTGGTAGAGGAAAGTATGGATTTGATCAAGGGCCTCTTTTCCAATTGTAAAATCCCCCACCTTAAAACATCTACACAAGAAAGTGCCTATATGCACTTTGGGCCCTAGATACTCCCTATTGTCCATAAACAACTATCATATAAATTCCATTATACCCAATCTAGGAGGAATAAACTTTGTTAATATATGGGATGGTTGAGGAAAACCATAGACTCTCATCAAAGAAAAAGTTGGAAATAAAAAGATGTCCCCCCAATTACAGTCTAATCTTTTAACCTCAAGAAGTAGGGGTGGTCTCAAAAGGCTTTTTAGAATTTGAGGTGCCCTAAAGTAACCTGGATCTAACATTCTCATTATTACAGTACTAAAATTATTAAAGAATGAAAAAAAAAAAAAAAATAGTTGATATCCTATACCCATGTCCACAACTGAACTAGTAGATCTCCATTTGCATCAGAGGTAGTATGATCAATAAAATCACAACTCACATACCCCACATTTGTGTAGAGGATCAAGTGCATCAACAATGAGTAGTAATGGAACTTAAAATATTTTAAATCTCTACTCTAAGCCTGGGAAATGTTTTCTTTCATCACCTCCAAAATATATTCAACATAATCATACCCCCCTCCATGGTAAGAGTCTTGCACATCTCTAGCAATTATGAATTTAGCTCCATATACCATGTTAGTTCCATCTTTGCCAATAACCTTGTGGACACCATATATTGTCTTCACAAAATAATTTTTAAATTTATCTAGAGGCATCATTTTTTCTACCTTTTTAGGGTAATCACCCACATTCTCTAAATCTATGGGAATATGTTTTAGAATTGACTTCCTTGTGTAGGCCTTGGTATTTTCCTCAAAATTCCTCTGCATATCCTTCAAATCTATAGTTGGCCCATGGCTCATCCAATCCAAAAGCTTCAATAAATGAAAAATGGTCAAGTGTATAAATAATAGTTCCATCTTTCCTATGGAAAGATTTGGTAGCCAGATTGTAGCAATGAAATAGGGCCTTCATCAAGTCCACATCCACAAAAACTTCTAGAATTATTAATTTAGTTAGGTTCTTCTTCCATGGATTACATACATGAATCTTCTTCTCTTTGTTATAGTAGAAGTACTTGAAGAGTTCAGAACCAATGACACTAGGCATAAAACATCTCTATAAAGAGCATATGGGTTGACAAAAGCAAAACCATTTGTAGTGTTGGCATTGGAAGAACTAGGGAGAAGCTTAATCCATTCTTCAAGAAACCTATTAGTTTTCCTCTATCTTGTTTTTCCTCCTTTTGAAGCTGAAATTTTTGCAACTCCAATATCTAACACTTGAACTTCTTCCACCTCTTAATTAGACATCTTGATAATTTTCTATTAGGCTCCAAAAATAATTATCTATATATAATGAAAGCTTTGAAATTACTCAAAATATCTTTCTCTATAAATGGTGACCTATAATTGACAAATGGGAAAGCCTTTATTATTCAATGTACACAATCAAATTTCATCTTTGCATTGATTTTCAAAATGCTTGAAACATAAGATTAACTTATTCTATTACCTTAAGGGAGCATCACCATTACAATCTAGCAATGCACTTTTTGTATCATATTCAAATATCATTTGTTGAGAAGCTTTTTGTTGCTTCTAGCTCAGAAAACTGACTAGCACATTTTTTGTTGTGTTATGGCTTACAATCTTATGATCACCATTGAAGAAAATGACTCCTAATATTATCTTATGGCTAGAGAAAAAGTTCCACAATGTTACAAAACCCTTTGAAAGAACCCTTATAGAATGATTGGAAGCCATGGAAAAACCCTCTATGATCTTAAGACACATTAGTTGTTGTGGCATCAACATTTATTGGAGCCTTTATCCACTACTCTGAGATCTTATGATAAACTTCCTATCCTAAAATTAGAGATTGTAATATGCCATATAAAATTCAATATAAATTTTTTTCTAGTCCCACTAGTCCAACTAAGCATCCACTTGGTGTATGCTATATAGTTTGGTCAATCAAAAGTGGACACCTATCACCTGTCTAACAATGTACTATTACTTTTCCCTTTCTTTAATCACCTTACAATCCTATGATCACAAGTGTCCCATAGAATCATAACATCAAGATATTACTTTCACAACCTTATGAGGCTCATTGCTTCATAAGATCGTAATAACCTTTTCTTTAGTCTCCGATGTCATGATTGTCTTCCTTGTCATAGCATCTCACATCAAGATTAGACATAATTCAAAATAATATAAAATCATATGATTAAAATGAATCATTGAATTGGGAGGCTTATTTGATTACCATGCAATATTATGATGTCTTGCTTATCTTAAGATTGGGGACCTGAAAACATTTTTTCATGACCCTTTGATAACCCTTCATCGTAACATCATAGAGGACAATGTTATGAACAATAAAATTCTCTCAAATAAAAAACCTAAGGTTAAGGCTAGATTCAAATTTTTTATGAAGATCTTAAAAAATATTAGGTTGAAATAAGACCTTAGGGCACCAAATTTTTACTAGGACAATAAGAAAATTAATTAGATTAGGGAAAAAACCATGCTAGGATTTTCCTTTGTAGATGAAAAGAATAATATATAACTTCTTTTTTATATTTTCACCATAAACATTTTGAAATTTAAACCTAGTGAAAATATGGGCTATCAAATTGGTCACATGTTATCCAAAAAAGATGAGACACCTATAATAGATTAGAAGAAGTATAGATCCATGATTTGAGGTTTGCAGTATCTGAATCACACCAAACCAAATATAGCAAATGTAGCTAGGATTGTAGCTAGATTCCAAGCTGATCCTAAGGAATATCATTTTTTAGTAGTAAAGAGAATATTTAGATATCTGAAAGGGATACTTGATTATGGAATTTGGTATGATAGGTTTTGTGATTTCACTCTATGTGAATATATTGATGCAGATTGGGCATTCAATATGGATGGCAAAAAGAGCACTAGTGGTGGAGCATTCTTTGTTGGAGAAAGATTGGTTTCTTGATTAAGAAAGAAGCAAGAATATATTTCATAGAGAATTGGTGAGGTAGAGTATGTTGAAGTACAAAATAACTGTAATCAAGTTATGTGGATAAAGTAGATGTTGAAGGATATCAAAATTGAGCTTGAAGAACATGTTATCATTTACTGTGATAATAAAATTATAGTGAGTATGTCTAACAATCTTGTATTGCATTCTAAGACTAAGCATATATCTATTAAGTATCATGTGCTAAGAGATAAATCAATAGAAAAGGAGATTAGATTGTAGTATGTGTGATGCAATGGAGCCTAGTGGGATGATCAAATGTAAAAGCACTATTTACACCCTCTTCATTGAAGTCTTTTAATCAAATGTCGTGGTATGATGATCAAATGTAAAAGCACTAATTACAACTACTTGAAGGATGATATTAGGTTATCACAACCACTCATCCAAACAAGGAAAACCCTAACCACAAGTGAACCCTATGAATAAGACAACTTATCACAAGTTGATCACAATGCACAAATTGACCCAATTTGGTAAAATAACCCAAAAATTCATGAAATGACTAGGGGAGACTCATACTCATGGAAATATATATTTAGGACAAAAATAGAATGATCCAATGGTTAAAAATAAACTATGCAACTCCTAGCATATGGTTGCTTTGTTAAGCCACTCAAGAAGGCTAGTAGCCCTATTTGATGAAAATATAACTTAAAAGACTATAATTCCACACAAACTAGGGAAAAAATTATATTTTTGGATACCCTTTTGTGACTTAAAAACATACTAAGAAACCAAGGTTTGATGACACAAACAAATGGTCTTTTTTTTCAATTTCTCATCTAGGAAATTAGGGCTATTAGGCCTCCATTTACAAAGGAAGTACATGTTCTAAGACTCCATCCTAAAAAACAATGATGTTAACTATTGAAAATTGGCTAATGGAGATATGTAATTTTTGTCATTTATGGAAACACATGATGTACATACTTACACAAAACCTCAGAAATAAAGATACTTAGCTTTTGGTAATCAAAAAATTGTCTAAGTATGGAATTTGGTATACAACAACATATTGTTTTCTTTATAACTTGTTCTGATGTCATGTCATGACTAGTGAAGTAAGATGGAGATAGTATAAATTTTGGTGATGATTTGTATAACCTCAAAAGTTAGTACAGACTGTATGGAAAGGAGATTCATATTTTAAGAAAAACAAAACAATAGAATTGAAGGAAAGGATTATTTTATTTACAAAATAATTAATTGTCCAATTAGGGCCGACATCTTAGATGTTTAATCTAAGTTGGAAAAGTATATTATGGTCTTAGCTGACCTAGAAAAATTTTGTGTAAAGGCATGGTATTTATGTAAATGACATTTTGCGATAAGAAGTGTGCTATCATGTTGAACAATTATATGCAAAGTTCTGTGAAAGTGATATATGCATAGTTTTTGGAAAGCTATTTTGTGATCCAAGATTGAGCTAAAGATAAAAGATAAATTGAGAAAGAAGTTATAGTACCTATATTATAAAAGTATTATTAATTTTTTGGGTAGTGAGCTCTTTTTGTAATTGGAAGTGCATGTTTGGGCAGTGGGCTCATCTTGCATCTATTGCACTACAACTCCTAACAGGGTTGGAATCTCTTAACAAGGATTCAAAGCCTCCTAATAGGGACTCCTTATACTAAATTTTCTCATTGAATCCTAATTGGGTCTATCCTCTAACAAGGAACTTATGTATCACTACATTATCTAGTGGGTATTATCCCCATTGGGGTTTTCTCTTGGCTAGGGTTTCCCTAGTTAACAAAATATGATGTTATGAGTTATCTTTGTGTATGGTTACTATTTGTTTAATATTTCTTTATTGATTTTTTATGTATGATTTAAAGTAATAAATAATATCCAGTTAGAGAATAAAGTTTGTAGATTACTGATTCATCCACCCTCTCAGTAATTCCTATTTCTAATAATTGGTATTAGAGCACAATTACTTTGAAGAGGCTTAACAACTTGAGTAAGATCCCTATGGATATGGAATAGTTGATGAAGAACCTTGAAGAGGATCTTAAACAAATTGATTTCATTACTAAAGAAAGAGATAAGCTAAAGGAAAAATATGAAGACTCCAAAGTATACATTAGACAATTGAAGGAAAAGATTGAACATCTCAAATCCAAGCTTGAATCTATTAAATTGAGAACTAGTGATGATGATTATTTAATGCTAAAGACTAGCAAAGTTGAATCAAATTTGAAGACTAAGAATGCAAATCTTAGATAAAGTCTAGCAAAGAAAACATCTAAATTTCAAACATTGAAAGGATATTATGAAGAACTTCATAAGTATAATACTATTGTCAAAGGTGAATTAACTTAGTGCAAGCAACAACTTGAGAAGCTTTATTCTAGCAGAGAAAAGATTGACGATTCAATGTCAATACAGAGACCTACTTATGATAAGATTGGTCTTGGTTATTAATTTAACATGTCTACAAATGAACCTAAGATTAGATTAGATCCAAAAGAAAAAGAAAAATCTAATGATAAGATTGAATATAGTCAATCTTCTAATAAACCTAAAGAAGTTGGACAAGACAAGGAAGTTGAAATTTTGGATGAACCAAAGAAAGTGGAATCTCCTAAGGAAACTAGGTATGAATTTAGAGGTAAGTGCTTTTAATGTAATGAAATAGATCATATGAAAAGAGATTGTACAAATAAGTCATTTAATCATGTTAAGCACTTTTATTGTCATAATTGTCATGGTATGGGTCATAAAAGAATTGATTGTAGAAAACCTAAGTATGATAATGATAGAAGGAATAGTAGAATGTTAGAAATACTAACCCTATAGATAGAAGAAGATCTAATGAAAGGACATCAAGAGAAGGAAGACCTTATGAAGATAGAAGACAGATCATGTGTTGTAAGTATAACAACTTAGGACACATTTCTTGGAATTGGCATGCACATGATGAACAATAGAATCCTAGAAGAAGAGAACTAGTATGTCAGTTATGAAACAACTTCAAATATACAACAAAGTATTGTAGAATGGACAAAAACTTCAAAGATAGAAGGAACAATGGAAGAAAATTTAGAAATAGAAGAAATGATGGAAAGAACATTGCAAATGATAGAAGGAACCATGAGAAGAACTCTGGAACTAATGAAGAAAATGAGGAACAAAGAAATGTAGTTAGTAAAATTTGAGAAGGAATCAATGAGGCATTTGTAAAAGGATTGGACATCTCATAAGAGAAGCTAGATGATGATGAGATAGGAAGATCAAAGCCAATTATTGAGTTTGATTCAATTAAGTTGAATTAAGCTTGTTTATGACACTAGAATTTGAGAACCTCATTCAGAGATTGAATTAAGGAAGAAAAGTTGGGAAAAGGTATATCAAGTTAAGTTTATATGGTACCTAAGCTTTCTTGTAATTTGGAACTTATCTAAATAGGTTATGAAGGAATTAAGAGTTACTTGTATTATAGAAAAGGTTAATTCTGTAGTAGAAGATGCAAACCATGTTTTTGCAAAGAATTTCATGAAGCAAAGTCTTGAGGAGATTTTTCATTTTGAAAGGAGGCTATAGTAAACCTTGGGTGACATTTGTAGATTGGATAGATGATCTTGAGTAGTTACTTGATTACAAAATGTAATTAATAGATTTTTTGCATTTGTAAAGTATGCAATTCATGCAAGTTCAAGTTGATGGAATAAATGGAGCATAGAATTGATTTTCACTTCATTTTGAATATATCCAAAGCAAATAGCACTCAAAGGAACTTGTAAAGGAAATTTTGAAGCAAACCCTATTTTTAGAAAGAGGTATTTTATCATTTTTTTTTGCAAATTTATTTAGTAAAAGTTCATATTTGATAGAAT
Organism: Cupressus sempervirens; assembly: GCA_028749045.1. NCBI lineage: Eukaryota > Viridiplantae > Streptophyta > Pinopsida > Cupressales > Cupressaceae > Cupressus > Cupressus sempervirens. The sequence continues at coordinate 457,808,826 of CM053787.1, forward strand.
CATGGATATGTCAATAGTGCACAATGTTGAGAATGAGGACAGACCTAAGTTGAAGGTTGTTTCCATGAAACCTGTAGAAGGAAATCCTAACTCAGTGTTATCCATTACTTTGAAAATATAGTATATTTGGAAGATGTAGGAAGTTATCTTGATAGTAAATTTGAATCTATTGCGAGTGAATACATGAACAAAGATACAAAATTTGTTTTCAATCACGACATGACTCTGAAGCCTGGATTTGAACATTTGAAGGAACTAGACCTATTTAAATATCATTTCTACCATGAATTGGATACTGATGAGTGGACACAAATCATATTAAGTAGGATACATGATGGGAAACTATGCATACAAGAAAGTGTAATTGATATTTCTACCAACCTTATTCATGAGGTAATTAGTCTTAGTAAACAGGGCAACATACCTATAGGTAGGAAAATGATCAAGAATAAAGTTGAGAGTTATACCAAAGTAGTGCACAATGGAAAGGCCAAGGTGATCAACACCATTAAGAAAAATCATATAAGATTTCTGAGTAGAATAATTGCCTACTTTGTATGTGGAAGCTCAAAGATTGCTGAATTATTACTCAGATTCATCTTTGCAACATATAAGATATGTGCAGTGAAGGAACAAGTAAACCTCAATGAAATTTTGAGAATGCAATTAATTCAAAACCTAGAAAAAATCAAGAGGACTAAGAACAGTGTGTTTAGATTTTAGTCACTAATCAATTATATATTCTTTCATGTACTTAAAAGATTTCCATATTTATTAGTCATAGAGATAATGAGTAGTGATAGATGTACAATGGAGAAAATCATTGAAGTATGTATAAGACATCCTGCAGATAAGATATTGGATAGTGGAAACTTGATAATGAAGACATTTCAGAATGAAATTAGATAGAGATTTAGAATTGTGCCCACAATTATAGATAGATTTAAAGAAGAAATTTATATTATGGTTTATCTAGATTATACTTATATTGAAGTAGTAGAACCTTTGGAAACATTTCTTGATCCCTTGGGTTATAAATTAAATGATGATATAGTAGTTGGTTATATTGATCTATTATTGAAATCAGAGAAGGATAAAGAAAAATTTAGATTTAGAACCTATGATGAGATTACCCAGTCAACTCATCAGGCATCCTTGGAGAAGGCATCTCACAAGAAGATAGAGTCTATTATGAAAAAAGCTTTACTAGAGGCTAGTATGATATAGAGTGATTTTGAGGTAGTTAGGAAAACCATAAAATAAGGCATACTAATTATACAACCTTTGTTAGTATCTGTTGCAAAGACATATTTGGAACAAAGAATTCCATATGTAGCAGTGTTTGATGTGCAACCTATTAAACCTAAGAGAAAATTTGAGAGATTAGTGGAAGCAGTGACCACAAAGAAAAAAGGGACCAAGCAACAAGTCACTGGACAAGAAAAGAGGCAAAATACATTATTGAATATTGCTGAATCTAGCAAAGAAGAAGAAGAAGAAGTCAAACAAGAAGAGAAAGTAACAAAGAAATCAATAGGAAAAGCTTGACAACCCTAGAAGCTGAAGATAGAAAAGATTAACTCAGCTATTGCTATTGAGGATAACTTTTCTTAGATGAGCAAATTTTATGATGTGTATAATAATTTTGAAAAAGATCATATTGATATCTCTATTGTGAGATACATTATAGAAAACAATCTAAAATTGAAGGGGGCATAGTAAACTAGAAATTTTATGAAAAACTTATTGAGAAGAAGACTCTAGCAAGAGAAGAAGATTTAGAATTTTAGAAGTCTATGCTAAGAACTATTTGCAAGAGTAATGACAAAGAAGAGATTAAGAGATTATTGAATAATCTTGCACCTTATTTGAGAAATAAAGTATGACTATTTTTATTTATGGTGGATGAGAAAGATAAATTAAGAAGTGAGACTACATCAACAATAAGTCAAATGTTGACAGAATCTAAGGTAACAACTCCACCAACACCTAGAACTTCAAAAGTATTAGTGAGCGATGAAACTATGTAGATAGATCAGACCAATGTTACCATTAAAATTGATGATACTAATCCATTTGAAGGTTTTGAACAAAATGAATCTAATGCTGAGGATATTGAGGACAAACTGAGACAAATTGAAGAGGAAAATAGGTTACTTGAAGAAGAAAAGAAGAAAGTAGAAGAGGCCAAGTAGAAATTACTTGAGAATGAGAAGAGGCCAATTTTCCCTATTTTGTTGCCATCAATGCCAAAGAAGGAGATTGTTGAAAATTGGCTAATGGAGATATGTAATTGTTATTTTTTATGGAAACACATGATGTACATGCTTATAGGAAACCTCATAAATAAAGATACTTAGCTTTTGGTAATTAGAAAATTGTCTAAGTATGGAATTTGGTATACAATGGTATATTGTTTTTCTTATAACTTGTTGCTAATGTCATGTTATGACTAGCAAAGTTAGATGGTGATAGTATACATGTTGGCGATGATGTGTGTAACTTAAGAAGTCAGTATAGAGTATATAGAAAAGAGATATTTGTATTTTAAGTGAAATAAAATAATAGAATTGAAGGAAAGGATTATTTTATTTATAAAATAATTACTTGTCCAATTAGGGCCGACATCCTAGATGTTTACATTAAGTTGGAAAAGTGTATTATGGTCTTAGCCTATCTAGTAATAATTTATGTAAAGGCATGGTATTTATGAAAAGGAAATTTTGTGATAAGAAGTGTACTATCATGTTGAGCAATTATATGCAAAGTTCTATGAAAGTGATATATGAAAAGTTTTGTGAAAGCTATTTTGTGATTTGAGATCGAGCTGAAATCAATTTTCAATCAAGAAAGAAGTTACAATACCCATATTCCAAAACTCTAACTACTTATTTGGGTAGTGATCTCTTTTTGTAATTGGAAGTGCATGTTTGGGTAGTGGGCTCATTTTGCATCTACTGTACTACAACTCCTAATAGGGTTGGAATCTCCCAATAGGGATTCAAAGTCACCTAACAGGGACTCCTTATACTATATTTTCTCATTGACTCTTAACAGGGTCCATCCGCTAACAAGAAACTTATATATCAATATATTATCTTGTGGGTATCATCCCCACTAGGGTTTTCTATTGGCTAGGGTTTCCCTAGTTAACAATATATGGTGTTATGAGTTATCTTTGTGCATAGTTATTATTACTATTCAACATTACTTTATTACTTTGTTATGTATGGTTTAAAATAAGAAATAATATCCAATTGGTGACTAAAGTTTGTAGATTACTGATTCACCCCCCACCCCCTCTTAGTAATCCCTATTTCTAATAAACATATGAGGAAAAACCTATACAAGTCACAAACCTAGTTTCAAGCTTGGATGCAAAGTTTGGTTGAAGTTTTCAGAGATACTGCATTCTTTTCCTAGCATGCACCTAGGTCTTGGATGCCTAGGGCATCAAATAAATCATGGGTCCCTACAAGTAAAAAATTAAAACTAATTGAATCTTATAATACATGTTAAACACTAGGATTTCACTAGAGGCCATTAGTTTCCCATGGTGAAATCCTTGGTTATTCTTGAAAATGCTTGAAAACCCTAGGTTAGCAACTTTCTAAACCATCTTGTGCAAAAATAAGGATAACTTGAGTTAGGAGATAGATGGAAACTTCAAACCAAATTCATTGCAAATATATTTCATACATCTATCTAGAAAAGTAATTTTCAACACCAGATGAGTATGTACAAATATGTACAACATAGGACAACAAACAAAATGCACTAAAACAAGGTATTCTTATTGATTTTAAAAGTGAAGGTACATCATTATTTCCTATCACCTATCAGAAAGGGATTATTATAGGCCTTCCAATGGTCATAATTTTTTTTTGAATTTTTTTGAGCCTTTTGGGAAGCTTTTTGCAACATTTTTCAAAAAGTTGCTAAAGTTGTTTAGCAATTTTTGCATTTTTAGCAATTTTTGCAAACTTACAAATAAAACTATTTAAAATTAGTATAAATGACCCAAATATGTCCTAAGCATGTTAAAACATGAAATGAAGAAAAATCCTAAGATTCTTGGTCTTTTGACCATGTTTGAACATAGTTGACCAAGGACTTATAATTGTGCCAATCTTTGAACTAGGTCTTACAATTTAGTGTAGATGTCTTATTGATTGATCTAACCTAATCTAGGTGTTCTTAGGACCTTGATTATTCACCATTTATTATGGTTGTTCCTATACCATAATTACCTTGAATTTTTAAACTCAAGTTTTTAATGAGGGAAACTACTCTACGGAAGTGCCATGTTGTTTGATTTGGTCTTCTATCATCCAAGTTGCATCAATAGTGGGGAGCCCTTTCCACTTGACTAAGTGCTACATGTAATTCTTGGTTCTTATTTTCTTCAACAACTTGGTGTCCAAAATTTCTTCTAACTCCACTAATTTTCTTTGAGGGAGATTAGTTACACAATCTTCATCATCGATGTCTACTTTCTCACCTTGTTCACTTGCTAAATCTATTATGCCTTTGTAAGGGGTGAGGTCTACAACATTGAAGACTAGAAAAATTTGCAAGGTAGGGGGATGAGAGATCTCATATGCATTTTCACCCATCTTGTTCAGTGTACTTCATGGTCCTATTTTCTTCATCTAAATTTTGGAATATCTACCCTTAGGTAGCCTCTCTTTTCTCAAGAATGCCTAAACCTTATCTCCAACTTTGAAGTGGATTTCCCTTCTTTTCTTGTTAGTGTGCTCCTTTTATTCAATGTTGATTTTTGTAATGCCTCCTTGACCTTATTCTGCACTTTTGTAATAAGTTCTACAAATTCTTCTCCTTGAGCATTGATTTTGAAATAAAAAAGCTCTATTAGGTCCAATGGTCCCTTGGGATAAAGGCCATACACTATTTGGAAATGTGTCTTGCTTTTTGATCTATTCATGGAGTCATTAAATGTAAACTTTGCTTGAGGCAAGAGTAGATCCCAAATTTGAGTATATTTTTTGGTTAGGCATCTTAGGAGATTGCCTAAGGATCTATTCACCACCTCAATCTTTCCACTAATTTATGGATGGTAGGAAGAGCTGTAGGTTAGGTTAGTACCAAGTTTCTTGAAGAGTTTTCTCCAAAAGTGGCCTTGAAACTTCACATCCCTATCAGATACAATAGTTTTTGGTAAACCATGGATCCTAACTACTTCTTGAAAGAAAATATGTGCAATATGAGAAGGTCCATTTGTGCTTTTACATGGTATAAAGTGGACCATTTTACTAAATCTATCCACTACCACAAAAAAACTATCAAAACCTTTCTTTTTTCTAGGTAACCCCATGACAAAATCCATTAAGATTAATTCCAAAGGTCTTGTGGGGGTTGGTAAGGTTTGATATAATTCCTAAAATGTTGAAACATGTTTAGCTTGCTAATATAAATGGTACAAGTTTATATGAACTTCTTTACCTCATTGTTCATTCTGGGCCAAAAATAATGTCTGCTATCTTGTTAATACCAAAGTGTCCTCCTAGACCACTACATTATTTCTCCCTTATGATATTTGTCCTCATTAAGCATTTGAGAGTGCATAGCTAAGCTCCTTTGAATATGAGTCCATTTTGAATTAGATATTTAGAATAATTAGTATGGTATCTTCCAACCATCTATGTGAAAACTTAATAAATCTATGCAAAATTAGGATCATCAACATATAAATACTTGAGGGAATCAATTCTCACACTTTGAAATTGTACCTCCTCAACAAGACCAACCCTCATGCTAAGGGCATCATCAACTTTGTTTGCAACACCTTTATTTTTTTTTATGTTGAAAGTATAAGTCTAAAACTTCACCATCCATTTTAGATGTATGACAAAGAGCCTTTCTTAAGAATTGAAGAAACTCAATGCATGGTTGTTAGTATATACAACAAACTATTTGGAAATTAGATAATGCTTCCATTTCTTGAAGGCTTGAACCATGACATAAAGTTTTAAGTCATAAGTTGAGAACTTCTTCTTAGCATCATTTAATTTCTCAGAGAAGAAAGCAACTTCCTTACCTTCTTGACTTAGGACTACACCTGTGGCCAAATTACTTGCATCCATCTCCATAGTGAAGGCCTTGTTGAAATCAGGTAGAATCAATATGGGGTATTGAGAGACTCTATTTTTCAAGTATTAAAATGCATCATTGGCTTCCTTTTTCCAAGAAAATTTAGTCTTCATGTCTCCTTTACTTGTGTCAAGCATTGGTGCACACACATGACTAAAGTTTTTCGTAAATTTTTTATAGAAGGTGGTAAGACCACAAAAGCTTCTTACATCACCTTGGTTATTTGGTGGAGGCTAGTTGGTGATTTCTTCAACTTTCTTAGGGTCCATCTTGAGGGTGCCTTGTGAGATCACAAAACCTAGGAACACAAGTTCCTTCTTCATAAACATGCACTTTTCCAAGTTGATCACCAACTTGTGTTGATGAAACCTTCTTAATAACTGTTCCACATGATCAAGATGTTCCTCCATGCTATGACCAAATATTAGTATGTCATCAAGGTAAATAACAAAAAAAATTTCCAATAAAATCAATGAAATTTATAAGCCTCATAAAATTACTAGGGGCATTGCTTAATGCAAAGGGCATCACTAACCATTCAAACAAACCTTTAGTAGTTTTGAATGTTGTCTTCCATTCATCACCTAGTTTGATTTTGATTGGACGGTATCCAAACTTCAAGTTTATCTTGGTGAAATAGCAAGCTCCTCCCATTTATCTAATAGATCCTTAATTTTGGGCATGGGGAATCTATATCTTATGGTAAATTTTTTGATATCCCTACTATCAATAAATAACCTCCATTTTCCATCCTTTTTGGGAGCAAGGATAGATTGAACAACAAAAGAACTTAGGATTCTCTATATTAGGCCTTTTTTGAACAAATCATTAACTTTCTTGGCAATTTAAGCATGTTGAGTTGGAGTCATTTTATAGGGTGCCTTGTTGGGTAGGGAAAAGCCAAGTATCAAGTCAATTTGGTGACTAATATCTCTAATGGGAGGGAGGCTTATGGGTAGATTAGTAGTAGTAACATGATTGAACATTTATAATAGGTCTTGTATCTCTTGGGGAATAGGATCTTTGTCTTTAGAAGTTATGTTTTCCTTTAGCTTGGAGACCAATATAGAACCTTGGACATCAGGTTCCTTCAATGATTTAATAATTTCTTTCTCCCCTATGGTTACAATAGTAGGGTCTACTTTAGGATTAGGCATGGGATTCATGGTGAAGGTTACACTATTTTTAGTTATAAAATGGGTATTATTTTTGCAATGGTGGATAGCATCAATATCATATTTCTAGGGCCTTCATGGGAGTATATGAGATGCTTCCATTTCTACAACATCATAGAGTACTTTTTCCTTGGAATTTTCTAAGGAAAACTCAACCCATGCTTGTTTTATCACTAAGGTTTACTGACCCTTTATTAGCCAAGAAACATGAAATGGAAAGGGGTGGGGTTTCTTAGGTAGTTTAGGTTTTTCTACCATTTTAGAGGGAATAATATTTTCAATTGAGCCTGAATCAATAAACAAACTACATATCTTGCTTTGGCACTTGATCCATATCCTAAAGAGATTCTTTGCTTGGGGTGGCTCTTGAGTTTGAGGGATCTAAAAAAATGTTTTCCTCATCATTAGGCATGATCCTTCCTTAGGTTCAAGGTCTTTGGTATCAAGTTTCTCTTCCTCTACAAGTTTTTTTCTTCCCCCTTGATTGTTACTCCTCTTCTCAGGGAACTTTCCTGCATGGTGTCCTACTTGATTGCAGTTGTAGCATGTGAGAGGGCCATTACCTCTTCCTCTTCCTCTAAAAGACTTCCTCCTCTATAGTTCCCTTTATAACTTTGTCCTCCCTAATCTTTTTTCTGATGAGTAGGTTTTTTGCCACTATTTTGCCCCTTGTTTCAATAATTGTTCTTGCGCTTGAAATTCTTGTTGTTTTATTTGCCTTTGTTTTGATCTTGCCTCTTCTTCCATTTTCCTTCCACTTTGAGGGCTATTTGATGGTACTTATTGATTGAAATGGGGGTGTGAAGATTGATTTCTTCTTGGATGGGTAACTTAAGCCCATTCATATACCTTGCTAGCTTTTTTTCCTCATCCTCTGCTATGTTGGTTTTCATACATAGCTTCAAGACCTCCTCTATATAGGAACTAACATATATATCCTTTTGCTTCAAAATATTTTTTATTATATGGAGTTGTACCCCATATTCTTTAGGCACATATGTCTTCCTGACTAGTACCACCATTCTATCCCAAGAATAAATCATGCTTCTTCCTTTCTTCACCCTCTTTGTCTAGATGAAGTTCCACCAAGTTAGGGTTGCTCCCTTCAACTTAGAATTTTCCATCTTTACCCTCTACCTCTCTGGAATGTCTTCACACTCAAAGAAACTAGTTAGGGCTTCTATCCAATCCAGTGCCACATCAATATTCATCTTTCCATTAAAAGTTGGCAATTCCAACTTCCCTTCCATGGTTTTTTTCTTCATATATTTAAGAGCATTCAAAAGAGGTCTCTATTTAGCATGAACTTCACCATATTCCTCAAGTTCTTTAGCCTTAGTATTCTAGTTCTCTTCATTATATTTTTCCCCTTTTCTCATGTTCACCTTTCCTTCAAGTTCTCTCAAGCTCTTTGCAAGAGCAACATTAGTTGCTCTTTGTTCTCTCATCAACTTTTCCAGTTCAAATTTTTTTACCCTTGTAGGGATTTCTCCATCTTCTTTAGTAAGAGTGATGTCTCTAAACCCATTCGATGGAATGGAACCTAGTGGGGTTGATAAAATGATAATAACGTAGTCCAAAAACCCTCTTTACTAAATCCTTTCAACCAAATGTCTTGGTATGATGACCAAACGTGCAAGAATCAATCACAAGTTCTTCAAGGATGATATTACATTATCACAACCACTCATCCAAATAAGGAAAACCATAATCATAAGAGAACCCTATGAACAACTCAACTTATCACAAGTTTCTCACAATGCAGAAATGATAGGGGAGACTCATACTCATGGAAATGGTCTATTTAGGTAAAAAATGGAATGATCCAATGGTTAAAAATCAACTATGCAACTTTTGGCATATGGTTGCTTTGTTAAGCCACTCAAAAAGGCTAGTAGCATTTTTAATGAAAATATGACTTAAAATAGAATACCTCCACACAACCCAAGGAAAAAATTACAGTTTTGGATACCCTTTTGGGACTTACACAAAACATATTAAGGCACCAATCTTTGATGACACAAACAAATAGGCTTTTGTTCAATTTCTCACCTAGAAAATTAGGCCTATTAGTCCTCCATTTACAAAGGAAGTAAATGTTATAATACTCAATCCTTCAAACCAATTATGGGAAAATGTGAGGGAAACTCTAGAAAAGTCACAAATCTAATTTATTTGTGTAGCATGCACATGGGTCTTCCATGCCTAGGGCATCAAATAACTCACGGCTCCCTACAAGTAAAAACCTAAAACCAATTTAATCTTATAATACATGTTAAACACTAAGATTTCATGAGAGGCCATTAGTTTTCCATCTTGAAATCCCTGGTTATGCTTGAAAATGCTTTAAAACCCTAGGTTACAAACTTTCTAAACCAACTTGTGCAAAAATAAGGATAACATGAGTTAGGAGATAGATGGAGGCTTCAAACTAGATGAATTGCAAAGTTATTTCCTTCACATATGTAGAAAATTAAGTTTTAACACCAGATGAGTTTGTAGAAATCTATATAACACAGGACAATAGACATAATGCAATAAATAGGATATTTTCATTGATTTTAAAAGTGAAGGTACATAATTATTGCTTATCAACCACCTAAATGGGATTATTATAGGCCTTACAATGGTCATAATAGCATTTTGAACTTTTTTAGCCGTTGCAGACATTTTTGGCAACATTTTGCAAAAGGTTGCTAAAGTTGCTTGACAACTTTTTAGCAATTTTCACAAACTTACAAATAAAACTAATGAAACTTAGTATAAATGACCCAAATAGGTCCTAAACATGTTAAAACATAAAATAAAGAAAAATCCTAAGATTCTAGGTGCTTTAACCATGTTTGACCATTGTTGACCAAGGACTTGTAGTGCTAATCTTGGAACTAGGTCTTACAATTTGGTCTAGATGCCTCATTGATTGATCTAACCTAATCTAAGTGTTCTGAGCACCTTGATGATTTAACATTTATTGTGGGCAATCCTTTAGATTGAAAATATCTTTATGAAGCCTTTGCCTAAAGATACATTTGAGTACTTGAGAGGTATGCTTGGGGTTATGCCCCTACCTACTTCTAAGTAGATGATGTAGAGAGTGAATCAGTCCACTAGTAAAAAGCACTATTGTTAAGCCTAGAATAAATGATGATGCTTCCTCTATAGGGGAGTATTTGGTATGTACTGAGTCATTGATGACTCTTTGTATTTGGTATTGAACAATATCTTTAGACACTTGAGCTAATTGAAGAGTTGAAGAAGTAGTTATCACAATTGGTATGTAATAATTGGTATTTTGTATTTGTTTGAGGGAGAGAGTATGATGCATGAGAAAAACATCTCCTAATTATGGAAGAGAGAAGAACTTCTAAGTATGAGGGAGACATATCTCTTTAGAGAGATTTCAAAAGATTCATGTAAGGAAGTGGGAATATGCATCTGATGTATTGTGAATTATTTAGTGTGAAGTAAAAAATTGATGTCTAATAAGAAGGTGTATGAACCTATGTGTATCTATTATGTTTGAGATTCTCTTTAGCATGTCAACAAATAATGCTAGTCTCAAAATCCAGAAAATTTTAGATTTTCTTGATGGAGAGGGTTTGAGAAGATGAGAGTAGAAGTAGTAACATAGTATTACTTGGTATTCTTGGAACTTATATTTTTTTCATCTATGTTGCCATTAATGCCAAAGGGGAATATTTTTAGTATGACTGCTACTAATACTATATTTGGGGAGTATCCTGAGCATTTGAGAATGTTGACATGTTGCATTCATGACTGTGTTTTTCATTGATGTCAACATAGCATGGTTTCTATAAAGATTAGCTGAGTAGCAAACATAGTTCTTGATGGTATGAACAATTTTTTGATTTTTTAGTGATGTGCATTTATGGACATGTTCAACATAGTGTCCCAATGATGTGGTTGAGTGCATAGAGCTTGAGTCAAAGATGTACAAAAGTTGTACTTGATTTATAGAGAATAGTTCAAAAATAGAGTATTGGGAAAGCAATTCTTGATATTTGTTGGCTATCTTACATATGAGATGTAATGAAGAGATGCATAGTTAGGCAGTGATAGAGTACAATCAAATAATGATGTTAGTGTGTGTGCAAGCCCTAGTATTAGACATGTGAAGTTTTGAATAGACTAGAGCCGATAGTTCTATTGTAATTGTAATTAATTCATTATCTCTATAATTAATTAAGAAAGCTTGAAGGCTGACTCAAGGAATTATTATGAAGATATGGTCTAAAGGAAAGATGTTTTCCTTGATTATAAGAAGATATAAATGTTTTGATAATTATTGATGTGTGAAGTGCAAAAAGAAGAAGAATGCTTACTAAATGTATGTAAGCAATCCAAGGGATTATTGGATGTAAGATTTGTGATCTACAAGATCAAAAGAAGCGAAGGTCTAGTTGACAGGATAGAGAAAGAGGGAGGAACAATATAGTACCATTCTATTATTCTAGAAGGAATAGTATAGAGATCATTTGGACATTGGGTTCATTGGTCTTGCCCTTGAAGTTGTTTGGATAGTGGGTCCAACTATCTCCCACAACTCCTAACAGAGATTCAAAGTCTCCTAATAGGGACTCATATGTACTAAATATTGTAATAGACTCCTAACAAGGTCTATCATCTAACAAAGAATATTTATATTAGTACAATAGCTTGTAGGTACCATCCCCATTGGGGTTTTCTCTTTGATCAAGGGTTTCCCTAGTTAACATATCTAGTGTTATTGTGCATGAGTATCTTGTTATGGTTTCAATTTATATTATTCATATGGTTGAGTTTGTTTAAGGTTGATAATTTTGATATTAGTTGGATAACTAATTCACCCCCCTAGTTGTATTAGTAGACTATATATTCTAACACCTTTGTCTATTAACCTATCAATGTGTTACATTTTAATGCCTCCACTAGATATACATCTTCACAAGTAGTGGATTCATTTAGGGATAGAGTACCTTAACCTATCACTATGCATGGTGAGTTATTTTCAAACTTCACCATTCCTTCATTATGGGCCTGAACCTCATTGAACTTTCTCTTATCACCAAAAATATGGAATGAGAAACGTCTATCTATTATCTAGTTCTTATTAATAGTTGCATTGGTTATCAGGGATCTCTCCACCATTTCTTTTATGATAGTAGAAATGAAACTTTATCTTCAACATCATCATCATCATTGGTTGAATCTTCAACAATTACAACTTCTTCTAAAATATAGCATTGCTTCATCTTCTTTTGTTTGGAGTTTGATGACTTCTTGTTGGTTCCCCTCCAATTTTTGTTCTCCTTCCTCATAGGTTCTACACATTTGGAAACACAATGTCCTACCTTTTTGCAGTTAAATAACTTAAAAGGAAGCTTACCTTTGTACTTCCCTTCTCCTCTAGCCATTTTTTTTGTGAGAAATACCTCCAAATATTCTTATTCATCTTCTTGAACATACATTCTCTCTATTTCTCTCATGTATCTTAATTTTATTACCTCTCCTCTTTCTCTTTGTGTTTCATCCAATGCAATAAAGTCTGAATGCAGTGTTGACCTTGGGTTGTTCACTATTGTCAAAGTTTCTAAGCTATAATGCAGTGAGCTTTCCTATCAAGGAATCAAGTGAAGCCTCCATATTCTCTATTATTCTTAGCTCTTAAATGATTGACACCCTGATGTCATATTTGGGTAATAGGGTTCTTAATAATTTTCCCATGCACTTTTCTTCATGTATTAATCCTTCATATTTTCTAATGGTCAACGTGACATCCTTTACCCACTTACCATAAGCTTAGATCTCTTTCTTACATCCTCATGTCATAAAAAATTACTCTCAAGCTTCCATCTTTATCCCTCATGACATACTTTTGACAACCATAGATGACTTTTAGCTTTTCCCACATCTTGTATGTTGTTTCCAATTCCTCCACATCTTTGTACTAAGAGTAGGACATGTTTCTCACTAGAGAATCTATTGTGGTTATGTGTATCTCCTTCTCCTTCAAATAGTCTGGGTGGATTTGATTGGCTAGTTCAACATATTTGATCTCTATATGGGTCCAATAAGCATCTACAATAGTCTTTAGATTTAGATGCATCTTTCTATATCATGAACTATAGTATTCCCTAGAAAACCTTGGTGTATCTCTTTAAAAAATCTCAATATTTTCCTTTAGCTATTGAACTCTTATCTCTTGAGGACCTAGGCTCTAATACCAATTGTTGATCCTACTACAGGTCAGTATACTAAGAAGGGGGATCAATCAATATACTTACTAGTTTTAGACTTTCACTCTAAATAATAGTTTACAATTATCTACAGGTTTGTGCTAGCTGCTATAACTTAACCAGTCATGATTAAGAAAAATATAAACATGAAAATATCAACATATAAAATAGGGTAAAAACCACAGTGTTTGAGTCAATCCTCACAAAGCTTGTGCTCTTTTGAAGTACATCTAGTCAAGAGCTTATCCCTATTAGAAAATTATAAAGACATTCTAAGGTACCACCCAGTTAAGGGGTTTTGATGAGACATGTTAAAGTCTTATCTTTGTAGGAGGAAAAAAGTCAAAGGACTTTGGAACACAAGTCAATGTGTCACCCTGTTAGAGGATTTTTATAAAGAACCTATTAAGGTCCAAACTCAGTGGGATTTAACATTGTAAAGACAAGTAAAAAAAAAGGGAATGATCTAACAAATAACTAATATACTTAGCTTGAAATGGATCCTTCTTCTCTCTTGACCCATCTAGAACTATGCTCTGTCTTCTCTTGGATTTGTAACATTAGACCTCGATCACCTGTGTACTTGTATATCCTTTCTCTTGCACATGATAACCTTATTTATTTTGGGGGTACTCTCTTGTCCTCAACATGAAGTTGACTTAACCCTTTTCACTCTCTTTCACATCTTGAGACTAAACTTAGCTTGACTCTTTAGACTCTTTGGCTAATCACTTAGTATCCTAACCTTTCCTCTTAAACTTTTTCTACTTTAATATTTTCTTCTAGCTTTACTTGGAAGACCTAATCTATGTATTAAATATTTTAATTCTCACCCCTACTACTAGATCAACTTCATATTGCAATAGTATGCCACTCTTGTCAAATGTATAATTTTAATAAAGGAGTCATGAGTGAGTGTCCATGTCCTCAATGACTTGCTCTTATTGGAAAGAATTAAAATTTTAATTCTTTCAACTATTCCTTGATCTATTACCCCATTCCCATTAAATACAACATTGAGTGCACTCCTACCCTTTACAAGACTATGCAATCATGTGTATCTTATTTTATGCTAATATTGTTGACTTGGCCAAATAAACTAACTGGTCTTTCTAATTTCCCTTCTACTTGGCATCCTTATGCTCACATAGACTTCACTTATCATACTTTGGCTATGTGGATCACCCCTATCATCACCTCTATTGGGCCTACACTTCTTCTCTTCTCTCACCACTCTTATGAACTAGAGTCCCACATCAATGTGCTTTGTCAAGAGTTCCTCTCTATTGATCTTGGTTCCTTCAAGTGCCTAGACATCAATGACCATACTTTTGATAACTGAGTCTATTAGTCTATTATTCCAACACTAATATAATATTTGGAAGGTTATTACAAGGCATAAAGGATAACATAGGAAAGACAAGAGCACTACAAAGGATGATATCCATCATGATCCTATCCCACTATCTTGGAAGCATAAAGAGCGAGGGAGAGAGTAATTAAATTTTCTAGTAAGTTTTATGTACCTTAATACGAATCATAGAAATAAAAAATGTAAGATCTAATGGTATAGCAAGCTTGTATGCTTGATAGTCAGTCTTGTGCTCTCATCAATAATTTTTCATGCATGTGTATGTATGTGTGTCCACCCATGGATCAACTCCTTGGTATCACCACATTCTGTAAATATATTAATTCTTTCTTTAGATGGATAAGTGTATATTATCCATGGTGAAATTTTTTGTATAAATTTATTTCCTTAGGATGGAGAATTATCATTGATACCAATTATAGTGTGGCATGAAAAGAAAAATGTAAATGCATTTCTATATAATGGAGAAGTGTCACTAATGCCTATTAGGGAGTGCAATGTTACAATGTAAAAGTCAAAGGGCACAAAAAGTAAACTATAGTACAAGGAGGGATAGTAAGAAAACTATAGTATGATGAATTTGTACACATAAAAATCAATAGGAAAGAATCAAGGATAATTAACTCTAGAAACAAGGAGATATCTTGTAAGCTATAATGTATGCCGCCACAAACATGGTGAAGAGTATTGGCTCTTGTAAGCTAAGAAAATAGATAATTATGAAAGGAAGATATCTTATTAGTAAGACATATACCTTCAAGAGGACTATCTAAAAAAAGATCAGATCTACAAGATAAAAGAATGGAAGAAAAACAAGAATACACTTATTAATCCTCATGTGTCTAGGTGGAATAGGAATCCTCAAATCAATTTTTAAAGCACATAGTAAGAGAAACTATTTTTGATGAACATGTTTTTTCAAATACATAAGAGGTGATGATCAAATACATGCACCTCTTTTATATAATAGAGAGTCATGATCAAGACAAAATTCATTATAGAACAATAATATCCCATGATAAAAAAAAATGCCACTATACTAAGGAAAGAAGATCCTTAGTGAAAAAGAGATATAGAATGTACAAATAAAATTTAATCCACCCCTTCCCCACTGCCCCACTCCCCCCCCACAACAAAGAGCAAGGCAATAATGAGAATTCCATTGAAAATTATAAATAAGATCTTGGAATATATAAAGATGAATTATAAGCAAAAACCATAATATAACCATGCACAAAATTACAATAAATTACAAACATTAAAATCCAAGGCATGGAAAGACATTGTTATGTAGGGATAATAAAACCTTGCTTGAAATTAAGCATTACATACCCATATATAAGAATGTATCTTATATAATGAAAATATATAGGTAAATAAAAGAGGAAGATGATACAATACCATATTATTCTTTCTTTAGTAAACAAAAGAGGAACACAAAATAGATAAAGGATGCTTGAAAAAAGTGAAAAATAATGTCCAATGTATTCCCGAAAGAACAAAGATGCACTTGCAAGCATAAAATTGCACTCAAGATGATAATACTTATGTGACACAATAAATGAATTCAAGAGAGAAAAATAAACTATAAGGGAATGCAAGTTCATAAGGGATATTGAATGCATTAAACAAGAAGAGGAGAAGACAAACCCATTAAATCTCCTTAAGTAGTTTTGATCCATACCAGATATGTGATTTAAAGAAAACATAAGATTGCACTTGGGAATTTAATCCATTCATAACACAGTAAATGAATTCAAGAAAATATTTCATTGAATAAAAGGAAAACAAGTCAACAAAGGGAGAAAATGGACACCAATAGAGCCCTTGCCCCCAAGTGAGGAGACAAGGGAAATAACTATTATCTTTCTCAAAAAGTAGGTCAATGAGCCCATAAAGGATATGTTATCAATGTCACATAGTTAGGGGTGATAAGATAGGGATATATATGTATTAAGTAGAGTGATCATGAAATAGATACCATTCATCATTAAAATTCTATTGAAAATATACCATAAGGAATAAATTATTTATAATATAAATTATGATATTGAATAATCTTATGAAGCATAAAAGAGATGAATATTTAAGTGTAATTATATTTAAATGTTAAAAGAAACATTCCATATGCATGAATTCATAAAATAAAGGTAATTTTTAAAGTGTAGGTTGTGCTTTGGTTTAGGATTTTTTTCTAAAATCTAAGGTTCTATTGAAGGTATTCTCTTATACCACTTGATGAAGGGTGCTCCCCTTAGTACCACACACACATAACAAAAACAAAGAAATAACAACAATTTGTGAGAACAAAATATAGGCTTCTTATTATCACCACAAATATGGAATTGCATAATTTAAAATTACAGTATGCTAACCCACATGGGCACCTTTACTATAGTAATCTGCAAGACAAAGCTACAAACTATTATGCTGAGCTGTCCTAGACAATGTTTGGACATTTCTTAAATACACAATTTTATGCCACTTGAGAAAGTTCAAGACACTCAAACTTAATAACTAGGGCTGGAAGACCTTAGAAATACATATATAGTTGGCCAAATACATTTTTGACATTTATTTTGGAAGTTTTGGTCAACCCAACTTTGGAAGTCCATGACTCTTGAACTGTTGCTCTGATTGGCTATTATAACCACTTTTTGGAAACCTTATCTTCTCATATACATGCTCAAATTTGTCCAAGTACCAATCCATTGATTTTATAGATCTCATCTAAGCACTTTTAAGCCCTCAATGGTGATCCTAAAGTTTTAATACCAAAATTACACACCAAAAATCTATAATGAATCCATGAATACTCATGATATGACACTAAATATCAAGTTTTAAGTTGATATATCCAAGATGAATGTCCACCTCTAAAATTAGGAAATTTTGAGCTTATATGATTGAGTTACTAAGTAGAAAGCTTCCATAGATAACAACTCTTCATTAAGGAAACCCTTATTTTAATAGTTGAAATGAAATATTTTTGGGTGATGCAAGATTTCTCTTACACCTAGAATGATCCTACATTAGACACCTAGGGTGATTTAAGAAGTGACCCCATCACATCTTAGGTATTCAAAGGATAACTGATGAAGGAGCATCTTGGGTTGCATTTCTATCATACATGTTTTCTTGTTCCTTAGTCATGGCTAAGTTCTTTATTGCTATAAGTTCATGGTTGTTGTGGAGCTCATAGTTGATGTCAAGTTTTTAGTATGTGTCAAGTTTGTGGTTGTTGTTGAGCTCATACTAGATATTAAGTTCTTAGTATATGCCAAGCTCCTATTGGTCCTCGATTCCTATTGGTGCTAATTTTGTGTATGTGTTTAGCATTTTCGAGTGCTAGTATCTTGTTTGGTTTGAGTTTGGGCTGACCTTGTACATTAATTTCATGATTTTCATTTAATATCTATTGAGAGCTAACTTGTGGCTTAGCTTTGCATTCAATGCAAGGGTTTATTTAGTTAGTATTTTGTAATAGGGTGCCTTGTGGTCATGCAACTATTTAAAGGGGTCTTGGCTAGAGTCTTAGGCATCATTTTTGGGAAGAAGAAGTTTGATAAGGTAGTTTAGTAGGAGTAGAATGTGAAGGACATCATTGAAGATCAAAGGTCAATTGTAATGTTGGGAAGGCCTTATAAATGGGCGTGTATGTTGATGATTTGATGAATATATAACTATTATGGCTCTTCTTTCTCCTTTGGTTATTTTTCCTTGTATTGAGTTTCCAGTGTGTGTAGGTGGATTTGGTAGTTGGGTGTGCCTTTGGCCCTAGTTATCCATTGTCCCTCCTCATGTTAGGTGGGTAGAATGCAAAGGATATCATTGAAGACTAAAGTTTAATTTTAATGTTGGTCATAACCTAGAAGACCTTATAGCTGGGCATGTATGTTGATGATTTAATGAATATATAAGTGTTTTAGCTCTTCTTTCTCCTTTGGTTGTTGTCCTCTATGTCATTTTTCAACTATGTTTACTCTTATAGGTGCCTTTCCTAGTTGAGTGTGCCTTTGGACCTAGTTATCCATTGTCCCTCCTTGTGTCATGTGGTATTAGAGCTTCAAGTTCAACCTTGTGGAGATTGAATCATGTAGAATGCTAAGTTGATTCGGTCGTAGGGTGATATATCTAAGGATTTGTTCTACAACTTGTAGAGGGTTATGATCTTGCAAGAATATGATTGTAAAGAAGGTTTGAGGTAGAGTAAAATTGATAATTTTGTATTGGATAATTGAGACAAATTGTAGCTAGATTAGATTTTTTCGAGATAGTGTAGAGGAGAGGAGCACACCTTGATGATGTGAGTGATGACAAAGCAGTAGCACCAAACCCTAATCCATAACCCAGAGAAGATTAAGATGAAGAAATATTGCTGAGAATATTATGTAGGGAAGATTCAAATCCTATTGTAGAAGTTGTTCCTTATGATGGGAATTTAGACACCAATGGTTGATGGATTAGATCTCTAATATGGAGAAGTTTTTTGATTATTAAAACACTTCTGATAGTAGGAAGGTGAAAATTGTAGTCACTAGGTTGAAGGGTGATGCCTTACTATGGTGGGAGCATTTGCAAACTAATAGAAAAAGGAGAGGAAAGGAAAAGATTAAGACTTGGGTGAAAATGGTGAACAAGGTGAAGAGAAAGTTCCTTCTGCTAATTACCAAGTTGGCTTGTTGAGAAAGATGCAAAATTTGAGACATAGAGACATGACTATGAAAGAGTATATTGAGGAATTCTATAGATTTTACATCAAATATAGACATGTGGATGATGATGTGGAGAAAATTGCAAGGTACATAAATGGATTGAGATCTAGGATTCAAGATGAGATAAGTTTTGTGAAATTGGAAAGTGTGGAGGAAGCATATCAATATGTCTTGAAAGCTGAGGAGATCTTGACAAAGAAACATGAACAAAGACAAAGATGTAGAGGTGGTAGATTATAGAGAGATAGAGGTAGATCTTATGGAGAAGGTAGAAAATCTAACAATTATTTGCAAGACAAAGGGAAATTTGAATAGAAAATTGATGAAAAATGAAAGACTAAGTGGAAAGGTGGTGATTATTATTGAGGAGGTATTGGTTCTTGCCAAGGAAGAGGTAATTCTTATTCTAGAGGTAGTTTTCACGGTAATTGTTTTAGATTTGGTAAAGAAGGCCATATATCCTTTAAATGTAGATCCTCTAAAAGTGTGCAAGGTAACATAAATGATGTGATTCAAGGAGACACTGAGGGTTCACCAAGTAGACTTGACACTAGGGAAAATCTAATGGTGAGAAGAACCTTATGTAATAAGGGAAGTGATGAGGAACCTTTCCTAAGGAGATGTCTTTTCAAGACTAGATGTAAGATGGCTGGAAAATGTTGCAAGATGATCATTGATAGTGGAAGTTCAACAAATTTGGTATTAGTAGAGCTAGTTACAAAGTTGTAGTTTCAGAGGCTGAATCATCATAAACCCTAACATGTTTCATGGATCAAAGATGACTATAAGATATTGGTAAGTGAGTAACATATTGTGAAGTTTAGGATTGGACATTATTTTGATGAAGTTGTGTGTGATACTACACCTATGGATTGTTATCATATTTTTTTGGGAAGACCTTGGCAATATGATATATATGCTATACATGATGGAAGATTGAATCAATATACTATTTGGGTGAATGCGAGAAAAAAAATATCATTGCCCTTGATTGAAAGTTCTAATGAGGTTAATTGTACTACTATGAGAATTTGCATGGTTAGTGGGAGGCAATTTGAAAAATAAGTGAAGAAAAATTAAGTCTTTCTCACTATGATTCCTAGGAGGCTAAGTTGTACCATTAATATTCGAGTGACAGAAACTAGTGATGACTAAGTGATAATTAGTAATAGTTGAGCAACAAAAATTGGTAGAAGCTGAGTACCAAAAGAAATTAGAAACTTTCTGAGTGAGTATAAAGATATTTTTGTTGAAGATATTCTTGATGGTTTACCACTAGTAAGAAGTATAAGTCATTGTATGGATCTAATTCTTGGGGATAGTTTTTTAGTAAAGTATCTTATAGATTGACACCTATAGAGAATGAAGAACTTAAGAAACAGGTGCATGAAATATTGAAGAAAGGTTTGCTTAGAGAAAGTTGAGTCCATATGATGTACCTACTCTATTTTTTGATAATTGGCTAATGAGGATATGTAATTTTTGTCATTTATGGCAACACATGATGTACATGCTTACAAGAAACCTTAGAAACAAAGATACTTAGCTTTTGGTACTTAGAAAATTGTCTAAGTATAAATTTGGTTTACAGTAGTGCACTATTTTGTATATAACTTATTACTGATGTCATATTATGACTAGTGAAGTTAGATGGAGATTTAATACATGTTAACAATGATGTGTATAACCTAATAAGTTTGTATAGACTGTACAAAAAAGAGGTATTCATGTTGTTACTTGACCAACTAGGCCCAACATCCTAGATGTTTACTCTAAGTTGGAAAAGTATATTATGGTATAAGTAAACCTAGCAAAAGTTTTTGAAAAGGCATGGTATTTATGCAAATAACATCTTGCAAATTAAAATGTAAGTGATGTAGTGGGAATTTTGTAAAGTGATATGCAAAATTTTGTGAAGTGATATATGCAAAGTTTTGTAAAGCTATTTTTCTGATCCAATATCAAGTTGAAGATCAGAGATCAAAAAAGAAAGATGTTATAATATCTACATTCTAGAAGTCTAATTGCTTATTTAGGTAGCGAGATATTCTTGTAATTGGAAGTGCATGTTTGGGAAGTGGAATCTCCTAATAGGTATTCAAAGTCTCATAATAGGGACTCTCTATATTAAATTTTCTCATTGGCTCCTAGCAAGATCCATCCTCTAACAAAGAATTTATATATTAGTATATTATCTAGTGTGTATCATCCCCACTAGGGTTTTCACTTGGCTAGGGTTTCCCTAGTTAACAAAATATGATGTTACGAGTTATCTTTGTGCATGGTTACAATTACTATTCAACATTACTTGTTTACTTTGTTATGTATGGTTCAAATTAATTTATAATATCTAGTTGGCAACTAAAGTTTGTAAATTACTAATTCATCCCCCTAGTAATTCCTATTTCTAACAATTGGTATCAGAGGCCAGTTACTTATAAGAGGCTTAATAGATTGAGTAAGATCCCTATGGATATGGAATAATTAAAAAAGAACCTTGAAGAGGCACTTGAAAAAATTGATCTCCTTACAGAAGAAAGAGATAAGATGAAGGATAAATACGAAGACTCCAAAGTATATATTAGACAATTAAAGGACAAGATTGAACATCTCAAATCCAAACCTAAATCTACTGAATCTAAAACAAGTGATGATAATCATTCAAAGCTGAAGACAAAGTATAAGATCTTGAAGCATCAATTAAAGATTATGAATCTAAAGTTGACTATGAGGAATGATACTAGAAAAGTTGAATATGATTTGAAAACTAAGAATGTAGATCTTAGAGCAACTCTAGCAAAGAAGACATCTAAATTTGAGACATTGAAAGAAGATCATGAAGAACCTCATAAATACAACACTATTGTGAAAGGTGAGCTAACTTAGTACAAGAAACATCTTGAGAAGCTCTATTCTAGTAGAGAAAAGCTTCATGATTCAATGTCAATATAGAGACCTAGTTATTATAAGACTGGTCTTCATTATCTATTTAACATATTTCCAAAGAAACCCGAGATTAGATCAGATCTAAAAGAAAAAGATAAAGCTGATGATAATATTGAATATTGTCAATCTTCTGATAAACCTATGGAAGTTGGACAAGACAAGGAAGTTGAAATTTTGGATGAACCAAAGCAAATGGACTCTCCTAAGGAAACCAAGTATGAATTTAGAGATAAATATTTTCATGTAATGAAATAGGTCATATGAAAAGATATTATACAAACAAGTCATTTAATCATGTTAAGGACTTTTATTATCATAATTTTCATGGTATTGGTCATAAAGAAATTGATTGTAGGAAACCTAAGTATGTTAATGATAGAAGAAATAGTAGAATGTCTAAAAATATTGACCCTATAGATAGAAGGAGATCTAATGAGAAGACATAGAAAGAAGGAAGACATTATGAAGATAGAAGACATATCATGTGTTACAAGTGTAACAACTTTGGACACATAGCTTAGAATTGTTATGGACTTGATAATTAGTAGAATCCTAGAAGTAGAACTCTAGTATGTCAGTTATGCAATAACTTTGGACATATGTCAAAATATTTTAGAATGGAAAAAAACTTTCGAGATAGAAGGAATGATGGAAGAATCATCAAAAATGATAAAAGGAACAATCAGAGGAACTCCATAACCAAGGAAGATAATGAGGAACACATAAATGTAGTTAGGGAACTTTGAGAAGAACTGAATGAGGAATTTGTAAAAGGATTAGACATCTCAAAAGAAAAGCTAGAAGATGATGAGACAAAAAGATCAAAGTCAGTAATTGAGTTTGATTCAACTAAGTTGAATTAAGCTTGTTTGTAGCACCAAAATTTATAACTTCACTCAGAGATCAAATTGTGGGTAGAAAATTTGGGAAAAGGTGTATCAAGATAAGTTTAGATGATATCTAAGATTGCTTGAAATTTGGAGCTTATCTAAACTAGTTATGAAGGAATTAAGAGTTAGCATTATTACAGAGAAAGTTAATTCTATAATAGAAGATGAAAACTATGTTCTTATTGAAAATTTCATGAAGTGAATTTTTTGCAACATTATCATGATGGAATGAGGCTATGGTAAACCTTGGGTAGCATCTAAAGATTGGATAGAAGATTCTTTAGTAGATTTTTTATTTCAAAATGTAATTGACAATTTTTTTGTGTTTGTAAAGTACACAATTAATGCAAGTTTGAATTGAGAAATAAAATGGAGTACATATTTTATTACAATTTCATTGCAACTATATCATAAGAATAGAGAACTCAGAAGTGACTTGATAATGCAATTCCAAAGAAAATCCTATTTTCAAAAAAAAGGTATTTTATAATTTATCCATAGAATTTATTTGATAAATTTCATATTTGTTAGAATCAAGGATATGTCACTAGTTCATAATGTTGAGAATGAGGAGAAAAAAAAATTGAAGACAGTTTATGTGAAACCCATTGAAGGAAACCCTAGTTCAACATTATCCATTACACCAAATAATGCAGTTAATTTGGAAGATGTAGGAAGTTATATTAACAACAAGTTTGAATCTATTGGGAGAAAGTATATGAATAAAGATATACAATTAGTCTTTAACCATGATATGAATGTAAAACTCAAATTTGAACATTTGAGGTTACTAGGTCTTTTCAAATATCATTTCTATTGAGAATTAGACACTAGTAAGTGGACTCAGATCATACTAAGTGGAATTCATGATGGAAAACTATGGATGGAAGTTAATGTAGTTTATATTTTAGCCAACCTTATTCATGACGTAACTGGTCTTAGCAAAAAAGGCAATGTACCTATAGGCGAGAAAGTAATTAAGAAGAAATTTGAGAGCTACACAAAAGTAGTTTATAATGGAAAGGCCATGGTGATCAACACCATTAAGCAAGACGATGTAAGATTCTTGAGTAGAATCATTGTCTACTCTATATGTGAAAATTCTAAGATTGATGGATTTTTAGCCAGATTCATTTGTGTAGCCTACAAGATATGTGTTGAGAAGGAACAAGTTAATCTTAGTGAAATTCTAAGAATGCAATTTCTTAAGAACCTAGAGAAAATCAAAAGGACCAAGAATGGTGTGTTTAGATTTTAGTCACTAATCAATCATTAATTTTTTAATGTACTTAAGAGATTTCCATATTTTTCAGTCATAGAGATTATGAGCAATGAGAGGTGTACAATGGAGAAGATCACAGAAGTATTTAGAAGAAATCTTGCAAATAAAATCTTGGATAATGGGAACTTGATAATGAAAACATCTTAGAATGAGATGAGACAAAGATTCAGAATTGCACATGTAATTATAGAAAGATTTAAAGAAGATATATATGTTATGGTTGATATAGATTTTACTTATATTCAAGTATTAGAACCTTGGGAAACTTTTCTGTATCCCTTAGGCTATGGATCAAGTGATGAAGTAGTAGTTGGATACATTGATTTATTTTTGAAATCTAAGAAGGACCAAGCTAAGTATAGATTTGGAATTTATAATCAGATTACCTAATCAACCCATCAAGAATATTTGGAGAAAGCATATCACAAAAAGAAAGAGACATTAATGAAGAAATTTTTAATAGAGGCTGGTATGATTGAAAGTGAGTCACAAGTAGTTAGGTAGACTATGAAATAAGGCATAATGCATGTGCAACCTTTATCAGTGTCTGATGTAGAGCCATCTTTGGAATAGAGGATTCCTTATGCAATAGTATTAGATGTAAAACCAAGTGAGAGGAAGAGAAAATTAGAGAGATTAGTGAAAGATGTGACCACCAAGACAAAAAGGGTCAAGCAACAAGCCATTAGACTAGGAAAGAGACAAAAGACATTGTTAAGAATTGTTGAATCTAGTGAAGAAGAAGAAGAAGAAGAAGAAGCTAAATAGAAAAAGAAGCCAACTACTTGTAAATAGTTAGCAAGAGAAGCTTGACAACCCTAGAAGATAAAGACTGAGAAGATAAATTTAGCCATTTCTATTGAAGGTAACTTTGTGTAGATGAACAAATTTTATGACTTATATAATAATTTTGAGAAAGATCAGATATATATGTCTACTGTAAGATATATAATAGCTAATAATCTAAAACTTAAGGATATTAAAGGTATGGTAAACCATAAAGTCTATGATAGACTCATTGAAAAGAAGGCACCATCTTGAGAAGAGGACAAAGAACTTTAGAAGTCAATGATAAGGACAATCTGCAAGATTGATGATGAAGAAGAAGTTGAAAAAATGTTGAACAATCTAGCACCTTACTTGAGAAACAAGATAAGAGCATTTCTATTTATGGTGGGTGAGAAGGACAAGATAAGAAGTGAAAATATGGAAGCTATAAGTCAAATGTTGATAGAATCCAAGGTAGCACCTTCACCTACACCCAAAACCTTGGAAGTATCAGTAAGTGGTGACACAATGTAGATTGGTGAGACCAATGTTACCATTAACATTGATGATACTAACCCTTTTAGGAGTTCAAAATAGATTGAATCTCATGCAAATGATATTGAAGATCAATTTAAGAAAATTGAAGAGGAGAAGAGACTTTTGGAGGAAGAAAAGAGGAAAATAGAAGAAGCCAAGTAGAAATTACTTGAAGATGAAGAGAAAAGAATAATTGAAGAAGAAATGAAGAGAAAATTAGAGGAAGATAAGAAGAAGAGAATAGAGGAGGAAGAAAAGAGAGAGAAGGAAAGAAAAGAGAAGGAAGAGAAAGAGAGAGAAGAGAGAAGAGTCAAAGAGGTAGAAGAGAGAGAAGAGAGAAGAGTCAAAGAGGCAATTGAAAAGAAGCAAAGGGAAGATGAATTTAAACCTTCTAGTTCATCTACTCCACTTTCACTTGCTATCCTAACAACTGATGATGATGATCAAATTGACTTGATCTCATCTTTGTCAAAACTTATTGAGAAGAATAGGAAATTGAAGAGCCTACAAAGAACCTTGATGGAGATTACTAATAGATTAAATAGTACTCTGGTAGTCTAGCATATAGAGACACATCTTGAATAGAGGGCACAAGTAGTGCTAAAATATTTTTGAGGAATTTATAAGTTTGCTGAATGTTGTAGAATCAAAGGTATAGATCTCAAATGATGCTAACTTGTTTAGCACTATTTGTCAGAACACTAAGAATGATTTGATAAGTCTTGATACTTATATCAAGGAACTTCATAAATGTCAATAGGATGGCAAGGTATTGTACATTAAGTGTACCCTATCTCATAATTTCACTAAGGATCTTGATAGTTAGATTGAAGGCAAGTTGAGTGAGCTAGAAGTTCTATCTAACCAGGTACAACAACCCTTCAACAAAGTTGATGGCTTTAAAGGACAAGTGGCCAGTATTTATTGTATTATTAGGAAATAGGAACTTTGAAAAGATCAAATTTTGAAGAGATTATCAAATTTTAGAGAGTTTATTACTCTGAAAATATATATTATTGAGAGATAGTTGGAGGAATGTATCAAGCCCAAGGACACTTATTCTAACTTTTTATACTTCGATCTTAATACAGTTGAGATTTCATCATATGACCTATGTGCAATTCTCATCTCTTTTGACTCAACCAAGGATACATGGAAAAAAGGTATGAATAGTCTTAAGGAAAGTTTTGATGATTGTATGAAGATACTATAAGCTAAATGTAGAAGAAATTTTTTTTTGACAACAATTTTGATAGTTTTTGACATGACCTTTGTCATTCATGTCAAAGGGGGAGAAGATGCATAAGAAAATTGTAAATAAGGTAAAGGGGAGAATATAAAATTGTAAGGTGTAAAATAACATTGTAAGGGGGAGCATATGTGAGATGGACAGGTTGTAATCATTTTTTAGTTAGGAAAACAAGATTTAACTAGGCCCTGAAACCCTTACTATACATAGAACAGACAAAGAAGAATGCTTGAAGTATCAAAAGAAATTAAAAGCAAGCAACTAAAATGACTCCCTAAAACTAAAAGATAAAACTAGTAAAAATCTAGGGAGTCAAGAAAAAAATCAAGACTACCCAAAAAAAGCCAAGGCACTTAGGAGATATCTCTCAGCATTTCTAATGCACTTATTTCTAGCTCTGTCAGTCTACTAGCTACCTCCTTAAAGTTTGAAAATTCTTGGTTAGGTTCTAGGGTGTCCTTCTTCCTCATGCTAGATCTGATGTACTTCTTAGAGCTATCCTCAAGGGTCTTGTCCTTAGTGTTGTGGGGGGCAGGATCATCCTCCTTACTGATTCTTTGCTCCTCCATATTGTTAATGAATACCTTTATATTCTCATTGGCCTCTTTGAGAATATTTTAGCTTTATTCCACTATAATTTTCATTGAGCTCTCCATCATTTGGACTCTATTCTTGACCTCCTCCACTCTGTTGTCCATGCTCTATTCTTCTTTTTTAATCCTATTCTTTAATCCAAAGTTATCCCTTTCTAAGCTACTCACCCTATATTTAAGATATTAGATTTCATGAAAAATCCACTGGTGGTGAAGAAGCTATCCATCATGCTATTTTTGGCATTGTTGAGAACATCCATATCTAGATTTTCCTTTGTGGTGTCACTAAAAATCACCAAGGCTAGGTCTATCAACTCTTCCATTTGGATTATACCTTCCTCATTCTCTTTGACAAGAGTTCTAATCAACTCATGATTAATCCCCATTCTAGCAGAAGTTGTGTCAAAGTCTTGCCACACTACATTCCTATCCTTCCCTGTGATCAAGCATCTATATTTGCTAGTGTCAAATTCCTCATGGCCCTACTCATACTTCTTCCTATCACTCTGATTGAGGTCCCCTTCCACCCCCTCCTTCTCCACCTCCTATTTATCCTCCTTGGCCTTAGAAAGTTTCCTTTTTTGGCTCTAGGAAGTCATAATTTCTTCGTCTTTGTTAGTCAAAATTTTGATTATGATGTTTCTCTTACATCTCTTCCTCTCCTTGCCTTCAACTTCTCTAAGATCCTCCTCTCCTTCTACACTTTCTTCCCATGTGTCCATTCCTTCAGCCCTTTCATTATAGTCCCTATCCAAGGAGATGTCAAGGCCCTGGTTGGGTTTGAGAAGAGCAATTTTCTCCTTCCTTTCCATTTTGATGATTTTTTTGCTAGAGCCCCACTAAGGGGAGTCTTCTTCCTCAAAGTCTGTATGCATCTCAAGGGTATCCTCAATATCAGAAGGAAAATAGTCATCTTCCAATTCATCCCCTCTACCTTTCCTTCCATCCTTGCTATACTTAGTTTGTTTCCCCATTGTTCTAGCCTTAAAGATTTCATAGATTAATAGTAAATGCCCCTCATGGAGCACTAGATTCCTAGTATTCTTCTCTTGAAAATAATTAATGTTCTCATTCATAGAAGAGTATAGGTAGAATGGAATGGAATTTTTTTTCCCATAGCTGAAGTGGTTAAGTAACAAAAAGTGTTGGGTGCAAAGGTGATCAAATCTAGTATTGAGGGAGATATATTTGATGATGACCTAAAACATGAACCTCCACAATGAATTTATGGAGCTTAGGAGATAATGTGTTCCTTTCTTCACCAGTGTTTTTTTCCCCTCTTGATCCTTTGTGAATTCCACCACCACTTGCCTTGAGATTTTCCTATCTCTGTAGAATTCCTTTCCCATGATGAGAATACTAGTAATAGAAGATATGTCATCCTCTATTACTATGAAATCTACCCCATCAATTTTAATTATTCCCTCATTCTAGCTCGTAACTATGCTTTTGGTAATGGAGGGTTTCCACCCATGGAGTCTTTCAATGAAATTCATGATTTCCTCTTGTTTTAGAATGTTCTATACTTTGGAGTGCCTTTGCCACCTTTGGGCTTCGTCCTCTAGTTCCCTCCCATGTCTTTCCCCCCCCATGTTGTCTTCCTCCATGCAAGCTTTGTAACCTATATCAAAGCCCTTCAAAATTAGAAAAACTTTGGTGCTCCTCATTTTCTTGAACCTTATTTCCACCTTGTGAATTTTCTACCCAAAATTGGTACTTGAAATAAGTTGATATACTTTGTTGATGTGTGAAATACAAGTGTTATCATACTTCCACATCACAATTTTGCACATTCCTTAGAACACACTATCATAATAAATCTACACATCATATTTTTGACTACTTCACATAACTTGTTAACAATCATGATGAGCTTCTTATGATACCCAATCTTCTCAGGATCCTTTCCTTTTCAATTAACTCATTAATTTATGATGAGATATTATAGCCATCCATCCACTTAACCACTTCATTGTACTTAACTACCTAGTTAGCTAGCCTTTCCACCACTTGATTAGCTTCTTGGTACTTATGTGCCACATAGGTCTTTTGAAAGGTCTTGAGATGTTCGATGTAGTCATTAATGATATTCATAGTCATCTAAGTTGGCTTATTCTTCTCATTTAGACAATCAATAATATTTTTGAATCTCTATCTAGCTAGAGAAATTTAACTCCCATTTCTCTTGCCAATTTAATAGTTTGGTGAGCCACTATAGCCTCTACATAATGATTAGTTTGTATTCCAAGGGAGGCTACAATTGCAACAATCCCTATACCAAAATCATTTTTGATGATGCCTCCCACGCCAGTCTTTCCTAGGTTTCCTTTGGCCATCCCATCAAAATTATCCTTATGCCATCCCTTTTGTTATTATCCCTGTCCTTAGTACTAGGAAGGAATATCAGGCCTTTGATTTTGGTGTATTTTTTTATCAAGGCATTAAGACATTTGTGAAAAATAATATTTGTCATAGTCTCCTTGTCCCTAAAAATTTTGTTGTTTTTCTCTTTCCAAACTCCCCAACACACATGGGGTAAGGTCTAGTTCCACAAATCCATTATGTTTCTCCCCAATATCCCAAGGCGTTGTTGTTCAAAGAGCCCCAAAATGTTGGAAGGGAAACACTAGGACATGTTGAAAAAAGAAAACAAAAGACCAAATGGTTTTGATGTAAGGACAGTGGATAAACATATTCTCAATACTCTCATAGTGATTTTTGCATAAAATGCATTTGTTGGGCATCATATTTCCCCTCTTAGTGAGGTTTTCCATTGTAAGGATATGATTTTAGAGCATAATCTAGAAGAAAATTTTAATATTTGGGATTAGCCCC
This sequence comes from Cupressus sempervirens, assembly GCA_028749045.1. Lineage (NCBI taxonomy): Eukaryota > Viridiplantae > Streptophyta > Pinopsida > Cupressales > Cupressaceae > Cupressus > Cupressus sempervirens. Next base: position 457,839,535 of record CM053787.1, read on the forward strand.
AAGTACCAGGCTTTGGCCCACACTAGGGTTGGGCCAAGGTTTTACAAAGTCTCATAACTTAAGGCCACTTTATAAGTGCCATTTAGTCTTCCCTTAGATAATAGAATCATTTTTATGTGATAAAGGAATATGCCTAATGATGTCCATCAGTGGCTTGAGCTATTGGGATATCTTAGTCAAATCAATCTTGTCATTCTAAGACCTGTAGTCAATCACCCTACTCCCAAATCTTTCAATACAAGGATTAGCTCATCTATTGAAATTCTCAATATCCCAAAGAGGTCTAGACCTAAGCCATTCATCATGCTAGAAATTAATATCCTAACCATTCCCTAGTTGTAATTTAACTTTCTTAAAGGCTAAGCTCTTCATCCTTAGAAGGCCATTCCAAGTATTAGATCCTCTAGGGTCAGGATCCAGACTGATGAACTATTTAAGATTGAGATTGGAAGCATATTTTAACTTCAAAATATCTCTCCATTCACCATTGGTATTAAAGAGTCTCCAAATGTATTTTTCTTGAAGGACACAATTGAAGTATTTCAGCTTCCTAATCCATAGACCCCCTTTCTTCTTAGAATTGCAAATGTTGTCCCATGCCACCAGAGGGTATTTCTTGTTCTCATCAGTGCTTGGCCACATGAAATTCCTCCAAATAGCTTCCAAATGATCAACAACCTTAGAAGGGATGGAGAAGAGGCCAAGAGAAAAAGTGGGTAAGTTTTGCAAAGTGGACTTGATTAGCAACACTTTGCTAGCCTAACTTAGAGTGATGCCTTTTCATCCTGCTAACTTTTTGTTGAATCCATCAATTAGATTGTTTGAGAAGTTGTTAAGATTTTTAATCCCCAAGGGGATGCCTAAATAGATGGAAGCGAGGGCCCCAATAGAACAACCCAAAATGTGAACATTTTTCTTCTATCTATCAAAAGGGGTATTGAAGAACACCAAACTCTTGTCCTAGTTGATGAACTACCTAGAGGCCTTGGAGTAAGTATTGAGGATGCATTTCATAGACCTAGCTCCTCTTATTGAGGCCTCACCTCCCAAAGTGGTATCATCCACAAATTTCTAGTGAGTCAAAACCAAGGGGCTAGAAGAAGGTTTTAGACCCACCAACTCTCCTCTACTCCTTTTAGAATGGATGAGCCTACCTCAACCTTTAGCTAGGATGATGAAGAGGATTGGTGATAGAGGACCCCCTAAGAAAGACCCCTAGATAATTTTAAGAAGTTAGAGGGGGCCCTATTCACCATGACCACAAAGGAAGGGGTGGAGACCAATTGGGATATGACCATTCTCACTCTAGCATTGAAACAAAAAGCTTCAAGGATTCTATCCAAAAATCCCCAATCCACCCTATCATAGGCCTTAGATAGAACAATTTTGAGTAGAAAACCATCCTAGTTACCAACATTGAGGGAATGAATAACTTCACGGACCTCTGTGATGGAGTCCAGAATTTGTTTGCTAGGGAAAAAACTCAATTGTTGAGGCATAATAATCTCTAGGAGTAATTTGATAATTCTATTAGTTGATAGTTTCACAAAAATCTTATAGAAAGAATTGCAAAGGCTAATTGGTTTGAAAGAGCCAAAATAATTAGCCCCAATGACTTTAGGGATTAGAACCAAAAAGGTGGAATTGATTCCTTTTAGCAGGTTCCTAGCACTGAAAAATTCATAAAAATATTTGACAAGATCAAAATGGATAATATCACAAAACATCTGGAAGAAGAAGGTAGGAAAACCATCTAGACTAGGGGCCTTCTGAGTTGGCAGAGAAAAAACTACCCCTTTAATTTCTTCAAACTTTGGGATAGCCACTAAGGCCTAATTCTGAGCATCACTAATAACACTAGGAATGGTATTAAGAATAACATTTTGGTCTTCCACATCCAAGTTAAAATCTTGAGAAATAATAGAAGAGAAGTACCTAATAGCCTCCTTTACTATCTCATTATCCTCCTTGATAGTGTTATTTCCTTTTTTAATCTCACAAATTATATAAGCAACCCTTTGTTTTATAGTGGGTAGGTGGAAGAATCTAGAGTTTTTGTCCCCTTCCTTGAGCCCGACTACCCTAGACCTCTACCTCCAAAACATTTCCTCTTTACCCACTATATTGTGAAGTTTAGCAAGGATTTCCCTCTTAGTATTCATATTAATATAATCATAACCACAAGTCTAGATTTCTTCCTACACCTCAACAAATTCCTCCAATATCCTCTCTTTATCATGGAATATATTGCCAAAGTCTAATTTGTTCCATTTTTGAATTTCTAACTTAATGAATCTGAGTTTCTTAGCAACCTTGTACATGGTTGTACCATCAACCTCAATTGCCCACCATTCCTTAATTGTATCATACAGGCTAGGGTGCACTAACTGCATCTTCTCAAATCTAAATGGAAAAGCCTTCTTTCTATTGACTTTGTCAAGAAGAGAGATAGGGAGAATGGTCTAAACCAAGCCTCACCAATGATGAAAGCTTGCATTAAAATTGACTCATCCAATCCAAAGTAATAAGGGCTCTATCCAATCTCACTTGGATGTACTCCTGGCCAATTCTCTTGTTGGACCAAGTATATTTGTATCCCCCTAGATCAACATCTAGAAGGGAAAAATCTATTATCAAGTTAGCCAAGTGTTGCGTGTTATCCACATCTGGTAGTAACCCTCCTAACTTCTCAAAAGCCAAGAGAGGGGTATTGAAAACCCCCATAACAATGCCCTTAGAATCACCCATTTGCACAACCAAATCACAATTTTTTTCCCAAAAAAATCTTCTACTATTCTTATTATTGGGAGCATAGAGGTTGAAAAGAAACCATCTATCCTGATCCTTAGGATTAAAAAAGTTCATGAGAAAAATAATACCTTCATCATAGATGATGTTGGCTTCAAATACTTCCTTCCATATTATTGGTAGACCACCTAAAGCCCCATCTAAGTTAGTAGCTATCTTCCTTATTCCTTTACCAAAGGAAATCTTGTGAACTTTATCCTTCTTCATTTTAGTTTCTTGAATTAAAAATAAATTTTGCCTATGATCCCTAACCATATTCCTAAGAATTTCCTATTTACGGATTCCATTCAATCCATGAATGTTCTAGGAAATGATCTTCATGCTTTATTTTGGTTGCAATATTCTTGGATGGTTCTTTAGATCCCATCTAGAATATTCATCTATGTTTCTTCCTTTTCTAATTTGATTCTTGTTTTTCCTCCCTAGGGTACTAGATTTTCTTCTAGTATCATCTTTCACCCTACTTCTAGTGGATGTAGGTGAGATTGGTGAAGGGTCTATGGTATATTTATTTGTCTTGTACTTGATTGATATCCATGGAGTTTCATTGGCTTCCTTGTAGCTATCAAAGAGGACCTCCAAATGGTAAAGGTGACTAGGAGTGGTGGCCAAGACTCTTTCAAAGAAGCGATTGATCATTGTAGGGGAGACCCATTTATTCATGTTGAAGTTGGACTCTTGTGAATGTCTCGCCTCCTTCTCAAATCACCCAAACTAAGATTCTGAAACACAAGAGGCATTAATGGTATCCATCTCTATGGTTTCCTTAATGGAATTCTTCCCTAAACCCATTGTAATATCTACCATATCCTTCCCTCCATTCTTCTACAGAGTGATTTTAGGACTTGGTACTACATCAATCAAGACCCTTTTGGTATTTAGTTGTGCCTCCTTCTCAGGATCATTGTTTACTTCTAAAGTGCTATGTCCCCTTGGAGGATCCACCTTGACAATTTCTTCATTAGCTTCTCCTCCTTAGGCCTTTCCTTCTATATCTTTTTCCTTCCACATCTTTCTAGGAGTATTAACTAGGTTGTCTTTGTTCTTCACTTATTTGTTTTGACCTTTATGTGCTTTTTCCTTCTCTTTGAAAATAGGGGAAGCCTTTGCTTTATGTCTTGCCTTTTTATAGTGGAAATAAGCAAGAGGAACATTCTTATAGTCAATCTACTACACCTATCTACCTAGACAAGATTAAAAGTCAATCATATGAGGTATATCCTAGCCTTCAACCACTCCAACATAGATTCTAGCATATGTGAGTCTTTTTTTGGCTATAGTAACATGATTGATAGATAAAAATTCCCCAAAAGAGTTCACAATGCCATCAAAAACATCTTCATGCCAATATTCTAAGGGTAGCTCTAGTAGCCTAATCTAGACCATGGCCTGGGTTAGAAAATCATTGTTTAGGTCAAGGTTGGAAGTCCACTTTTGGAGAATAAGATTAGATTTCCCCATTGTCTAGTTTCCTACACAAAGAATCCTAGAGTAATCTTCTAGGCCTGAAATTCAAAAGACATAAAGCCTTTTTCCATTAACCATTACTTAAACCTAACATTTCAACTCCCATTTTTCCTAACAAAAATCCTTACCGGATCAATATTAGGTTAGGGGCTAATAAATTTACCCACTAGGGTGGCAGCCATACCTAAAATGTTGTGGTCAATAATCTTAGTGGGAATTTCTAAGGCAAAAATCCCCTTTTCCTTATTAGATTTTTCTATAACTTTAGGGAAAGATGATTTACCTAAAGGTTTAACTCCAAAAATATTAGTCCATCTTCCCTAGGCCCCTAGGACCCTCCTCCTAGAGTCCTTGGTTGTAGAACATAGATATTTTCTTCTCTTGGGTGTGGCTACAAAGTACATGAGTCCCCATCTTTAGTAGCATCCCCCCTTCCCTCATCCTTACCCTGCTTGAGACCGACAAACTGGTTTCCTTTCCCCAACATGGTGGCATTCCTACTTGAAATCCTATTCAAAATTCCTCCCTACTCCACTCCACTTCACTCTACCATCAATTCATTCCTAAAATAAAATTATATTTTTTCCAGGCACTGACAAGTTGTAATACTTAATTAATGTAATATTACTGTATTGCTTTTGACAAGTTTTTTATACTTAGCCAATTTTCCCTATTTTGTTACCATCAATGCCAAAGGGGGAGATTTTTGATAATTGGCTAATGAAGATATGTAATTTTTGTCATTTATAGAAACACATGATGTACATGCTTATAGGAAACCTCAAAAATAAAGATACTTAGCCTCTCATACTTAGAAAAATGTCTAAGTATGAATTTTGTTTACAATAGTGTATTGTTTTGTATGTAACTTGTTACTGACATCATATTATGACTAGCAAAGTTAGATGAAGATCGTATACATGTCAATGATGATGTATATAACCTCATAAGTTAGTACAAACTATAGATAAAAGAGATATTCATGTTTTACCAGTGAAACATGACAACCAAATTAAAGGAAAGAATTATTTTGTTTACAAAATAATTTCTTTACCAATTAGGACCAACATCTTAGATTTTTACTCTAAGTTGGAAAAGTATATTATGGTCTTAGTTGAACTAGCAACAATTTTTGAAAAGGCATGGTATTTATACAAAGAACATCTTGCAAATTAAAATATAAGTGATGTAGTGAGCATTTTATAAAGTGATTAGTGAACTTTTGTGAAGCAATATATGCAAAGTTTTGTAAAGCTATTTTTGTGATCTAAAATCAAGCTAAAGATTAGAGATCAAAAAAAGAAAGAAGTTACAATATCTACATTCTAGAAGTCTAATTACTTGTTTGGGTAGTGAGCTCTTCTTGTAATTGGAATTGCATGTTTGGGCAGTGGGCTCATCTTGCATCTATTGTACTACAACTCCTAATAGGGTTGGAATCTCCTAACAAAGATTCAAAGTCTCCTAATAGGGACTCTCTATACTAAATTTACTCATTGACTCCTAACAGAGTCCATCCTCTACTAAGGAACTTATATATCAGTATATTATCTAGTGGATATCATCCCCACTAGGGTTTTCCCTTGGCCAGGGTTTCCCTAGTTAAAAAATATGGTGTTATGAGGTATCTGTGTGCATGGTTACTATTACTATTCAGCATTACTTGTTTAATTTTCTATGTATGGTTCAAAGTAATTAATAATATCTTGGTGGCAACTAATGTTTGTAAATTACTAATTCACCCCCCTTATTAGTAATTCCTATTTCTAACAATATTAGCACCTAATAATAATGGAGAATGGAGAATGTGCACTAATTCTAGAGCTATTAACAATATCATAGTGAAATATACATTCCCAATGCCAAGGATGGATGACATAATGGATTGTATAAGTGGAGCACAATATTTTACCAAGATTGATTTGAGGAGTGGGTATCATCATGTCAAAATCAGAAAAGGTGATGAGTGGAAGACTACTTTTAAGACAAAATATGGTTTGTATGAATGATTGGTAATGCCTTTTAGTTTAACTAATACACCTCGTACTTTCATGAGGTTGATAAATGGAGTTATCAATAGATTTTAGGGTAATTTTGCGATTATTTTCTTGGATGGTATTCTGATATTTAGTAAGAATAAGGAGGAATATATTGAGCATGTTAGAAGTTCATGATTAACATGAAAAAGTATTATTTTATGGAAGAATACATTGTGTATTTGGGATTTGTGATTTTATTTGATGGTTTGAGAATGGATCCTAAGAAGGTTAAAGAAATTTTGGAGTGGCCTACATGTGAGAATGTGGGCGAGGTAAGATCATTCATGGTTTGGCTAGTTTTTATTGGAGGTATATAAGGAATTCTTGTTCTTTTTTTAATGTTATGACTAAGATAATGAGAGGAGATAAAAAGGAGTTCAAGTGGACACATGGAACTGATAATAGTTTTGAGACTTTGAAACAAAAGTTTGTTGAGTTATCTATATTGTGTTTGCTTGATTTAATAAGGTATTTCAAGTTGAATGTGATGCAAGTGGTAGTAGAATAGGAGTGATATTAAGTCAAGAAGGTAAACCTATTTCTTTCTTTAGTGAGGAGTTGAATGATGCTAGAAGGAAATATTCTATGTATGATCAAGAATTTTATGCAATTGTTTAAGCTTTAAAGAAGTGGAGACATTATTTGATTCCTAAGGAGTTTGTGTTCTATACCTATCATAAAGCTTTAGAGTACTTGGGAAGCCAAAATTAATTGAATCAAAGACATATGAAGTGGTTTGAGTACTTGTAGAGTTTCACATTTGTGATTAAGCATAAGAGTGGAGTTACTAAACAAGCTGTTGATGTTGTTGGTGTTTTTAAAAATCATGGTTTCAAATTGTCCCAATAAGAACAAGATACATCTACGATAAACTACTTCCTATCTACAACATATCCTTTCAGATACTAGGCCACCTATAAGGCTAGACTCTTCTTCTACTTTAGGCTTTGCAAAAATCAGGTGGGTGGACCTCAGATTCATTTATATGGTACGAGCTGTTCAAAACATACACTTGAACCTAACAAAATAGATAAAATGCTTAATCTTCTAACACTTATGCAAACATCCTAGACATGAAATAGCTAATAACATGACCTAAGAACTTGATAAGCCAAGAAAGGGAAACACTTTTCATCTCCTTCAATATTAAAGGGAAAAAATATTTGATTAATGATGTTGATTTCAACATAACCATGATATGAACAATAGAACACTTTGATTCTATAGTTGATCAATGCCTTGTCTATTGGGCAATCCCACAAAATCCTAACACACATCCCTAAAAATCATTGACATATCCCATATATCAGAAGATATGCACCTTGTACACATATCATAGAAGATCACAAACAACATGAGCATGAGACAAAATTTAGATAGAAGATTAACTTGCTACTACACTTTTATTTGTTTCATTGAAACAAATACAATGAGATGCATGAAATTGAAACATAGAAATGTCTAATAGATCAAAACTATTTATATTCTTATTACTTGTTGTTCATTTCAAGATAAATTTTGCATAATGTGATGGAATCATAGATCTGGATCCAACAATATGGTATCACAAACAAATTAGAACCAACCAACCCCTAAGAAAGAGAAAAGAAGAGACTAAATAGAAAGGAAGAAATCTTGGATTAGATCAGATGTTGCCATTTATCCACTTAGAAAACCTCCATCTACATATGCAAAACATCTCTCTACTCTATCTCTTTATAATTGCAAATTAGATCTTTTTATGTCTACTAAAGAATGCCTCTAAAAATATCTCAAGAATGATAAAGACATCTAAGTGATTTGTAAAGCTATATTTGATATCAAAGCAAGGGAAAAAACACCCATTAAATAATTTCTAGACGAAAAAAAAACTCTCAACACTGTTTTTACTCTAGATCTGGTAGTAACAAACTTCAATGATTTCTTTCTAACTAATTTTGCAACTTAATCATGAAGTCTACTTAGTCTACTAAGAATGCCTTGCAAAATACAAAACTGCTTACAGTCTATATCAAAGAATACTTATGCATATTCTATCTTTGGATAAATTATCTTCTCCTAGTTCCATTATTATACTATGCTACACATTTTTGACAAAATCTCCCCTCTATCATACATTCAAAGTTTTAAGTCTAGGTTCATGGTCAGAATATTTTAAATGATTTTTTTTTAAAAGTCCATAGTTCAAACTATGGAAAATTTTTTAAAAACCTAAATTTTTCAATTTATGGCTTGCTCATTCAAATTTTGGAAATAAAATATTGTTTTTTCTATTTTCATATTTTTATCCCCTTTTCTCAATCTGGGTCAACCCTTATTTGATTGTCTGGGTGCCACATGGTGGCTTTATATTTCTCGGCTCTTGCCACCTCATCTCTACCCTATCATCACCCTCACCACATGTCATCTTCTCACAGAATCACACATCTAACCCTAGATTCCTCTTTAACTATAGCAACTAGGCAAAACATGGCTAATTGCACCCTTGGAGCTTTTTTCGACTAACCATGGTTAAGCCATGTGAAATTGTGAAATGCCCATTTTTGCATGATTAGGGCCTCCTTTTGATATTATCATTTCTTGCGAGCAACCATGCACTATTAGTTAACAATATTTTTCATACCTTCACATAGTTATCTCCAAACCACATGGTTTAGGCCATAGACATGTGATTAGGTGCCACTTTGCATATGCTAACCTCACCATCTTGTATCTTCAAGCTACATGGCTAGTCAAAATTTGGTTGACTTTATCTTTTCTAGTTGTCTTTCCATATAACCATGATAGGGTCCCTATGCATGAGGCTTGGGCTTCCAAAAGCCAAGTGTCTTTTTAGACACTTATAAAGTCAGTACTTTGCTATTAAAACACTTAAACTTCCTCTTGTGGTATCAATGTGGGATGAATGATCCCAAGTCACCTTTCACACAAAAACTCCTTCATGCAATTGATAGTGAACTATTTTCTCTTGCCACTCTATACTATTTCAACTTGGGGTTAAGCTAAAGAGTATCCTTTATCACAATGTGGTCTATTCCTTTGGGGGCTTCAACTAAAATCTACTATGAAGTATCACAATAGAATTAACCCCCTTACAATTGAACATAAGCCATATGCTACTCTTGGACTATGATGTGAAGCTCCTTATTTTTCTTTTTTCTCTCCTCAACATGTTGACTCTGCATATTCTGCTTGAAAACATTGCAATGGCCTGCCATGGTCTGTCTCTGTCACTCTAGTAGTGAGTTTATTTTTACTTCATGCATGAAAGAAACATATTTTTTATATTATGTAGGACTGGTAGCCCACTTTGAAATTGCATGATGAGGAAAAGTGAATTTCTTTTTCACATTATTTCAATTGCTTTCCCTCAATTAAATCAGGCCTCTTGTTCTATAGTCTATAAAACATCCATTGGGTGCTCTAGATTCTTCACATCATACCCTATTATTATCTCAATGCTGGTAGGTTCTCTCTTTTCTAACTACATAGAACTACTCTCCCTCCTTGTGAAGCTCCTTCCATTCTCTATTCAGTTTAGATGGCATCTTCAATTCTCTTGCATGTGGTTCTTCTCCAACTCATGTTCCTTCACTGGCCTCTTTGCTATTTTAGAGGACCTTTATCACTTACCTCACCTTTTCCCAAAACACATGAACATGCCATGAAAATAACTAACTCATATAGCTATGAGTTTGGCTTATTACATCTTAAATTTTAGGTGTAAGGGATCATGTCGCTATTGATCAACTCACATTTGTTCTCCCCTTTTAAAACTCCACCAATAATTTGTCCCGAGTTGCCCATTCAATGTCCTTTCCCCTCCTAATGATATGAGAAGGATGATCTTCTTGCCATCACTAAATAACTATTATCCCCCTTTTAAAAACCAATTTCAAGCATTTTCCTGTTTATGGTAATCCATGTGATCTATGGGCAAGGATACTAACATCTTGTAATCTATAGGATGTTGACAATAGAGAAAGATGTCCCCTTCCCTTTGAATAGCTTTGTCAAGATTCTCTCTTCAAAAATTAAATGTGTATCCCTTTTATTTGGAATATCTACTCTAAAATCTCTATCTATTCTTGATGGAAAGGTAGGCCATATTGGGATCTCAAACATATCAAGTTAGGTCAATGTTTTGATGGGAAATCTTTCTTCACATCCAAAAAGTCTAAAATTGTGATATCCTACAAGAACCTTTTATGCCTCCTTCATTGGGATGCCCCTCTATTTCAAGAACATAAAAGCCCCCTTTTTTATCCATACATGGAAAGATTTAACTCTTAATTTTAAAATGGTCCAGCCTCAAATGAGCACTAAGTAAAGGTAAATTGTCCCTTCTCTTTGTGGCCAAATTAGCCTCTCTCAATATCATCTAATGTATACTTTACCCTAAAAATCCATTTCATCTTAGAATATGATATATGAAAGCTAAAAATCTTTGATGATTAACTATGAACCTTTGAAGATATTTTCACTTCCAGTAATGCCTTACTAGTTTGATGAGATCAGCCGAGCCCCAAAGTGTGTCTAGCTAAAATAAAATTTTGAACTCAAACACCTAAATTTTCAAAATGACCTATTGGACCCACCATACTAATTAAAATCAAATTAGACCACTGACCGAACATTTGAAGCTCATTTTACTACTTATATGTAGTTTACCAATTTCATGCCAAGAGGTCCTCTGATCATCTTTAAACATTGATTGAAATTGGTATCTGAGCCTTGAAATTAGACATACCAATCCTCTATTACACATACTCTTACCCTATCAGATTTCATCTCATGATGAATTTGGGGTCAAAAGATATAGACTGTCAAAGTTTCCTTCTAAGAACTACCTACATACAAACATGTAAGAAAATGATAAAATGTGTTCGATTTTAGCTATGAAAACACTTGGGGGCACAAAAAATGGGGTGTTAGTTTAGTGTCACAAGAAGATTATAAATCTATGATTAGGGCTCATGAAAAATAACTAGGTACATTTGGTGAGTGGTCAAAGTGGATTACTTGGATTTGTAGGACTAGAAACAATGGAAGAAAAGTGATTTTCACAAATAGAATGGACCTAAGAAAGTGTGCATACATATTCATCAAGAATTGCAAACTAACACACTTAATTTTTTTTTAAGAATAGAAAAAAATGGTACAATCCATTTGATCTCATCTATCACATATTCAAAGTTATGACATTGCAAATAGGGGTACCGATCAGTCTACATTTTATGACACTAGCAAAACTTTAGAAATTTCATTTGGAATTGTGTTTGAAAACAAGACAAATGGATTTTTCATAAGCTCAAATCTAAAACATAATAAGTATCTAACCCCTAGAATGCAATGTAAAAGAATTTTTCTCATTTTGGTCAACTGGGTCAAATTTATAACGGTCAAACAGGGACTCCAAGAATTTTAAACAATTAGCATCAATATGACAACTATAAACAACTGACTTCAAGGGATTCAAAACCTAGTCAAAACATGTTGAAACAACTTGAAATCTGAAATATAGGTTCTTTGATATGTGTAATAAACATTTACAAAGTGACAAGTCATGAAACATTATAGGGATATTTTATTGTAAACTATTCTACCTATCATTGTTTGACACTTAGGAAAAAATGCAAAATTGAACATTGCTCAAATCAGAACTTCATAGAATGACTCAAAATGGAAATTTATCAATAGAAGATACATGAATATAATAAATGAAAGGTGCTAGAAACATTAAAAACCTCTTATGCCTCAAAAAGATAGTCAGGTACACATGCATTAAATGTGCTTTAAGGGCTCAAAAGCTTGGAATGGTACTCAAATAAAGAAGGCAATTTTGAGTCACATCAAATGCATTGAGCATAAGACATTATTTATTGATAGAAATGAAGGTTGAAGTTCTTGGTTTTGATAAAATGAAGGAGTTGCATGATACTGATCCTAATTTTTTTGAGATGTGGAGAGAGCGTAGACCACTTAATTTGAAAGAACAACCAAGTAAGTTTGATGAGTATTTTATTGAAGAAGGTATGTTGTTTAAGGAAATTTAGTTTTAAGGAAATTTAGTTGTATATACCTATAAGTTCTATGAGGTTGAGTTTAATTAAGGAAAAGCATAGTGGTGTATTGGTTGGACATTTTGGGATTGATAAGACATTGAGTTTGCTGAAAGATAAGTATTATTGGCCACAAATGTATAAGGATTTTAAGAAGTTTGTAAAGAGTTGTGGAGTTTGTCAAGTTTCAAACTAAGTCAAAATACTAGTTTGTGTACACCTAATTCTGTTCCTAAGAAACCTTGGATTGAAATTAGTATGGATTTTTTTCTTGGATTACCAAAACCAAAAAAGGGTATGGTTCTATATTTTTTTGTTGTGTATATAATTTCTAAAATGGCTCATTTTATACCATGTAAGAAGACATTAGATGTTGAGCATGTTGCTAAAATTATCTTCAAAGAGATTCTTAGATTGCATAGATTACCAAGAAGTATTATTTCTAATAGAGACAATATGTTTTTTGGTTACTTTTGGAAGACTTTGTGGAAGAAGATGGGTACTGAGTTGAAGTTTAGTTCTATGTTCCATCCACAAATAGATGGAAAAACAAAGGCTATGAATAGAAGCTTGGGTAATTTATTGAGATGTTTAGTTGGAGATAAATTACATTATTGAGAGTTGGTGTTGGCACACGCTAAATTTGTACATAATAATTCTGTGAATATGAGTACAGGGAAAATACCTTTTGAGATTGTTACTAGAATCTAGCCTAGAGAGATGTCAAATTTGAGGGATGTTGCTGGTGGAGAAAAGAGAAGTGTTGTAGGGGTAGAATTTGCTAATTTTATGGAATATTTACATAAGGAAGTGAAGTTGAGATTGGAACAATGTAATCAAAAGTGCAAGGAGAATGCTTATAAGTCTAGAAGACATCATGTTTTTGAAGTTGGTGATGAGGTAATGGCTCATTTGAAGAAAGGTATATTTCCTATTAGAACAAATAGTAAGTTGAAGATGAAGAAGTTTGGACCTTGTAATATCTTGAGGAAGCTTGGAAGTGGTAATGCTTATGAAGTTGAGTTACCTGATGACATGGATATATCTCCTATATTCAATGTTGCTGATTTGTATGAGTACCATGAGTCAGATGATGAAGTTTCTATATCAAATGAATATCCTAAGAAGAAGATTGAAGAGTTTGAACATGTATTGGGTCAAAGAGTTGGTAAAAGCACAAGAGGAAAAGATTACTTTGAGTAGTTTGTGAAGTGGAAGAATATACACATTGAAGATGCTACATGGATTTCTCAACTAGAGTTGTATTCAACTCAAGTTTTTACACTTGCATGATTTAGGATAATTAGTTATTTCAACCATGATTATTTGATGTAGGAGAATCTTGGGTTGCATTAATATCATGCATGCTTGTTTCCTTCTTAGTCATGGATGAGTTCCTTATTGCTACCAAGCTCCTAGTTTTTCTTGAGTTTGTGGTTGTTGTTGAGCTCATAGTGGATGCCAAGTTATCTATATGTGTCAAGCTCTTGTTGGTGTCAAGTGCTTATTGGTTCCAGGTTCGTATATGTGTCAAGTATTGCTAAGTGCCAATATTCTTTTTGGTCCTTCTTTAGCCAAGCTTTCTATGTCTAGTCCTAGTTTGGGCCAACCTTGTGTATATGAGCAATGTTAGTATGCTTATAGAAACCAAATTTAAATAAAGCTTCTACAAACTAAACAAAATTCATAAACTTCAAGATAGACTAAGATGAACTCTCAATTGAGAATATGAGCCATTAATGGACTCTCTCAATGAGAAGCTCTCTTGTTGAGTAGCTTTGTCTAAATAGATAGGATGTATGCTCAAGCTTTATGCTTCAAAAAGGGCTTCAATGGATGATTGTGGATTTTTGGTGTGGATAGATGGGTTTAGTATGGATTTGGCTCTCAAAATAGCATTATAACTTTACTTCATGAATTGTGTTATTGTGTAAAGGGGAAGGATCCAATTTATAGGCAAGAGGCTTGAGGGTTTGAGGGCTAAGATGCAAGGATGGGAAAAAGCTTATGGAGGGCTCAGATTGCATGAGAGGAGAGCACATGGATTGTGCTTCCTTATAGCCAATCAAGGAGTGACACATGTCACATGGTGAGAGGATGGAGGAAAGGGCAAGGATGAGTCAACAAAGGAGGCTCAAGAGATAAAATCTTCATAAAGACCCTCATAATGACTTGTAAGAGCAATAAAAGGGCTTGTAAGAGTCATTTATGACCTAGTGGACTTCATAAAGTTTTATGGTTGAGATATTTTGAGGGTGATGAGAGCAAATTCGACTTGGACTTGATTAGGAAGGTTTTAAGCTTGCTTAGGCTTGTGCAAATGATTAGAGGATGGATTAGGATGGTTTAGGATTAGCTTAGGGATAGGCAAGTGGATGGCATTTAATGAGGGTGGGTGAAGGAGGAGATATTTGTTAACTTTGGCTTGGGTTAGTAAGTTTTAACCCATGTTTAGGGAATGTGACAAGGTTAGGAGGGGATTAGGATTAGGTTTAAAGACATCTTCTAGAAGAGTCTAGATTTTGGATGAGGATAAAGACTTTCTAGAATAGTCTAGAATTTCCTAGGGTGAGGATAAATTAGATTTTTAGGAAATAAATAAAGTTTTATTTATTTCAAGGGTTTGGGTTGAGGAGATATTTATTAAAACTTTTTTAATAAACATGAGGATTAATATTTAATCTTAATTAAATATTTTGAGTTGGGATTAGGGGTAGGAAATGATGAGATTAGCCTTTAATTGAAATTAAAGAAGGATTAGAAGATTTTGGAAGAGGTTATTGGTCATAAGGAAATTGGCCAAGTTTTGGGAAAAAAAAATTTTTTTTATTTATTTTAGGATTTTTGGTCAATTTATTAATTAAATAATTAATAAATAAGGAAATAATGTTTAAATAAGATTTAAACATTTTTGGGAGGGATTTCTTAATTAAATATTTTTAATTAAGATAAAGGGATTTAATGGCATAAAAATTAATTAATTAATTAATTAAATAATCAATTAATTAATAAATGATGATGTCATCAGGAATTTTTCAGAAAATAAAAATACTTTATTTTCTAAAGGATTTTTAGGTGTCTACATTTTGCCCCTCTTTGATGTGATGCCGCAAGTGGCATGACATCAAAGATAAGAAAATAAGATGCCCAAGGCTAGAGCAGAAGAGGAGAGAATGGACTATGAGATGCCCCCTCAAGAAGGCAGCGGGGAGAGAAAGCGAGGCTTGGTGGCTTCTTGAAAAATACAAGAATCTGGGATGAGCAAGGAGACTCAAATTGGATTAAGAGAAGAGGTTTAGTTAGCTCAAACTCTTACTATGAGAGAATGATAAAGGGAGAATCAGAGGCACAAGAGGAAGCAAGCTTAAGATCTTAGGGATTGTGGAGGATGAAGGAGCAGAGCGCTATAAAAAGGAATCCAGGATAGGGAGATGGATGAGGGGATTATAAGGATGATGCAACAGGATTTCAAAGAGTTAGATTGGTGGAAGATGGGTTTCGGAGATCCCTAGGACTAGGATTGTGGATCTCGAAAGATGAGGCTTGGTGGGTTGATTTGGATTGGTGGATCCCTAAGACTAGGATTGTGGATCCCTAAAGCTAAGCGTGATGAGTGATTCAAAGAGATACTGATGCATAAGCTGGGGTAGGAGCGACAGATGTAAGATATGGATGGGGGATAATGGAGATGAAAGAAAACCATTGAAGCTTTTTGAGCGGGGGGATACTTCAAAGAGAAGTACCACCATGTAGTTGAGCACTAGATTTGCTATAGGACTGTTGGTTAATTGCCAAGGTTACCAAGAACATCAAGGCCTTTTCAACAACTATCCAGAGAACTGACGGACTGACTTAAAACAAACACACAAGGATTGCCCCAACATCACACATGAATCCTAGAGGAAGCAGCGTGGAAACGACACTGGAGAACTCACAAGCAGAAGAACCCACAAGCAGAAAAGAAAAACAAACGAAAGACCTGATCAAGACCTTACGCTCTAATTGCCCCATTCGCAGCATACCATGATATGGAAGATCGTGGCAACCTTGAGGAGGGAACAAGGAGATTGCTTGGAAAAGATACTTCAAGACCCAAAAGGGAAGATCCCAAATCAAAAGAAAGTGAAAATCCAAAAGAGAGCCATTTGCCAACGAGATGGGTAGGACGAGGTACTAACGGACCAAGATCAGACATGAGGAAAGCTATATCCTGCAAGGACCTATCAGAGAGCACCTAAGCTGGTGGATTTGGATGAGTGATGTGTTTGGCAAGCTGAACTAAGAAAGATAACACTTTGGTGACAGGAAATCTAGCTAAAGGATGCATTGGAATAGCTAACCAAGGGTTGTGCGATGTGTGCAAGATGCTAATCAAGGAGGAACGAACAAGAAAGTTGGATAGATACAACGGTACTAAGCTAAAGAGGATGTAAAAGCTGACAGACCAAGATATTTACAAGCGGGCTAATCAAGATATGGTACAAGCTAACAGACCAATGATAGGTATGATACAGATGCATAAAAAGCTCAGGATGAGAGGATAGCGGGATGGTTCGATTTTGTGTAAGATGCAGAAACTAAGGATGAGGTGATAGCGTAAGATATGGATTTGGAAGGATGCATCCAATGATGATGATAGATGTGCGACCAAGGATGGGGACAATGCTAAGGTTGGTGGTAGCTGAGCTGATAGATAGTGCTAGAGTGAATGGCTAATGAGAGGATGACATTGGATTTGCATGAGGATAGCCTAGAGCGAGGTACCAATGACAAGGGAGGATGGACAAGACAAGATCTCCAAGGAATACAATGCTCCCAGTTAGAAGATGACATGCAAAAGGAGGTCTTACGATGGATGTGATAGGATTGAAGCTAGGATGGAAAAGATGAAGGCGCTAGGGAGATGGATGATAACTAGGATGATGGGGTGAGGTTGCAGAAGATAAGTGGATAGTGATAGATAAAAGTTGGAGGATGAAAGATAGGTGGATAGTGATAGATAAAAGTTGGAGGATGAAAGATAGGTGGATAAATTGGAAGATGGAGCTAGATGGCAAGATGTGACCAAAAGCATGAGGATGATAGGCTAAGCTGGGGATGGCTAGATTATGCATGATGCTTGTTTGCCAAGTTTTCATCATGGTACTTGTCCAAGGTGCTTGAATTGCCAAGTTTTCACCAGTGGATACTTTTTTTTTTTTTTTTTGACTTTTGGACTTAGCTGGAATGATTTTGGCTTTCTTCAGCTATTTTGGCTTTTTTGGGATTTTTCACTGGCTGTTGAAATGTTCAATTTTGTTGCTAGTTGTTGGTACACCGGATGTGTGATTTATGCAATAGATTGGATTAGAGGGGATTGATGGTAGGAGATGGAGGGATGAAAAGGTTGGAAAGGAGCATGATATGGGGATGCTTGCAAGAGCAACATTGGCACATGTTGGGACGGGTGTGAAAAGAGCATACGGGGGATAGATGGTAGATGCGGGCGTGATGGAGGATTTGTGGAAGCGTGCTTAGGGATATAGGCACCCAAGATGGAGTTAGGAGATGGGGGACATGAGTCACTAGATGGGGGATTAGCAATGGTGGATGCCATTATGCATTGGGTTTCAACTTTTTTCTTGGGGATCCACATGGTTTTGGATTTTCTTTTCATAGGCTTTTGCATTGTTTTGCATTCTTTGATTGGATTTTTCCTTTTTGGAGTATGTCTTTTAGAATAGACATATGATTGCCTAGGATGTGGATTTTTAGCTTTATGCATTTTGAAGTTGGCATTCACATTGCTGTGGTAAGCTTTGGGAAGATGGTTAGGAGAAGCTTTGTGAGATGGAGAGGATATGAAGGAGCATGTAGGGGGATGATGATGGATGATGTGCCCTGATATGTGCCTTTGTTGATCTTGCATAGGAATGGGTGGAATAGGATTTTTATGATGGCTAATGGGAGGATGGAGGATGGTAGATTTTGGGACATAGGGACCCAAAATGGATTTAGCGGATGAAGGGGGGATATGGTAGGTTGTTTTGGGTTGCAAAGATGGTGGAGGGGGGATGACATAAGATTTCTTGAAGGAGTGATGGGAGGCTGGCATGGTGGGCTTGGAGATAGGCTTGGTTTGGGGGTGTGGTGTACCAACACCTTTAGATGGTGAGCCTTTGGATACATATCCAAGACCATGAAATCCTAGATTTTTTTGTGCAATAATAGGCTCTCTGATTCCTTGCTCTTGTGGTCCTAAACCTTGACCTTGATAATGCCATCGATTGAGCATTTGAACAAGCTGAGGAAACTTTTTGCTTGCAGAAAATGGTAGAAGTGATTTATTAGGTGTATTGCAATGGGGAGATACTGTTCTTAATTCTTTTGCTGAGAGAGGGCCACCATGGATGAATGTAAGTGAACCAAGAGGGTAGATTATAGATGGTGGAATAGCTTGGATAGGTGGTAAGATGGAAGCATGGAGTGGGGGAGATGGAAGGATAGGATCTTGATGTAGCTGGTTGGATGACAAGATATCTTGTAGTGGAGGAGATATGGCTCGAGGTTTTGGAGATGGAGGAGATGGTGACTGCACTATGGATGGAAGACATGGTACGATGATATCTTCATTTATGCTTTGGGGGATGTCAACATGCTTTTGGGCAGGATCTTGATAGGATTGGTTTGGAGTGGATGGTGCGATAGGAAGTGAAGGGATGGATTCTTCAAAGGCAGCGGATGGATAGATGGGAGATTCAGTAGTGGAGATGGGTGAGTAGAAGATGGATGCATAAGGGTCATTACGAGAGATATGGGAAATGCTTGGAGGCGATGTGGATAGGATTTGGAGGGATTTGATAGGTGGTGGGATTTTGATGCTTGTGGGAAGTGGAAGGATTTTAAGCAATTTGATGGATGGTATGGGGATGATAGCTATGGGAGATGGAGGTGATATTATAGATGGGGAAGCTTCATCACTGACTACTTCACATGGTTGGATTAGATGACATGGCTTATCGACTGTTGGAGGCGACTTTTCTTGTATTTCCTCTAGGAGATTCCTTGGAGACTCGTGTGTCGAAGGTGGAGGTGGATTGACAGGAATAGCTAGTGTGATGGGGGTGGAAGATTGGAAGCTTGGTTGATGGGGTGATGGAGGGGAAGTTGGAATATCAGATGGCATGACTAGATAGTTTGGAATAACTCTTGGATTTAGGGGGATGCTTGGGGGAATGTTTCTAAGGCTTTCAATATACCCGTCATAGTCAACAAGATTTTCATCATCATTGGAATAGGAGGTGGCGGGAGCAAGGACAATGCGACCAAACACATCATGATAGGATTGGTACTTCATGCTTTGATGATGAATTTGATGGGGATGGGGTCTTGCATATGGATGAACACGGAAGCTCATGGTTGGATTTGGATTAAACATAGATTTTGGATTAGCTGATGAAAGATTTCCTAGGGAGAGTCAAAGTTGTATGACAGACCTAAGGAGGATTGGCTAGAGATTTTTGGCTTTCTGGTGGATGGAAGACTTTCAAGGGTATGCTGTCAAAAAGTGAGAGTTTTGCTTTCCTATGTGCAGGATTCGTGGTGATTGTGTCAACCTAAGAATAGACTAATGATCCTATGGGCATGACATGAGATTGATCACTTGTGGATCCCAACCTTTAGCTCAAGGTGATGAGGGATACAAGTGACAAAGCTAGATTACCCTAGACAAAGCTCTGTCAAAGGGATAACCTTGGTGAGGCTGGTGGATTGGTCAGATTGATTGGATAGAAAATTCCAGCAGAATGACAACAACTCTCTAAAGGCTTGGGTGTGATTTTGGATTGGGTTTCTAGCTGGCTGGGGGGGATGATTTGGATGGACTTTGGATTTGGGATTGTTCTAAGGCAAAGAACTAGATAGATTTGGTTGCATCGGGGGAGCTTGGATGATTTTCTGATAAGGCAGTGACTATGCTAAGTATGCCTTGAGTTGGGAGATTTTTGCTTTTCTGGGATTTAGACCAAAATTGGCAAACATTCATTCAAAAGCTATGAAAAAATAAGCAGACAAAAGTTTTCAGCAAGCACGTCAAACACACCAACATCCTAGGAAGCTTTCTACAAGGATGAAATTTGTTATAGCTAGGGAGTCCTCGATATACGCAAGGTACGTGAGGCCCAAATCCGTAGATGAAACCAAAAAGATGTCACACAGCCGAGAGGAGCGGTAACCCACTTCTCCTCTTTCACTTCTCAAGGGTATAAAGTTCCTTGAGGCTTAGCCCGAGTGACAAAATCTTGATTCCAAGAGAGGTGTCTTTGGATTCACCTGTCGATTTTTATACTCCACCGAAACGCTGGAGTTGAGGTCGTCCCAAGGGGTGATGAAATCCCCAAGCAGGCCTCCTAAAAGGCTAAGACAAGATTTTGGATCCTAATCTTATGCACCCAAGATGGCCTCGAAAGACGACAAGGGGAGAGAAGACTTGGATGATCTTGGGCTAAAAAACATGCTTGTTCTTTTCCAATTGATGATTTAGATTTTGTAAGCTATGATTGAAGACACTCATGATTAGGACATACAATGTTCATTCCAACTTGACAGCGTCGTCAACATAATGAAAATCGAGAATTCGTCAGCATAAGAAATGCGAGCGTCATTAAAATGCATCAAAACCATGCAATGTTCATTGATTGTTAGGCATTCAAGATTGTGTTTAGCAACATGCATTCAAAGACAAGTGATTAAACATTCAAGTTTTTTCCTTTGAGCATTCAAGATTGAGATTTTGTGTGTTGTTTTAAGAACTTTGAAGTGCTTTGTTTTAACCTTAGATCATTCAAGATTGTTTTTGGATTCAAAAGTGAAAATGACTCTTTGGACTTTGGTTTTCATTCAAGATTTTGTGTTCTAGTTTGCATATTTTAAGCCCAAAAAAGATATTCCTAGATTGTTTTGATGCATGAAAAACCTAAGAAACATTCAAGATTTTGCAACAAGACATTTTTTTGGAACAAATAACAAAGCTTTTAGGACAATTTTTGGCAACCATTTAGGACTCTTAATTTTCATGAGATTTTTTTTAAAAGAACTTTAGTGTGCACTTAGTGTTGATTTTGAACCTTTTGAAATGGAAACTTGAAGTTCTTTTTAAATTTCCAAAAATGAAGTGTTCCTAATTTTGCATGAATGCATCTAAAACCTTGATGTTGCAAGGATGCAAATGATTAGATTGATTTAGTTTCACTTCTTAAAAGATTTTTTCTTTTTTGCAAATTTTTAATTTTTCAATGGATTTAAGTATGATTTGGGGGTTCATTGTAAGCACTAAAAAGAAGTGTGTATGATTTTTCTTCCTTAAAAAAAATGGCCAAGATCTTCCACAAGAAGAAGAAGAAGAAGTAGATGGAATAAGAAGAATATAGACAAGAAGAGGAAGAATAATTTCAAGTTCTTTGTCCACCTATAAGCTTGAAAAATCTGCAAACACTATGAGATAGATTATGAGTTCCTTTGTCTTCTTAATGCTCATGTGGACCTACAAAACCAATTTATACAATCCTACCAATCACAAAAACAAGAAAAATTAGCCAAAATCAGCAAATAACATACAAAACTTGACTAAAAAAGCTAATGAAGATGACCCATGCGGGGTCCCACCGGGCGTGCCAAAATGTATATGAGCAATGTTAGTATGCTTATAGAAACCAAATTTAAATAAAGCTTCTACAAACTAAACAAAATTCATAAACTTCAAGATAGACTAAGATGAACTCTCAATTGAGAATATGAGCCATTAATGGACTCTCTCAATGAGAAGCTCTCTTGTTGAGTAGCTTTGTCTAAATAGATAGGATGTATGCTCAAGCTTTATGCTTCAAAAAGGGCTTCAATGGATGATTGTGGATTTTTGGTGTGGATAGATGGCTTTAGTATGGATTTGGCTCTCAAAATAGCATTATAACTTTACTTTATGAATTGTGTTATTGTGTAAAGGGGAAGGATTCAATTTATAGGCAAGAGGCTTGAGGGTTTGAGGGCTAAGATGCAAGGATGGGAAAAAGCTTATGGAGGGCTCAGATTGCATGAGAGGAGAGCACATGGATTGTGCTTCCTTATAGCCAATCAAGGAGTGACACATGTCACATGGTGAGAGGATGGAGGAAAGGGCAAGGATGAGTCAACAAAGGAGGCTCAAGAGATAAAATCTTCATAAAGACCCTCATAATGACTTGTAAGAGCAATAAAAGGGCTTGTAAGAGTCATTTATGACCTAGTGGACTTCATAAAGTTTTATGGTTGAGATATTTTGAGGGTGATGAGAGAAAATTTGACTTGGACTTGATTAGGAAGGTTTTAAGCTTGCTTAGGCTTGTGCAAATGATTAGAGGATGGATTAGGATGGTTTAGGATTAGCTTAGGGATAGGCAAGTGGATGGCATTTAATGAGGGTGGGTGAAGGAGGAGATATTTGTTAACTTTGGCTTGGGTTAGTAAGTTTTAACCCATGTTTAGGGAATGTGACAAGGTTAGGAGGGGATTAGGATTAGGTTTAAAGACATCTTCTAGAAGAGTCTAGATTTTGGATGAGGATAAAGACTTTCTAGAATAGTCTAGAATTTCCTAGGGTGAGGATAAATTAGATTTTTAGGAAATAAATAAAGTTTTATTTATTTCAAGGGTTTGGGTTGAGGAGATGTTTATTAAAACTTTTTTAATAAACATGAGGATTAATATTTAATCTTAATTAAATATTTTGAGTTGGGATTAGGGGTAGGAAATGATGAGATTAGCCTTTAATTGAAATTAAAGAAGGATTAGAAGATTTTGGAAGAGGTTATTGGTCATAAGGAAATTGGCCAAGTTTTGGGAAAAAAATAAATTTTTTATTTATTTTAGGATTTTTGGTCAATTTATTAATTAAATAATTAATAAATAAGGAAATAATGTTTAAATAAGATTTAAACATTTTTGGGAGGGATTTCTTAATTAAATATTTTTAATTAAGATAAAGGGATTTAATGGCATAAAAATTAATTAATTAATTAATAAATGATGATGTCATCAGGAATTTATCAGAAAATAAAAATACTTTATTTTCTAAAGGATTTTTAGGTGTCTACACCTTGCACATTAATTTTGTGATTTGTATTTAATATATGTTGAGAGCCAACTTGTGGCTTAGATTTTCATTTAATGTAAGGGTTTATTTAGTTGGTAGTTTGTAACATGCCAACTTATGCATGTGTAAGTATTTAAAGGGGTCTCGGGTGTTAGAAATATAAGAGGAGCAACTAAGAAGGGAGGGTTGAATCAGTTACTACTAAAATTAATCCCAAACCCCTTAGATGTCAAATCAAGACTTTGATTAAATTGTATTCTTCTTTAACTCAGAAAACACACATGCACTCGGTAGCAAATACTATAACTAAAAAATAATTGAATATATTGAAATAACTTGACAACCACTTGACATGAAAATATTAAGATATTATATGTGATTATCCTTATTTAACTTAGTTGCAAACACATAAAATAAATAGCATGAATACAAGTGACACCAATATTTAAAGTGGAAACCTAATTTGGGAAAAACAACCAATTGCAACTAGCTACTAATTTTCACTCTTCTAAAGTGAGCCCTATTAGGAGCCAACCCTATTAAAGGTTACAAACTACACTATTAGGTGTGACCTTATTAGGGGATTTAATCACCCTATTAGGAGTGGCCTTGTTAGAGGTCTTTAGACACTTCAAGTATAAATGCCACCTTGTTAGAGGATTTACAAATAGTTGTTAAACCAAGTTTGTTAAGATATTTAGATCACTACTACAATGCTTAGAAAGTAACAATGAGATGACCTTATTTCTGATGCAGATGAATTACTAATTACAGATCTCAATTCTAGCTTGAATACTTGATCCTTCTTGATCAAATGTATCTTTGTAGCGCAATAAGAATATTTTGCTTATCCTTCAAATTTGCTGCATCTAAGCGTCATCAAATCTTCTATTATTTTTCACACATTTAATCCTTGACCTTATATTTATATCTTACACATTGTCAAGTTAGCCTAAATACAACTTAGAATACTAAATCACTTCAACTCAATATGCCAAAATAAGGAAATCCTTCATTAGCTGACCTTGCTCGGTAGAAACTAACTTAAAATGATTTTCCTATGTTATCTAAGTGAACTCAATTAAAACTACATATTCAAAAACTTCCTTTGGTAACCAAGTGATCTTGGTTAATACTAGTTCAATCCAACATTTCCTTCATTAACCAAGTGAGCTCGGTTAACACTTAACTTTTGTAGACTTTTCTTTGACAACTAAGTGAACTTAGTAGACACTTCCTTCTGAACTAGGCAAACTATGGAATACTTAGAAAATACATGAAATTTTCTTCAACACCTAAGTGAGCTTGGCATACACTAACTAGAAATGATATGACATTTTTTGTAACATCAAAGACAATACACAATTAATCAATTGTTTCCAACAATCTCCCTCTTTGATATTGATGGCAACACAACATGCCATAATACAATGAAATTTTTAAAGAAAGAATAAATTAAGGAGCATATCCATAGTTTCATTCTAATTCTTATCCATGAGAACTCACTATGTTAGTGTGAACTCCCTCTTCCTTTAGTTTCTCCCTCTATTAGCAAAATTTTGTCTTCAATACCTTCTTATAATATCAAACCAATTTATTCCTCTTTAACATCTTTGGAAATATATACCCTCCTTATTTATAAAATTTATATGAGATATAATATAAAACTTCTCCCTCTTTGAAATCTCATGCCAAAGACAATATTCAGTGAATATCAATGTACCTCATTACTAATTCATTTGCAATGTTCCTTGACAATAGTGCATCAATTGGCTGATCTTCAGCATGCTTTGGTTGATGCATCACTAAACTATATAAGTGAGCTTTAGATAGGGGAATGACCCCTAACTTACCTCTTAGATACAAAAATGTATCCTTAAGTAATGGCTTAGTGACTATGTCTATAATTTTTTCTTTAGCATTCACATATTCTAGTGTTACTTCTTTATCTTGTACCAATTCTCTCAAAAAATGATATTTTATAGCAATATGTTTAGTTTTGGTATGCATCAAAAAATTCTTTGATATATTAATTGCACTAGTGTTATCATGGAATATAACCACTAGATCCTTGATTTATATGTTCATACCTACCAATAATTACTTGAACCAAACAAAATTTGAATAATTAATTGTTGCTACCACATATTCTACCTTTTCTATGGACTGAGAAATATAATTCTACTTCTTGCTTTTCCAAGACACTAGTCTTTTCCCAAGAAAGAGTGCTCCTGATGGAATGCAAGGTAGGATAATTCCTAAAGGATATATCGTAGCCCCTAGAAAATAATCACAAAATGGAAGATAAATAACAATGCAAGATTTGAAGCTCAAGTTACAATAACTTATTCATTGATATAACTAATTACATGCAATGTACCAGGCTATAAGGCCTTCCCAGTTATGACCAAGTACAAAGCAAGTAATAGTTCTACAAGATCCCTTAAGATCTAATCCAACCCTAGCTAGTCCAGATCTACACTTTGGTAGAAACCTCCAAGGAAGATTTTAACTTGTGCTCACAAGCCCACCAAGAAATCTCCTTGGTTCTAAACTATAGTCAATAGCTCTTCTCAAAATTTTACTCCTCTACCACCTGCTCTTCTTCAAGATGGATGAATAATGATGAAATACTTCACCATAACCCCTACTTATACCAACCTAAGCCATAAGTTGGCCTAGTATGCTACAAATTAAATGTCACTTACATTAACTACTTGAAGAGCCACAATTTGACCTCCAATAAAAATTAAATACCAAATACCTTGAAAGGCTTACAAAACTTATTAAATACATTAAAAAAATAATGAAGACCTAAATTGGTCCATTCAAGTCCACTAAAATCCCTTAATCATGTAGGATAACCAATTACCCTAGGATGCTCCCACATCAGATTCCTCAAGTATGAAAAGATGTTCTCAATAGCTAGAAGAACATTTTTTGGGATCCAACACATAAATCCCAAACTATTTCTTCATATACATGTCCTCTAATTCCTCAACTTTTACACTCTTTCCCTTACTCTTGTTTTGATTCTTCACCTCCATCCTCAATGTTCCATAGGTTTTCTTTCCATACTAATCACTAACCCTTTCAAAATCTACCAACTCAAGTCAACTACCAATACTTAGGTTCCTTCTACCAATCTCTTCATTATGCAAATGAATCATGGAATGCTTCCTACCACCTTTCAAAATTTTAAACACATTCTTGAAACAATCATGCACAACCTTGCAATCATAGTGCCAAGGTTTACCAAGTAACATATGACAATTGTTCATGTCAATAATATCACACAATACTTGATCCTTATACTACCAAATTTGGAAATTAGCAAGGCATTGCTCCCTCACTTTCAAAGCATGCTCACCTCACAACCAACCAATCCTATAAGGATAAGGGATGTCTCACTCTCTTTAAACCAAGTCTCTAGACCATCTCCTCAGCAACAAGGTTAGCAATACTACCATCATCCAAAATCACATTGTAGAATTTACCACTAGACTTATAATGAGTCCTAAACAAATTACTACTTTGACAAGATTCTAGTGTCCTTTGACCAACCAATACTCACCAAGCTAGCAAACTCTCTCCTTGCTCAGGTTCATTGTCTTCAACCTCATTCACAACAATAACTCTTCTATCACCAGCCTTCTACACACACTCATATGATCTATGTCCTTCTTAATGATATGTAAAAGAAGTACCCTTAAACTCACCTCTACCTATCCTTCTCTTCTGATCAACAGGTTTTGGTTCATCTTCTACACTTAGTTTATCCTTTGCCAAGTAGTCTTGTTTCTCCTTCGATTGGGAACTTCCTTGATTCTTCCTCTTCTACTCTCAAAGAATATTGATAAGCATCCTTGACTAAAGAAATATTTAGCATACTGACCTCATCCTAAATATTGAATTTCAAACCATTAATGTACCAAGCTACCTTCTCCTTTTACAATTCTCTATGCCTAGACCAAATAGTCAACTTGTAGAACTCCTCTCTATAATCTTTCATAGTTATGTCCTTCTACTTGAGATTTTGCAACCTATTAAATAACTCAAGTTCATAACTAGTAGGAATGAACTTAGCCTTCAATTTAGTCACCATCAACCTCCATCTAGTGATGTTTATTTCACCTTCTTCTCTATCTCTTTGTAGTTCTTTCAACCAAAGAGAAGCATGTCCCTTTATCTTAGTTTATGCCAAATTTACTCTGAGTGTATCCTCAATATCCTCAAGCTCATATTATTCTTCCAATTCACCAATCCAATCAATCATGTGTTTAGGATTTTAAGTACTTGAGAAATTAGAAACCTCCATCTTATGCTTCAACTTCAACTAAGATCTAGGTCTAGCAAACTGACCAACCCTATTTCTCATAGGTCTCTCCACACAATCAATTTTAGCCTCACCACTTAATCCAAAAAATTCAAAGTCTTCATTAGCTTCCTCATAACCATCTTCAGTATCCATATGCTGAGATACACCACCTATAGCACTTATAATCTTAGCAATCATATCACTCTTCATCAAGGCCACCTCAGATCTGAAAGTGACTTTAACCTCCTCTATTTTAGATCAAAAATTTGATATAACCTTCTTTGAGATCCTTTCTTCTATAGCATCACTAAGATCATCAATCTCCCTATGGTCCAATATTCTTGGAGGCATCTTCCAAGATTTTTACAAAACCTAATAAATCCACTTCACAAGACCCTAGTGCAAACTACCTCAACATGAATGCTCAGTCTACACACTCATGAATTACCTTTTCTTTGATACCACTCGATGCAAAGAAAGGTAGGAGAATCCCTAATGAATATGTCTTAGCCCCTAGCAAATAACTACATAATGGAAGATAAATAATAATGCAAGATTTGAAGCCCAAGTCACAATAATTTATTCATAGATATAACTAATTACATGGAATGTACTAGTCTGTAAGCGCTTCCTGATTATGGCCAAATACAAAGAAAGTAATATTTATACAAGATCCCTCAAGATCTAGTCCAAACTCTAGCTAGTCCAAGCCTACACTCTAGTAGAAACCTCCAAGGAAGATCTAAACTTGTGCTCACAAACCCATCAAGCAATCTCCTTGTTTTTAAATCATAGTCACTAGCTCTTCTCAAAAAAATTCTCCTCTACCACCTCCTCTTCTCCAAGATCAGTGAATAATGACCAAAGATTTCACCAAAACCTATACTTATACCAACCTAAGCCACAATTTGGCTTAGTAAGCTACAAATTAAATATCCCTTACATTAACTACTTGAAGAGCCACAAGTTAGTCTCCAACAAAAATTAAATACCAAATTCCTTTAAAGGCTTATGAAACTTATTAAATGCATTAAAAAAATTAACCAAGACCCAAATAAGTCTACTCAACTCCACTAAAATTACTTAATTATTTAGGATAGCCAACTACCCTAGGGTGCTCTTGCATTAGCTCCACCACTTGTGCTCTTTCTATCATCAACACTTCCTGCCCAATCAACATCTATGAATGCTTTCAAATCCAAATTACCTCTTTTTTTGTACCATAATCTATAGTATTCAATACATTTTATATATATCATGATTCTCTTTATTTCCATCATGTGATTTTATTTGGAATTTTTAAAGAATCTTACCACCATACCAACTACTAATACAATATCAAGTCTTGTGTGCACTACATACTACAATTTTCCAATCATCGATCTATATGTGGTTTGATCTACCTCCTTGGAATCATCATTTTTGGAAAGCTTATGTCTAGTATGTTGGAAATATAAGAGAAGTAAATAAGAGGGGAGGGGTGAATTAGTTACCACAAAAATAAATTCTAGATCCCATAGATGTCAGTACAAAAGAAACTCTATGAAAGCTAAACTCCGTTGAAGCTTGGTAAACACATAGACAAAATGTTTCTCAGTAATCATTGAAATAGCTTAGTAAATTCTTAACATGTGAAAATATTAAGATATTATTTGTGATTAATATTACTTTAACCTAGTTACAAACACATAAGAGAAATAGCATGAACACATTTGACACCAAGATTTAACATAGAGACCTAATTTGGGAAAAATCACCAATTGCAACTAGTTATTGATTTTCACTCTTTCAAAATGAGCCCTACTTAGGAGACAACCATGTTAAAGGTTAAAAAACATAGTATTAGGTGTAACCCTATTAGAAGATTTAATCACCATATTAGGAGTGACCTTGTTAGAGGTATTTTGACAATTCAATAGAAATGCCACCTTGTTAGAGGATTTACAAATAGTTGTTAAGCCAACTCTGTTAAGATATTTAGATCACTGCTACAATGGTTAGAGAGTAACAATAAGATGACCTAATTTGTGATGCAACTAAATTTTTGATTATATATCTCAATTCTACCTTGTATATTTAATCCTTCTTGATCGGATATATCTTTGCATCTCAAAAAGGATATTATGCTTATCCTTCTAATTCTCTTCCTCTTAGCATCATCAAATCTTCAATTATGTTCCATAAATTCAATCCTTAACTTGGAATTATATTTATATCTTACATATTGTAAAGTCAGCTTGAATACAACCTACAATAATTAATATTCATCTTCTCAGTTAGCTAGAACCAATAGACAATTCAATTAAACTTAATATGCCAAAACTAGAAAATCCTTCATTAGCTGACCATGCTTGGTGGATACTAACTCAAAGAAATTATCCTATATCAACCAATTGAACTTAGTTAACACTATATATTCAAAAATTTCCTTTGGTAACCAAGTGCACTTTGTTAACACTGGTTCCATCCAACATTTTCTTCATTTTCTAAGTGAGTTTAGTTAACACTTAACTTCAACAAACTTTCCTTTGTCACCTGAGTGAACTCATTGGATAATATCTTTTAAACTAGGAAAACTCTATAATGCTCAATAAACACAAAAAACTATCTTCAATACCTAAGTGAGCTTAGAATACACTGACTAGCAATGATATGACATTTTGTATAACATCAAAGATAATACACAATTTATCAATTATTTCAATAATATCTCTTTTTGGCATTGATGGTAACACAACATGTCATAATGTAATGAAATTTTAGAGAAAGAATAAATTAAGAAACATATCCTTAGTTTCATTTTGATTCTCATTGATGAGAACTCCCTCTATTAGTGTGAACTCCTTCTACCTTAAGTTTCTCCCTCTATCAGAAAACTTCTACCTTCAACATCTTCTTTTGATAGCAAACATTGTCTTTGATATCAGATAAAGTTCATTATCTCTTTTTGACATTTATTTCTCTTTATCTTTATAAAATTTCTATGAGATATGACAAAAAACTTCTACCTCTTTGATATCTCATGCCAAAGACAATATATAGTATATATCAATGTATCTCATGTATTAATTTATTTGCAATATGGCCTTTGTCAATATTGCACCAACTGATTGATCTTCAACATGCTCTAGTTGATGCTTCACTAAACTTCATTTAGTGAGCTTCAGATAGGGGAATGACCCCTAGCTTACCTCTAAGATACATAAATTCATCCTTAGGAAATGGTTTGGTGAATATGTTAGCAATTTGTTCTTTAGTATTCACATATTCCAATCTTACTTTTTAATCTTGTACAAATTCTCTTAAAAATGATATTTTATAGCAATATATTTTGTTTTGGTATGCATAACTAGATTATTTGATATATTAATTGCACTAGTGTTATCATAGTATATAACCAATGGATCCTTCATTTCTATCTTTATACCTGCTAGTAGTTGTTTGAACCAAATAATATTAGAACAATTAACTATTGTTGCCACATATTCTACGTCTGCTATGGTTTGAGAAATACAATTTTGTTTCTTTCTTGTCTAAGACACTTTCATTTTATCAAGAAAGAAAATTCCACCACTGGTGCTCTTTATGTCATCAATACTTCCTTCACAATCAACATCTATGAATACTTTTAAATCCAAATTACTTCCTATTTTTTTACCATAAACTATAGTCTTCAATACCTTTTAGATATCTCATGATACTTTTGATTGCCATCATGTGATTTTCTATGGGATTTTCTAAGAATATTGCTACCATACCGAATGCAAATGCAACATTAGGCCTTGTATGCACTGCATATTGCAATTTTCCAATTATTGATATGTATGTGGTCTAATCTACCTCTTTGGAATCATCATTTTTGGAAAGCTTATGTCTAGATAGGGGTTCCAACTAGTCTTGAGTCTTCCACTCCAAATTTCTTTAGTATATCCTTGATATATTTAGATTGAGTAATATAGATACCATCTTTCTTCTACTGGATCTATAATCCAATAAAGAATTTTATCTCTCCAAACATAGGCATCTCAAATTCTTTACCCATTTCTTCTGAAACGCCTTACACAAGTCATCATTTCCTATGAATAAAGTGTCATCCACGAATATTTCTACCAACAAAATCTTTTTATATAGTCCTTCTTTGATATACAAACTACTATTATCATTTATTCTTTGAAAACCAATCTATATCAAGTAGTTATGAAGTCTTTCATACCAAGCTCTAGAAGCTTGGTTGAGACCATATTATGCTTTCTATAATTTTTAGATCATATCTCTTTTTCTAGGATCTACAAAACCTTCAGGTTTCTCTATGTAGACTTCATCATCAAGAATTCCATTCAAGAATGCAAATTTTGCATCTCTTTGATAAATTTTAAATCCTCTGTGAGTTGCATATACTAGTAAAGTTCCAATACCTTCTAATCTTGCAATAGAAGAAAAACTTTTACCATGGTCAATACCTTCTTCTTGAGAAAACCTTTACATACTAACTTTTGTTTCTAGAAACTTCTCCATCTTCATTTAGCTTATTTTTGAATACCCGCTTTGTGCCAATTAAAATTTTATCCTTGGGTCTAGGAACAAGTGTCCAAGTTTTATTCTTCTCTATCTATTCTATTTCTTCATCCACTGCTTCAATCCAAATTTCATTATTCAAAGAATCTTTAACATTTCTAGGTTCAAATTCAACAAGTAAACATGTACCTTTCAATTTGTTTCTTTTCATTGTTCCATCTAACTTGTCTCCAATGATTTGATCAGGTGCATGATGCCTTTTGATATATCTTTCTAGCACAAGTACTTTGGATTTGGATTTTGTTTCATTCATTTCTTCATGATCTTCTTTATTAATCTCGGGTCCCATTTTCCATGACTCAAGTCCATCAGACTCAATTTTCTCTAGTAATAGTTTGATAGCTTCCGATTGTGACTTGGGTCCTTCATACTATGACTCAAGTTACATTGATTGCAACTTAGTAGCTTTTGGAGATTTTGAGGACTTGGGAGGTGAGGCCTTCTATCTTCCAGATAGATTTTGCAGAATAAAAAGTTCAGAGTAAAAAAATATTTTGTAATCCTCAGGCTCTTTGTTGCTTTCTTCTTCACTATCTTTTGTAAACTCATCAATTCTCACATTTGCAATTTCTATAATTTTACAAGTAGAAAAATTCAAACATTTTTATGCTTTACTTCTGTAGGAGTATCCTAGGACTATGCCTTCATCACCTTTGACATCAAATCTACCTTCCCTAGATTTTTTCAAGATATAACATTTGCTGCCAAATACTTTCAAGTAACTTACATTAGGTTTGTAGTCATACCATAGTTCATAAGGAGTTTGATTTGAGTCTTTCTTCAACTATTCTCTATTCAAGGTATGCACTATAGTATAGATTACTTCCTTCCAATATTTGATTGCAACATTTTTTTCTATCATCAATGTTCTTGCATAATCCATAATGGATCTATTCTTTCTTTCAACTATACCATTTAGCTTAGGTGTACTAAGGGTTGATACTTGTCTCTTAATTCCCTTTTCAATATAGAATTCATTGAAATCAATGGAAATGAATTCACCACCTCTATCTAATCTCATGCATTTTAGCTACTTTCTAGTTCCTTTCTCTACTCTTTCTAGATAATAATTAAACTTTTGAAAAGCATCATATTTATATTTTAGATACATTACACTCATCATTCTAGAATAATCATCAAAAAATGCAATAAAATACTTATCTCCACTATAACTCTCTATTCCAATAGGTCCACAAAGGTCTTTATGAACCAACTCCAAGACTTCTTCTCAATGATAGTT
The DNA here is from genome assembly GCA_028749045.1 of Cupressus sempervirens. Taxonomy (NCBI): domain Eukaryota; kingdom Viridiplantae; phylum Streptophyta; class Pinopsida; order Cupressales; family Cupressaceae; genus Cupressus; species Cupressus sempervirens. The sequence goes on from CM053787.1 coordinate 457,873,148, forward strand.
CTTGCTTTTGAAACTTGTCTTTCCCATCTTAACAATTTGACAATTTTTGCATAAACCCATGTCAGGTTTCCTTAGGCTAGGAATACCTCTTACTCTTTTTTTCATTTCTTATCTTGATTATATTATCAAATTTTACATGACATAACCTTTAATTCAATAACCAACTTTCATTGAGATCTAGGTAGAATAGGTTACCTTTTGTTTGTTTTCTAGACCCAATTGGATTTCCTTTTCCATCCAATAGCTTGGCCTTCCCATTCATGAATTCTATCTTGAATCCAATGTTATTCAACTATGCCACACTTATTAGATTATACTCTAGTTCTTCAACCCAATAAGCATTATCACATCTAAGTTCATTGGATAGTGAGATACAACCTTTTCCCTTTGTGCAACAAGTTTCATTGTTTTCAAATCTCACACTACCACCATCATAATGTGCCTTATGTTAAAACTTTGTTTTATCACTAGTCATATGATGTGAGTAGCTAATATCAATAATCCATGTATCATTTTTCCTAACATAAGAGATAAGTGCCATTTTATCTCCTTAATCCTTATATATTCATCTTTTACAACAATATATACCATTTCATCATCTTCACTACTATATGAATCTTTAGCCATGAAATAAGATTTCTTACCTTTGTCCTTATAGTGTTTTCAATTTTTGAAATACTTCTTTCCTTTGTACTTGTTGTGTTTCTTTTAATTTTTATCTTCTTTGTTTGGGCATCTTGCAGCAATGTGTCCAACTTCTTCACAAGAGAAACAAATTAAAAGAATTTTACCTTTATACTTTCCTTTTCCTTTGGGATACCTTCTTGCAAGTAATGCTTCAATGCCTTCAAGATCACTATTAGAAATTTCTTCCTCTTCACTTTCAAATTGTTTTCTTTTAGACTTTTTAGCTTTCCTCTTGAGTGATACCTTGGCTTCAAATGCAAAGTCAAGATTGCCAAAACTAGGAGTATAATTATCATAGTTATCTAGTCCAAATGCAGTCAATCTTCCAACTAAAGCATCCAAAATTGTCTTGTTATTTGGATCACATCTCATCTATTGAATAAAAGACACTCTATTTACATATATAGGAAGAAGGGTTCTAAGTGTAGGACCTAGAAAATAGGCTAATGTCTAACATACAATGAGCAAATCAAAAACTCAATAATCATACATTGACACCCTCTAGTCTACCATGAAATACAAATGAATCGAAACAAGAAAGAAAATCTAAAAATCTCTCTTTCATTTGTAGCTCCCATGTTCTTCTTTCTTCTCCATGTGATGTAGCTCCAAATTGCCTATAGTACACACAATTATGAAGAAAAAGTCTATGATAATGATGGTGCTATAAGAATACTTGAAGTTGTGATTTTAGTGTGAGAGATGGAGTGAAAATCTTAAGAAGCTAAGGGCCTGAAAAGACTTAAGAATTATGGACCAGAAATGAGAGAAAGAATGCTCATTTTATAATCAACATGGAAGATGAGAGCATTGGAATTGTCACCTTGGATATGTGACATGGAAAGAGATTCCTTTGAGAATCCATGACACATATGACTCAAGATGCTAAGTGTAGAATTTTATGATGCTTGAAAGTCAAACTTGGGTAAAGAAGGAAAAGAATCTATGACACGTCATATGACACCTCAAACCCACTTAAGGCCAAGAATCTATGAAAATGGAAGCCAAATATGGATGTGTGTAAGAGAATAAGAATATTGGATTATGACATATCTTAGCCAAGTGTCAAAGAAGAATCCATAAGGTGTCACACCCATTTGTCATGACGATGTCAATATTTTATGGAATATTTGAATTAAAAATCCTTTATTCCACAAAATAGAAAATAGTGAAATGGAATTAATGGTGGAAAATGTGACTTACGAAATTGTGAATTTCCATGGATTGTGAATGATGAACCAATTAATTAATTGAGGAAGTTAGTTAGGAAGAATCATTAGTATAATGACATAGGATTAAATTATGGGTTATTTAATCCTATAGAGAAAATTAGTAGATGATTTGCTAATTTGATTAAATAAGTGCGACAATATCCTTTGATGAAATGTGATGATGATACAAATTGAATATGATGATGACAAGTAGACCAAAGCCATGGTCAAATTTATTGATTGATCAAAATTGATAACATGCCAAGGACACATGACATGAATTAGAAATACGCAACATTTAATTGATATCATAAATGCTACAAGATTAAGATTGATTGATAGGATTGATCATAATAGTATTGACAAATGCAATCAATATTATTAAAATGGTTTGATGATGTCATGATCTAACACTAAGGGATTTGACAATGTCCATGATCGAATGACAAGAATGACAATTTTGAGCTAGCACTGAGAGCCATGACAGTACTAAGGTCAGATTGATGGAATTTGATAGATTGATAGGTTTCCAAGGCACTAAAAGCCACAAAAATGCCTAGGATTGGATAGATGATGATTGACTTTGGATGTTTGATATGCTTTCTGAGTTGATTTGAAATGGTTTTGAGTTGATATGAAATGATTTTGAAATGACATGCAATTGATGTGAAAGAGGATATGAATTATGATAGACACTATTGAGATATGATCAAGTTGGCCAAAAGATCAGAATTAGTGGATTGAGAAAATGGGATGAATTAGTATGAAAGAAGTGACGAAACTGTAGATGCAAACCATTTTTGAGCATCTACATTTTGCCTCTCTTTGATACAATGTGATTTAGAGCATTGTGTTAAAGAATGCTAAAGAAAAAGCCATAAAAGTATGCCCTAGTAATGGTGGTATATATTTATGTCCCCTCAAGAAATTGACCAACATAGACATATGATAGGTTGATTTCATTGACAACAAGAAAACAAAATAATAACAATTGAAAGATCAAAAATTAGAGCTAAAACATGAAAGTTATGGGCTCTGGAGTGAAAAATGGCATCATGACCAACAAAAAAAAGGCCTCTTGCACATCTATCTAGGTAGAAACACACTATAAAAGGGCTTGGAGATGGTTTTGAAAGTCATTTTCTCCTTCACTTTTGAAGAAAAGAGCTTTGGAGCAAGGAGAATGGATTGGCTACCCAAGGAGCAACACCGTGGTGAATGAGTGTGAACTTTATGATGGTGGGAATATGCTAGACCTTTTGTGAGTACATCAAGGCCATATTTGTACTTTTTATGCTTTTTCCTACTTTTTAGGCACCTAGGAGTTTGTCAGGGGCAAACAGGGTCAAACAGGGGCAAATAGGGGTCTTGAGGCTAGGCTAGGGCATGCAAACACCCCAAATACACTCAAAATACATCCAAGTGCACCATGGGCACACTTGGCATGCTCAAGTGTGCATTAGGCACACTTGGTATGACCAAGTGCACCCTAGGTGTAGTTGGGAGCCCAAACAAGTTTCAGATGGTCCCAAATCGACTTGAAACTTGGGGTGGACTAGCATAACCCTAGGGGAATGTTAGAAATATGTTAAAATGAAGTCAAAGGTGGTCTAAGTGGTCAAAATTTTGTCAAACTTAGGGTAGATGTAGGTCAAACTTGGGTAAATGCTGACAAGGAACAATGCAAAGGGCTAGAACGGGTGCAAACGGACTCAAAATGACCCAAAACTTGGAGCACATGTTTAAAAACATAGGAAGAGTTGAAAACATAGTTTAAATAAGGTTAGGATGATTAGAAAAATTCAAACCTAGTCAAACTTAGCTCAGATGGAGGAAAAAGGCTAACAGATGGATAGGGATAGGGTCGAAATGATGCAAATGAGCTTGAAATGACTTGAAACTTGGTAAACATGTTCAAAACCCTAGAAAAATTTTAAAACATAAGTCAATATAGTAAAAAATGCTTAGAAAAAATTCAAGCTTAGTCAAACTAGAGTCAAACCAAGTTAAACTTGGGTCAAAAGTAGGATAAACTAGATGCAAAACCATGGGAGGTTGACATAGGCTATATAATTATGTAGGAGGAGTTACCCCTATTATAGACAAGGGGACATAGGACATAGAGTCTTGCATTACATCACTAGATGATAGCTAGTGAGCGAGGGATCTTAGTGGGTTTTAGTTTATATCATGTTACATTCATGCCAGAGGTGAGGGGCAATAGGGCTCTACTAACAGCTTTGACAAAGAGATGGCACTCAAAGATTGGTTTGTTCCATCTCCCAACAGGGAGGTTACTATGACTTTAGAGGATGTATGACACATTTTTAGGATCCCTATTCATGGAGATTTAGCAGTGTATGACCCAACTAGAGGGCGAGTAGCACTACACCACCTATTTGGATGTAAAGATGAGGCGCTAGGGATTTGAGATTATGAGACTAGGTGGGACCTATTGGTGGCACACCATGAGCGGCTAACAACTTTCATATATTGGGTGATCATTGGATTATTGATACTTGATAGGCAAGGACATGGATTTCCTATTGGATGGGGCCAATTTCTAGAGCAGATGATCATGGAGGGTACTATGTTTGCCTGGGGCCCATGCATGTTGGTGATGCTATATTACTATCTGCATCGGGTGGCATATAGAGGTGGGCTATCATTTAGTACTCATGGTACATTGTTACAAATCTGGACCTATGAGGACATTGTAGTATTTAGGCCTCTTGTAAAGCAAGAGTTGGTGGAGGACATGCCATATACATACAACTATAAGGGTGTACTAGCACGAGGACTACTAGGGTACATGAGGTACTTCTCACATTAGATAGACACTATGACATAGTTTATTTGGAGACCTTACAGAGATTTCCTCGAATGGGACGATGATGATATTCACCTACCATATTGTAGGTAGGAGCACTATCTCATAGGGTACATAGTGATTAGGCATTTGGTGATAGATATGTACCTATTAGAGTGGGTATGAATATAGTTTGGGGAGATATAGGATGTACCAATTGGTCTAGCATTGTTTGCACTATCTAGAATAGAGGTTCAAGAGTCGAGAGCACCCATTAGGACATAGGTGGCATATGCATAGCTAGAGAATTTATAGCCGAGTAGATGGGGATCAACAATAGATGTAGTAGATGTGGGCACCATGAAAGCATATGATAGATGGTTTTCATAGCATTGGCATATGCCTTTGATAGATCTAGTAGTACTAGTACCATGAGTGAGGTCTCAGGTAGAGCAAGATGAGGAGGATGATGAGGAGGAGAAAGATGGGGGAGAGGATGAGGAGGGAGGAGAGGAGGAGGAGGAGGAGGGAGAGGATGATGTTGAGGAGGAGGAGGGGGTGATGATGATGAGGAGGAGGAGGGTGGGGGTGATGATGAGGAGGGGGGAGATGAGGATTCTAAGGATGATGTAGGTGGTGATGATGAGGATGCTAAGGGGGAGAAGGGAGATGATGAGGAGGATACTAAGGGAGAAGATGCAGGAGATGGCGATGAGGAGGGTAGAGGTAGTGGGGTTGGGGGCAGTGTTAGAGGTGGTGATGAGGGAGAGGATGAGGATAACTACTAGGAGGCTAGGGATGATGTAGTTGTGATGGATGTGAAGGGGGATCCCATGGACTATGCTGACAGGGCACTAGTACTGATACAGGTAGGGCCTAGTTAGTTAGATCTGATGGAGGTGATTAGAGGTCTATAGAGTTAGTTGGATCGACTTGTTGTAGAGAGGGATGTCATGATAGGAGAGAGGGATGTAGTTGCAATAGAGAGAGAGAGAGAGAGAGAGAGAGAGAGAGAGAGAGAGAGAGAGAGAGAGAGAGAGAGAGAGAGAGAGATTAGGCTATGGCTGAGAGAGACATCATGGTGTGCCAGACATAAATGTCAATACAGGAGTCTCAGGAGTTCATCAACAGTGTTAGAGATGCAAACTTCTAAGAGATGGCAATGATGATGAGCAGGGCACACATTGAAGCACAGTACTAGAGGGATCAGTATGAGAGAGTGGTGCCACCAGGGTAGAGAGTAGAGATTTTCTATGCATCGATATCTCATTTCCATAGGACACAAAGGACATAGAGTAGTGTAGGGGTGATGGGGCCTATGAGGCCACCACAAAGAGTAGAGGGATCATCCTCAAGGCCAGATAGAGTTTGTGAGGCCAAGGAAAACATAGCATGACATTGATAGACTCATGTATAGAGGGGATTTTTTATTTTTCTTTTTGGTTTCTGTTATGCTCTTTCATGTTTCATGCCTACGGGTAGTTAGTATTGATGTAAACCCTGGTCATGTACTCTGATACTTTTGTGAGACATTTATGAGATGTACTTATGTTATGATGACTATATGAGATGGATTATGCATATGATTTTATATGGATGCATTTATGCTTTTTTATGTGGAATTTTATATGATGACATCATGCATTGATTTATCACATGTTATGCGTAGTAAAAGCCATGTTTTATTTTTGCCACATGTTTTTCTCATGAATGAATGGCTAATGCAATGTAAGGGATATGAAATGAATGAAATGTAAAATGATATGGAATGAATACTAATGAAATGTAAAATGATGTGGAATGAATGAAAATGACATGTAAAATGAATGCAAAATGAAATGTGAAGATAACATAAATACCATGTTTATGCAAAGATGTATTGTTTTGGATCATTTTGGACTTTTGACACATGCAGGAATGTAGGACAATAATTCTTTTGATGTATGAGAGTACGAGACCAAGGTAATAGATGAAGAAGATATGAAAGAGGGAGGAAATGAGATATAGAATCATTAGTATGATGAGAAGACTTTTTCTTTTGTAAAGTGCACTATATGTCAAATCGAGCTTTATTTTGATATGGCAAATAGAATGCAACGCATCATGGCATAAAGGGCCAAAGTGAAAAACACAAACCTTTTACATAAACAAGCACGATGCAAACAAAAAATGACCTTGTCCTTCCTAAGGCATATATACATACCCGAGACTCTCAAAGGTTCATTTTAATAGACAAAAAATAAAAGATGACCATGAACCATCCTAACCACTCTCATAAATCAGTTTATATCATCAAGTAGCATAGGAACATGAACAAAGAAAAATAAAGAAAAAATAAATTACTCACTAAATAGCATGAGCCAACAACTATTCTTGTCCATTATTACTTTCTTTTTAGTGTTTGGGGTCTTCAGATAGTGTTTGATAGGTTGATCATATGATGGTTTTGATTGTTGATTCAGTTGATAGGGTCATAGTGGCATGTTGGATTGATTGTTGGTTCACATTTCTTAGATAGGTGTGACTGTCATGGAAGTGTAGTGCTTTGAGTTTCAATTTGCAAAGTGCAAGTGTTCACACAAAATTTATTACAAATTTTTTATGGGTTTTGTGATTTTTAGGGTTTTTGAGGATATTTGATTCTTTTGTATGATTGGTTTCTTTAGGAAATTTTACAATTTTTAAGATTTACTTTAGGACATTTTATAATTTTTAGTGATTTTTTTAGGACATTTTATGATTTTTAGGATTTTTTTCAGGACATTATATGATTTTTAGCATTTTTTTCAAGACATTATATGATTTTTAGTGATTTTTTCAAGACATTATATGATTTTTACTAATTTTTTTAGGACATTTTATGGTTTTTAGAATTTTTTTAGGATCATATTTGAATTTTTTAGGATTTTTTTTTCAAGATCATATTTGAATGTTTAGGATTTTTTAGGATCATATTTGATTTTTTAGGATTTTTTTAGGATCGTAAAAGCATATACAAGTGTTAGCTCCAATTTGTTATGTGATAGGTCCAATGGATAAAAAGTGCTTAGGGATATGCCCCTAGTTCGAGTTCAAACTCATGCACCATGTAGGTAATATGCCCCTAGACAAGACACAAATAGATGGAATCCTAATAGATGGAGGAGCGACAATTGATTACACATGGCACCTATTTGCCAAGTTTTCACCATGGTACTTGCCCAAAGTGCCTGTTTGCCAGGTTTTCACTTTTAGACAAAATTTTTCTCTTGACTCAAATTTTTGTGCTAAGATGCCTATTTTCTAGGTTTTCATCAAGGCATCCATTTTTTATGACTTTTTTCACTATTTTCTTTTCTTTTTTCATGAATTTTTGCTATTTTTTTGCTATTTTTTAGGACTTTTAGATAGAATCAAGAATGTTATTGACAAATGCTATGAAGATATCTATTGTTGGTGCTACTAACTAATAATCTTTGGACCCACAACTGACCATAACTATGCAAGAGTTGTTTCAAGTATGTAGCTAAGATCAAACCACTAGAAAGACCTCGAGATATACCATCATGTACCATATGTAAGATAGTGTCTACCTCTTGCAAATCAAGGCATCTGAGGATAAACTAGTCAAAGGATTCTTTGTATGGGATGTCACTAATGATGACATATGCAAAGGGTTGTTTGATAAAGATTTGATTTAGGGGGTTGGACAATTTAGGTAGCTATATTTGAGGATAAACAACTAGATATAAGGAAGGATTGGGAGGATTGAAACCAACATCTTCCCACATGAAGGCTGATCGAGAGTTCTCAAAAATACTTCGTGGCATGTTGAACATTGGACAACTGATATTCATGGCATCATCTTTTTCATCTTGTATCCTTGGGAGCTACTTAGCTTTTGAGTTTTCATGGTCTAATGCTGCCTTTTAGTTTTCACCAAGAGACCTATGCTTTTTATTTTTTCTTTTCTTTTAGCTTTGTAACTGGAAGATGTAGTTGGCTCCCCAAAATATGCCAATGTGTTCTCTTCAAGAGAAATTGAATTTGTATGATTTTTAATCATAATGTCTTCATATATTTCAAAGTTTTTTACAAGAGTGTCATTGTTGTCGAATCAATCAAAAATTAGTGGTCCACATTGGTCCCAATCCAACAATTTAGGATAACTTGAGGGGATGTCATCAACATTTTTGAATAGGCTTTGGTTGAAGGTATGGATATGGGCATTATATTTTTTTGTATCATTGGGGTCATGCTTAGAAGTTGGAGAGCAATTGGTTTCAGGTTGGATATCCTCAGATGCCTTTTCATCATTCAAAACACCCATAGTCTTACGTGTAGGTACCATAGAACTAGGAGGACCTATTCATAATGGCTTGAATCCAAGTCCCAAATTAGGAGGTCATCCTTTTGTAGTGATAGGTTCAATTATTCCCTATTTTTGACATCCAAGACTACCATAGCCATCATAGCCTTATTTCTGCATGATAGTAAACCCAAGTCCATACTTGCTAGGAGATATCAAAGTGGGTTTTTGTTCTTCTTTTGCTTTTTCAATATAGATATATGTATTCTCATAGATGTGTTCTTTAGTTAGGCCACCTCCACTAATGAATTTGATAGAATTGGAATTTTTTGTACTGATCCCAAAGTGTTGATCTTGTAATAGATGTGATTTACCATAAGATAGGGGAGAAAGTGGTGACTCCCTCATGTGAGATACTTGAGACATGAAGTATTCTCCACACCCATTGTCTTCAATCATTAACTTTTACTTGGCCTTACTAAGGATTATATCAACATCAACATATTTAGAGGAATCTATAGGATGTGTTTCATTATTTGCTAGGACTTGGTATGCAGTAGCATCTCTCAAATTAGCACAATGCTAGAAAGGATCTAGATCTCCAATAATGGTAACCTCCACATTGTTATAGGAAAATTTTAAACATTGATGATATGTAGAGGGCATCACTTTCTTAGCATGGATCCATGGGCGGCCTAGTATCATGTTGTAGTTCATTTCTATATCTAGGACATGGAATAAAGTGTTCTCAATAGCTAGACCAACTCTAATAGGTAAGATGATGACCCCTGTAGAGAAGCATTCAAAATCATCATAGACTTGGATTGTGATCCTTTGATAGGGATCCACATCATTTTTAGAATAACCCAAACCTTTGACTACTTTATGTGTATAGATATTTAGCCCTGCTTCTCCATCTATCAAGACATGTCTAACTTTAAAATTATGGACAAAGACTTCAAGGTGAAGAGGATCATTGTGGTTGGTTTTTTCTTTAGGAAGATCCCAAGGGGAAAAGGTGATATGTTGTTATGTGGATAGGTTCCCCACCATGGCTTGGAATTGGGTAATATCAATGTTATCTAGGTTTACTAACTCTTTAAGGGTTTGATCCAAGATCTTCTAATGTTTGGGAGATGCACATAGTAGGTCCAAGATGGATATTTGCACAGTAGTCTTGCCAAGCTTTTCAACAAGGCTATAATTAGATGAAGTAGGAGTAGTAGGCCTAGTAGAAGTAGTAGGTCTAGATTGGGCTCCAAGTAGGGTGATCTTGGTATGATGTGTAGTCACAGCACAATGAGGGTCTTCAACCTTCAATGTGAATGTGGATATGTAGAAATTTGACTCATTGAAATAGTTGATGATGTAGTCATATCCAATGCGTGTGTAATTCACAATACCTTGTGAGTTTGAGTTTGAACTGGAGGGTTTATCTTTGTCATGATTACCCAAAGGATCTTTGAAGATAGTGTGATTAGAGTTGGATGCTAGTAGTGATGAGTCAACTATGATTATACCATCATCAATAAAGTCTTGTATTTCATGCTTTAGTTTTAAAAATGATGAGGTTTTATGTCCTTTGGTGCGGTGGTAATCACATAATTTTTTTTCATTCCAATAATCTACTTTAGTTAATGGTTTATCTTTGATTGGGGGTAACTGTAGGAAGTTATTATTGAGTAACTATTGTATGCAGTCTCAAGTGGTATCCCCAATGGTGTGAATTTCTTGTCCTTGGTTTTAGGGTGTCTTCGGGGTTTGTCCTGCATGGAAGTCTCAGTCTTTTATTGTGGGGCTGATGTTTGATTGAGATTTTGTGAATTTTTAGGGTTTGCACCTTTCAAAGTCAATTGAGGTTGTGCTATGCTAATCATACATGCATCCATAATGCCATCATTGATCACATTCTTGTTTTTGGAGAAAAAAAATGCCTTGTCAGTAGATGAATTGGTGTTTGTGTTTTCCTTGTTTATCTTGAGGATTCCCTTATGGATAAGAGAATCTTCAATGCTAGCCCCTTTTTTCATCAGTTTAGAAATGGTGCTTGGACTCTTGATTTTGAGTTCATACATTAAGTCAAGGACTAAGTTTTCAATTCATAAGTTAACTTGTTGTTCTTCAAGAATTTCTAGTGAGCATTGACTGACTAAGCTTCTCCAATGTAGTAAGAATGTGATGAATGGTTCTCCTATCTTTTGTTTGGTTGAACACAAATTAGAAAATGTCACCTCATTTGTAATGTTAAAGGAAAAATGGGAGATAAATTTGTCTACCAACTCTAACCAAGATTTGATAGTACCGGGAAGTTTGGAATACCATTTGAGTGTGGGCCCACCTAGAGAATGAGGGAACAATCTCATGAGGTAAGTGGGCTCATCACTGAGTTCAATATAAGAGGCACAAAATTCTTAGATGTGATCAATAGGGTTTCCTTTTCCTCAGTATTTTTCAAACCTTGGAGCCTCAAAGTGTTTTGGGAATGGAGCCATATATAGACTTTTGTCAAATGGATTAGGACATAGGTCCCTTTTTGTATATAGAGCCCATTTGTGTTGGACTCCCAATACCTTAACTTGTTTGGAAAGTTGTTTGAATTGTTGCAATAGCTCTTCATTAGGATTTTTCACGAAAAAATTCCCTTCAAGTCTTTTGTGCCTATGAGTAGATTGTTTGCTATGGTAGGAGCTATGTCCACTTGGTTTTGATATTTCTATGTCTGATGAGTCTAGTGATGTGTCACTAGGTGGTGGAGGTATGTTAGTACCTTGAAGAAAAAAGGGTCCTTATTGTGACACATGTTGGGGTACTTGTTTTGGTAATTGATGTAGTGCTTGTTGTGGTACCAAATTCAATTGATGTACCATGTATTGTTGTTGTGCCATTTGTTGTGGTTGTTATTGGGATACCTCTGTTGGTTGTATGTGAGACCATGTATGTGATTGTTGTTGTAGAGGTATTTGTTGGGGTTGTTGTGGCACGTGCTATTGTTGTAACAAATGTTGCTATTATGAAATTTTTTGCTCAAGATGTCTTTGGTATTCCAACTATTTTTTGAGTTTCTCTTGTTGTTTAGCAAACATGAATTTTTGTTGTTGGAATTTTTGTTGATATATCGCATGGAATTTAAGTGGGTTTACATCAGAGTACATGTTAGGGACATTGGATGCTTGCACCACTTGAGGTTGTTGTTGTTGTGGTTGATCTTGCTATTGATATGTTGAATGTATGTTGGAAACATTAAGTCCTTGGACTATGGTAGGATGATGTTATTGAGGTAGTTGGTTATGTTCTTGAGAATTGATCACCATGTTGGCATTGTTGCTTTGGTAACTTTGTGTGTTAGAGGTTTCTCCTTGGGACATCATATTTACTTGACAATGAGGTGCATTTCATTTAGGAATAGGTGTAATGTCAATAAGACTTTTCCTTTTTGCATCAATAGGGATTGTTGTAGATGATGTTTCACATAGTGCATTTGTGGGAGGTTCCATAACATTTGAAGTCATGACACTTGGTAGAGTTAGAAGAAAAGGTGTGCTTTGTTGATTCATCTCCAAAGGAGGTATGTTTGGCATCCCTAGAGCACAAGTCCCTTTAGGCACATCTTGTTTTTGGACCATGTGATTGAGATCAAGTCTTAGAATCCTTTTGGGATACTTAGGAAGAGCCTTTGTTCCCTTCATTGGTTGTGGTTTGTCAAAAAAGGGATTAATGTTGATGTGTTCAAATGTACTTTGGAGGATTTCAATGGTTGATTCTTGATGAGACCTTATAGGTGCCGTTATCATGTTTGAAAACTCCAAAGGTTATTTTTTGTTATCTAAGTCCAAATTGATCATGGGTTGTATGTTTTCAATTTTTGTGTTGGTTTGATGTTTGGACTTAGGTCCCTTCATTTTTGGGTTGAATTTGACAATTTCTTCAGCTGCCAAAAGTTTGAAATTCTTGCAGAAATTTTTATCTTGACATGCCCTAGCTATTTATTCATCAGTGATGCCATAGTTAGTATTAGAGTCATCACTTACATGTACAATACCTTGTTGTGTGTTTGATGTGTTAGGGTTGAAGGTACTCATGTTGGGTTTGTTGAATTTAAAGGAATTTGTTTGTTCATCCTTAGGTGTGGATGGTACACTTCCAACTCTGAGTGTTATCAACATAAATATAGGTTCAAAGTTAGGACTCCATTGAATGATCCCATGTGTAGGGGAAGTTTTTGAAGGAAACCTCATGGTAGGTGCATCGTTTAGGGTTTTTTGCATCATCTCTTGGTTATGGTGATCTTGCGGATACATGTTCTTTGCAAGTAATGGTTGTGATGCCTCAATTCGGTCTTTATCAAAGGTTTGTTGAGTTTTCTTGCTCTTCTTTTGTCTTGGATGAGGTTTTGGTTATGTTGGTGCCTCATAAAACAAAGGTTGATAAAGTTCTTCAGGTCTCTGAGTTGATTATGTCCTAGTGAGTGTTGGCATGATACCTAAGGATGTAGATGAAGTGAAGGAAAACCTAAATGGACTCCCTACCTCCCAAGTGTGCACCTAAACTACCAACTACTCTTAGATAGTACCTAGTGTTCCCTTGGTGCACTTGGGGCCTTGAAGGTAAGTAGTTGGTAAGTAGGTAGTATGAAATGGGTAAATAGAGGTGTTAGGGTGCCTAAAATGCAAAATGTGAATGATTTGAGTGTTTTAGAGTGTTTTGAAAGGTTTAGGGATGCAATTCAAGGTGTAGATGTGAAAATTAGGGTTTTGGAACCTAGAATGAAGCACTTAATTTCCAAGTGCACTCTAAAACTACCAACTGCACACCTTAAGTGTACAGTTGGTAAAACAGGGGTGCCATTGTTAAAACGGGTCAAAACTTAATAATTAGGATGTGGGTATGCAAGATGTGAGTGTTTTTTGGATTTTTAGATGTTTAAGGATGTTATACAACCTAGGAAAATGCCAAATGAAGTGGGGTTTTAACATGAAATATGAAAATGTTCTAGGGATACTATGGAAATGCAAATGTAAAGTGACATTTTGGAGGTTTGACTAGAGGAGATGAAAATGACCCTATAGTATGAAAATGAAGGTTAGGGTTTGATTTTGGACTTGGTAATGATACTAGGGGTTGATGCATGTAAGGTGGAATATGAAAGAGATGGTATTCTAGGGTTGATAATAACATTTAGGATATGCAAAGTAAGGATAAGTGATCAAGAAGATGTTTTGGTTGATAGACAATTTGATAGGGTTTGATAGTGGAAATGGTGATAAGGTTTTGAACAATGCAATATGAGGGGGATGTACCACTAGGGTAAGTCAAAATGATGTTTAGGAATATGAAAATGTAATGGCAAGGGTGTATGCAAATTTTTTGAACTTAGTATAAATCTTCAGAATGTATTTTGTCTAAGAGTTTAACCTTGCGATTATGGACTTTGGATCTTGACCAAATAGTGATAAAAGGAAAAAAGACCAAAATGATAAAGATGACAAGGTAAAATCTATCAAGATAAATTTTGACCAAAGAAAATGATAAGAAAAGATAAAAAATACTAGTCAAGATCCATCATCCATCAACACTAGGAGATACTCTAAGACTCATACTTTGTTCAAATTTTTGACTAAATTCAAAGGTTTTAGGGGTTCAAAATGATTTTTAGGGCTCAAAATGATGATGATGATGCTGAGTAGATATGCAATATGGAAAGGTCCTAAGATGAAAAATGAGATTTTGGGTGCAAGATGTGATTTTGGGTCATGTGCAAAATGAGGACCTTCAGAGGCTCCAAAATGCAATTTTGGGGTCCTAAAAGGTAGTTTCAAGGCTTAAAATGGTCATATAGGTGACCAAATATGCCTTGAAAGCACCAAGTGTGCTCCAATAGTACCAAATATGCCCATGGTGGAATTGGGGCTAGTTTGGGCGCAGTTGGGAAGCTGGGTTGAATGTCTGTTGAATCTGAGTGGGGTGGTTGCTAATTTGTTCTACCAGAGAGCTAGGATGTTGGGGTTGATGTTAGGATGGGTTAGGAGATGAAAAATGGATGTTATGACCTAATGAATGATGTCGTAAGTTAAGACAATGAAGGTTAGAGGATGTAGAATGCAAATCAGGGCATTTTGAGATAGGGAGGCCTATCCAGGTACATAAGTACACTATTGAAGCCTCAAAATGTTATCTAGAAGCCCAAACTGGGTTCTTAGACTACAAAGTGCACTTAGATAGTACCAAATCCACCTATGTTGTAGTTGGGGCTAGGTTGGGCGTAGTTGGTAGTTTTAGAGCATAGTTGGGAAGCTGGGCTAAAACTAAGGCAATTTTAGGTGTTGGGGTTTCTAGATTGATGCCACAGTGAGATAAACAACAAAGGACAATGTTAAGACCAAAATGGAGCCTCAAAATTATTCTTATGACACCTATAATTATGTTTAAAATGTTCTAGATGAGGGTTTGGTATGTAAGGATGTAAGATGGATAATGCAAAATGTAAGTTTTGGGGTTGAAATGCAAAGAATGAAGGATACAAACTAAACCCAAATGAATGCAAAGTGAAGGATGAGGGATGTATAATGAGGACTATAAGATGCAAGATAAATCCTATATGATGCAAATATCAAGCCTAAACTAGGGTGAATGCAAGTGGGTTCTATGCAAGGATGAAACCTATGTTATGCCAAGCACATTTAAAATCACAAGTTGCCATGTTTTCTAAGCCTTGAATGTATTGGACAAAGCTCACAAAGTCTTGACAATAGTTGCAATTTTTTGATAGTGTTTGATGTTATCCAAAGTGTAAATTTGAATGTTGGCTTTATCTTGATTAATGTTTTACACACACACACAAGACACATTAAGACAAGAATAGCTGTTGTTAAAAGTGAACAAACACACCACAACCTAGGCTTTAGGATTGTATCCACTAAATTCCTACCTAAAATGAAGTTCAACCATAGTTATCTAGAGTGTAAAACCTAGGATCTTGGCACCATAGGCTCCCTCTTATAGTGCACTCACTTCTTGAGGCTACCAAGATTCACTTCCTAAGGGGCATGACTTCCCAAAGGACTATTGTCTCTACTAAGGACCACAAGAATGTAGGATGTCTTCACAGGCATGGGTGACCCCTTGAGCTAATGGATACAAAGAATTTTGGCCACTAAAACATGATTTTTAGTAAGGGAATTCCATTCAGCAAGTGAATGATAAGCTTCCTCAAAAGGTCCTTCAACCCCAAGAACTAAGGTTTGACACACCACAAGGGTACTAGAGGAGAGTTATCACTCAGCAGTATGACCAACATGGCTTTTACCATAATTGAGTTTTATATAGTAGCTGGAATGTTGACCTGGCTTTTGGCTTGTTACCACTCTGATGTCATGTCTTGGCATACCCAATATTGGGTATCTTGGTCCAAGGTAGACTTCTTATAGAATTCACATAGATTTCTCTTACACCCAAGATCCATGAATGGCAAGGGGAGAGGATATGTCCATGTAACCCCTAGGGTTTTAAACATTGTAGACACACCAAGAAGAAAAGAAAAAGTGTTATCTAATCTAGGAAACCCACACACATGGTTTTGACAAACACACAATGTCTTCAACAATGTCCTACAAAATAAGCATTAGTAGTTTGTAATGATCATGTCATCATCCAATGATTACCACATGCTACAAAAAAACCATCAATAAAAAAAAAAATCTAATCTATGTCCTAGAAGCAAATGGAAACCTTAGATGTAGATTCTGACTGAAACAAGTGCTTTTTGTGAAACAAGTACGCTCTAATAGAGCAGATTGCACCCCAGAAGGCCAGAATGGCTTAGAATGCCCCCAAGTGTGCTCAAACAGTGCTAACTACACTCATGGTGCACTTGGGGATTAGAAGGGCATAGTTGGGTGGTCAAGGGCAAGTTGTAGGGAAATGGTGCCTAATCAAGACCTAGAAATTGAAAATTTTGACACCTATACTACCAAGTGCACCTAGACAGTGTAGACTATGCCCATGGTGTGGTTAAGGCTTAGAAGGGCTTAGTTGGTAGTTTTTGGGTATAGCTGGTAAGCTAAGAACATCAAATAGGGGCTATGGTGTCTCCTAGGCTCGTAAAACCACTCCTAGGGGTCCCAAGTGCGCCGTAATAGAGTAGAGTGCACCCTAGGGTAGAAAGCTAACAAAATTGCATAGAATGAAAGCATATAACCATATTATTGGACTCCTTAATTAATCTAGGTGTGATAAGGAAGTGCAGATAGTCGTTATACCCTTCCAAGTGAGCTCCTTTCTTGCACCTACAAGCACAAAACAAGAAAACCCAAGTTAGATAAGCATGTTCACATTAGGTTCACCAAATGTAGGAACTAAAAAATGGGCTAATGTCTAACATACTATGAGAAAATCACAAACTCAATAATCATACATTGACACCCTCTAGTCTACCATGAAAGCCAAATGAATCAAAACAAGAAAGAAAATCTAAAACTCCCTCTTTCATTTGTAGTTCCCATGTCCTTCTTTATTCTCCATGTGATGTAGCTCCAAATTGTCTATAGTGCACACAATTATGAAGAAAGAGTCTATGATAATGCTGGTGCTATGAGAATACTTGAAGTTGTGATTTTAATGTGAGAGATGGGGTGAAAATCTTAAGAAGCTAAGGACCTAAAAAGACTTAAGAATTAGGGACCAAAAATGAGAGAAAGGATGCTCATTTTATAATCAACAAGGAAGATAAGAGCATTGGAATTGTCACCTTGGATATGTGACATGGCAAGAGATTCCTTTGAGAATCTATGACACATATGAGAAAAGATGCCAAGTGTAGGATTGTATGATGCTTGGAATTCAAACTTGGCTAAAGAGGGAAAAGAATCAATGATGCATCATATGACACCTCAAACCCACTTAAAGCCAAGAATCTATGACAATGGAAGCCAAATATGGATCTGTGTAAGTGAATAATAATATTGGATTATGACATATCTTAGCCAAGTCTCAAAGGAGAATAAATGAGGTGTCACACCCATGTGTCATGATGATGTCAATATTTTATGGAATATTTGAATTAAAAATCCTTTATTCCATGAAATAGAAAATAGTGAAATGGAATTAATGGTGGAAAATGTGACCTAGGAAATTGTGAATTTCTATGGATTGTGAATGATAAAACAATTAATTAATAAAATTAATTAATTGAGGAAGTTAGTTAGGAAGAATCATTAGTGAAAAATATTGGATTATGACATATCTTAACCAAGTGTCAAAGGAGAATCCACGAGGTGTTACACCCATGTGTCATGATGATGTCAATATTTTATGTAATATTTGAATTAAAAATCTTTTATTCCACAAAATATAAAATAGTGAAATGGAATTAATGGTGGAAAATGTGACTTAGAAAATTGTGAATGATGAAGCAATTAATTAATAAAATTAATTGATTGAGGAAGTTAGTTAGGAAGAATCATTAGTGAAATGACATAGGATTAAATTATGGGTTGTTTAATCCTATAGAGAAAATTAGTAGATGATTGGCCAATTTGATTAAATAAGTGTGACAATATCCTTTGATGAAATGTGATGATGATATGGATTGAATATGATGATGATAGGTAGACCAAAGCCATGGTCAAATTGATTGATTGATCAAAATTGAAAACATGCCAAGGACACATGACATGAATTAGAGATACGTAACATTTAACTGATATCATAAATGCCACAGGATCAAGATTGATTGATAGGATTGATCATAATAATATTGACAGATGCAATCAATATTATTAAAATGGTTTGATGATGTCATGATCTAACACTGAGGGATTCAACAATGTCCATGATCAAATGACAAGAATGATAGTTTTGACCTAGCATTGAGAGCCATGATAGTACTAAGGTCAGATTGATAGAATTTGATAGATTGATAGGTTTCCAAGGCACTGAAAGCCACAACAATGCCTAGGATTGGATAGATGATGATTGATTTTGGATGTTTGATATGTTTTGTGATGATTCAAACTAGTTTTAGGTGATTCAAAGTTGATTTGAAATCGTTTTGAGTTGATATGAAATGATTTTGAAATGACATGCAATTGATGTGAAAGAGAATATGAATGATGATAGACATTGTTGAGATATGATCAAGTTGGCCAAAGGATCAAAATTAGTGGATTGAGAAAATGGGATGAATTAGTATGAAATAAGTGATGAAACTATAGATGCGAACCATTCTTGAGCATCTACACTAAGTACCTTGCATACCATTGTTACATCTTCAATTATTCCTCCAAAGGATTGATAGCAGTGACAGTGGCTTTAATTCTTTCAACATATTTTGCATTTTTTTTATCCTCTCTCTTTTTCATCTGATCAAACTGAACTCTCAAGCTTTTTGCCTTGGTTCTTTTTATATTATCATCACCTCCATAGATATCCTTTAGTTTGGTCCATATTTTATGAGCAGTAGCAAAAACTTTGACTTCATCAAATTGAACATAATTAAGAGTTGATGCTATGTCAATCATCATGATATTATGATTTTTCTTTTTAGAAATTTCTTCTTTAGACATTTTATATTTAATCCTTCTTGATTGGATATATCTTTGCATCTCAAAAAGGATATTATGCTTATCCTTCTAATTCTCTTCCTCTTAGCATCATCAAATCTTCAATTATGTTCCATACATTCAATCCTTAACTTGACCTTATATTTATATCTTACATATTGTAAATTCAACTTGAATACAACCTAGAATAATTAATATTCATCTTCTTAGTTAGCTAGAACCAACAGACAATTTAATTAAACTTAATATGCCAAAACTAGAAAATCCTTCATTAGCCGACCATGCTTGGTGGATACTAACTCAAAGCAATTTTCCTATATCAACCAAGTGAACTTAGTTAACACTACATATTCACAAATTTCCTTTGGTAACCAAGTGAGCTTTGTTAACACTAGTTCCATCCAACATTTCCTTCATTTTCTAAGTGAGTTTAGTTAACACTTAACTTCAAAAAACTTTCCTTTGTCACCTGAGTGAACTCATTGGATAATATCTTCTAAACTAGGCAAACTCTAGAATGCTCAACATACATAGGAAATTATCTTCAATGTCCAAGTGAGGTCTGCATACACTGACTTGCAATGATATGACATTTTTTATGACATTAACGACAATACACACTTAATCAATTGTTCCCAACATTGGGTAGAGTCTTAAGCATCATTATTGGGAAGAACTTTGATAAGGAAGTTCAATAGGAGTATAATATGAAGAACATCATTGAAGATCAAATTTTAATGATAATGTTGGTCATAACCTAGAAGGGCTTACAACTGGACATTTATGTTGATGATTTGATGAATATATAAGTGCTTTGGCTCTTCTTTATCCTTTGGTTGATGTTCTTTGTGTTGTGAATTTTTTGTGTTTACTCTTGCAGTTGGCTTTGGTAGTTGGGTGTGCCTTTGGCCTTATTTATCCATTATCCCTCCCTACATCAAAAATCAAAATGGATAATCTCCTCCCTTTCTATCCATGATGAATCTTCTATTTGCCTCCCTTTCCATTTTACTTTTCTTTTGCAATTTCATCTCCATCACCTCCTTCATAATACTCTATCAATTCTAAAATTTTGAATACTAGAAAAATATTCGATTTAGCAAGAAACTCCACTTCATATGCATCTCCAAAATCATGCCTTTTCACTATCTTGTAGGGTCCAAACTTCTTCATTTTTAGCTTATTATATATACCCACTAGAACATGCTTATTTCTCAATTTAATCATGACATCATCTCAAATATGAAATTCCTTATACCTCCTCTTCACATCTTCCTTGTCTTTATATTGTGTATTCATCTTTATAATGTGCTTCCTCACCTCCTCATAGATGTCCTTCAAATGTTCATTAAATTCTTCTTCTTTAGCACTATTTATCTCTTCTTTACATAATTAGCTCAATTTAGAAGCATTTTTGGGATTGGTCTCATATAAAGTCTGGAATGGTGATTTACTACTACTCTTATTTTAGCAAATTTCCCAAATTGCAATTCACAAATTTTGTCTATCCATCAGTTTGTAGATGATGTGATGAATTAGAATTCAAATATATCTTCAAAATTTTCCACAATATATGCCAAAATACCCAAAAAAATTGGTATCTTGAGATGAAACTATACCCTTTGGCAAACCATGTATTCTCACAACTTCTTTGAAAAACAACTCTGCCACATAAACAACATCACTAGTCTTCTTGCGAGGAATGAAATGTGTCATCTTCAAAAACTTGTCAACCACCAAAAAATTAGAATCATGCCCTCATTGAGTCCTCAGTAATCCAAGAACGAAATCCATCTTGACATCCTCCCATGGCTTCTTTGTTATAGGTAATGGCTAATCCAACCTCATATTATGCTTCACTCCTTTCACCATTTGACATACTCTATAACTCTATGCAAGCTTCACATCTTGTTAGAACTATGGCCAATGATAGTTTTCAACAACCAAAGTAATGGTTTTATCTCTACCAAAGTGTCCAACCAATCCTCCATTACACTTCTCTCATTGAACTTCTAAAAATGCACAATTGGCTTCATCTTGTCAAGAGTAACAAGTTCTATACAAGTCTTCCAAGCTTCACCATGATAAGAATCTTTTGGATACAAATTACCAATTTCCTTGAACCCAACCACCTCAATCTACATTTCTATCAAAAAAAGTTTTCTTCTACTAAGAGCATTTGCAACTCTTCTCAATCCACTTCAAATGTCTTTGGTTTAATTTACCTTGACTATTCAAATATTTTAAAGCTTGATAATCAATATACAAAACAAACTCCTTAGGAAGAATATAGTGTCTCCACTTCTTCAATGACTAAATTATAACATAAAATTCATGATCATAAACATAATATTTTCTTTTGGCATCATTAAATATCTCACTAAAGTAAGAAACAAGTCTACCTTCTTGGCTCAAAACAACTCGTATTGTAGTACCACTAGCATCACAATATACTTAAAAAACCTTGTTAAAATCTAGAAGTGCTAAAATAGGTTGTTCTATAGCTTTCTATTTCAATGGATTAAAACTTTTATCTTCTCCTTCAGTCCATGTAAATTATTTTCTATCCCCTCTCATTGTTTCTGTCAAGGGCCCACAAATAGTAGTAAAACCTCTTATAAATTTTTTGTAAAAACTATCTAGTCCATGAAAGTATCTTACCTCTAAAGCACTATTTGGAGTAGATCACTCAAGAACAACCTTCACTTTCTCTTGGTCTATTTTTAGACCTTCTATTGAGACTACAAATCCTATGTACACCAAATCCTTCACAAAACTGCACTTCTTTAGGTTTATCAATAACTTTTCTTTCCTCAACTTATAAAACACATTTTTAATATGCATCAAATGCTCCTCCAATTTCTTACTAAAGATCAATATATCATCTATGTAAACAATGACAAAATTACCTAGAAACTCCTTTAGTACCTCATTCATGAACTGCATGAATGTTATTGGTGCATTGGTTAGCCCAAAAGACATGACTAACAACTTTTACAATCCTTCCCTTGTATTGAAAGCAATCTTCCACTCATCTCCTTCTCTAATGTTAATTTGATGGTACCCACTCTTTAGATCTATCTTTGTGAAATACAAAGCTCCACTCAAACAATCCATAATATCATCCATCCTTGGAAGTCAAAACATGTACTTTATTGTGATCTTTTTGATAGCTTGTAAATCTATGCACATCCTCCATTCTCCATTATTCTTTGGTACTAATACTATTTGCAAAACACATAAACTCAAACTCTCTCTCAAATCAACCCCTTTTGCAAAATCTCATGAACTTGTTTGTTCAATTCTTCACTTTTTGCTAGTTTAATTTTGTGTGCTATCTAGTTGGAAAAAGGACTCTTGGAATCAAATCCATCTAGTGATTAATCTTCCTCACTGGAGGTAATCCATCAGGTACATTACCTATCACAATATCATGAAAATCTCCCAATAAATGCACAACATCTGCGGATACTTCATCTACTTCTTATTTACTATCTTTTAAGATTACAATCAAACACATATTCTCAAGCTTCATACTTTGGAGAAACTCCTTTTCATCAACAAAACATATTCTAGCAACACTACATACCTTTTCTTCTTTCTCCTTTAATGACTTCAAATTATGCTTCATTCCATCCTTTTTTAGTGTGTAGGTATTTATGTTCCCATCATATACAACATGTTTGTCAAACTATCATAACCTACCTAAAAATATATGATACATGTCCATAGGTATAATATCATACAACACCTCATTTTGGTGGCTTCCAATCTTGAACTTCACTAAGCATTGCTCACTGACCATAACCTTGTGGTCATCTTGCACCTAGGGAATATAGTATGGACGTGAGTGTTTTTGCCTCTTTAACTTTAACTTTGTGACCATATTTTCTAAAACTATATTGTTAGTACTTCCAACATCAATGATCACATCACAACACTTATCTTCACATTTACATCTTTAGAATGTGATGATCTAGCATCTTCATTAACATGTACAACTCTAACTTGACCTTTTGTTCTTTGATTTGTCCTTCCTTGGTATTGGGAACATTCAAATACTCTATGCCCTTCTTCTTCACAGTGAAAACATTTCCTACAAAAGTCTTCTTTTTAAAATCCTTGTCCTCTACCTCTTCCTCTCTAATCTCTATTGTTTTTCTCATGGAAATGATTGGATTTTTTTTGCCTTTGGTTCTGGCTACTACTTCCCACCTCATCCTTGTTCTTCTAAAAATCATTTTGACTTGGTCATCCATTGGATCTTCCACCGTGACCTCTTCTACTATTCTTGTTATCAAACATTTTCCTTAGTTTCTCCTCAACTCTTAGGGAAATTTGGTATGCCTCCTCAATACTGGTCATTTGAACTAGATTCAGCTCATCTTGAATAATTTCCCTTAACCCATTAAGATAATGGGAGACTTTCTTCTTTTTAGCTTCAACATGGCTAATTCTGATGAGTACTCTATAGAACTCCTTGGTATACTCTTGAACATATCTTCCTACCTTCTTCAACCCTTGCATCGTCTTTAGCAAATCAAGCTCATAATCCATGGGAATGAACTGTCACTTCATATTAGCTATCACTTAATCTTGTCTTTCCCTCTTCTATTTCACTCTAGTCGGATCTCCTACCACCAAATCTTTGCATGACCCTTTAGTTTGGCCTTTACAAACTTGACCCTATCCATATCTTCAATATCTTCATATTCAAAGTACTCTTCAAATTCATTGATCCAATCAATCAATTCCTCTAGGTTATGATTTCCCAAAAATGTGGTAACATAAAACTTAGGTCTTTTTCCAATCTTAGAAACATGCTTGAAAATTGTTTCCTCCTTTGGGTTCAAAAATTCATCTTCTACTACTTGATCAACATTTCCTTCTTCTCTTTCATCCTCACTTTTGTCACTTCCTATGGCAAGATTTATTCCTCTACACATTTGTTCTTGTAATTCTTGCATTTACCTCTAGAGGGCTTGAAAAACCTTAGGTGTAACACCTAAAACACTCCCATCATGCTTTCATCATGGAGACATCTTTGAACTTTTATGAAAACCCTAGTGCAAACTACCTCACAGTCAATGATATGTCTACAGACTTAGCCCAAACCATGGTCTTGGTGCGAACTACAACATAGTTGAAAATCTATCCACACACTCAAGAATTATAGCTCTAATACCACCTAATTAAGGTATTCTTTGATACAACTTGATGAAGGGTGATCTCCTTAATACCATAAACACATAAAAGAAACAAAGAAACAACATCAATTTGCAAGAAAAAATATGGGCTTCTTATTATCACCACAAATGCATAATTATAAAATTAAAAATTATAATAAGCTAACATACATGGGTGTCCTCATTACAATAATCTATAAGAAAAATAAATGAACTATCACCTAGAGTTGTCCTAGATAATGTTCGAGTATTTCTTAAATAGGTAAGTTTATGTTGCTCGAGAAGGTTCTAGACACTCAAACTTAATACCTAAAGCTGACAGATCCCAAGAATACATATACAGTCAGCCAAATACATTTTTTAATATTTATTTTGAAACTTTTGTCAGCCCAACTTTAGAAGGCCATAGCTCTCAAACTATTGCTCCAATTGGCTATCCTTTTTAGAAAACTCAACTTTTGATCTATAGGCTCAAATATGTACAAGTGCCTATTCATCAAGTTTTTGAACCTCATCTAGGCACTTTTAGACCTTCAATGTTAATCTTGAAATTTTTATACCAAAATTGAACACTAAAAATCCATAATAAGTCCATGAATATCCGTGATATGGTACTGCGCCTCAACTAGTAGGTTGATATTGTTAGAAAGGCCAGAGTTGTTGTTGCACTAAAGGATCAAAATTTTAATGCCCAAAATAACCAATAGTCTTATAGAACCACAAGAGGTAGTTAATCCATGTCACAAACCCTATTAGGATTTGTAGTACAATGTATGCAAGAAGAGCCCATTGCCTAAACATGCAATTTCAACTCTAAGAAGAGCTCACTACCCAAACAAGTAATCTACTATTAAGTACCTCTTTCATTTTTTTGGTCAACTAAACAAATCATTTCTAGACCTTGTAGACTAGGTCATGAAATTTGGATCCAAATATCTAACCTCAGATCACACAATAAAATCTCAATAATGAAGTTTCGTTCACTTCTTCTCTACTCTGCTCAACTTAACATTTCACTCTCTTTACTACTTAGAATTACTTCTCCATATCATCCATGATAAAAGAAAATTTCCTTCCTTTATACCTAATCCAAAAAAAATTCCATGAGTCAGTTGTTAGATTTTCTCAATTAATTATTATAGGACCACATTAAGACCACCTTACACTTAGTGATAACATTAATTTTTCACCTTGCAACTTGAATAACTATTTGTACATGGAATATTATGATAAGCAAGGTTAGCTACATCATCATCAACATATCTTCATCACATTCTCAACCTCAAATCTTAGAATAACAGTTCGACTAAGAGATATAACAAGTTTAGTAGAACATGCTTTTGTAAACTCTTAGAATAGATATAACTAAAACTTACATAACTTCTTCTCAACTTCATATTTCTTCACCCAACATTAACTACATATAATAGATACTGATAAGTATCTCCCATAACCTTGGATAGTGAGAATACTTAACTAGTCATCCTTACCAACTTGATCTTTTTTTTTCTTTTGTCAGACACCATAGAAAAATACTATGTTGACATCAATGAAAAACACAATCATAAATGTAACATATCATCATCTACAATACTCCCCCATATAAATATCATTAGCATTCATGCTTTCAACAATCTCCCCTTTGGCATTGATTGCAACATAGATGGAAAACATCTAGTTCCAAGAATACCAATTGTAAAATACTGTTAACCCTTTTTTCAAATCCTCTTCATCAATCATTCTTCCTAATTATTTTCTTCTCTTAAACATGTTCTTCTTATTCTTTCTTTTTTGTGAATTATTTATCCAACAATTAAAACATTTATCAATCTTAAACAATCTTATCCATTCAACCAAAGTAAACAAAAACCATAATAAGATGATGTACTAATATAAATATTCCTTGTTAGAGGATGGACCCTATTACAAGTCTATTACAAAATTTAGTACATAGAGTCATCATTAGGAGACTTTGAATCCCTATTAGGAGATTAACTTTATCTTCAACGACCAGATTCTCTAATACCAATTGTTAGAAATAATAGTCCATGAAGATAACTGAGGGGGGTAGGGGGGTGTAAATCAGTTATCCAACAATTAAACCATTTATCAATCTTAAATAATCTTATCCATTCAACCAATGTAAACAACAACCATAATAAGATGCACATAGATAATTGCACCAAATATGTTAACTAGGGAAATCTTTGATCAAAGGGAAAACCCAAGTGGGAATGATGCCCACAAGATAATATACTAATATAAATATTCCTTGTTAGAGGATGGACCTTGTTAGGAGTTTATTACAACATTTAGTACATAGAGTCCATGTTAGGAGATTCCAACCCTATTAGGAGTTGTACTACAATTGTTAGAAATAATAGTTTGCCAAGATAACTTGGGGGGGGGGGGTGAATTAGTCATCCAAAAATTAAAACATTTATCAATTTTAAACAATCTTATCCATTCAACCAAAGTAAACAACACCCATAATAAGATGCAAATAGACAATTACACTAGATATGTTAACTAGGGAAACCCTTGATTAGAGAGGAAAACCCTGGTGGTAATGATGCCCACAAGATGATGTACTAATATAAATATTCCTTGTTAGAGGATGGACCTTGTTAGGAGTCTATTACAACATTTAATACATAGATTCCCTATTAGGAGACTTTGAATCCCTGTTAGGAGACTCTAAACCTATTAGGAGTTGTAGTATAATGTATGCAAGAAGAGCCCACTGTGCAAACATGAAATTTCAATTACAATAAGAGCTCACTACCAAAATAAGTAATCTACTATTAATTTCATCTTTTCTCTATTCTATCAATTGAACTAATCACTATCAGACCTTGTATACTAGGTCATGAACCTTGGATCCAAATATCAAACCTTAGAATAAAACCTTGACAATGAAGTTTCCTTCACTCCCACTCTACTCTACTCAACTTTGCATTCCTATCTCTCTACCACTTATAATCACTTCTGCATGTCATCCATGATAAAGGAAAATGTCCTTCCTTTATATGAAATCAACAAAATAATTACCTAAGTTAGCTATTAGACTTTCATAATTAATTATTATAGGGCTACATTAAGAACATGTTAAACATAGCAATAACATTAATCTTATACCTTGCAACTTGAATAATCTCAATTCTTAGAATAACAATTCTACTAAGAGATATAACAAGTTTACCTAAGCATGCCTTTATAAACTCTATCTCATAGTAGACATCACCAAAACTTACTCAACTTCTTCTAGACTTAACATTTATTCACTTGATGTTATCTACATATACTAGATACTCAAAATTATCTCCCATAACCTTAAATAGTGAGAATACTCAACTAGTCATTCATACCAACTTGATCTTTTCGATGTTCTTCTATTAGATACCACAGAAAATGACTATGTTGACATCAATGACAAACACAGTCATGAATGTAACATTTCATCATCTACAATATTCCTCCATAGGAATATCATCAGTATTCATGCTTCCAATAATCTCCCCCTTTGGTATTGATGGCAACATACATGAAAAAAATCTAGTTCCATGAATACCAACTACAAAAGATTGTTAACATTCCTTTTGAAATCCTCTTCATCAATCATTCTCTGCAAATGTTTTCTTCTCCCAAATATGTTGTACTTGTTCTTGCTTGTTTTTTCTGTTCCATGATGTTTTTTTCCTCATGATATTTTTGCTTCTCCCTCATGATGTTTTTCATGTTGTACTTCTCCCCAATTGACATCAATGTCAAAAGTTTGAGCAATCATCAAACACTACAACAACTAATTCTTACTAGCTCAAGTGTCCAAAGACACTATTCAAGACAAAATTCAACAAGAGTCCTAGATGACTCTATCCATCACAGATACTCCCCCATATAGGAAGCATCAAAATTCTATTTAGATAAATAATGATGCTCTATTATAGTATATTGATGTACTCTTGCATCATCTAATCTAATGTAGGAAGGGGCATAACCCCTAGTATACCTCACAAATACTCAAAAGTATCTTTGGGAAGAGGCTTAGTGAATATATCTATAATTTTCTCTTTATTGCTCACATACTCCAATATAATTTTTTTTTTTGTACATTTCTCTCTCAACATGTGATACTTGATAGAAATGTGTTTGGTCTTCAAATGAAACACTTGATTCCTAGACATATTTACTATGCTTGTGTTATCACAATGTATGACAACAGGTTCACTGAATTCTATCCTTATATCCTTCAACATTTTCTTCATCCAAACAACTTGATTGTAATTATTTATTTCTGCAACATATTATACTTCCTCTATACTTTGTGAGGTGTAATCCTACTTCTTACATAACCAAGAAACTAATCTTCCTCCAAGAAAGAAGGCTCCACCTCTGGTGCTCTTTTAGTCATCCATACTGCCTGCCTAATCAACATTATTATAGGCACTTAGAGTAAAATAATTAGATCTATCATACCACAATCTGAACTTTGGTGTTCTTTTTAGATATCTAATTATCCTTTTGACTACTACATAATGTGCTTCTCTAGGATTACTTGGAATCTTACAAAAATTCCAATTGAATTTTCTATATCCAACCTTGTGTGAGTCAGATATTGCAAACTTCCAATTATAGATTTTTACTTCTTCTACTCAATAGTAGGTGTCTCACCCTTTGTAGATAACTTTTGTCTAGTTATCATAGGTGTTCCAACAAGTTTACATATTTTCAAACCAAAGCTTTTAAGTAAATCCTTGAAATACTTAGTGTGAGAGATAAAGATTCCTTCTTTATCCTATACAATCTATAATCATAGAAAATATTTCATTTCTCCTATCATATTCTTGTCTATTGGTTTGGGGACCAATTCCCATGTCTCATTCTTTACTATCTAATCCAATTCATCTTTCATATCTTGTTTCCAATAGCCATCTTTACATGCTTCATCTACTTTTTTAGGTTCAACTTGAGATATCAAACATAGTTCTTCATTGACTCTACTTCTTTTCATCACACCTTTATCTTTTCTTCCAATGATCTTCTCGAGTGGATGATTCTTTGTCATATTCTTACCTAAAGTAGGAGTTTTTGTCTCAACTCCTAGCTTTGTTTAAGGTTTTGAGCATTGTTCTTGTAGTGGCTCTCCTTCATTCTACAAATAATTATTGGTCTCAAGGAATACTACATCATTCCTTGGTTTAGTAATAACAACATCATTTGAATTATAATCAATCATTCTCTCTTGTATCTTGAAATTCCCACCAATTGTTACATTTGCACTTTCCAAAGCTATCTCTTCTATTACATCATCTTCATTAACCAATCTAGGTTCATTATCATAGTCATTTAAGAATCTTTCCATACTTGTTTTAAATTCTTCAACATGATCAGATAGTAGACTCTTTCTAGTTTTCCTTAGTCTCTTAGGACATCTAGATGAAAAATGACCAAATTCTTTACATGTCCAACAAAAAAAGAAATTTCATACCTTCTGGTTCTCTTTTTGTAAGTAGATCAATACCTTCCTCTATCTTTATGTCTTCTTTAGATCTAGATATATCTTTACTTGAGTAGAAAATGTACACATCTATGTTGGAGGATTGCAATATCTGACTCACACAAGGCTAGATATAGCAAATACAATTGGAATTATTGCAAGATTCCAAGTTGATCCTAGAGACACACATTATGTAGTAGTCAAAAAGATATTTAGATATCTAAAAGGAGCACTAGAGTTTAGATTGTGGTATGATAGATCTAATGATTTTACTCTAAGTGCTTCTACTAATGTTGATTGGGTAGGTAGCATTGATGCCAGAAAGAACACTAGTGGTGAAGCCTCCTTTCTTGGAGGAAGATTGGTTTATTGGCTAAGTAAGAAGTAGGATTGTATCTCAAAAAGTATAGTAGAAAAAAAATATGTTGTATTAGAAAATGATTGCAATCAAGTTATTTAGATGAAGCAGATGTTGAAGGATATAAGGATAGAATTCAGTAAACCTATTGTCATATATTGTGACAACACAAGTATGGTAAATATATCTAAGAATCCAGTGTTGCATTCTAAGACCAAGCAAATTTCTATCAAGTATCATATGTTGAGAGAGAAAGTTGCAAAAAATGAAATTAGATTGGAGTATGTGAGTACTAGAGAGAAAATTATAGATATATTCACTAAGCCTCTTCCCAAAAAGAATTTTGAGTATTTGTGAGGTATAGTAGGGGTTATACCCCTTCCTACATCAGAGTAGATGATGTAAGAGTGCATCAATTTAGTGCAATAGAGCACCATTATATATTTGGACTGAATGGTGATGCTTCTTGTACAGGCGAGTATCTATGATGGATAGAGTCATCTAGGAATCTTATTGGATGTTGTTTATGAATAGTGTCTTTGGACACTTGAGCTAGTTAGAATCAATTGATGTAGAGTTTGATGGTTACTGAAACCTTTGATATTGATGTCAATGAGGGAGAAGTGCAACATTTGAAACATCATGGGGGAGAAGCAAAAAAATCATGAGGAAAAAACATCATGGGAGAAGAAAAAACAAGGAAGAACAAGTACAACATGTTTGGGAGAAGAAAATGGTTGGGGAGAATTATTGATAAAGAGGATTTGAAAGGAAAGATTAATATTATTTTGTTGGTATTCTTTGAACTAGATGTTTTTCACCTATGTTACCATCAATGCTAAAGGGGAAGATTGTTGGAAGCATGAATTCTGATGATATTTCTATGGGGAAGTACTATAGGCATGTTACTATGATGATATGTTACATTCATGACTAAGTTTGTCATTGATGTCAACATAGCAGTTTTCTGTGGTATCTGACAAAAGAACAGTGGAAAGATCAAGCTAGCATGGATGGCTAGCTGAGTATTCTCACTATCCAAGGTTATGGGAGATAGTTCTAAGTATCTAGTATATCCAATTAACTTCAAATAAAGAAATGTTAAGTCTGGAAGAAGTTATGTATTTTGGTGATGTTTGTTCTGAGATAGAGTTTACAAAGGCATGTTTTGTTAAACTTGTTATATCTCTTAGGAGAATTTTTATTCTAAGAATCAAGGTTTAGGATGTCATGAAGACATGTTTTTGATGACATAGCTAACCTCACTTGTCATAATGGTATTTGTATGAAAAGTTATTCAAGTTGCAAGGTGGAAGATTAATGTTATCACTAAGTTCAACATGTTCTTATTGTGGTCCAATAATAATTAATTGACAAGGTCTAACAACCAACTTACAGAATTTTTTTATGGTTTTGGTATAAAGGAAGGACATTTTCCTTTATTATGGATGACATGGAGAAGTGATTGTAAGCAATAGAGACAGTAGAATGTGAAGTTGAGCAAAGCATAGCAGAAGTGAAGGAAACTTCATTACCAAGGATTTATTGTGTGATTTGAGGTTTGATATTTGGATTTGAGGTTTGTAACATGGTCTACAAGGTCTAACAGTGATTAGTTTTTTTGACAAAATAGAGGAAAGAGGAATTTAATAGTAGATTACTTATTTCAATAGTGAGCTCTTCTTGTAATTGAAATTGTGTGTTTGGGCAGCAGGCTCTTCTTACATACATTGTACTACAACTCCTAACAAGGTTGAAATCTCCTAACAAGAATTAAAATTCTCCTAATAGGGACTCTATGTACTAAATGTTGTAATAGACTCCTAATAGGGTCTATCCTCTAACAAGTAATATTTATATTAGTACATCATCTTGTGGACATTATTCCCACCAAGGTTTTTCCTCTGATCAAGGGTTTCCCTAGTTAACATATCTAGTGTAATTTTCTATGTGCATCTTATTATGGTTGTTGTTTACTTTGGTTGAATGGATAAGATTATTTAAGATTGATAAATATTTTAATTTTTGGATAATTGATTCACTCCCCCTCTTAGTTATCTTGGTGGTCTATTGTTTCTAACAATTGGTATTAGAGTTTGGTCACATGTTTGAATCTTGTAGGCCATGGTGAGTGACACCAAGAGGGGTATTTTTGGTAGTAGGTGAGCATCCCTTATAGGGTTCACTGGATTCAAACTTGTGACCAAGCTCTAATACCAATTGTTAGAAAGGCTAGAGTTGCCATTGTACCAAAAGATTGACCTATCAATGCTTGATACAACCAATAGTCATATAGAACTATAGGAGGTGGTTAAGCCATGTCATGAACCTTATAAGGGATGCTATACCACTACCAATAGATATGTCCAAGGTGAATATCCACCTCTAAAATTAGGACATTTTGACCTCATAAGACTAACTTACTAAGTAGCAAGCCTCCAATGATAACAACTCTACATTAAGGCAACCCTTTTTCAAATAAATAAAATGAAATATTTTTGGGTGATGCAAGATTTCTCTTACATCTAGGATTCTTCTGCATGAGATTCCCCAATCTTGAAGAGTTGCAAAGCTACCACATAGGATCAGTGTGACTAATGTCATTATTGTCTAGGGTTGGATTGTGAAAATGAAGTCATAATGATCATATTTTTCAACAAGAACTAAATTTATTTGAGATGTGCATTTAAAGGAATAAGAAGAAGCATCATGGGCATGATCATTAACTTCTAAGGTACTCTTAGGAGAAGGAAAAATATAACTCATTAATACCTCATCTATAGAAGGAATATCAATGAAATGCATAGAAAGTAGTTGATTAATAGAAATTTATGAGGAAATGAGTTATCCATGTCCTTATATAAGGTTTTATCCCAAATAGTAGGATTATCCATGTTAGGAACATCATGACTCACTAGATATTGATCAACATTATCTTAAAATAATGATCCCCAATGATTTGAAATATTGAAGCATCATCATATTCATTAAATGAATGTCTTTAAGATAATGAAGAGAGACGGAAAATAAATAGAACCACCCCATTGAATGGAAATTAAATTATTATGAAATAAATGAAATTTGAGAATGTAGGATGCATTTTTTTGGTATTTTCACACATAAAAAAAGGAGATCTAATACACCAATAAGCAATATAACTATATATGTTAGTTAAATATTATTCCAAAATGCAAGAAAGAGGTATAGGATATTGAGTCCACCAAAAGAAGATGAAAACCCAATGCAAAGAATGAAATAAGAGAGATCAAGGGGTCTAAATCCAAATTCAAAAAAAGGAGACACATCAAGTTCACTGAAATTTTTAGTGGTAAAATGGAAGCACTTAGCTAAGGTGTGAAGCATAAGACTTCCACGTCATGCTAACATTAAATTCAAGAGAGAAAAGGGCTTTCAAATATAACTCTCAATATATCCCAAGTTAGATTAGAAAGACCCAAAGGGATAAAGTGATGCCAATAATAAACCCAAATTATATACAAAAATAAAAAAATAAATTGCTCTTTCATGCAATATTAACTCATTAAAGATGTGTAATATAAATATAAAATAGAACCAATTGAATTAATAGCAAGTATAAGATAGATATAGGTGCTTAATATATATAATCTACACAATTATGATATCAAATAGGTGTATGATAAAAGGTGAAATAAATGATAAATTAATAATCTCAAAATGTATAAGGGAATATACCTTTTTGCTTTGAAAATCATGGATTTAAATATGTGATTGAATTTTTTACTATAAGTCTATGATCATAATAGAAAAATAGAAAACCACATTTTCCTTAGACCTCCAAGAACAAGTCCACATGGTGGTAAAATGTCTAAACTTTGTACAAGGATATTGGCATAATCTTGGGATCCTATAGCAATATTGACCTTGGTAGCCCATATATTCACTATGCTAAATTTATGAAGAATATTTTATGAAAATATCTTGAAGAATATTGTGCAGTTAGGATTTCTCGTATATTGTTGTCAAGTTTCCTATAAAAACCTAACCTAGCAGGTTTATGCCCTAGCCCATTTTGAATTTTTTCCCTAATTGAGTATCATGCAAGTATTCTAAAGGGTTGTGTCTTATACCTTATCATGAATTTTTTTCTTATTTCATTATCAAGTTGGGTTTACCTTAGGTTTTGTATCTAGCATGAGATCACATTTTATTTTCAAACTTTCTTTGTTTCCTTATGATCTTATGATCAAGGTCTTTGGCATTGAATCTTAGGTCTAAGGTTTTCAAGTGCATAATGATACAAAATAAGGATTAGCATATCATTGTAAGTGTTCTTGTGATGGCTAGCAGACGTTACAATCTTACAATAGAAGGAGAAGCATAGAAATGTAAAAGATTTTGAATGAACCCCCAACCATACAAGAGTAATAGAAGTAGGAGATTGCAAGGTACAATTTTAGGGTATATGATGTTATGATTTTATGATAATGGGCCTAGTGCATATGCATAGAAAAATTTAACACATGTTAATAAAGTTCCTTGAGGATAAAAAGATAGAAAATTGTAAGATCATGAAAGTAGGATACAAGAAATTTCATAACTATGAGGAAAATGCAAAGTGTAAGATTAGAGGATAAAATAAGAATGGTCTCAATGCTATGATTAAGAGTTGATCATATGGTCATAAATACTAAAGAAAAGGATATTTTAGGATCTCTACAACTATGGTAAAAAAAGATGACAGTTGGAATATGGTCAGAAGGTTAAAACATTAGTTAGAAGAAAACTCTTAAGGTTATGATGGAAGTTTAGGTAGTTGTTAGTGTGAGACCATAAAGAAGTATGGAATAGCCCATGATGTTACAAGAGCTAGTGAAGCATATGATCATAAAGGTCTAGATATACATTTGTGATGCTACAAAGATGTTTGTAGACTACCAAGTGTAAATTCATAGTGTGAAGGTAACTTTGTTGATAATGCTTCTAGTCTTACAATAAAGTGATAGGAATAAGACCATGAAAAGTAATAAATGGTTTTCAATAGCTACGATTAGGGATTGAGCATAAGATTACAAAGGTTATGCCTTTTGTTTATGAGTTTATGAAGGGTTTGAATTTAAAACTAAAAATGTACAATTGCAAGCCCAAAAACTAACATGAAAAATTATTGTTTGTTTTCTCTGAGCTAGAAAATGATAGAAATATTCTGACCAATTAAATTCAAAGAGGTACAATAAAGTGCTAGGATAGAAAATCAAGTCAACGCTCCATGAGGTGATAGAAAAAATGAAAATTAAAACTTGTGAATGGAGGAAATCAATGCAACAAAAGAGCTAATGAAGTACATAGGACATAAAAGATATTCACCAAGCTAATAAAAAATACTATTTTCAAAGCACAAATAATTTGAGAAGTTGTAGAGTTTGAAGTGTGAAGATTCTATAATTTCCAATTGCTAGTCATAGAGTTGCTAGATTTTTTTTGCAGTCAAGATGTTAGAGGAAAAAGTCAAGGAGATTCAAGTTGAAGATATGGAGGTTGCAAAAAAATTGACCTATAAAGGAGGAAAGACTCGATAGAGAATGCCAAACAAATACATAGATGAATGGATAAATATTTTCCTTGACTCATCGAATGCCATCTCTATAAATGATCATATCTTCAAAGACCCATATGCATTTTGTAGGGATGTAATCTTCCCTGGTGTTAATGGGTATGAATTGTTTAGATATTCTTATAATAATAGGTTTGAGAAGATCCCTATATGCAACCCAAGAAGGAAAATGTAGAAAAATTACTCTTCCTAGAGATATTTGTGAATGTTTATTTGGTGAAAGCTCTAATCAAGTCCTTCAATTGAGTAACCAAATCATTCCACAAGCATGACAGGAGCATTGTGTGTACATTGGATCATGATTGAAGGTTTTGGATCGGAGGGTCAAATGAGCATCCTACTGGATGTAGATGAACTTCAAAGGAAGTTTGAGAGAAACATAAATGATTAAATTGGAAAGGCTACGATGCATCACATCCCTATGGACCTCAAGAAGGTGGAGGATTACCCTAAGAAGGTGGATAAAATAATGCCTGCAAGAAAATCCAAGAATTACTTTTAGAAAACTGTATATGGTGTCCACAAGGTGGTGGGAAGTGATGGTTTTGATATGATGTATGGGTCAATATAAATTATAGCCTGAGATGTGCAAGATGTCTTCCATAATACCGAATATGATTATGTGGCCTACATCCTTGAGAAGATACAAGGATAGATTGAGTTACCAAAATTAGGGTAATTGGGGAATTTCAAGTTCCACCATTATTCATTGCTAATGCATCTTATTTTATATAAGAATGTGGAATACAATAACTTAGACTTCATAGACCAAACATCTAATGAGAATGGAGAGCTACTAGTGCAACTATAGAAACAAGTATGGGATAGATTTCACCATTACTCTTTTTTTATCTCCTTTTTTAATAATTTCAGTTCAATGGTAATGAAAATGTTAGATCCTAGTTTCTTTAGGGCCCTTGAGATTTTAAAGAGTTTATTGAGAACCACCCTATTACTTGAACAAAAGAAGTTAGATCATAATTGGGGTGATATATTTCTATTTCAAACTTTTTCCCTTATGAGAGTCTATGCATTTTCCTATCCACCTCATATATTACCTAAATATATCCCTCCAACACTTTCCATTATTAGATTTATATGGCATATTTTTGTGTAGATGTTTTAGGGTAGGAGACTTTTCAATTGGGAAAGAATCTCTTGACCAAATCCATGACTTCCTTAGGAATTATAACCTATCCACTGCCTTGTATAGAATGTATGAGCTAAAAGGTTTTCTGAGGAAAACTTTAAAGTAAATTAGGGATTATGTGCTACCTATCACAAAGGAATTTCACCATGAGGATATGCTCACAAACCCTTTAACTAAAGGGGAACCTACAAAGAAATGAAATAAATTTGACGATGTACTAAGGGTAAAAAATGAATTGAAAAAGGTAGACCCAAACTTTAAGGTTTTCTATTTAGATGTCCAATACCCTTACAAGATGAGGAAAATGGTGGACAATTATAGTGAGATTATGAAATAGTTGCCTAAACAATTGGTAGGTGAAGAAGGGAGAGTGAACCTCGAGTCTCCTAAGCCTGATGTAGTGTTGGATATTGAATAAGAGGAATAAAACATCGATATCATGGGTTACCAAAGGAAAAAAGGAAAAAGTGATCCAAATACCTGATAAGGTAAAGAAAAGGACACTAAAATTGATTCTTGGAAAGAATCATTATTTTACTGATTTAAGACAAAACTATTTATAGGATAGAGTGATAGCACTAGAGATTTCTCTGACTAATTTGCAATTAGCAATAGCTAAACTAGATTATAGGATTATTGAAGCTCAAAAATTCATGGAAGATGGTGACTTCTTAGTATCTATAGAGTTTAAAATTTTTTTTTTTGTATAAAGTAAAGTAGAGTGAATTGGTTTTGAAACTCAAACCAAGAGAATTAGAGGAGAAAATCCAAGAATTGGTAGATAAATTACATGCATATGATTTATAAAGTGAGAAGATGCCTCCTAGAGAGGCAAAGGACCTTATTCAAAGAAGTGGAATGCTTCTAGTACCTAGATGGGATCTTGAGCAAGCTTTAATGCTTGATCAAATTAGGAGACAAGAAAATTCAATTTCATATGAGACATTTGGTGCTCATGGTTTTCAAAGGTGACTAAGATTCAATATAGATTCCAAGTCCAAACTAAGCTAAAACTGATGGATGTTCAAACTACAACAAGACAACATGATAGTATGGACCATGCAAAGTAATTCTAGTTCAGATATTTCTAAGGACCTAAAACACTTCTCATTTATGAATAAGGCCAAGGTTGAAGAGATCAAAACTAAACTAGCTAGGACCTTACATGACTATATTAATATTAGGAAGTTATATGAGGAAGATCTTAGGAAAATCTATGATTATAGCTAGAGAATAAATGAGTTGGAATCAAAAGGAAAAGAGATAGAGGATGAATTTGCATCCTTAAAGGAACAAATAAATGTAGTACAACAGACATCAGAAGTGAGAAACTAGAAAGCGTCACTCAAGAAATGTCAACTTAGACCATAGAGTAGGTTTAAAATTATGTTGAACCATGAAGAATGAGCATAGATGTTGAAGCTCCATAGCAAGGTAGCGAGGTAAGGATTAATGTTTTGAAAGGTATGATTGCTGGAAATAATTGATTAATTATTTATTGTCTTTAATGTTACACAAAATGTTATATCATTGCTAGCTAGTGTATGTCAAGCTCACTTAGGCATTGAAGAAAATTTCCTTTGTTTGTTGAGCATTCCAAAGTTTTCCTAGTTTACAAGATAGTGTCTACTGAGTTCACTTAGTTGTCAAAGAAAAGTTTGCAAAAGTTGAGTGTTAACCAAGCTCACTTGGTTAATGAAGAAAATTTTGGATGGAACCAATGTTAACCAAGGTCACTCAGTTACTAAATGAACTTGGTGGATATGTAGTGTTAATTGAGTTCACTTATTTAACATAGGAAAATCACTTTGAGTTAGCTTCTATCGAGAAAGGTTGGCTAATGAATGATTTTCTTGTCTTGACATATTGTATTCAAGCTGACTTGACATTGTGTAAGATATAAATATAAGGTCAAGTTGAGGATAAAATGTGTAGAACATAATTGAAGATTTGATGATACTTAGAGGAAGTGAATTAGAAAGATAATTAGAATATCCTTGTTGAGCTAAAATGATACATTCAATCAGGAAGGATCAAGTATACAAGCCAAAATTGAGATATTTAATAACCAATTTAGTTTCTTTAGAAATAAGGTCATCTTATTGTTACTTTCTAACCATTGAAGCAGTGATCTAAATCTCTTAACTGAGCTGGCTCAAAAGCTATTTGTAAATCCTCTAATAAGGTGGCATTTCTAGTTTGAATTGTCTAAAGACCTCTAACAAGGCCACTCCTAATAGGGAAATTAAATTTTCTAATATGGTCACACCTAATAGTGTATTTTGTAATGTTTAATAGGGTTGACTCCTAATAGGGCTTACTTCAGAAGAGTCAAAATCAATAACTAGTTACAATTGATGGTTTTTTCCGAATTGGGTTTCCACATTAAATCTTGGTGTCAATTATGTTCATTTTTTTCCTTTCATGTGTATAGAACTAAGTAAAAGTAAGATTAATCATATATAATATCTTAAGATTTTTATGACAAGTATTTTTTGAGTAATTTTAGTGTTTACTGAGTTACATCATTTGCTAGTGTAAATTGAGTGCATGTGTGTTTGTCAAGTTACAACATAATATAATTTATATAGAGTTTTGATTTGTATTGATAAGGGCTCATTGAAAATGAATAAATACATGAGGTACATTAATATTTATAGTATATTATCTTTTGCATGGGATGTCAAAGAGGGAGAAGTTTACTGTCATTACTCTTAGAAATTTTATCACTTCAAAAGTTTACAAAGATGGAGATGTAAAAGAGGAAGAACTTGGTTTGATATTAAAGATAGAGTTTTACTGATAGAGGGAGAAACTAAAGGTAGAGGGATTTCACATTAATAAAGGAAGTTCTCATGGATGAAAATTAGAATAAAACTAAAAATATTTTCCTTACTTTATTCTTGCTCTAAAATTTCATTGTATTAGGACATGTTGTATTGCCATCAATGCCAAAGAGGAAGATTGTTGGAAATAATTGATTAATTGTGTATTATCTTTGATGTTACATAAAATTTCATATCATTACTAGTTAGTATATGTCAAGCTCACTCGAGCATTGAAGAATGTTTCTTGTGTCTGCTGAGAATTCTAAAGTTTTCCTAGTTTAGAAGACAGTGTTTACCATGTTCACTCGGTCATCAAAGGAAAGTTTGTAGAAGTTGAATGTTAAGAAATCTCACTTAGTTACCAAAGGAAATTTTTAAATATTTATTTTTAATTGAGTTCACTTGGTTAACACAAGAAAATTTCTTTGACTTAGTTTCTACTGAGTAGTGTTGGCTAACAAAGGATGTTCTTATCTTGGCATATTGAATTCAATTAATTTGTTTGTGGGTTCCAACTAACTGAATAGATGAATATTAATAATTCTAATTTGTATTCAAGTTGACTTGACAATGTGTAGATATAAATGTAAGGTCAAGTTGAGGATTGAATGTGTGGAACATAATTGAAGATTTCGTGATGCTTAGAGGAAGTGAATTAGAAGGTTAAGCAGAATATCCTTGTTGACCTACAAAGTTACATTCAATCAAGAAGGATCAATTATACAATCCAAAATTAAGATCTATAATCAAAAATTCAATTGTATTAGAAATCAAGTCATCTCATTTTTACTTTCTAACCATTGTAGCAGTGATCTAAATATCTTAACCAAGTTGTCTTAACAACTATTTGTAAATCCTCTCACAAGGTGAAATTTTTAGATTGAATTGTCTAAAGACCTCTAACAAGGCCACTCCTAATAGGGCTCACTTCATAAGAGTGAAAATTAGTAACTAGTTACAATTGGTGGTTTTTCCCAAATTGGGTTTCCACATTAAATCTTGGTGTTAATTGTATTCATGATATTTCTTTCATGTATATGAAACTAAGTTAAAGTAAGATTAATCATAGATAATTTCTTAAGATTTTCATGATAAGTATTTTGTTGAGTAATTTTAGTGTTTACCAAATTACATCATTTGCTAGTGTAAACCAAGTGCATGTGTGTTTGTTGAGTTACAATATAATGCAATTTACATAGAGTTTTTGTAGTGCCTCTCATTTTTGTAGTCTTTACCTTGTCTATTTGATTTGAGAGATACTTGATACTCTTATTTTGTACCTTGTGATGACCTAAGGGTCAGATGTTATACTCTGATTTGGTACCATAGATGCCATATTGCTGTGCTATTCAGTTTTATCATATTTGCATGTTGATGCTATTTTGAGATGACAATAGATCTATGATGATATCTCATTATATGGTTTATTTAGACATATTTGTTGGTTATGTTATGTGATGGATTTTTATGCTATGGTGATTTACTTCATTCTTGTATTTTTATGTTTTCTGTGAATGTAAGTGATGTAAATGGATTAAATAGATATTTTAATCCATGTTTCTTTAGCTAGGATATTATATGCAATTGCACTTGATTGTGTGTTTTAGTGTGTAGGAATTATATCCTTGGTAGTGGCAAATGGAGATAGTGATTCAGTTCATATTTTACCAATGTCATCCCTGTATGGTCGACGTACCCTTATTTAGTTGTTTAAATATAAATCTTTTAGTGATTAGTAAATCTGAACTCATCTGCATTATGTGATTAGACTAGTGAGTGTGTCTGTGCATTTAGAAGTTTGCATTTGTCATGAAAGTGTTAAGTGATTTTCTGTGATTTTGGGTTTTTAGGTTTTAAATCTTTTTAGATTTAATTTTTGGCAGCTTTGCCTTAGGTGAATTTCCATTATGGATAATAACCTATTTTCGTTTGGATCAATTCAGAGTTTAGCAACTCCAGTTGGCTGATTTCCAAAATTGACTATTCACTCAAAAAGTGAATAAGTATTGGAAAAGTGAATTCATTATTCACTTCTCCTATTTTAGAAATAGAATTTGGAGAGAAAATTTGGAAATCCTCTTCTGAAGGATTCTTGTTTTGTTTGTTCTGGGAGCTGTGAGCATGGGATCTGCACAAGGTCAGTCTCATTGGATTCAGCTCGGGGAGTTTATGCTTGCCATCATTTTCAATAGATTTGGTAGGTCATTTATTTTATTGTGCAAGTTATTTTTTCTAACCCTTTTGCTGTCAGGTAAGGATTTCTCATTTTATTTTTTTCACCCCGTTTTAGCTTCTGATTCTTGCAACAATTTGTTAGGAGGCTAAGAACTAGTGTTTCCCTCCATTTCTATTTGCCATTTCTGCCTAGTTGGTCGAGTATGAATGCTTTCCCTATTTTTGAAATGGGGGTTTGGGATTTTGAGCCGTTATACTGGCCATTTTTGCATACAGTGCCTAATTTCATTTATTTTTGGATTTTTGGAGTTTTTGTACCCAAAGGCCAAATGGGTTTTAATTTAAAATTTTTTTCAAAATTTGGGATTTTTGCCTCATTTTGTGTGCCACCCTATTTTCTCAAGTTTTCTCAGCACAATGTGGTTTGTGGACTTGGATGATCTATTTGGATATCTGTCATACCACTTTTGCACCTTATGTTACATTAGACTGCGTGTAGCATCTATCATCCCAATTTTTATTTTCGGTTGATTGACTTTTTGTTTGGGTTCTCATCTAGTCCTTTGTTATGATCTTCATGATGGTGGTGTGCCACACACAATTATGTGCTTGTACATTTTTTGATGACTTGTGAGTCTTGATCTTCCATGGTATTTCTAGAATTGTGATCATTAGGGTTGGGTTGGGAATTTGCATGCCTATGGGCACTCATTGTTGGATGAGCATGGGTAGAGTAGGGTAGCATATGAAGGGGGCTTCTATCTTGCAGCCTGATGATCATGATGCCATGGGTTGGCAGAAGAAGTTTTATATAAGTTATAACTAAAGAAAATATTGGGTGGAAATAAAACTTAAGATAATAAAATGTGTGAGCTCCCAATTAAGTTTGAGGACACAATGTGTAAGCCCCTATTTAAGTTTGAGTACACACAATCTGAGCATGGGCTTATACATGCTAAGTGACTCTCCATGATGTCAGCCCCTACATAGTAGCCCATTGAGATGTCTGACCAGGACCTATAGTTATGCATTGTATTTGTCTTGGATTCAGTCATCATATTGCTTGGCGTGTGTGTTAGCCATGGATGTTGTTTTGCATGTGTTTGTGGTTGGATCATTATCTCCATCAGCATGGTGGGTGTGCACCTATAGGTGCCACACGGTTGGAAGGCATAGCCACCTACACCACTACTAGGGACTGTTGTATAGAGATAATCTTATATCCTAGTGTGATTGTTGTTGGATGTGTTCACTTGGTACTTCGGTTCACGAAGTATGCTTCTTGTGATTCATGCTTTCATTGGATGTTATTTATCATTTTTAGATGATCTTAGTTTTTATGCATTCCTTATTATGATGATTAGCATGTGATAGGTGATGTTATCTACTTGCAAGTTTATCTTCTGTTG
Organism: Cupressus sempervirens; assembly: GCA_028749045.1. Lineage (NCBI taxonomy): Eukaryota > Viridiplantae > Streptophyta > Pinopsida > Cupressales > Cupressaceae > Cupressus > Cupressus sempervirens. The sequence goes on from CM053787.1 coordinate 457,916,895, forward strand.
TACTACTAACATGTTAGATTTCTTTATGCTTTTGGTTATTAGCATGTTTAGTAGTGATGTCCCTATTACAAAAGTACCAGTGATTTGATCAGTGGCTTAGGATGTTACGTGTGGGGGATGGCTAGGGCCGATGATGTTCTTATGATGCCATTGATAGTTGGGAGGAACCATGTACTTACTTGGTTATTTTGTACATTGTGATGTTATTTTAGTTATTGTGATGTTGCTTTAGTTCATTGTGATGTTCCTTCTACACTTTTACTCTTTTTGTTAGATGGTTAGATGTTGTTCTTTCTATATTTACTTATTCAATTCAAGGGTTCTTGCCTCAAGATGTGGATCTGGTACTCCCCGGTATGGAGGTTCTAAACTCAATTTTAGTCTTTTGTTTGTACTTAAGTGTTTTTTTTTAGTTTCCTGGGTGACCTTTTATCAGCATGGTGTGATAGAAAAATGTATTGCACGCCCATTGAAACTATATCATGCGTCCCTTGATTCTATCACACACCTCTTGGAGAAATATCACACAATACTGAAAAGTATCACACCTCCTTGTAAGAAATTTTGTACGACACTCTTAAAGTGTTGCACTCCTTTGGGAGAAGTATCGCCCAATCCCTGAAAGTGTCGCCCTCCTTCTTTAGAAATGTCATACAATACTTTTTTGTGCTATATTAAAGTATCACCTATTTTTTGTAAAAACCTATGCGAGCGGGTAGTGGGCACTTTTTGAGAGTTGATTTGGATACCCTCTTCAGTGTTCTTCAACCCTATGGTGTTACTTTTTGATTCCAACTGTGTGTGTTTCTATAGAGAATCTCTTAGGGTTTAAAATGTTTCATTTAAGTATAAGTTGATGTATATTTACATCAACTTATACTTAAGATATATTTTAATATATGCAATGATTCATTTGAGATAGGTTTCAGACCTCTACAAGCTAAGATAAAGATTCTACAAAATTTTAGGGCTTCGAAAATCGAGACTTAGCCAAATTTCAAGGCTTCAAGATTTTAGACTTAGCCAATTTTTAGAAGTCTGCATTTGTCTATTAGCTTGGTTGATCTCATTTGTTATCTTGTTGATGTTTTGGTTATTAGTGGCATTTGGAGATCCGTTGGAGTTGGTTGATTGTTAGTCTTTCATTGCGATCTTTATGATCTTTGTATATTGTTATCATGTGCACTTACACTTGTTTTTCACCCTTGTTTCCAAGGATCTTTGGGTGGGGCATTATAGTTTTGATTTGTATTGACATCTAAGGGATCTAGGATTTATTTTAGTGGTAACTGATTCACCACTCCCCTCTAAGTTACTCCTCTTGTATTTCCAACATGATAGGCCATAGGGTAGATACACTGAGGAATATATCTCAATAGGCACATAGCCTTTTCATTTCTCCATAGTGTGTTGAGCATGTGTGTAATGAAGCATTGCTATGTGTGAGGCCTTGCCCCAACCCATCGTAGCATAGTGATACATTACTATTATTTTGATACTCACGACTCGAGATGTCGAGACATTATTTGATGCTTTGAACATATTATATTATTTCATGTTGTGTGATGTTTACCTTAAGAGATATTGATGTTTTTCATTTAATGTTTTATGTATATGTATGTTGATGAATTAAGTAAATGCAATATTAACACGTTGATTTTGGAATCTTTATGATTAAGGATATAAGTAGGATGAAAGAAACCCTGATTGATGTATGTTTCAAATTTATGCAAATTTTTGATATGTATATACATATGTACATGTGATTTTATGAGACTCTTGATGTGTGCAATGAGTGTACAGGATATTTTAGCTAAAAAACCCGACAGAGGAATAGAACTGATCCGTACGTGCTAATTGTGAAAACCTTGTTATTCGTAATCAAATTTATTGTGAGATGTATGTATATATCTTTCTATGATCAGTAAATGTTAATGTTTGTAATTATGTTCTTTTAGTGTCGCTTGACACTCGTGAATTGTTGTGATCTTCAACGTGCTTATTAGGGTTAGCTATGTAACCTTTGGACCTAAGTCAGATTAAGTTAGTGTCTTTTTGCTAATTTGGTTCTTAATCGAGTTTAGTCACCCTTAATCCAAATTAGTGCTTAATCTACATTTTTAGATTGTTAGATGGTCCTAATTATTTCTTAGCTTTTGTTTGGTTCCAAACCTATTCCTAAAGCTTTAAAACATGAAATATTTATACCCAAGGGGTATGGGTATGGGTTGGGGGTCTTTAACCCCTAAGCCCCTTTTGTTGACTTTTGAGATCACTAAAAAGTCTCTTTTTGCCTTTGTGTGAAAATTGACTATGGCTACCATGAGTTGCATCACCTCACCTCCACTTACTGGTTAACCATAGTATGGGTTGAGTTAGGAACTTCTAGATTTGTAGGTGGGTGGGAGAAGTTATTGCTCTTTTTGATGGTTGAGTTTGAGGCTTATTTAGAGGCCCTTCTTGGAGTAGTTTAAGTTGTTACCCAATCTCTAATTTTAGGGAGGAGACTTAGAAGATTGAAGGAAGGAAGGGAAAAGCTCTACTCAAATTGTTCATTTTCCATTACCTCTTTGTGAAGGTAGGAGTTCTTCATCTCCCTTATTCAAATTTTCATGCTTGTTTCATGCTTATGCTATGGTGTTGTTATTGGATGCTTGTATGTATGTTGGGAATGTTGGGAAGGATTGCAACCATGTTTCTTGAATTTTTTCCTTTCAGGTTTATGTTGAATTTTAAAGTTTTCTTGAATGGGTGTTTTGGTATTACTCACCCTTGGATAGGGCAGAAGTGACCAATTCTGAGAAAGGTCTTTTTAGTTGGACTCCAACAAGTGTAGAGTCTCTTCTCAGGATGAGAAGAGGGAGAGAGGGTAGGGTGTTATGGGCCCCTACCTGTAAGCACAAACCTTGTATGAGTTTGGTATATTAAGATGGAAGAACGAAAGTTCTTGGTTTATAGCCCCGATTGGGCATCTATTTTGGTGTTGTGTCTGACTTCTCCTATTGGAAGAATCCACCTTTCCCTAGTTTTGATTCATTGTGAATCCTATTGTGAAAACCTTGTATGAATATGCATGTTTGATTGTCTCTTGGTCATGCTTTTTGTCACTTGATTAGATTCTGTTCCCTCCACGGTTCTTAGAAATGTGTTGTAGAAATTGATATGGAACCCTTGATGAGGGTCATGAAGGAAATTCAATTAAATTGTTGTAATTTTGGGATTGAAATCCTATGTAATTATTTTTTTAAACCTTTTTGTAATGGAAACGATGTCGGGTTTTCTTCTTGGTTCTTTCCCGACTGAGCCTTTGAATCAGGTTCGCCAATAAAAATGGTGATTGAGTAATATTGCTTATCATGTGATTTAATCATAATTTTCAGTTAGATGGATGCACATCAAAAAAATAGGATGAAATGATGATGGTTTAATTAAGAAAAATTTTCAAGTTTCATATATGTTGAAAAATGGAAGATTATGTTATGTACGTAGGTTCAGTTTTTGTGATTATTAGGAGATTTGATAGTCTTACAGTATGGTTATAACAATATTTAAACTTGATGATTATCAACGTTAGAGAGAAAAATAATGTTTCCCTTTGGTTTAATAAATGCATTGCAAAATTTCAACACCTAGAAGAGAAGAATGATCACCCCCCTTAAAACTTGAAAATATAAACTTTACTCAAAAAAAATCCATACTTAGAAGAAATTTGGGCTTGAGAAAATTTGCCCATCCTTTGGAAAAATGGTTCTGCTTTTTGTATGAGGATGAATTAATTCCCTCAATTACAACAGAGCATCTATAAGATTCTCTGAATATTCTTGTTCTGAATTTATTAATATTAGATATTTAAAAAAAAATTATGTGTTTTTGCCCTTGTAGTTTGGGCATGACACTATGGTTTTCAGCTATTTGTAATCAATGGGGGACATATATTCAATTTTTGGAAAGATTAATTTTGTTGATGGCAAAGAAGCCAGATTTACTTGAAAAAATATTCACAGTGAATGAAGGCCTAGAAATAGTAAGAGAACTAATTGGCTTCTTTACTAGTAAGTTACAAATTATACAAAATAAAATGGGTTTTTTTCTAGGAGGGATAGATTCATACATCCCACCAATTTTGGATTTTGATAGTAAGTTAAATGATTGGCAAGAGTTATTAGATTCTTTTGACTCAATACTAGCTCAAGGAGGAATGGAAGCAATTTTTAATGATGAAAATAATCTTGCTTTCAATAATTTAATTGATTCTCTTTTTAATGTCGAAATTGATATAAATTGGTTTTTAATCGAATAAAAAGCCATAATAGATGCCAGATGCAATAGAGAATTTAATGACCTGGATAAGGTTAGAGGTATTGAATGGCCTACAAAGATAGAAATCTATGTATCGGAGGCAATTGGAGAGATTAAAGCTTTGCCCATGGGAAGTAAATAGGAATCATAGCTAGATGGTAGAAGAGACAAAATAGAGAAAAAGCAATGATAATGACAGGTTGTTAAAGTGCACACCTATTCATCTTGGAGATACCTGAGGGAAAGATGCCACTTGTAAGTTTTAGCACTGCTTCCCCACTTTTGTCCAAGTATAAAGAATGTTTGCAAAAAATAAGTATCAAAAATGTGTTTGTATTTGTTTTGAATCAGATTTTGACAAGTGCCCTCCCATTTGAAGCTTGTTGTAATCCTTCTTTGTAAAAGGATTTCCAAGATGTGGAGTGAGGGTCTAAGTTTTATTTTATGTTAGTGTTTTATGCTATTCATAGTCAGTCCAATTCTTATGTCAATTAGGTTTTGTCTTAATTTTTTGTACTATGAGAATATAATTGATATTATATGACAAATCTATCAAATTTAGAGTTATACTTTGAGTTTTAGATAAAATCTCAATTGTTCTCAAAAGATTAATACAAAGGGAACACTTTGAATATACATGTCTCTAAATTCTATCTCCACTTTAATATGTTTGTCACTTTTAGGGTAAATGAGAGCAGTTCATTTTTATTTAATGCAAATGGGATAGGTTGTATGTGAATTTATTGTTGCTTTTAATTCAAGCAATTATGTAAATGCTTCTATGAATCAATAGGGTTTCTAAATATATGGGAGGGATGTCATAAGAATGAGATTTAGGGTTAATAGTTGATAAATTTAATTGCAAGTCAACTAAATAGATCATGATTTACTGGTATGACTCTATATAACAATGGATAAGGCACTAGTCATCAATTAAGAGGAAAATTGAAGAAGTCATTTAATTACATAATTCACACTTAAATCAAAATCAATTATCTAAAATTTGTAACAAAGAATTTCATGTTGGTAATTCACTTATTGTAATAGCTTTCTTTGAGTTTATGGTTGGCTATTGTAAATCAATAGTTGATTACAAGTTCAAGAATATTTTAGACCATTTTCTACTATAAGGGATTATTACTAGGTTAGGAATATCAGTAAGTAAGAAATAGAATCCCTATGTATATCCACCTTGGCATTATGGAGGCTATAGTGTAGAAAGCCTTTGTGCTTTTTAAAGTTGGTCCAAAGCTAAATAGGTTCTTGTTGAACATGCAAAATAGTTGAACCCTAGGCATCTACTATTATTTTGCATTCTGGTAATATTTTTGTTAGAAATTTGTTTAGCGCTCCCCTCAAAATTTGTGAAAAGGGCTTAACCAACTCCTATGTACCATAAGTTGAGTGGTTGTATTAGGGATTGATAGATTATTCTTTTGGTACAATGGAAACCCCACTCTAACAAGTGATATCAGAGCTTGGTCACATGTTTGAATCCTTAGACCCTTAGGTAATGTCGAGGGGGAGATTGTTAGAAATTTTTTTCAGCACTATTCTTGGGATTCATGAAAAGGGCTTAACTACCTCCTATGTACTATAAGTTGATTAGTTATATTGGGAATTTATAGATTGATCTTTTGATGAAATGCCAACCCCACTCTAATAGTTTTAGACTTGTAGTTTTAAAACACCAAGATACCCAACTTCTTTTGACATGACTCAACAAGTAGTCTAGGTTCTATGACTACAATTGGCATATCTTTTTTGTATACAAATCAAATCTTTCTTTTGTTTTCAGTTTGATGATGGATTTCCTTGGTAAATCCATAGAATGAGGAGTCAACCTCTAAATTAATATGTAAAATAGTGATAAAGGAAATGCTAGCATGTACTAAGACTTAATATATCAATGAGAAATATAATTACCTTTATAGATGCAATTAAATTTGATATGTGATCAAGTACACAAGTGTAATATCCTTGACTCAAATAAACCATAGAAGTCAAAACCTTATGAGTGGAGGTGTATGTGATATTACTTGATGAATAAATGAATAAATTTAATGAATTAAATTATATATATACTCCTTAGAGGCCAAAATCCACTAAAACCTTAAAGGAAGGAGCTTGATGCATGAAGGAAATGTTTGATCTTGATGAATAATTAAAAATTCTTGTTTGAAATCTCATGAATGCATGTATTCTTTCTCTTAGTTGGTTTTTAGATGATTTATGTAAAAAATAAAGATCCAAATGCTCCTTATATACTAGTTTAACAATAAAAAACAAAGTAGGTTAACCAAGGAGTAGGTATAAATTATTTAGAGACCTGAGATGTTTTGGGTCTTGAGATTCAAAACCCTTAGAGAAGAGGTCAAATAGCTATTCCTATGGAGTCCCAAATAGAGGTCCTCAAGGTCTTAGAGAAAGTACATAGAGGTTAAAAAACTAATGAAACCATAAGAAGATATGGACACAAAGGTGATAAAAAAATATATCAAGGGGCCATGTCAAAAGATGAGAGATGGCCTATAAATTAGAACAAGATTGACAGAAGATAAAGAGACCAAAACCATACCAAGGAGGGATAAAAGGCCTCAAAATGAATTAATTAAATTTTAAGATGGTACAAAAATGTCAATCCTTCTTCCTATCTCTTCCCTCCTTATAGATCACCTAAAATATCATAACTTTATAGTTTGTGAAATTCTTGGTCTCTCACTTCCTCATGATTTTTCTAATGGATTAGATCATCGAGTTTGTATCATGTTTTGAGATGAATTTTTTATTCCTATATGATCACTAGTTCTCTTGCAAAAAAAATCTAGATATGATATTAGTGGATGGGTTATTTTGAATTGAGGTGTCTTCTACTAGGTTGATTTGGAGTTTATTCTAACCCCTTTTGTACATTTTTTCTTTTACCTTTACTATTTTTGTTCTTTTCCTTTTTTTTCCCCTTATGCATGGATGTGGAGTTGAGATCCTTAGTTTGGGGGCTTATGTTATTATAATTAGTTTTATCTTACATATTTTCAATTTACTTATCATCTCTCTCTCTCTCTCTCTCTCTCTCTCTCTCTCTCTCACACACACACACACACACACACACACACACACACACACACACACACACACACACACACACACACACACACACACACACACACATTATTATGTATTTCTTCTATCTCTTCCTTTACCATTAGAATGAGCTTGTCTCACACACTCACTAAACTAGGGGTTAAATGTACTATCCTAAGAAGTAAGCACTTGATTTTTTTCTCATCTTGAGACCATTTTAAAGACCACTTTAGTGTATTTATTATGGTAGGAACTCATATTTCACTTAAATTCATATATAATTCAAATAAAGCTACCTCTCCTCCTTCAATATTTTTAAACTCAAGGTTGGACCTCATTTATATTAATTTTTCCCATTTTTAATTCTATCACAAAATCCATTTTCTTTTGAGTATATATCCAAGAATTTTAGATTTTAGAATTAGCTTTGATCTTTGGGAAAGATACAATACTTGGACTAGATCAACTAGGTTGACCTTGTCTAGAACTAAGTTGACTACATTGATCTTGTCTAGAATTAGGTCAACTAGGTCAACATTTTCTAGAGTTTTGGGTTTAATAGATTGATGGTAAGATTTTCTTCCAATGTTTCAAATTATAGTTATCCTAGAGACAATATGAGCATAGAATGTGTATAAAAAAGTACTTTTTCTCATTTGTAAATCAAAAACTCACATTCCACACATCAAGATCCATAAGAAATTGATTATGGATTCAAGAGATCCAAGTGCAAGAAAATATGAATTATTGAAGACATACATTACCAACCATTCAATACCATCAATAATTCAAGTGTAAGTAGTTCATTTATCATTTTAAGTCTCCATTCCATAATTTCCTTCAAGAAAATTTATTCTATAGATTGAGATTTCTTTCCCCATTAGAGGAAAAGTAAATGAGTTTGACATTAATGTAGAAAATCTACATTCATCCACCAAGCCTTCTTCTTTCCCAATCCAAAGTTATGGTGATTAAAAACATAGAATACATGAGGTATTATATTACATGATTTCCTTGTGGATTTTATGTTGATTAAAATTTATTTCATAAACACACTTGATCATATTCTAAGAGATAATTGAATCTACTTGGTATGATATACTCCATTATTTAGGTCTAATCTCTGCTATATGAAAAAGACATTTTCATAAAATTTATCATATTTCAAGGTTGATTACCATATATGGGTTTGACTAAGGAAATTCCCTCCCTACAACCTTTCCCTTCCTTTCTATGTGCAAGATAAAGTTTTGTGAGTTTTAGTTTTAGATTTGGGAATCTCAAAACTACTTGTGGATCCTTAAAAAAATCATCAAATTTGGAAAAAAAGGAATGAGTCAACTAAGAAAAACCTTTTTATGACAAGATAAACCAATTCATCCTTGTCCATCATTTTTTAGATGAGACTTTGATAGAAAAGATATACAAGAATCAAAATCCTAGATATGAAGTTTCACCTAATTCTATTTCTTCAACAATAATCTAAATTAGATGTAGAGGTCAATTTTTGTGTTCTAAATTCAAGGTAAATACATTTATCCCATTTTCCTCTTGCACTTACTTTCATAGATAATATTTAATTTTATTTAATCATGTTCATAATATTTACATATTATTTTACACTTCATTATTGTCTCAACTTTATCCTAATGAAATACAAAACCCTACATTGTGTAGATATCACTTTAGATCCCTTACTCGTTTGGCTATGCTATTTAGAATCATTTTGTTGGAGATTTTTGGTATTGCAATGTATGTATCCAACATTGCTAACTATTTCTCATGTTACATTTGTATTCCAATATATATGTAATATTTTGGAATCTAGAAACTCTATTTACATAATGAATTTCCATTTGAATACATCATACTAATAAATTGGTGTTATATAGAAAGGATGTTAGTGTATATGTGAAATGTGGGCCTCAGATCCTCACATACACTTCAACATTGTCATTACCTAAGAGATCATCCTGCAATAATTATGAGATTATTCATCTGAGTAATTCAACAATTTGACCTGTTGCCTTCTAACTAGAAGGATTTTTCCTTTGCTCTCAAAATGAGAAGCAGGCAAACAAACCTCTTAGTACAAAGGATTTATGCAGCTATATGAAAGTTAAATTAATCTAGATGATATGAAACTAATCTAATAACAAAGAAAAATAAATTATGCTATATGAGTGCATTTTATCTAAATGATATTAATACTAAGCAATTATGAAAGCTATGAAAGTATTAAGCAAGTAATTATCAATTTTGACAGTAATTTGATGCAATTCAATTTAAACCCCTTTTAATGAGGAGTTAGAAGTCTCTTAAATAGAATTCTTGAAATCAATCAATGGTCAAGATCAATTGGGATGAACGGTCAAGATTGAAGATGAGATTCAGTCAAGATGAAAGATTCCCTATGAAGAGTTAACTGAATTTCACCCAAGTGTTAGAACAAGTTGATTAGGTAAATTCCAATTTGAGAGATAGACCACTCAAAATTCTCATTCCTAAACTAAAGAGAAGATTTGCAAACAATATTTAATTTAATAAAATAAGATATGATCTCATAAATGCATATTTTTAATTAATTGAGTAATTAAACCCAATAATTAAAATAAGGACATTATCTCATTAAATTAAATATGTTTAATTCCTTTGCACATTAGCCTAAGAAGTAATATAATTTAATTAAAGTATGAACACTTATAATTAAATGAAATTTAATAAATAGGTTTGATGTAGCTAATTCAAGTTGATACTTAGGAATTAAATTTAAAGAAAGTAATTGATGCAGGTTAAGGTTTTTGCATTTGACACCTAGGTCAAGTAGTGATAATTAGAATAAGAATTGCCTAGTAAAATAAGACTTAGGGTTGATCAAATAGACTAGAATTGGTTAACATGGCAATATGCCAATTTTGGGGTTTTATATTTGCCCCTCTTTGAATGAATGTGTGAGTAGCACATTCAATTCAAAAAGATTAGAAGTATGAAGCATAGACCAATAAATGAGATTGGTTCTGAAATTGATGATATGAAGACCAATTAATAATCTTTTTAAGTTTATCTCTAGAATGAATCTTAACTTTAGGGGATCCAGATTAATCAGCTTTTAAAGGTTATCTCTTGAATGAAGCTCAACCTTAAGGGACCTAGACAAAACACCTAGATACCAAGATTGATAAGCTTTTAAAGGTTACCTCCAATGGTCAAGATCAATTGGGATGAATGGTCAAGATTGAAGATGAGATTCAATTAGGATGGAAGATTCACTATGCAGGTGAGGTTAACTAACTCAAATCCTAAGTGTCATGAAGAGTTAACTAAATTTCATTTGAGTGTGAGAACAAGTTGATTAGGTCAATTCCAATTTGAGAGATAGATCACTTAGAATTCCCATTCCTAAACTGAAGAGAAGATTTGAAAAGAATATTTAATTTAATAAAATAAGATATGATCTCATAAATGCATATTTTTAATTAATTGAGTAATTAAACCCAATAATTAAAATAAGGGCATTATCTCATTAAATTAAATATATTTAATTCCTTTGCACATTAGCCTAAGAAGTAATTTAATTTAATTAAAGTATGAACACTTATAATTAAATAAAATTTAATCAATAGGTTTAATATAGTTAATTTGAGTCAATACCTAGGAATTAAATAGAGAGTGTGATTAATACAGATTAGGGTTTTCTACATTTGACATGTAGGTCAAGTAGTGAGTATCAAAATTAGAACTTCCTAGTACCATAGGACTTAAGAATGGTCAAATATACCAAAGTTGGTTAACATGGAAATGTGCCAATTTTGGGGTATTACACTAAGCAAATTTCTATCAAATATCACATGTTGAGAGAGAACTCCAAAGTTTGGATTGTGCACATTATGCACCAGTTAAAAGGATATTTAGATATTTGAAGGGAACTCTAGAGTTTGGATTGTGGTATGAAAGATCTAATGATTTCACTTTATATGCTTATACTAATGTTGATTGGGTAGGTAGTATAGATGATAGAAAGAGCACCAGTGGTGGAGAATATTTTCATGGAGGAAGATTGGTTTCTTGGTTAAGCAAGAAGTAGGATTGTATCTCATAGAGTACAACAGAGGCATAATATGTTGTAACAACAAACAATTATAGTGAATATGTCAAAGAATCTAGTATTGCATTTTAAGACTAAGCACATTTCTATCAAGTATTACATGTTGAGTGAGGAAGTTGTAGAAAAGGAAATTAGATTGGAGTATGTAAGCACCAAAGAGCATATTGCATATATTTTTCACCAAGCCTCTTCCCAAAGAGACTTTTGAGTATTTGCAAGGTATGCTAGGGGTTATGCCCCTACCTACATTAGAGTAGATGATATAGGAGTGCATTAGTCTAGTGATATAGAGCACTATCGTTTGTCTGAACTAAATGCTAATGTTAATTGTATGGGGGAGTATGTGTGATGGATAGAGTCATCTAGGACTCTTGATTGATGTTTTTTTGAACAATGTCTTTGGACACTTGAGTAAGTTAGAGATAGTTTTTGTAGAGATAGATGGTTGGTGAAACCTTTGACATTGACATCAATGGGGAAGAGATTACAACATGCAAAACATTTTAATATAGAGTATATTGAGGTATATCAATGGGGGAGAATGATTGATGAAGATGATTTGAAAAGAAAGGATAACAGTCTTTAACAGTTGGTATTCTTGGAACTAGATGCTTTTCATCTATGTTTCCATCAATGCCAAAGGGGAAGATTGTTGGAAACATGAATGCTAATGATTTTCCTATGGGGAGGTATTGAATGGTTAATATTAATTAAGGTTGATAAATATTTTAATTAGATAACTGATTCACTCCCCCTCCCACTCTTAGTTATCTTGGTGAACTATTATTTCTAAAAACCTCCTCATTATGGTAACTATTTTTTCTTGCCTTTGATGTATTCGAATGTTCTCCCTTTACCTTCATGTATATATGGATTCATGACTTTTGCTGAGATATTTTGGAATAATCCTCTTAGTCACATCAAATCAAGCATAGCAACTGATCATTCTTATAATATTTCTTTTTATATGAAATTTGAAGGCATTGTAATATTTCATGCTAGAGTTGTAAAAATGACAAATAATTTATTTTTTGTGGAGGATGATGCCCTCTATGGCCTAGACATAATGGAATAATTTATGAGTGTAAATATAATAAATTATACACATGAATAATAAAGGGGTCCACTACTTTTTAATTAACAACAATCTTGGTCAAGAAAATTCAAGTTTTGCAGCCATCTTTTAAAAGGTGAGGGTGTAATACCCCACTTGAAGATCATTGGAACAAGGATAAATAAAATTTAAGATATATATATTTTTTAAAAAAGTATGAATTCACATGACAATCAACATATAAGGATCACAAAGATCACAATAGATGACTTAACCAATAATCTTGACAACCAATGAATCTCCAAGCACCACTACCAAATTGACACATACAAATAGGAAGATGAAAACCAAAGGTGAAAATAGAACATAAAATATCCAATCTATCAAAGTCTACAAATTCAAGAAATCCTAAAGGGTACTCATAATACCATATTGTGTTCTCCAAAAATAAGTGAAGATGCCTCCTATTTTTTGTGTGAGAAAATAAAACTAACAGTCTTGTATGAGGAAGTACCCCTTAGTGTGAGTAAGTGCACCATACCATGTAAGGAACTATCCTCTTGCACAAGGAAATTCCTTGGTATAGTAAACAATTCCTTCCATGCTTCTATTGAGGTTCATGTGATAGAATGCACACAACTACATGAGCAAGTGCAAAGTCTCACACAGGAGAGAATATAATCTCGCATGAGCCTCCTCTACACTTCACACAAGAGAATGGCATCTCATGTAAGGAAATAAAAAAACATATAGGGAAAACAAAAGAATAACAAGTATGAAAAACATTTCCTCCACATCGAGGAGTACTGGATCCACTAATCAAGCTTTGGAAACTTGAATAGAAAAATAGCAAGATAGAAAGCATAAAACCAACTCAACCATAGTAGTAAAGGAAATGTACTAAAAGTAACATGACAATGTACAAAAATACTAAAAACTTGTGTAGTTGCTCCCAACCATAATATCATCAAGAGACCTCAAAGATCTTACCCATCCCCCATGCATAACATCCCAAACTACCAACTAGATAGTTGGAGCTTTCTTATGAGGGTGTCACTAATAAAACCTAATAACATCATGAGAATAAGGAAATCTAACATGCTAGCCAGTAAAGCAATATATACTCCAAATAAGTAAATCACATCATCTAATCATATGCTGAACATCATAATATAGGAATGCATCAAATAAACCAACATTATCTAAACATGATATCCAAGCATTCCAATGAAATCATAAATCATAAAGAAGCATAATCTAGAATTTCAAATATACCAAGTGAAACATCAAGCACCAACCACACTAGAATAGGAGACTATCTTTGTCCATTAGTCCCCAACAGTGGTATAGGTAGCTACACCTCTCAACTATGTGGAACCCATAGGTTCACTCTTGCCATGCTGATGGAGATAATGATCCAGCCACAAACACACATAAAGAAAATGTCCAAGGCTACTACTCACTCTAGGTAGTAAAGATGATAGAAACCAAGATCATGAGACAATGGAAGTACAATAGGTAGTGGTCAAATACTCAATGGGTAACTATTTAGGGACTCACCTAGAGGGGAAATAGCTTGGCATCGCATAGCCCAAGCTAGTAATGTGCAGACTCTAGGTCCCAAAGGAAGGCTCTCACATTGTGTCCTCAGGCTGACACTAGGTGCTCACATATAATTTTATTATCTTAAATTTATTACCCAATTATTTTTTGTAGTTATCACTTGTTATAACTTCTTCACACCAACCCTCTAGGCAATAGTCACTAGGTTGTGAGATAGAATCCCTATTCGTACTACCCTACCCAACCAACCCATACTCATCCAATGATGAGTGCTCATAGACATGCATATTCCCAACCCAAAACCAATGAAAATAACTCAACTAAAATCCAAATGGGAGATTGAGCCTCCCAAGTCACTTGAAAAATGCACATGCATGTGGTTGTGTGTAGGGCACCACCATCACGAAGATTAAAAAAGGGTTGGATGAGAACATAATCAAAGTAACACTCAACCAAACACAAGCTTAGGAGAATGGATGTGACACACATCACCAATGCAACATAAAAGTGCAACAATGGCCTAAATGACATCCTAAAAATAGTCCAAGTCCATGACCAACATTATGCCAAGAAAACCCAAGAAAACTAGGTGGCACACATATCGAGGTAAAAACCCCAAAACTCAAAAACTTCAAAATTAAAACCTATTTGATCTTTAGGTAGAAAATCCACAAAAATCCAATAGAATTCAAGTTTGGACATCATATGCGTAAAATGGCTAGCATAACTATGTGAAACCCCAAATTAGGAAAATGTTTATACCCGACTAGGAAGAACTAACAATAAAAAATGGAGGGGAATACTAGTTCTTATTCTCATAATATACAACTACTAGAAATGGAAACAAAAATGGAGCTGAAACATAAAAATGGGAGAGCCCTACCTCACAACCAAAAGGGCTAACATGAGAATCAACAAGATCAAATAAATATCTCGCGGATGCTACTGAAAGTTGTGGCAAAGTAAGGTCTCCCCAAGCTGGATCAAACAAGACCAATCTTGCAAAGATTGCATACTCATAGCTCTCAAAAAAAACATAAACACAATCCTCTAGAAGATGATTTTGGAAAAATCTCTCAAATTTCTAATTTCCAAAATCAAGAAGTGAGGAATTAATTTCCTCTTTGGATACTTATTCACTTTTTGAGTGAATAATCAATTAGGGTAAATAACTAGGTAACCTAGTTACACCCTGAATCAACCCAAATGAAAAAATGCTATTCCATGTAATTGGAATTCATCTATGGAAAAGCTTCTAGAGATTAAAATCAATCAATAAGGCCCAAATACCCTTAAAATGAAATCACAAAAAACCCTACTAATTTTCATGACAAATACAAACCTCTAAATGTATAGACACATTTACAGGTCTAGTCACATAATGCAAATGAGTCCAGATTTAGTTAAGTCACCAAAAGGTTTAATTTAAACAAGTTTGACCATACATGGTTGAAATTGGTAAAATATGAACAGTTAAATCACTAACTCCATGTGTCATTGCTAGGGATATAAATCCTAGACACTAAAACACATGATCAAGTGCAATTACATATAATAACATAGCCAAAGCAATAAACACATTAAGTAACCTAATTTAATTATTTATTTAATTATACATAAATAGTCCATTTACATCTCTCACATTCACATAAAGCATAACAAATCAAGAATGAAGTAAATTACCATAGCATTAAATCCAACACAAACATAATCAGAGATATGTCCAAATACTGGATAACTAGATATCATCATAAAACCTACTATCATCACAAAATGGCATCATCATGCAAATATGATCAACTAAAAAATATAATAATCTAACATCTATGATACTAAAATCAAAGTATGACATTTGACCCGCATGTCATCTGAAATGTGAAAGTAACACAAGTAACAATATCTCCAGGATCAAAATATAACAAGGTATAGATTACAAACATGAGATGTACTGCACCCTCCCCCACTAAGCATAATCTTACTCTTGCAAGTCTACAGAAAGATAGGGGTACAAATCTCTCAATTATGAAACATCCTCCCAAGTAGTAGAGGTCTCATCATTCAGATCCCACTAGACCCTTACCTACTTTATGTCCCAACCTCTCAAAGTCAATCTCTGATGTTAAAGGGTACAAATGGGCTCCAAATAAAACTACCCATCCTCCACCTATAAAGAATCCCAATCAATAACATGGGTCACATTGGGAATATACTATCTCAAGATAGAAACATGGAAAACATCATGGATGCATGATAGGCTTTGTGGAAATGCTAGTTGATAAGTAATAGGACCTATCCTCTCAAGGATCTCAAATGGTCCTACAAAATGTGACACCAACTTAAAGCCTTTCCCATAATGGATGAGACTCTTCCTTGGTGACACTCTCAAAAACACCCTGCCACCAATAGAATTGTAAAGATCCAACCTATGGGAATTTGTATACTTCTACCTATCTTGAGTGGTAACCAAATGCTCTCTAACATGAACAACCTACTGCTCTATAGCCTAAAGCATCTCTAAACCTAGAAGTACTTAGTCCTCTAAATGATCCCAATTCAAAGGGGTATGACATGGTCTACTATAAAAGGTTTGAAAAGATGACATGCCAAGAGAACTATGATACCTGTTGTTATAAGAAAACTCAAAAACATATAAATAATCCTCCCACTTCACCTACATGTCCACAATACTAAAGTAAAGATTGGATCTCCATATAAACTAATCTCATGATAGATCCCATGTAATTGAATACTATCTTGCAAGAAAACATGTGCTATAGAAGAAGCTATGTAGGATGTCCTCATGGGTGAAAAATATGCTACCTTTGATAAATTGTCCATTGTCACCATAATACAATCATGTTGCCATAATGACAGGAAACCTTGTGATGAAATCAATAGATATTGTATCCTATTTCCACTCTAGAATGGCATGTGGCTACAAAAGACTCATTGGATGTTGATGCTCTACCTTCACTCTCTAGCACTCAAGACAGCAAGCAATAAAATTAGCAAAATCGTGCCTCATCCTTGCCCAAAAGTACAACTATTTAAGGTTGGAATGCATCTTCTTGACATTAGGATGTATGAAATATGGTGCATGATGTGCTTTCAACAATACCAAAGTATGAAGATCACCCACTACTGGTATGTAGATATGCCCCCAAGTGTTGCAATAGACCATCAGACTCAAGAAAATAACCTAAAAACCTCCCCTCAAGGGTATGTCTAGACTCAATCTTTGCCCTCATCTCCTAATACCATGTGTCACTAAGTAAGGCCTCCAAGATATGGCCTCATAAATCCACTTCTAGTGACAACACTGATATCTCATGTTGCCTCTTACTCAAGGCATCTACGATGGCATTTTCTTTTCCCTTAATGTAGTGAACACCAAAGTCATATTCACATAGGAACTCCATCGAGAGATGTTATTGTGCATTCAGGTTTGGCTAAGTAAAGATACACTACAAGCTCTTATGGTCATTATGTAGCTCAAACTTGTGCCCCAAAAGGAAATCCCTCCAATGCACAAGAGCATGCACTATGGCTACAAGTTCTAAATCATGAGTGGGGTAGTTAAGCTCATGGTCCTTGAGTTTTCTAGAATCATATGTAATCAAATGATCATCTAACCTTCTAATGAGGCATCCATACAAACCATAAAATCACCTATAGTATTAGACATTGCAAGGACTAGTGCACTGGTCAAACACTCCTTTAGAGCATTAAATGTTGCCTCACATTGGTTTGACCAAACATACTTCTTCCCTTTTTTCTAAAGAGAAGTAATGGGATGAGCTACACATGAAAAATTCTTCACAAAGAGATGATAATAACCCACCAATCCCATGAAACTAAAACCCTTAGAAACATTAGTGGGTATTGGCCAATCTATGATAGTGCATATTTTGTCCAAATCCATCACAATACCATCACCAGTAATGCTATGCCCAAAATAGTTAACCTTCAACTAGAAGAAACCACATTTACACAAGTTTCCATACAATTGATGATCTCACAATCACTACAATACTTAGCATAAATGGACCTCATGTTCCTCAATAGTCTTAGAATAGATCAATATGTCATCCAAAAATATGATGATGCATCGATCAAGGTATGTGTGAAATACTCGATTCATCAAACTCATGAACACCAATCTCACATTGGTTAACTCAAAGGGTACAACCATAAATTCATAATGACCATATCGTGTATGAAAAGTTGTTTGATGAATGTCATCTTCATGAATACAAAGAAGATGGTGTCTCGACTTAAGATCAATCTTTGAGAACACTCACACCCCCTTCATCTGATTAAACAAGAGATCTATCCTCAATAGAGGGTATCAGTTCTTCACCATCACCTTATCAACTACTAGTAGTCAATGCATAAATGTAGTATTCCATCTTTCTTCTTCACAAAGATGATGGGTGTACCCCATAGGGATAAACTAGTATGAATATAGCCCTTAGCCAACAATTCCTCCAACTATAATATGAGCTCACTCAACTCTTGAGTAGTCATGTGGTAAGGAGCTTGTAAACTCGACTCCACTCCTAGTATGAGATCGATATGAAAATCAATGTCATGTTGTCATGGCATACCTAGTATCTCATCAAGAAACACATCTACATACCCATGAAGGAGTATGTGACCATCAAGTGTCATCGTATGACTCTCAACTTCCTCAAGATCAATTATAGAAATATTGAACATCTAACATCCCTTCCAGACACTTTGCCTCATCTAGTTAGCTGAAATAATCCAAAGTGAGTCTAGTCTCTAGACTCCTAATAGCTCCATCTACCCACCTATTTCATTAGCACATTGTATCGACTTACAGTGGCAATCTATATTCACCTAATGGGCAACTAACCAATCCATGCCCAACATAATGTCATACAATCCTAGAGGTAGGATATGAAGATCCACCATCATGGTGAAGGTTCCCAAATTCAATTTAGAATCATAGAATAAGGAGTCTATAACCACTTTGGATCCTATGGCTAACTCAACTTTTCACCTATCGACCTAGTATGCTTCCACTAGCCCACATTGTTGAACAAGAAATGGTACAATAAATAAATCTAAAGCACATGAGTCAAATAATACTAAACCTAAAATACCATGTAACATACTTGTAGCCTCGACTATCGTACCTTGATGCTCATCTTGATGGTTATCAACCACCACAAAGAATCAATGGCTCTTACCTACATCTCCCATAATAGGTTTTAATCTAGTTGCACCCCAACCAAGTCTTGAAGATGGTTTAATAGGACAATTCACTACTTTATGGCTGGGTTGGCCACAAGAGTAACACTCTCTTGCAAAGCTAGAACTAGGTCCATGTCCACCATGAACAAAACTAGAATATGGTGTACTTCCCTTGCTAGAGTTTTGCTGACTACTTTGAGGGGGACAATTATATCGAGACTTTTTTCCATGACTCTGGTCATCTCCTTTCTTCTTTGAGGCACATAAATTTTTCCTACCCTTTGACCAAAACCCCCATTGATTACCATGGTGTTTACCACCCTAAGGGGTGCTGATTAGGTTTGGGCCTTTCTGGAGGACTAAGTAAATTGTGCATCTTTCCCTAAAGTCTATGCACTATGGTTCTACAAACCTAATTTACCACTAGAACCTATAGCCAAATTACTCTTTACAATCTATGCCTTCTCTACAACAAGTATAAGTGTCCTAGGTTGATGCATTTGAACCTCTCCAATATAGGAGTCCTTTAGACCTTAGATAAAATGTTGAGTAAGGAGTATCTCATCATGATTATAGCATGAGTACTTCCTAAGATCAAAGAATCTAATCTCATATTGGTCAATTGACACATTCCCTTGTCTAATCTCATGGAACTCATTAGCACAAGCCTCTCTGAATTGAGGAGATAAAATATCTCTCTAAATCTCTCCTCAAAGATCTCCCAAGTGAGATCTACGATGTTGATCTAATGTTTCTACACCTCTAAATTCCACCAAATGGATGTGTGGTCCCTTAGTTGTATAACTACATAATGTGCCCTTAGATTGGTTGCATATGGATACATGGAAAATAAATGCTCCATGTCCAATAACCAAGTTTTCACATTAAGGTCACCTCCCTTACCATCATAATATGGTGGTTTGGACTATTAAAGGGACTTCATAATGTCCAAATGGATGGAATCTTCACCACCATAGTCCCTACCACCCTGATGGTGTGTTCTTCCACTAGGTGGTGTATGGGAGTGATCATGGTCATGTTCCTCTTCTCTATGCTTAGACATGTGGGAATATCCATGATGAGATCCCTCTTCCTAGCCATGGTTGTATTAGTTTTCATCTATACGAGGTTGCAATCAAGATATGATCTCTTGCAATAGGGGCATCAGTGCCCCAATGTCATCCTAATCATTGTTACCATGTTCTCCCCCATCATCTTGACACTCCTCCTCATGGTGTTCTTCTTCATGGTTATTCCATTGATTACTACCCTAACCACCAATTCTATGTTTAGGAGGCATAACTATGGGAGAAACAATATAAGATTAGAATCACATGTTAGAAAATAAGAGTCACAAGCATGAACCACAAGGTATCAAAATAATTAACATAAGATAGCAACATACACACTGAAAACAACATCATAGTGGAAGCATAACACTGATCCCAATGTTGCAACATGGGCTCTGATACTAGATGTAATGCACCATCTAGAGATCCTTGGAACAAGGATAAATAAGAGCCAATTTTTATTATTAAACAAGTATGGATACCCACGACAATCAACATACAAGGATTACCAAGATCATAATGAAAGACTTAACCAACAATACTAACAACCAACAAATCTCCAAGAAAAATGACTAAATTGACATGCTTAAATAGAAAGACAAAAAATAAAGGTAACAACAAAACATAAAATCTTTGATCTATCAAAGTCTAGAAATTCAAGCAATCCTAAAAGGTACTCAAAACACCAAATTGTGTTATTTAAAAAATAATAGAGATGCCCCCTATTTTTCATGTGAGAAAACACAACTGACAATCTTGCACAAGGAACTACCCCTTCACATGAGGAAGTGCACCATTCCACATGAGGAACTTCCCTCTTGCAAGGGAATGTACACAACTATGCAAGGGAGTGAAAAGTCTCACATGGGAGAGTACAATCTCACACAAGTCTCCTCTATACTTCACACAAGAGAATGCCTTCTCACATGAGGAAGTAAAACAACATATAAGGAAAACAAAAGACAAACAAGTATGAACAAAAAATTTTCCACACTGGGGAGTACTAGATCCACTAATAGAGGCTTGAGCACTTGAACACAAAAATAGCAAGATAGAAAGCATAAAACCAACTCAACCATAGGACTAAAGAAAACATACTAAAAGTAACATCACAATGTACAAAAAAACTAAACACTTACATGGTTCCTCCCAACCATAATAGCATCATGAGACCTTGAAGGTCCTAGCCATCCCCCATACATAATATCCCAAACTACCAACTAGATAGTTAGAGCTATCTTATGAGGGTGTCACTAATAAAATGTAATAACATCATAAGAATAAAGAAATCTAACATTCTAACTAGTAAAGAAATAGATGCCCAAATAAGTAAATCACATCATATAATCATATGTTAAAAATCATAATATAGGAATGCATCAAATAAACTAACATCATCTAAACATGATGTCCAAGCATTCCAATGAAAGCATAAATCACAAATAAGCATACTCCAAAATCCTAAATATACCAAGTGAAACATCATGCATCAGTCACATTGGAATAAGAGACTATATCTATATGCTAGTCCCTAGCAATGATATAGGTAGCTATGCCTCCCAACCATGTGGAACCCATAGGTCAACTCCTGTCATGTTGATGGAGATAATGATCCAACCAAAAATACTCATAAAGAAAACATCCAAGGCTAACACTCACGCCAAGTAGTAAAGATGAGTGAAACCTAAATCATGAGACAATGAAAGTAAAATAGGTCCTTGTCAGACACTCAATGGCTAACTATGTAGGGATTCACCTGAAGGGGATATAGCTTGGCATTGTGTAGCCCAAGCTAGTAATGTGTGGACTCTAGTTCCCAAAGGAAGGCTCTCACATTGTATCCTCATAATAGCACTGAGTGCCCACATATCATTTTATTATCTTAATTTTTTTACCCAATAAATTTATTTAGTTATTACTTGTTAGAACTTCTTCATGCCAACCCTCTAGGCAATATTCACTAGGTTACAAGATAGAAGCCCCCTCCATGCTACCCTACCCTACCTATACTCATCCAATGATGAGTGTCCGTAGGCATGTATATTCCCAACCTAGCCCCAATGAGCATAACTCAACCAAAATATAGATGGGAGATTGGACCTCACAAGTCACCCAATAAATGCACATGCACATACTCATGTGTATTTCACCACCATCATGAAGATCATAAAATAAGGGTTGGATGAGAATATATGAAAAACAACACTTAACACAAGCTTAGGAAATCAAATGTGGGATGCATCCCCAATGCAACATGAAAGTGTAATAGTGGCCTGACTGACATCTTATAGATAGTCCAAGTCAATGACCAACATCATGCTAAGAAAACCCAAGAAAACTGGGCAACATGCATATCAAGGTAAAAAACTCAAAACTCAAATACTTCAAAGTTAAAACCCATTTTTTCTTTTGGCACAAAAGCCATAAAATGTAATGAAATTTGTGTTTAAACACCATATGCAAAAAATAGCCACCATAATAGTACAAAACCCCAAACCCTCACCCAAAAATCTAGAAAATGTTCATACCTAACCAACCAAGAAAAACTAGTAATCATAAATGGAGGGGAATACTAGTTCTCAGCCTCTTAACATACAACTACCAGAAATAGAAATAAAAATAGAGCTAAAACATAAAAATGGGAGAGATCTACCTAATAGTCAAAAGGGCTTAAACGAGAATCAACAAGATAAAATAAATATCTCGTGGATGCTACCGAAACTCATGGAAAAGAAGGGTCTTGCCAAGATAGATCTAATGAGACTAATCTCACAAAGATCCCATGCTCATAGCTCTCACAAAAAACATAAATGCAATCCTCCAAAAGAGGATTTTGAAAACTCTCTCAAATTTCTAATTTTCAAAAGTGAGAAGTGAGAAATTAATTTCCTCTTTGGATACTTATTCACTTTTTGAGTGAATAATCAATTAAGGGAAATAACTAGGTAACCTTGTTAAACCTTGAATCAACCTAAACAAAAATAGTCTATTCCATGAAATTGGAATTCATCTATTGAAAAACTGCCAAAAATTAAAATTAATAAAATAAGGCCCAAAAACCTTAAAAACAAAACCACAAAAAACCTTACTAACTTTCATGACAAATGTGAACTTCTAAATGCATAGATAGGTTCACAAGTTTAGTCACATAATGTAAATAAGTCCAGATTTAATCAAATCACTAAAATGTTTAATTTAAAAAATTAAATACAATACGTTGACCATGCAAGGATGACATCGGTAAAATATGAACAACTAAATCACTAACTCCATGTGCCATTGCCAAGGATATAAATACTACACACTAAAACACATGATCAAGTGCAATTGCATATAATAGCATGGCCAAAGCAATAAACACATTAAATAACCTAATTTAATCATTTATTTTAATTATACCTAAATAATCCATTTACATCACCCATATTCACATAAAGCATAACAAAGCAAGAATGAAGTAAATTATCATAGCATTAAATCCAACACATAAGTTTTACATAATCAAAGATATGTCCAAATATTGGATAACCAAATATCATCATAAAACTTACTATCATCTCAAAATGACATCATCACATAGATATGATCAACTAAACAACATAGTAATCTAACATCTATGATATTGACATCAAAGATCTGAGCCATAGGTCATCTCAAGTCTAAAAATAACATGAGTAACAATATCTCTTTGAGCAAAATATAACAAGGTAAAGACTAAAAACATGAGAGGCATTGTAGAGGGGAGGAATTGTATTAATGTGGAAATTAATCCCTACTTAATGAATGATATGGACATGAACAATTTTATGCATTAACTAGGAAAGGAAGCTAACACTAAGAAGACAAATTGATAAGATAAAGCACTCGATTAGTGAGAAGATTTGATGAAGTATCAATGAAGGATCTTATGTATGTAATCAATTTTATAAACTCAAAAATAAACTCCTTTTAATGTATAATCATATACTTTTTAAAGGAACACATACCTTACTAAAACTTCCCAAAAATGCAAGGGAAGTGATGATGTAAGGGAGGGTATGCCCTCTCAAGGCCTTTCATGAGTAACAAAGGCAAATGTAATATTACATATACAAGACATTAAATTTCCTTGGCTATAATGGGGCTTTTCTTTCCTATTCTTTCTGCCTAGTGCCTGCACTCTAAATGGGAAAAAAATAGTTTTAAGTGATTTTAAAACACAATACAATATATAAGGCTTTATTTCATTTATCAATCAAACAAAATAAAAATAAAGGTCTTGAGTTTTTTAATGTTTAGACATTATAATTCAAGTATTCTCAACATCATTATTGATAATGTTATTGAGTAGAATCTTTTTTTAAAAAATTGAATATTTTATTTAAATAAATCTTATTATTGTTAATGGTGATATCATAGGTGGCATAATCTTTACTCTAATGCCACTTGTAATGTCCCCTTTCAAAATATTAACAATTTCTCAACTATCTTCTTATAGTTTAAGATACAAGGTCTTCATGGTTTCTCATATATTGTATTTATAAGAAAGTAAATATATACATTTTAACAAAATCATTCCTTTGTAGTTTCTCCCCAAAGATAAAATCTATACCCTTATATATTATAAGGAGAGAAATGTCTCATCCTAAAATATAATTATATTTAATAAATTATTAATATTATATTTGTTCACTATTAAAAAGTTAATATCATTAATTATTAAAATATATTATTATTATATTAGTATTTTTATAAATCATTGAGTATAACTATATTATATGAATAATAAACTTATTTAAATATTATCTTATATTCTTATTTCATTATTATTATCGTTTATATTGGACATTGACTGTTATATTGCACTATTTACCTATTTATTTATCCATGGATATTATTATTATATTAAATGTATTTACTATGATTCGAGTCATTATATCTTAAGGTTTTAAACTATTCTTTTTTGCAATATGAAAAGTGATAATATTAATATGACCATACTAAATAATAGTTTAAATTTTTGGAATATTTAGTTACTATTTATTACTAAATAGTCAAGTGGGGACATCACATATACATGGAAGTTATTGTTGATCAATGAGGGTGATTAGAACATGAGAAAATATTTACAACCTATCCATATCCATGATGGAGAGTTATGAGGAGAGATTTACATTTATGGGAGCAACATGAATGGGGGATCAAGGAAAATGATGAAGAAATATATTTAGCATTCAAGGTGCTTTGATGTTTTTCATCATATGTTTCTATCGATGAAAAAGGGGGATATTTTTGGCATAAATTCCTATGTGAGATTGATGAATTTCTTAGGGATATTATTTTGGAGATGACTAAGTGCTTATGTGTTGCTTTCATGACTTGGTTTGCCATTTTATCGATAGTTCTAGCATAATAACAAAGATAGTTTTGTTTGGTGAGGTTATTAATTTATAAATTTCTTTTATTGGGGTTAGCAATATGCTTGTAGATAATATGTCTATGTTTTCAAAATTAGTTATAAAGTTTCCAATGAGTTATGGAATATTTGCAAGTGACTAGTTGCAAGACACTCTATAGAAGACTATATGTGTTGTTTGTGTTGTACCTTTTTATAGAGATTGAACATGGTCAGCAAGGTTGGATTTTGGTTAGAGACATATTGGTGAAGCTATGTTCAAGATGGTGGAATTTGGTTTTGATTCTTTGAAGACTTGTGAAGGATAATGTGTCAATTATTCCTTGGATTCCATCTAAGTTTTATAATAAATATAAATTATATTATAAATATTATAATGTGTGGAACCTAATTGTAATATCTTATGATGGTCCTATATTATTCATTGTACTTTTAAAATACCTTAAGGATAACTCAATTAGTTATTAGGACTTGGTATAAAGGAAATATATTTATTTTATTATCAATATTATTTTTGGTCAATGAGATCATATGTTGTCATATGTATATTATGTGAGATTTTGATGTGAATTTGTGAAGGACGGAGAAGTATTTAATATTGCTAAGGATGAGTCGTGAACTTCAAAGGAACTGTATTAACAAGATAAGTTTATATTTTAATCAGTTCATTTTTCTTGGATTTAGTGAAAATAGTTATTAAGAAATTTGGATAGTAGGTTTAGTTATTTTCTTATCAACTCCCACTAGGGTTGGAACAACTTATAATAGGGTTGGAATCTCTCGACAAGGATTCACAGTTTCCTAACAGTGACTCATATGTATTGATTATATTCATTTGACTCCTAATAGGGTCACACTATTTTACAAGGAACTTTCTATATTAGTACATTATCTTGTGGGAATCATTCCCACTAGAGTTCTCCCTTTGATCAAGGTATTTACTAGTTAACATATCTTGTGTCACATTGCATGATTTTTATCTTGTAGTTATTGTATCTCTTGTTTATATATTTTAGATTTGTTAAAGTCAGTAAAATTTACTTAGTATATTATGTCATTATGCAATACTATAGTATTATAGATATCAGTTATGCTTCAAGAATATAAATATGACTAGAGAATCTAACACTTTAAGATATAACTAAGAAATACCACATTCATATTATACCATAGCTCATAACTAAGTAATAAGATGATATAGTGAGTGATTAATATGATTGTGAGTTAATAATTATTTAATATAATATGAGTTAAAATTATTTTGATAAGAATATATTTTGTACTATAAGAATATGAATAATATTAATATATGAGTCCCTTAATTTATAGTTATTATCTAGGTACTTTATTCAAGAATAATGTATTGTCTGCATGGCCAATTTTTTTTTAGGAATGCCAGTGGCTTCAATGGTTTGAATCAAATTACTTGGTGATACCATATTTTCTAATACATGTGATATGATGTCCTAACAAAAAGGACACTCAATTTATTATTGTCTCTCTCAATGAAGATGGAAACACTTAGGAAACAAAAATATATTTATATTCAACATCTTCTCAAAGATACTACAAATTTTCTATCATGCTATCCATGAACTACCTATTGTATCATCTTAAAATGGAAGAAATTAGAATTTAAAAGTGTTTATCCCTCCAATTAAGTGATATTAGGGTCATGTCAAGAGTCTTGAATAGGTCTTTACATGGATTTGGCTTATATCCCCCTATTTTGCTTCTTTCTCTCTATTTCTAGCCTATTTCTGATAATTTTTGCTATGAAACTAAGGACTTTGACTTTCTCAGTCAAGGATGACTTAAAGGGTCAAGGTTAACCTTGATCCTAACCTAGGTCAAGGACAACCACAAACCTGACCTAGGGTGGGGTCAAACTTGTTCTTGAACCTAGGTCCAATTTTCAAGTTCTAGGAATTTTGGGATATCAAGCTTCAAAATGTTTCATTTTCTCACTTTTGGGTCAGCTCTTTTGGGTTTTGGAATGATAAACTCTTAAGTTAAATTTAATCTAGGTCGATTTCTAGGGGTTAGGGTTAATTGGTATATAATGCTCCCATCTTAGCCTTCTCTAGAAGTTTTTACCCTAGATATCTATACAAGGAATCCTTCTTCCCTCATTTTGACATTCACAAACAACTATTATCCATCATCCACATACTAGGAGTGACTACCTATTTTTCATAAGGAGATATTATATTGGGTGATCTATTATCAAGCATTCAAGTTTTCTTTTGAAGATCAAGGATTGAAGCATTCAAGCCTTTAAAAGATTTTGGTTCAAGCATTCAAGATTTATCATTCAAACCCTAGATCTAACCATCATGGCAGTGTGATCTTCCTTTAATATCCTTTGTTCATCTTCTAGATATATTCATTCTTCTCTCAAGGTGAATTCCAAGCATAAAATCATGGAGGTTTTAATTTACATTTTCTAATGTTATGTTCAAACTTTCATATCTACATACTTGTTTACATTTCAAATACAATTGCATATCTATTGAATATCATAGCTTCATTGTTAGACTTACTTCTACTATTTGCTAGTATTCTCTATTTAAATTTCATTATTAAGGTTGATTTAAAACAAAGATTTTACCATGGTAAACCCCTTATCCAAGAAACAAAACCCTTTTTTCTTGTAGATACAGATGTGGAATAGCAAATTAAAGTGTAGATTTCAATACCCTTTTTGTCAAACTAGCAGGATCTATGAACAAAAATTTCATCAAAGCAATACAAGTAAAGGTTGACCTTTTGGGGCACAATTGTGCCCCAAGGTAAGATTGTGCCCCTCTATTTGGGTCATGGTTGAACTATCTTTAAAAGAACAAAATATTTCTAGGTTTTCTCCATCTCGACATTTCTAGTTTGAAATAGGTTACAAAATTCCCTAAAATGTACATAGACATTGTTGGACTAACCACTAGCCTTCCCCTTTGGGATTCATGACATGGCTTAATTGCCTCCTATGTTCTATAAGTATAGTGGTTGTATTAGGCATTGATAGGTTGATCTTTTGGTGCAATGAAAACTCTAGCTTGTAACAAGTGGTATCAAAACTTGGTCCTAGGTTCGAATCCCCTTGGGTAATGTTGAGGGGGAAATTGTTGGACTAACAGGTAGACTTCCCCTTTGAGATTTTTGACATGGCTTAATCAACTCCTATGTTCTATAAGTCTATTGGTTGTATCGAGCATTGATAGGTCAATATTTTGGTGCAACAGAAACTCTAGCTTATAACTACATTAGAAATCAGCACTTTCTAGATTTTCCCCACTTTGAGGTTAGTTTTTATCTTCTATTTTAAGCATATACTTCTCAATAACAAGATTATAGGATCTCCTCCTTTCTTTATATTCTCCATTTCTTGGTCTATTTTTTCATTAACCACTTCCTTGTGGTTAATCAATTTGGATCATTCCTTTTGAGAATTTGGGTTGAGGATAGGTCTTATTTTCTTCCTATTCATTTGGATGAACCTGACGCACTTACCCCCTATCTTTCATGGAATTAGATGTCCTATTTTTTTTTATAGTGTTAAATTTCATATTTTGTAGGTCTTTTCTTGCATTCATAGTAGATTTAGTTTATGCTCTTGTATTTTAAATTAAAAATATCAAAAAATCTATATATTCAATAAAATTCAAAAATATTTCTTGTATTTCATTTACTATGAAGATTATGAAGATTCTTTGGTGTGTGGTTATGTTCCTTATTACCCTTATTTTAGAATCTCTTTACCATAATTGTGATTTTTAAGAGAGTGTCATTCATTTTATTATGTTCATGATCTTTCATTTTATTCTCACTTATTCTTTTGTGAATTTAACTATCACTAGTCTTCTTGCATTCAAAACTTCCATTAAAGATTCATGTGGTAGGCTTTTTTTTCTCTTGGATTATGTGAAGGATTATTTGGATTATAAACTATCTCTAAGTCTTTCTAATAATAATCATATTATTCCTAATCTAATGCCTAGATCTCCATTTGATAATCCTCATTCTTCTCATACTTCTAATGGAATTCAAGCTATAGTTCAGGATGCAAATGTGCAAAACTTCTTTGATTTACCTTCTCCTTGAATTCATGATGATATTAAAGTAAAGGGTATAGAAACTTCTTCCAAATCTATTATTCCACCTTATACAACCTTTACTCATGAGCATAATAAGCAATCACCTCCTGCAGAAGCTTTACATGATATGTACACTACAAGATATAATATGATAACTAAACAAGGTTATATAGGTTTAGGACTTGGATTTAATGGACATGGTATTAAGTATCCACTTCATATACCGTCTAAATGAGATTTTCATGGTGCTGGTTGTTTGAAATCTCAAGTTAAGGAAGGTGATATTTATCATCATCCTCCTCTTCATAAACTTCTCCCTACACCTACCTTGGATAACTCTAATATTTGTCAAGGAGTAGCTAAAAAGGAGCATGTTAAATTATTGAATTCCAAAAAATAAATGTTCAAATGTATATTGAAAGATGCCTTATCCAAGTACAAATGTCCTTTTCATTATTGTAATATGTAGTTAATTGTTGATTGTAGTATTTCAAATTATATTTTCATAAATGATCTACTTTAGGAATTATATCTCACTCTCATGCATTTTTACAATTCCTTCATAATTTTATTTAGGGTATTCCCCTCCTATTGATATAATGTAGATCTCTTCTCCTCTTGTCTCTAGACTAGGGGGCAAGAGGCGTATTTTCATCCAATATCCTAGGATCCATTAGGCCTTTTATTTGGTTTAATTGGTATTCTTTCTTTCTATTTTCTATTAAACTAAGATCAAGATATCTTTTCTAATACATTTATTTTGCAAAGGTATCCCTTGTATTCCTTCATGGGGGGCAATATCCTTCCTTCTTTCTTTTATTCTGGAGAATTACTTTCATTATCTTAGTGATACTCATTTATATTGTAATATTATTTTGTCATATTGACAAATGTTTTGACTATGGATAATATTTTAAGAGGTTGTTGTCCTAGGTCATCACCTCTTCTCTATGTTGAAAATTATGTTCTTTATAAATTCTTACCCTTGCTTTGGTGTTAGAGTTGTTTTCCTCATTCCAAAGATTCCTTTTCCTCTTCTTTATTGGAGGCTTGGTGATTGAATCTTTGTTCCCATTTGGTTTATCTTTGAAAGATGATATTTTATCTAAATGTACTCCTCTATGGTGGGGGTCTTGTTGATAAGATCTCTTTCTTTGAGGATCCTTTTTCCATAAGTGACATATTATTTTCACAATTATCTATACTCTTGGATATAGGGGTAAATATCCCTCATTAAGAATATAGTATACATTGTCATTAAACAAGATACCTCCTTGCCTCATGAAGTAGGTATCATCTTCCTCTTCTTTATCATGTCTCATAGATAGCCATGATAAGGAGGGGGGCATATATAAAGTCACCCTTGTGCTATAGCTTTCTATTTATATGCTAAATCATAGAAGGTAATGCACATAAGTTGCTAAATCTTGAAGAAACATGCATTTTTCAAAAGAAAATTATATGCTAAATCCTTTCAAGGTAACACACATAAGTTGTTGAATCCTTAAGAGGTATGAATTTTTCAATTTTTCAATATTCGAAATCTTTCCAAGGTAACACAAATAATTTTCTAAATCTTGAGGAGAGATGCATTTCATATTCATATTGATACAAGAAGGTGGATCTATGGGTATTCCAAAATCCTTCAGAAGATACATTATAATTGCAAGCATAGTTTTTGGGTGAACTATTAGGTTTGGCCCCCGTATTTATCTCTCCCTCTCTCTTGGTGGTTCATGGTAAGGTGGGTATCTTACTAGGTGAGTTAATCACTTCTTCTTTTCCTTCTTTTCACTTTCATACTAGTAGGACTAGATCATGAAGCCATGTCATTTATAGTGTTCCTCTTGTATTTCTTATGTAACCAATTATGCTTTTATGATAGCTTTCCAAATATAATATTAGTATGAGAAATATTTCTTAGCAAGGTTTCTTGATGTAGGCAAGCGAGAATAACTAGGGCCAAGGGCACACCTAGCTATCCAAATCCACCCTGTGAGAATTAACACAATAGAAAACACAACACAAATATAGTACCAAGGAGAGAGAATATGATATCTTTATTGATTCTTCAAGTAAACAACATACATGCCCAGCTATAAGGCCTTTCAATTTACGACCAAAACAAATTACAATCTTCAAATTCTCATTTCCAAGCACATATATTATGTTCACAATCTCACCTCTACCTTTTGTCTACCTATCCTTCTCCCCCTTTTCTTCCTTCTAAAACCTAACCTTAGACTTCGTTAAATACTTGAAAAAATGACTTACAGAAGATTCTAGAACATAGAAAGGCCACAAGTAAGCTCTTTACAAATATTAGCTACCTAATAGAAATTAAATGCAAGAAAAGTCAGCCCAAATTGAAACTAGACACAAACAACTTGACAAATGAAAACTAGCACTAGATATCCACATAAGCTCGACATACCAAGGAATCACTTAGCAAAAACTACAAACTCGGCATCCTCCAACACTTATCAATCAAAGGAAACCACTTGGAAACCAAAGGATTCACTTGACATCCAAAGAATTCACTCAGTAACCAAAGGAACTTGACAACTAAGAATGACTCGACATCTAAAGAGTTCACTTGACAACCAAAGGAACTTGACAGCAACTAAGAACTTGGTAGTCATTGGCAGGAAGAGAAAAAGTGCAGGATTGCAAGGAAACCCAAGATGCTCCTACATCAAACAACTAGGGCTAGAGAAAATGATTCTCATACAAGTGTCATAACCTAAGCTGAATCCAACTCAAATTGAGAAATCCATGTAACATCTTCAATAGGTCTATTGTTCCACTTCACCAAATACTCATAGTAATCTTTTCCTCTTGTGCTCTTAAAAATTCTTTGACTCAATATATGTTCAACTTCTTCAATCTATTTCTTAGGGTAACCATTAGGTACAATGACTTCATCATCTGACTCATGATACTTGTATAAATCAACAACATTGAATATAGGAGATATATCCAAGTCATCAGGTAACCCAACTTCATAAGCATTACCACTGTCAAACTTCTTCAAGATCTTACAAGGTCCGAACTTCTTCATCTTCAACTTATTGTATGTTCTAACTAGAAATCTTCCTTTCTTCAAATGAACCATCAGCTCTTCACCAACTTCAAAATCATGATGTCTTCTAGACTTATCAACATTCCCTTTATATTTTTGATTACTTTGTTCCAACCTCAACTTCACTTCCTTATGCAAAGACTCTATAAAATCAAAAAACTCTTCTCCTAAAATGATTATCTTTTCTTCACCAACAACATCTCTCAAATCTAATATACCTCTAGGATGCTTTCCAGTAACAATCTCAAAAGGTGTCTTCCATATACTCCTATTCACATAATTATTATATGAAAATTTAGCTTGTGCCAATACCATTTCCCAATTACTTGGCTTATTCCCAACTAAAAATCTCAACAAATTACCTAAGCTTCTATTCACAACCTCTATTTTTTCATCTATTTGTGGAATGAATGTAAAACTAAACTTCAATTCAGTACCCATCTTCTTCCATAAAGTCTTACAAAAATAACCAACAAACTTATTGTCTCTATTAGAAATAATGCTTCTCAGTAATCCATGCAATCTCATAATCTTTTTAAAGAAAAGTTTAGCAACATTAATAGGTAGCTATGTCACTCCAATCTAAGAACAAAATCCATATTGATGTCACTCCAAGGCTTCTTGGGAACAATAATAGGTGTATACAAACTAGTATTCTAACTCACTTCTTATGCAATGTGACAAACTCCACAACTCTTTACAAATTTCTAAACATCCTTATACATTTGTGGCCAATAATACTTCTCTTTCAGCAAACTCAATGTCTTATCAATTCCAAAATGTCCAACCAATCCACCACTATGATTTTTGTTAATCAAATTCAACCTCATAGAACTTCTAAGAATACACAACTGAATGCCTTTGAACAACATACTCTCTTGAATGAAATACTCATCATACTTACTTATGTGATCTGTTAGATTTGGTGCTCTACACTCTCTTTATGCCTTAGAAAAATCAAGATCAGCATCATACAACTCTTTCATTTCATCAATACCAAAAAACTTTAACCTTTATTTTAGTCAGCAAAGAACATCTTCTATTCAATGTATCAACAACTCTATTAGTAACTCCACTCTTATGCTTAATAACAAATGTGAAACTTTGCAAGTACTCAACCCAATTCATATGTCTCTTATTTAATTTGTGTTGACTTCCCAAGTATTATAAAGCTTTATGATTAATATACAACACAAACTCCTTAGGAATCAAATAATGTCTCCACTTCTTCTAAGCTTGAACAATAGCATATAGTTCTTGATCATACATAAAATACTTTGTTTTAGCATCATTCAAATTTTCACTAAAGAAAGCAATGGATTTACCTTCTGGACTTAATATAGCTCCTATTGCATTACCACTTGCATCACATTCAACTTGAAATACTTTGTTGAAATTAGGTAAAGCCAATACATGTAATTCAACAACCTTTTGTTTCAAAGTCTCAAAACTCTTATCAGCTCCTTGTGTCCACTTGAATTCCTTTTTACCTCCCCTCATTGCCTCAATCAAAGCATTACAAATAGAACTAAAATCCCTTATAAAATTCCTATAAAAACTAGCCAAACCATGAAATGATCTTACCTCACCCACATTCTCAGGTGTAGGCCATTCCAAAATTGCTTTGACCTTCTCAGGATCCATCTTCAATCCATCACCTAAAATCACAAATCCCAAATACACAATCTCCTCTTGCATAAAAGAACACTTTTTTAGATTAATCAGCAACTTTTCCTCTTTCAACCTCTACAATACTTGTCTCATATGCTCAAGATTTTCTTCCTTAGTCTTACTAGATATCATAATATCATCCAAATAAAAAATCACAAACTTACCCAAAAATCTTTTTAGAACTTCAATCATCAACCTCATGAAAGTACTAGGTGTGTTAGTCAAACCAAAATGCATAACCAACCATTCATACAAACCATATTTTGTCTTGAAAGCAGTCTTCCATTCATTTCCTTTTTTGATTTTGATCTGATGATAGCCACTCTTCAAATCAATCTTGGTAAAATACTTTGCTTCACTCAAACAATCCATTATGTCATCCATCCCTGGCATAGGAAACCTATGTTTTACTATTATCTTGTTAATGACTCTAGAATTAGTATACATTCTCCATTCTCCATTGTTTTTAGGTGCTAATACAATAGGTACAATGCATGGACTCAAGCTCTCTCTAATCAAACCTTTTTACAACAACTCATGCACTTGTTTGTTAACTTCTTCATTCTCTGTAGGTGTCAATCTATATGATGCTTTGTTTGGCAAACTAGCTCCAGGAATTAGATCCATACAATGACTTTTGCTTCTTACTAGAGGTAAACCATCAAGAATATCATTAGTAGTAATGTCTTTATACTCATTCAACAATTCTATAGTTTCTACTAGTACTCAACTATCACTATCTACTATCACTCGATCATTAGTAGCTTCTACTACTCAGTCATTACTACCAACACTTGGTCCTCTAGGAACTATAGCAAAATAAACTTGATTCTTCTTTACTTCCTTTTCAAATTGCTTTCCATTAACCATGCAAACTTTTATTACAATACAACTTACCTCATCTCGACTTTCAATCAAAGGTAGCAATGTTTGTTTCTTTCCATTTACCCAAAGAGTATATTGATTTAATCTTCCATCATATACAACATATATAGCATATTGCCAAGTTCTACTCAAAAAAATATTGACAAAAATCCATGGGCATACTATCACACAAAATTTCATCAAACTAATGTCCAATTTTGAACTTCACAAGGCATTGCTCACTTACCAATATCTTATGCTCATCTTTGATCCATGAAACATGATAAGGTCTGGGATGTTTTAGCCTCTGCAACTCTAACTTGGTAACCAGCTCTTTTGATGCTATATTTGTAGAACTTCCACTATCAATGATCACTTTGTAGCATTTTCCAGCCATCTTATATCTTGTCTTGAAAAGACTTCTCCTTAAAACAGGTTCCTCATCCCTTCCCTTATTACATAAGGTTCTTCTCACCATCAAATTTTCTCCAACCTCAGGTCCACTTGGTGAACCCTCATCATCTCCTTGAATCACAATATTTTTGTTACCTTGTCCACTTTCAAAGGATCTACATTCAAAAGATCTATGACCCACTTTACCACATCTAAAATAATTACCATGAAATCCACCTCTAGAATAAGAATTACCTCTTCTTTGGTAAGAATTAGTACCTCCTCGGTAAGAATTACCACTTTTCAATTTGGTCTTTCCTTTTTCATCATTCTTCCATTTAGATTTTCCTTTATC
Source organism: Cupressus sempervirens (assembly GCA_028749045.1). Classification (NCBI taxonomy): domain Eukaryota; kingdom Viridiplantae; phylum Streptophyta; class Pinopsida; order Cupressales; family Cupressaceae; genus Cupressus; species Cupressus sempervirens. Next base: position 457,953,141 of record CM053787.1, read on the forward strand.
CTACACAAAATTGTCAAATCTGCCACCTTCACCATAAGATCTACCTCTGCCTCTCTGGATACTACCACCTCTACCTCTTTGTCTTTGTTCATGATTCTTTGTCAAGATCTCCTCAGCTTTCAAGGTATATTGATATGCTTGTTCTACACTTTCCAACTTCACAAAACTTATTTCATCTTGTATTCCAGATCTCAACCCATTAATTTACCTTGATATTTTCTCAACATCATCATCCACATGTCCAGATCTAATGTCCAATCTATAGAATTCCTCAGTATATTATTTCACAATCATGTCCTTTTTTTTCAAATTGTGCATCTTTCTCAACAAGCTAACTTAGTAATCAGTAGGGAGGAATTTGTTTTTTAGCTTATTCACCATCTTTAGCCAAGTTCATATCTTCTCCTTTCCTCTCCTTTGTCTATCAGTTTGCAAGTGGTCCCACCATAGTGATGCATAACTTTTCAACCTAGTGACTGTAATCTTCACCTTCTATTATCAAGAGTGTTTTCATACTCAAAGAACTTCTTCATATTAGAGATCCAATCCAACACAACATTGTTATTCAATTTTCCATCATAAGAAACAACTTCTACAATAGGCTTTGAATTTTCCCTAGACAACACTCACAATAATCTTTCCTCATCTTGATCTTCTTCAAGTTTTGGATTATGGCTTGGTGCTACTGCTTCATCATCACTTACATAATCAAGATGTGCTCCTCTTGTCAGGGTTGTTTCCACAAAATCTAATTTGGCTACAATTTGTCTTAATTGATCCAATATAGCATTATCAACATCAACTTCCTCAACAATGCAAAGAACAACCTAATTGACAATTTTTGCTCCATTAAGTGGCTTTTTCAAGAAATTGAGACTCTGAAGGATAGGTCCAACTAGACCAACAACAGGGGGGAAGTCAAGGACCATGAGGCCAAAGGTAGTAAAAACCAAGTGGGCAGCCAGGAAAAAAATAGAAGCAAGGACCCCAGTGACAATCAGGAGGACAAAATCACCCGGCTCGAGTAGAAGGTCCAAAGGCTGGATTTCATCCACGAGGTTGTGACTAAACAGATTGTGGATACCCTCCATACCTTGAATGAAAACATTGTAAATTTGGGGGACTATCTGACCAATGCCGATCTTGTTGGGAATGTGGAGCAGAGTACAGAGCACAGAACTAGCCAAGAGGATCCTCAGAAAGAGACTGGAATCCAGGAAAGCCAGGGGGACCAGATGCATTTCCCCCCGACGATCCAGGAGGAAGAGGCCATCCAGAAGGAAAGTGATGCTATAGAAATCCTATAGGAAATGTAGAAGAAGGGACACTAGTCTGCCCACCAAGCTCTATTCCTGGCCTTTGTTTCCCTGGCTTCGGGCCTTTTTGTTTTTGGCCTTTCGAGGCTATTTTTGTTTTTTCTGACTTTTATGCTTTAAGTTGTTTAATGCTATAAAACTTTGGGTTTCAGGTTCCCTATAAAACCTGTTTTCCAAATCAAAAACATTATTTCCTCTACCATGAACCATCTTTATGAATTAGGTTCCTACAAGATTGTAACCATCTGGAAGTTATAGGTCAAATATGCAGATCTACAACCCTACAACCAAATCTGAATTAGGGTTCTATATAATCCAATCTCCATAAGGATGAACCTCAAACTTTGATAACACCTAACATAGGAAAAGGAGAATAACTAGGGCCAAGGGTGCACCCAGCTATTCAAATCCACCCTATGAGAGTTAACACAATAGAAAACACAACATAAATACAACACCAAGGAGAGAGAACATGATATCTTTATTAATTCTTCAAGTAAATAGCATACATGCCCAACTATAATGCCTTTTGGGTTATGGCCAAATCAAATTACAATCTTCAAATTTTTATTTCCAAGAACATATATTTTGTTTGCAATCTCACCTCTAGCTTCTATCTACCTATCCTTTCCCCCATTTCTTCCTTCTAAAACCTAACCTTAGACATCCTTAAATACTTGCCAAAATGGCTTACAAAATATTCTAGAACATGGAAAGGCCACAATTATGCTCTTTACAAATATTAGCTACCTAATAGAAATTAAATTCAAGAAGAGTCGGGCCAAATTGGAACTAGATGCAGAGAACTCTGCAAATGAAAATTGGCACTTGGTATCCACATGAGCTAAGCATCCAAAGGAATCACTCAACAACAACTATGAACTTAGTATCCTCCAACACTAAGCAACCAAAGGAAATCACTTGATAACCAAAGGCACTCAACAACCAAAGGATTCACTTGACATTTAAAGAATTCACTCGGCAACCAAAGGAACTCGGCAGAAACTAAGAATGACTTGGCATCCAAAGAGTTCAATCGACAACCAAAGGAACTCAGCAGCAACTAAGAACTCAGAAGTCATTGGTAGGAAGAGGAAAAGTGCAGGATTGTAAGGAAACCTAGGATTCTCCTACATCATTCTTATGCTAGTTGATTTGGTTTTTTTAGTACTAACCCTTCTTTTGTGTTGTTTTAGTTTTAATTTTTACTTTTTGCACCCTTGTGCATGTATATTGAGTTAGAATCCTTAGCTTGGGGGATTTTTTCCTTATCTAAGTGTTATCTTATCTCATTTTGAATCCACTTGGATCTCTTCTTCCTTCTCCTTTACCAAGAGTTTACATTGAATCCATACTCTTGTTAAAGTGGGGTCTAAATGTATCATCTTAAAAATGGAAGCACTTCCATGTTAAGATTGTTTAGCCCTCTAAGTAAGTATTCTAGGGTCATTCCAATCACCTTGAATATGTCTTTGCATGGATATAGTTCTTTTCCCCCTTTTCTACTTCTCTCTCACTCTCCATTTCTAAAAATTTTCTTTATGAAACTAAGGACTTTAACTTTCTTGTTCAAGGAAAACCTAAATGATCAAGGTTGACCTTAACACTAACCTAGGTCAAGGATGACCTTAACCTTGACCTAGGGCAAGATCAACCTTGTCCCTAACCCTAGGTCCAATTTTCAAGTTCTGGGAGTTTTAGGATATTGGGCTTTGAAAAGTTTCATTTTCCTACTTCTAGCTCTTTTGGGTTTCAGAATGATAGACTTAAATTTAATTTAATCTAGGTCCATTTCTAGGGGTTAGGGTTAATTGGGATTTAATTCTCCCACATTAGCCTTCTCTAGAAGTTTGTGTCCTAGATATCTATATAAGGAAGCCATCTTCCCTCATTTTGACATTCACGAACAACTACTATCCATCATCCACTTACTAGGAGCAACTACCTACTTTTCATAAAGAGATATTATATTAGATGATCTATTATCAAGAATCATATCATTCAAGAATTCAATTTTTCCATTTAAGATCAAGGATTCAAGGATTCAAGACTTTTAAGGGATTTGGTTCAAGCATTCAAGATTTATCATTCAACCCTAGATCTAACCAGTGTGCTAGTGTGATGCTCCTTCAAGATCTTTTGTTCATCTTCTAGATATATTCATTCTTCTCTCAAGGTGGATTCCAAGCATACAACCATGGAGGTTTTGATATACATTTTCTAATGTTATTTCAAGCTTTCACATCTACATACTTGTTTACATTTCAAATACATTTGCATATCTATTGAATATCATAGCTTTATTATTAGATTTAATTTTTATTCTTGCTAGCATTCTCTATTTCAATTTCATTATTAAGGTTGATTCCAAACTAGGGTTTGGCTAAGGCAAACCCCTCATCCAAAGAACAAAACCCTTTTTTCTTATAGATACAGGTGTGGAGAAATGAATTGAAGTGCACATTGGATACCCTTTTTGTCAAATTTGTAGGATCCACAAACATAAATTTTGTCAGAGCAATAGAAGTAAAGGTTAACTTTTTGGGGCACAATTATGCCCTAGCATAAGATTGTGCCCCTCTATTTGGGTCAAGATTGACCTACCTTCAAAAGGACAAAAGTTTTATGGGTTTTATCCATCTTGACATTTCCAGTCTAAATCCAAATGCAAAATTCCCTAAAACTATACATAGATATTAGAAATCAGTATTTTCTATATTTTCCCTACTTTGAGGTTAGTATTTATCTTCTATTTTAAGCACATACTTTTTAATAACAAGATTATAGAACCTCCTCCTTTCTTCATATTCTCCATTTCTTGATCCATTTGTGTATTGATTACTTCCTTATGGTTAATCAATTTGGATCATTCCTTTTTACAATTTGGGTTAAGGATACATCCTATTTTCTTTCTATTCACCTATAAACATAATCACTGAGTGAGAACTCTTGTAACTAGTCCACTAGGCTACAAATAAATGTTTATTCTCCCTATAAGTCAAATATCTCTTCTATATGACCCTAAATCAGATAGTGGAAGAGAACTTAATTTGGAGCATTGTAATCTATTACCATTATTTTCAACTTAGGCTCTAAATTAATCTTTATTTGGTTATTCAACCCCTTCCATTGTAACCATAACTGCACGAAATCCATGGAAAAACATCCCCCTAGGAATTTTTTTTACTCTCTACTCAATAGAATTCTATATATTTTGGGGATATCCACCATGTGGATACACTATCATCTTAAATATGAGGATATTTTATGATATATATTATACATCCTTTGGTAACCTAACTACTTTGATCTATATTTTTTCTAGTTGTACAAGCACTCTATTTTTGGTTTGTTGTGTTATAACTAGCCTCTAAGATATGGAGAGTGGCATGACAATGTAAGAAACTATGATATTGCTATTTGGATTTAAATGTGTGATTTTGAGTCAAACTCATTGACCCATGTTTCATGAGTAGTGATTCAACATGAATCCATCTCTCATGAGAATAAATGGAACACTTAGCACTCATTGGAGCTAGGTGATGCTCATAGGGGTGAAGTATCAAGAGTTCTCGAGAAGTCACCCATCCTAGTATTACTCCATAGTTAAGCAGACTCGGGTTGGAGTAGTACTAGGATGGGTGACCTCCTGGGAAGTCCCGATGCTTCACCCTTATGAGAATCACCTAGATCCAATGAGTGCTAAGTGTTCCATTTGTTCTCATGAGAGATGGATTCATGTTGAATCACTACTCATGAAACATGGGTCAATGAGTTTGACTCAAAATCACATAGTTAAATCCTGATAGCAATATCACAATTTGACTTGCTGTGGAAATTATCTCCTACTTATCAATGTAAGAAACACCAAAATCATTTAAATTTTTATGGATATTTTTACCAAATATCTTGATACTTAATAGGAATGGAGATACTTCCAATCTATCTTTGAACATGGAAGGCATAGCCTCTCCTTTTTTCACTCTAGGAGTAGGTTCCTTTTGAGAATTAAGTCTACATTATATTTCATATTGTCCAAAGTTCTTAAAAAACCTCCCTCTAACTAGGATAACTTTGTAAAATGTCAAACATGGATATATTTTCCTTGGTCTTCTTGAGTTGTTCAATTACACTATATTTTTTCAAAGACCATGCTAGATTTTTTATTAGGATAGTGGTGTGTCATACAAACTCCTCATTTATTGTATTATCCTTACCTTCTAGAGGTGTGTCATAGGACTCCAATACCATAGTATTAGAATTCAAAGGGAGGTTGTTGCATCTTGAGGGTGCTAGTTTTGAATATTATTATCATTATATTAGTAAATAGCATGGATTCTTTGTGAATTTCCAAGTATCCCAATGAAGTGTGTTTCAGAGAAATCAATATCATTAACATTATTAATATGGATACTACCATTGTTTGGATGGGTATTCCATTAGCACTTTTCCCTTGGCACTCTAGTCATTGTATCTTGCACATTATATTTATTCCCACCTATTATTATTGGTGTAGGAACCATATTTTCTATTTTGGGAAATAATAGGACACTGGTAATTCTAATTTTGTCCTTGGGACAACTTTATCTTTTTTATTTTGTTAGCCAGTTGGTATATTATCTTTTTTAGAAGTTTGAACTCACTTGCCATTTATTTTCTAACTCAACTAGTGGAACAAGTTTTTACATAAAAAATATAGTTTTGGGTGTCTCATACCCTAGTTATATGATGCCTACTAGTAGAGAAGAAAAAAAAAATTATGTTGGTATTGTATTCAATGTTGTTATCTGATTGGGTGTGATTTGAGCTCCTACTAGATATGGTGGTACTGGGGTTACATTATTCACAAGGGAAGGTGTTACAAAGTTTACTCCTCCATAAGGACCAACTTGTTTCATAAACATGATGACCTCCTCAAAGACCCTTTTAAGTGTATCAATGTCTCCAGGAGGGAGCCTTTTGAGGATAGTAGTAGATAACTCATCCATTTCTCTCAAGTAAATTTGAATTGTAGCTTCTTAAGGGAATCTATAAGGGGACTTCATTATTTGATACATCATGTTGAAACAAAGATTAAACCTTAAAATTAACTCAAGGGGTCCCTCTTAACTTAAATAAATTGGTGGTATAAGATAGTTGAATCAACATAAGTATTGAATTAGGATAGAAACTTGTTCTCAAGTAAATGTTAATCTGAGACTAATATCAATGGTAGATTTAGGTACCAATTGAATGCCATTTCACCCAAAGTATAAAGGAACACACAAAGAACCACATCCAAATGCTTGATCTATTTCAGGTATCATATTTGTTTCAAGGTTTCAATGTGATCTTATAGTGTTTATGACTCTTCATAAATGAATTGTCGGAAGAATTTCTCTAGATATTTGGGAAGATCATGGAGCTAACCTTGGATGTGGAGGGGTGAATTATGAGCATTAGAGAAAAATTTCATCATACTTGGTGGAGGTGGAGGTAGAAGATTTTGATTACCCAATGAAAATTTGAAAGTGGATGTTTGTAAAAAAGTGCTTTGTAAATGGTGAAATAGGGGGTGAGGGAGTGAATGAAAGTGAAGAGATCGAATGGACTTAGGAATCCCCCTATCACTACAAGTTTTGTGAAAGTGGTTGAGCACTAGAAACTTACCCTTGTTTAGTGATGACCTTTGTACTCATTCAAACTTGTAGGGAGATAAGGGAAAATCATAATTGTATAGCTTTCTCATATATTTGGATTCTCTAAGGCCCTCCTTGTAGCACCACTTCTATTAAGAATCATTGTTACATGATGGCCATGGCTGAAATTTTTGCAAATTTCTCACTTAAAAAAATGATAGAATAACCAACTCCAAGGTTCTAGGAGGTTATTTTTCAACCGCCTGGATAAATTAGTTGAAGACTAATGTTTATGCTTATGAGGAGGCCTTTTCTAGTTTGAAAAAGACCAATATGAAATTCTTTAAAAAATGGAAAATATTTGTCGAATATTTTATGTCTTCTAAATTTTAATGGATACAAATTTAATGTACAACTTATATGAATTCCTAATTTAACTAAAATTGTTAAGAAATTGTGAAAAAGGGAGTTAAGGTAAGAGGAATTATAAGAAAATTGGTGAAAATAAAATACTAAATAGAAATAATCCATAACATCAATGTTTCTATGAATCAAAACTTAAAGGAAATGGTAGAAAATCAAGAAAATTTAGAGCAATACAAGCGTAAGTTTACTGATGCAATTGTCAATGGAACTTTGTAAGATTTTATGAGATTTTACAATTCATAAAAGCATACAACCATAGAAGTGCATAGACATAAGACAAATTTCTATTAACATACCAAGAATTTCCCTTCTTTGATTCATTTTTACAGAGGTGTTATGCAACTAATCATGTCAAAATTGAATAAACTAAGATCACACAAGAATTCAATACAATAAGACAATTGGACTCAATCACTATTCATGAACATAAAATCACAAAGAAAATGCACATTATAGCAAGAATGGCTTCACACAAAATGAGAGCACCAATTTCATATACTTTATTGCATATAATATCAAACCATTTTACATATTACATATTTGTATTTATAGGGAACGCTCTCCATTGATATAATTTTTGGACCTAGGGCTTTTCCCTTTAAAAAGTATGCAAAAACATTAAATCTATTTTAATTATGCTGAAACTATCTACTAAAAAAGTGTTAAGTAGGCTTGCACTTATAATGTTGATTATATTATAGTGCACAAGCATGTACATGGCTTTAAAATTATAAACTAAATGAAATATAAGAAAAGGGAGAATCTCTACCAAACTAGGAATGAAACTTAGGCTCCATAAACTTCTAAAAATATCATCTTCATCTTATGCATTAGTTAACTACTGACAAACTCGAAAAAAGTAGTATCGGAGAAAAAAGTGCTAGATTTAGTAGCTAATAGTTAACTAGTATCATAGCTCAGAATTTCAAAAATGGCCAAGCCTAAGGAGGTGCAAATGTGTGGAGATTCAAAGGTGGAAATTGTGAAAAAAAGCTCCAAAAGTTTCCTTAAGTCCAAATTTTAAAAATCAAGGATATAGGTCTTCTTCCCTTTCCTCTATAATGATATTAGGGTATGCAAACTTGAATCATTTAACAATTCAAGTCACCTCAAGGGAGTATGTCATATGTAACTCTTTCAACTTAGCCTCTACTTCCCTATGAAAATTATAGACTTCTCTACAAACTTCATCAAAACTTTTCATTTTATTGTCAAACTTATTCAATGCCTCTTAATCTTTGAAAGCTCTCCTTACATCATCCTTTGAAGAAACCACCTCAAAATAAGCACAAAACTATTCCACTACTATCACAGTGGGGCATACATGATATCTGGAGTCATCATAAAAACATTCCAAATTAGTTCTATTGAAGCACTTGTCAACCTCAACTATCTTATTCTTTTCCTTTTCATGTACATCATGAATTTATTTGAATATTAAAATTAGAACTTCATTTCTAGCTCCGATCTTTGCAATCCAATGATTGAAATTATCTAACTCTTCTTCACAATAAATTTCTAGCAGTTGACATCTGATATTTTTGTCTCCCTAATGTTTATAATAAATTTTTCCACATCTCTAGCTAATCTATTATAATATAATGTACCTCTATTATATTATCTAACTTCCTCACTTTCTCCTAGATAGTGTGAAAAATATACATATTTTCTTCTATACTTCTACTCTGAGGGCCTCAAAACTATGTTGCCACTAATAGCAAGCATCCACAAATGGGTCTTTTGTAATGGGATTGGACCTCATTTTTTGAGGGTAACCTTTAATGTTATCTCAAGACTAGCTAGGTCAATGTTACCTATGACCTCTTTGACAAATTCCTTCAGAAGCTCATTTTTCTTCTTTAATGCTTGGATTTCTTCATCACCCCTGTCCAACTCTTGGAAAACTTGTCATAGTGTTGTTAGTACATTTTCTCCATCATGGATATACCTTTCCAAAATGATATCCAATATTCTATAGTCTTTTAGTGCTAATTAAATGTATCCCCTTGGGTAGGAGGTATAACATTGTTCACTACCTCATTATCTTTCCTATCACATATCACAAATCCTAGTTATTGAGGTTCTAGTGACATAATAAGTGGCTGAAATGTTTCCCTAATTGTAAATATATCAATATACTCCATCTTGGATTAGGTTATATTTCTCTACTATACCTCCTTTAAAAACCACTTAAATCTACAACCTTGTGAATACTTTGGCTACTATGAGGATTCGAAGGAAGGGGTGACAAAGCCTTTACCTTTATCTATTCTTTGCTCCAAAGCTCTTGCATCCTCCCTTTGCTTTACCACCTAAGTGACCTCTATTTTTTTTGGAGGAGATAGAGGAAATGGTATTAAATGGATTTAAATTGGTGTGGGAGCTTATGGATCTTTTCCTATACTAGACTCTCCTTATTTTATTCTTGATTCTAGGTGTCTATTAGAGGTGGAGAGATAGCCATACTTTCTAGTTCTAGAGGTAGAGGTGTGTCTTGTTTACCATGAGGTTATGGTAGAACCTCTTCTTGTTGTATTTGCATGAACCCATCACTCATTTTATCTTCTATGGACTATGCATCCCTTATCTCTCCTTATTCCATCTTATCTCCTCTACTCCTAACATGTGTAGAATCAAAATCTGAAAATTCAAATGTATTAAACCCTATTTCCTAAGATGCCTCTCCTTTATCTCAATCCATAGTTTCATAAATTCAAATTGGTTTTTTGTGGGTAGTATGGGTAGTCTACATTTGGCTTCTTCTTCTCTTTTTAACTTTTGTATCCTTGGAAGAATGATTCTTCTTGATGAGAGGAACAATGTCCTTAGGATCATCTTTTTCTTCTTTCCCTTGATCCTTGGGGATTGTTTTTAGGGTGAAAGGGAAAATAGAACTTTTTTTCTTCCCCTTGACATTTTTCTATTCTTGGGTTCAATTAGGAAAGACATCATTCTTTTCCTTTCTAGCACTATCTTCTCAAGGGCAACCTCTTCTTGTATAGGTCCCTCCTCCTCTTCCACCATAGATGGCTTTAACTTGTTCCCCTTTCCTTTATTTTCCCATTGGAAATATGGTACTTATCTTTTGTGTTGCAATACAATGTCAAGCTTCATTGGAAAATTTGATTCCTAGGTAGGAGCAATAATTTTGATCCCCTTATTAATTTTAGACAATTCTTTTAGAGATGGTACATCTAGTAGAGGGGCTAGTGAGAAAGGCCTAGCGACCCATTTTATTGCCAGTTTAGGACATGGTATGTGTGATGCTTGATGTCATCATTTTCTTCTTTATCAGCTGCTACATTTAGAAAGGTCTATCATAGATCTTTTTGGAGCTGTATAGAGGGTCTAGCAGATTGGGAAAATCTTTATTCCATATCTTATTAGAAATATGGAGGCCTAGGATAGACTCAATAAGAGAGAGACTCATCCAATAGTAATCCCAACCTCATAATCATCTATGTAGTTCATCCAATGATCCTTTATCACTACATCTATAATAAACTCTCACCTCATTTCATGCATATACATTCTAATAGGTCTAAAGTATGAGTGTACAATGCACAGGTCCTCCAATGGATATCTTTCCCATTCTATCTTAAAAGAGTTTAGGTCTATATTCTTTAATGGTGTATGTCCCAATACAAATAGGCCAATCCCACATCTTTTAGTACTTTAGTATATATCACTCATAGTTGTCTATAACTAATAACTAATGTTTAATGAGACCAATCCATTTGAAGGATATTGAGGGAGCTTTTTAGGATGAGACATTTTTCAGCCTACCCTAATATATGCAAATATATTAAACTAGATGAAATACACATCAATTTGTGTCACTCGAAAAACAACCTCAAAAAAATCTCTTGGCATAGTCACCCTCAATGAATCTAATGACCATAAACATAAATGTATCATTCACAATCCTATAATTTATATTTTCCTCCTTCAACTCATTTTGTACCAATTGAGGAAATACAATACATGACCAAATATGCCCATCTTGGATGTTCCCCTTTCTTTCCATCCTAGGATATTTAGCTCTTGCTACCAATAGGTGGACCTCATATGAGGTCATATAGAGATTAGGGTCTATCTTTACCAATGTGGAGTGTTCATCCAAGGAGTCACTAATGATAGTGCTCTAGTCAATTATGTTGCTCCTTTTCATAGTATTTTTGATGAAATTGACCATCCAAGTCTTTGAGTGGCTTGAAGCTAGTAATCCATATCTCTTCTCAATAAAATGTAGTACAACATATGTGATATCATATAGCCTCTTCTCATGTCTACTCTTATTGGCTTATTATGTGGAGTTGAGGTGATTAGGTACATTTATTCAACTATCTTGTCTACTTCCATGTGGTTATCCATATACCACCCTAAGATACTTTCAAAGGAAACTGCATAATAATCATTTGAGACAAGAATATGCAAGACCTTTTCATTGTTATTTGGATGGATTCCCAACACTATCTCTCTGGTGATTATCTTTACTAAATTCTCATCTAATACATAGTGGTTTTCTAGATTCATGATAATATTATGGGACTAAATGGACATTGGATACAATACGACATTAACCAATCCTTTTATTACCATAGTAGTAATTAATTCTAACCTCACATGAGGCTTATTGCAGATACTCAAGAACTTGTTCTAGTTGATGTTACCTATCTCTATGTCTCATATCTTAGAATGAAGATCCCCAAATCTTGATTCCTTGGGTACACCTTTGAACTTGCATGTGATAATCTTGGGAGAGAGTTTTTCCTTTGTTATAGCTACTAAATATGATGCCATAGTGATTTGTACAAAATACCATTTATTAGTATTGTGATCCTAATCTCATATATAAAAATATAGCTTAAGAAGACCCCAAAAATATTGAATGGAAACACTAAAAGACTCAAACAGTGACTAAAAATAAGTAACCTTGAAGGTTTCATGCATTGAGTAGGTGCATGCCTACACAACTATACATAAATGTACTAGAAAATATGAATATGTGCATGTGCAAAGTATGTGAGAGTGAATAAGTAATCATAGGGGCAAATACCTTCAAGGAGCCAAAGGGGTGACTCTATGGAGATCACACAATTGTGTACATGTGAATATTTTAATGTGCATAAGTGCAAGGGAACTTAGACAAAATAATAGATGGGGAGTCCTCAGATAACACATGAAAAACATGCGCATGAAGGTTACTTGTAGAGCAAAAGACGTGCATTCATTAGCCAAGAGAGATGCACATGAAAAATTAACCCTCTCTATTTATAAGATATAATGGTTATAATGCCATAATTGTATGTATATGATTGATTATTGAGAGTGGGAGGTGGATCATTAATCACCAAAATTTAAGAAACTTAACAAATTTTAGTATTGTTACCAATAAGAATCAAATATACTACCTATTACAACATTATTGATTAAGAATTCACTTAATATCCATCCATAATATGGATATAACAATGAAATATTCATAGAATAGTAAGACCAATATTTATTTTATGGAAACCCGATTTGGGTGAAAACCATAGTGTGAGATTGTTGCTAACAAATATATATACTGTTTTTGAAATATGCTCTGTTAGGAGCTTGTCAGATTAAGGGTTACAAAAACACTATTATGTGTATCCTATTAAAGGATTTTCCTCTAGACCTATTAGATTCTTTACTCTATTAGGAGTAAATTTTTTAAAGGATTTCAACACTCTAATCTAAGAATTCTACCTTGTTAAAGGTTTTGCAATAGACTAATTAGGGTCACCCTTTAAGGGATTTTAACTGTCACAATGGTAAGAAGGTCAAAAAAATAATGATCTCTAGTTTGCACTTGTCTTTCTATATTAGATCCCCTTACCCTTATTAAGTTAAGAAAAACTTTCAAAGATGGTACATATAGTAGAGGGGCCAATGGGAAAGGCCTAGTGACCCATTTATTTGCCAACTCAATGGCATAGCAAACCTAATGCTCCATACCATCATTTTGTTCTTTATCAAATTTTCCATTTAGAATGGTCTATCATAGATCTTATTGGAGTTATAGAGAGGGTCTATCACATTGGGAAAATCTTTATTCCATATTTTATTTGAAATCTAGAGGCCTAGGATTAACTCAATAAGAGAGAGACTTATTGAATAGTAATCCCAAATCTTGACCTCATAATAATATATGTAGATCATCTAGTGACCCTCTATCACTGGATCTATAATGAACTCTCACCCCATTACAAGTGTATACATTCAAATAGGGTCAAAGTGATTCAGGAGCATCCAGAGGTATAAGGGCAATCCCGTGTCACCCAAAAAAATGTACTTAGACTTAGTTTTTGTTTCATGTCTTTACATTTTTGGATACCCATTTGGCTCAAATAAAGGTTCCAACTCTCATAGTTCAACTATCAGTGCATTTGAAAATCTCCAAAAAAATAGGAGCATGTATTTGGGCCATCATTTCGGTAAACTAGAAGGTGTGAATTGGCCAGATGAATGTAATCATGATTTAGAGCATTCTAGAAAAATAATTAGGTCAATAGGCCCCACAGTTTGAAAGTTATTGCAGTTTTTCAGGTTTTGGAGACCTCCTAAGAATGCTTCAAAGTCAGGTTTGGGGCATTAAATGACCTCGAAAAGGGTCAAAAACTTGGGGACAAGCAAAGCTGGTCTATAGGGCTATAGAGCACTTCGGGAGCTTTCCAAAAATGTAAACGGTTCATCAATCGGAGCTACGGTTCAAAAGTTATGCCTCCCGGAAGTTCGGTTACCATTTCTGGATTCTTCTAGATTTGCACTGACTTCTAATGCAGCTTTCGAAACCTTCTATTTCATCGGTGGATGCCTACTAGCACTTTCTAGAATGTAATCCTAGTCCTTAACCCTTTAGGGTCTATTTGAGGAGATTTTTGGCATTGTAAAAGGCAGTTCGGAGTGGAGTTTGAGAGGAGGTACCATAAGGAGAAATTATCTCCAGATTTATGCTATTGTAAGCCCTTAGGGCATGTTTTAAAGTTTATTTTCCTGTACTAGTTGTACTAGCTTATTTTCTCAATTAATATAATTTCCCTTTTTTGTTGTTTCCATTCTGTTCTTGGGTTGTGTCCCCATCACAAAGTATGGGTGGACAATGTGGAAGTCATCTAATGGATATATTTTCCATTCTATCTTAAAAGATTTTATGTTTATATTTCTTAATGGAGTATGGCCCAATACAAATAGGCCAATCCCACATCTTTTGGTTCTTTAGTCTACATCACTCATAGTTGTCTACAATTGATGACTAATATCTAATAAGACCAATATGTTTGAAGGATATTGAGGGATATTTTTAAGATGGGGCATTGTTCAAACTATCCTAATATATGTAAATATTTTGAACTAGATGAAATACACACTAATTTTTCTCACTTGGGCCAAAAATTAAATAAATAATCTCTTGGAATAGTCACCCTCGATGAATCTAATAACCACAAAAATTAAGGTGTCATTCAAAATCATATAATTTAGGATTTACTCCTTCAACTCCTTTTGTAATAATTGGGGAAATACAATATAGGGCCAAGTATGCCCATAAAGGTTTCCCTTTCTTTACATCCTTGGATATTTATCTCTTTCTACCAATTGGTGAACCATGTATGAGGTCATATAGAGCCTAGGGTCTATCTTTACCAAGATGAGTTCTTCATCCAAGGAGACTCTAGTGATAGTTCTCTAGTTAATTTTATTACATCATGTCCTAGTCTTTTTGATGAAACAGACAATCCAAGTCTTTAAATGTCTTGAATCCAGTAAGCCTATGACTCTTCTCAATAGGACAATGTAGTACATTAGATAATGACTCTTCTCATATCTACCCTTATTGGGCTATTATGTGGAGTTGAGGTCATCAGGTCTTCTCTTGAACTATCTTCTCTACTTCCACAAGGTTGTCCTTATACCACCACAAGGTGCTTTCAAAGGAAATTTCATAATAATCATCTAAGATAGGAAGATGGTAGACCTTTTCATTGTTATCTAGATTGATGTCCAAAAATATCTCTCTAGTGATTATCTTTACTACCCTCTCATCTAATACATAGTAGTTTTCTAGAGTCATGATAAGCTTAGAGGACTAAATGGAGATAAGATTTAATACAACATTAACAAATCCTTTTATTACCATGGTAGTAACCAATTATGACCTCACACGAGGCTTGTTGTAGATACTCAAGAACTAGCTCTAGTTGATGTTTGCTAGCTCTACATCACTTATCTCAAAATGAAGATCCCCAAATCTTGATTTCTTGGGTATGCCTTTGAACTTTCATGTGATAGGCTTAGGAGAGGTTTTCTCCTTAGTTGTATCTATCAAAGGTGACGTGATAGTGATTTTCACAAAAAAACTATTTTCTAGTATTATGATCATAACCTCATATATGAAAATACAACTCAAGAAGACCCCAAAAATACTAAGTGGAAAGACTAAAGGACTCAAATAGTGACTAAAATCAAGTAAACCCTAAAGGTTTCATGATTTGGGTAGGTTCATACCTTCACAACTACAGAGAAATGCACTGTAAAATATAAATATGTGCACGTGCATAGTATGTGAGAGTGAATAAATACTCATAGGAAAAGAGACCTCTAGGGAGCCAAATGGATGACACTATGGAAATCACACACTTGTGGAAATGAAAATATTTTCATGTGTGAAAGTACAAGTGAACTTAGACAAAATAATAGATGGGGAGTCCTCAGATAGTACATTCACACCATGCACATAGAGAAGACTTGCAGACCAAAAGATGTGTACAGTCATGATCTAAGAGGGATGCACATGAAAAGTGAACCCTCTCTATTTATAGGATCTTATGGTGCTAATGTAATCATTTTATGTATATGATTATTTACTAAGAGAGGGGTAGGGGTTGATCAATAATCACCAAAATTTAAACAACTTAACAACTTTAAGTATTGTTACCAATAAGAATTAGTACTACTTGTAACAACATTATTAGTTAACAATTCACTAAAAATTCATCCATACTAATGAAATAACAATGAAAAATTTACATAATAGTAACACCAATATTTATTTTGTGGAAACCCAATTTGGCTAAAATCCATGGTGTGAGATCATTGCTCACAAATATTTGTACTCTTTTGAAATAAGATCTATTAGTAGCTTTCCTAGTGCACCCTATTAAAGGATTTTCCTCTAGACCTATTAGAGTCTCTAATCTATAAGGAGTAACCTTTTTAAGGGATTTTAACACTCTAATCTAAGAATGCTACCATGTTAAAGGTTTTGTAATAGACTTATTAGGTTCACCCTTTAAGGGATTTTAACTGTCACAATGTTAAGAAAGAAACAACAATAAAGATCTATAGTTTTCACTTGTCTTTATATATAAAATCCTTTTAAATATTCATAACAAAAGTACATACCATTAGCCATCTATATTCTCAACTATGATAAAAAATCACTTGTTGTTGCTATACTCAGATAGCTCTATCTACTCCTTCTTCTCTTTGTCTTATGAAACAATATCTTTAGTTACAATACCTAAATCATATTCTCTCTTTCTTTAAATAGATCATGAAAATCATAAATCCAGATCCAAAAATCATAATTCAATCATCTCATTTTCTTATTTTTGGTGCAATATTGCCTTTGTATTGTCATGTGTAGAAACTTCTCAAATAATCTTCTTTTCCTTATTCTCCACATATCATCTTGATGTTCTTACAAAATCCTAATACTAACCTTGACTTCCATTCCTTGTACCTATAGATTGTGACAAGATATGCATTATTCTACTAAGGTGCTTAATCCCTTTCACTAATATGGCATATGGTCTCTAATATTGTAATGAGGAATCAAATCACTAAAACTGCTTCCCATTGATTTTTCCAAGTGTTACCCAATAAGTCTTATTGTCATCCAATGTTCCCTTCTCTACTTACTTTTATAATATGTCGTATAATGGCATGGTAATAAGTTAAAAAAATATTAAAAATAATATTGAAATAAATTTAAAATATTATAATTGTTTATCATGCAATCATTAAGCTCCTCTCTTCATTAACAACTTGTATGATCAGTTATGCCGACAATATCCCCCTTTGGCATTGATGAAAAAACATAAAGATAAGAAATACAAACATTTTCCAAAATTGATCTCCCTTACACAATATGATCTTTCTAAAATTTTCCTCAACTTCATATCTATCTTTTATCTTTTCTTTTTTCTATTGGAAATATAATGACAAATAGGTGATGAAGAGGGGGTTAGGAGGATGATTTAGGAACCACTTAAACTTTTCATACTTAGAATAACTCATCTTTACTTCATTAGATTATCTAATCTACTTTTGTGCATGAACATAAATTAATAAATAAATCAACATCATTAGAAACTTGACACAATATTTGGTAACCCAAAAACCCTTGAAGGAGAAGGTAAAACTTGGGTAGGGATGACACCCACAATGCTTCATTACTATAGTAATAAAGCTGGCCTGTTAGGGATTACAAGTGATCACTTTGTTGATCTTAGATTGGTTTTGAAAGGTGAGTGTCTATACACTTAAGTCATTATAAGTCATTTTCTTAGTTCATTCCAAATAAGTAATATATGTCGAGCATAACATATAAGATAGAGCATATCAAGTAAGTAGTGAGTGCCAAGCCACTCAAGTGCCAAGTCACTCAAATGACAAGTAGATAGTATGTGATGAGTGGTTCAAGTGCTAAGAAAGTAATGCATGGAAAGTCATTCAGATACCAAGTGACAACATTGAAGTTATATTTAGTTCTAAGCACCAAGGACTTCAGTACCGAGTAATACAATTTTGACATAGTTGTTTGTATTGGCACAAACTACTATGTAAACCATTTTTGAGCTAACTCAAGGATGGTCTTACAATCTTTGTTGATAAGGATGAATCTTAAATGTGAATCCATATGCATTACATGCATCCAATCATAAAAAGGGAAGTTTTAAGTG
Organism: Cupressus sempervirens; assembly: GCA_028749045.1. NCBI lineage: Eukaryota > Viridiplantae > Streptophyta > Pinopsida > Cupressales > Cupressaceae > Cupressus > Cupressus sempervirens. The sequence continues at coordinate 457,971,492 of CM053787.1, forward strand.
GAAATATGAGTGAATCACTACCATTGATTCATACCTAACCCTAAGTCACCTAGGTATTCTTAAGGAAGACTAGTGCAGTGGCACCCATGAAAGAATTAATTTGCCATCATTATGTGTTAATATTATGCATAAATGTAAGCATGAAATATGATATGGGTGAAGGACTCCAAAATGGTTAATATCTTATCATTTAGGTACAATTTTAAATCAATGGGCAATGAAGCAATAAAACCAATGTAAAACATGTAACTAAACTAGGCAAGAAATGGTTTGTAACCATTAAGATAGTCTGTAAAAGACATCTCATGATGTAAATAGAAGGGAGGAGAATTGACAAGTGTGAAATAGAGAAAAGGTTTTAAGAAGAGAGTGAATTGAGAAGAAATTCTCATGGCTCTCTAGTGGCAACCAGAGAGCCATACTTTGTAATCTATCATTAGCATATAATGGTGTGTTTTTTTTTATTTGAATAATGTTTCAATCTTCTCTATATCAATCTTTTGTACTCTGAAGCATTTAGTTGCAATTCATTGGTTCATTGATAGGAAGAATGTTATAACAATTTGGTTCGGGTTCCAAGTTAAGAACAATTAGTTTCATATTACCATTATTTTATTGTCATTATTGTGCTTGCTCCACATCAAAGATAAACCCTAAACTTTTTAACAAATTATAAGGAGAATTGAAGAGAGCTTGCATGCACAAATAGAGCATTCATGGTGATTAAGGTGTTATGAATTGAGTTATATTGTAGAATCAATTAATGGAGAACATAAGAAAGGAATCATAGGAAAAGAAATATACATCTGATTAGAAAGGATTAAGTACACATCAGCATAGAGGTGATCTAACATTGAGAAATAGAGTGCTAACTATAGGATCATTGCTAATACATTTTAATAAGTGAATTAGTTAAATCTCTTAACAAAGCAGTCCTAATAGGCTATTGTAAATCCTTCAATAAGGTGCTTACTTAATTGTGAGTTGAAGTCCTCTAATCAGACACACTTTTACTAGGCTGTTAAAATCCTTTAATAGGGTAAGACCTAATAGCCTTTATAATCCTTTAACAAGGAAGACCTTTCATAGGATAGATCATGTTTCATGATTAAACATTGTAACTTCATTGGATACACTATATTACTGTAGTAGTGAAGATTTTTGGGTGTCATCTCCACCCCAGTTTTACCTTCTCCTTGGAGGGTTTCTAGGTAATCATATCTTGTGTCATATATGTGTGAGTGTTTACTTATATACATGCTTTAGACATACATGCATAATATGGTATATCAATTTACTTGTTGAATTGTGAGATGGATGCAAGGTGAATGATTTTTATGGGCAAAATTTTGAAGCACCAATTCACCCCCCCCCCCTGCAATTAGAGTTTACTTTTCCTATTATAATTCCAACATGATTTTGGTGATCTAATCTATTAGGAGTGTGAAGGACTATTAGGTCCACCTAGTTAGAGGATTTGACTAATGTACTTGTTAGGATGAATCAATAGGTTTATCCTTACTTTGTAAATCTATTTATTGAAATAGATCCTTTGAATAATATGATCACTTAACAATGCTGGATTAGTCTCTTCTTTTCCCTTTATACTGCTAGGTATCCTACTAATCAAACTATTCTTTCATATTCCTTATTCAATTATACAATCTTCATATTTCTCATATTATGAATCTTTGACAAACTAATTTTCCTTCCTTATATATCTATCAAATAATATCTCCATTCCAAGTTGGTTCAAACAAGAAATATCTTCACAATAGCCAAATTATACCTTCAAGTCATCTAAATGTAAATGCTCAGGCCACACTATGCTTTTTGGTGTTATTTTGATGCTTAGACAATACAATGATTTTAAGTGATATTATGGCATTTGGGTAACACTAGATGCTTAGGTAACACACTAGCACTCAGGTGATATTGGAGCATACTAACTTGAACTAGTAGCTTGGTTCATTCTAAGAACTTGATGAGAATTGTGAACTCAGTTCACACTAAGAACTAAGCTCACACTAATAAAGCTTAGTTTACATTGCAAATCCTTGAATTTCTCAAGCTACATTGAAACATGTTGTCTGATGGAAACCTCGGTTGCACTATTAATTGACCTTCCTAGATGACTTAAGTGTCATGTAAGGACAAGAATTTCTCCTTAACCCTACCTTCTCTTAGGGTCTCCTCTAGGCTACTTCTCTAGCCTATTAGTGTTCTCACACTAACCCTAACTTATAAGAATTATATGCCCAATCCTCCCTTCATTCAACTTGTCCACATCAATGTAGAACTCAACTCCATCCAAGCAACACTCCTTAGATGCTTTATAGGGTCATCCACACCAAATTACCACACATGATCATAACCTACACAAAATGGAGATAGATGATTTTTTCTTGGTCATTGGGGCCATTCCAATGCACATCAACCAAAAATTCATAGAAATCTCTATCGATTTCAACAAATTGCTCCAAACTAGGCATAATAGGGCTTTAAGGAATTAGGCCTCCAAAGTCACCTTTTGTAACATAACTTTGAAAAAGGATTAAAAAAGTGGCAAAAAAACTTCATATCCTAATATCCTTTTCGAAGATCTTTCAGATTCACCTAGTCTCACTTCTCCAACTTGTTCATATAGTGGGTTGCTATTTTTAAGCCTAAAATTAAGGGTTTTTGAATATGCTGATAGAATTCATAAGGGTTTGTTCAAATCCCTATTAAAACATGTCACCATGACTTCTTTATAGGTGCAATATTTCTTCACCCTCATATCCTTCTATCCATCCACTTGGATTAAAGAAACAAATGCACTCAATCCCATCCAAAGCTATTTCAACCACTGTGATCCCTAACCTTATTCATTTGACTTGCCTAGGGCATCACTATAATAATGCCAAACATGATTTACAAGGACCAAGATTTTAGAAGCCTATATTAAAAGGAGTCATCTCACACATTCCAAGAGATCATACAAATTCCACTGTGGAAAGGTGAGTTATGACTTCATTTTCAAAAACTAACTATTTCAAACCAGTGAAAGTGAAGAAACACAAGATTTTCCAAAATGAAAAGACCTATCTAATAACACATAGTATCTTCTATTTAAATCTACTAACTCATTCACAAGTCATAGTATAGGATACAATCCATTGAATGGCTCAATAAACCAAATATGCTCTAACTGTGGTAAAAATGCTCAACAAAATGGTTTGTTCATTAATCAACTTTCATTCAAATGTTGTCCAGCCTCTATCACAAGTTGAGTGAGGTATTATATAGTCTAACATACCTATTCCAACTTCTCTAAAGTGGTTATTCTACCTAGTTCTTCAAAATTCACCTTTTTCAATAAAATTTTCCATGACAACTTTTGCAATTTTGTAAAGTTGTCATGCAACTTGACAACTTTTTGCCTAGTTAGACCAGAATTGGTCAAGACCCTATGAAACTCTACCAAGTGCATGGATATGTCACTTATGACATGAAACCATCATTCCACCCCTTATTTTTCCAATCTATCCCACCAAATTACCAAATGTCAATTTAGAAAATATTAATAGTAATTACTCACTACCTAGCAACTTAGGACAAACAAGTAACAGTGAAAAATTCCAATGACCCAATTAGACCCCCTAATGGCTAAGTCAACTCTAGGACTTAACTATCCCCTTTTTTACACTTGTGGCTTAGCTAAGGCTACTACAAGCCAAAACTAGACTAGGAGCTCTAGGTTACTAAGTAGTCTTACCTAGGTGCTCCTACACCATTCTCCCCACAAAAGTAAATCATGTCACTCCTATAGGAAAGATGTTATTAGCAGTTCCTAGCTTCTTGAGGTCTATAGCTACAACCCATGCTACCTTTGATGTTGGCTTAGCTTTCCATTTGATGAAGTGTTCCATGTACACCTTGTATCTAGTAGATTTCTTGACCCTTGAATGTAGTACTTGTTAGAAACAATAGTCCACCAAGATAACTGAGGGGGTGAATTAGTTATCCAATTAAAACATTTATCAACCTTAATTAATCTTAAACATTCAATCAAATTAAACAACAACCATAACAAGATGCACATACATAATTACACTAGATATGTTAACTTGGGAAACTCTTGATCAAAGGGAAAACCCCGATGGGAATGATGCCCACAAAGATATATATATATATATATATATATATATATATATATTCCTTGTTAGAGGATGGACCCTCTTAGGAGTCTATAAACACATTCAATACATAAGAGTCCCTATTAAAAGACTTTGAATCGCTGTTAGGAGATTCCAATTGTATTAGGAGTTGTCCCAATGCTATTAAGAGTTGTGCCAACCCTGTTAGGAGTTTTAGAAGATAGAAGGATCCACTATCCAAACAACTTCTAAGGCAAGACCACTTAACTCACTATCCAATTGATGTCTCAACTATTCCTTGTAGAGTAATAGTTCTTGTTGTGCTTTATCCTCTTTCCTCTATCTTGTCAATAGGACCAATTACTGTTAGACCTTGTAGACTAGGTCATGAACCTTGGATCCAAGTATCAAACTTTGGATCACTAAATAAAACCTTAGAAATGAAGTTCTTTCCAACTTTTCTCTTCTTTGATTATCTTTGCATATCAATTGTTTCTCTTCTATACCACTATTTGTGCTTCTTGCAATCATCCATAGAATCATATACAATCAAAGGAAAATATCATTCCTTTATATCAAATCCATAAAACAATTCCCTAAGTTGACTATTTCACCTTCTCAATTAATTATTATAGGACCTCATTAAGAACACATTACACTTAGGGATAACATTAAGTAGTCATCTTGTAACTTGAATAACTTTTCATACATGTAATATTATGATGATAAATCTTATCACATCATTACCAAAAAGTATTCTATATGCCTTTACCCTTGCTTCTCATAATAACAATTCTACTAAGATATTTAAGAAGTTTACTAGAACATGCTTCTATAAACTCTATCTTAGAAAAATCTTCACAAAACATTACATAACTTCTTCTAGAATTAATTAATTATTCTTCCAAGGTCATATACATATACTAGACACCTATTATTATCTCCCTTTAACCTTGCTAGTGAAACTACTCAACAACTTGTCCATACCAACTTGATCTTTCCATTGTTTTTATGTCAGATACCACTGAAAACTACTATGTTGACATCAATAAAAAACACACTCCTGAATGTAACATACTATCATGATAATGATCTAATAATGTTCCTACAATACTCCCCCATAGAAGTATCATCAATATTCATACTTCCAAAAATCTCCCTCTTTGACATTGATGGCAACATAGATGAAAAACATCTAGTTCCAAAAATACCAAACTTAAAAGATTGTTATCCTTTCTTTTCAATTCCTATCATTATCCCCATTGATATACCTCAATGTAATTTATATCAAATTGTTCTTTATGATGTAATCTCTCCCTTTAATGTACTCTATATCAAACTATATTTCATGATATAATCTCTCCCCCATTGACATCAATGTCAAAGGTTTCAACAACCATCTATCTCTAAAACAACTATCTCTAACTTGCTAAGTGTCCAAAGACATTGTTCAAAACAACATCCATCAAGAGTCCTAGATGACACTATCCATCAAAAATACTCCCCAATATAGGAAGCATCAAAATTTAGTCTGGGCAAATATTAGTGCTCTATGACATTGGACTGATGCACTCTTACATCATCTATTATGATGTACATAGGGTATAACCCCTGGCATACCTCACAAATACTTAAAAGTCTCTATTGGAATAGGCTTAGTGAAAATATATACAATCTGCTCTTTTTTTCTTACATATTCCAATCTAATTTCCTTTTTTAAAACTTTCTCTCTCAACATGTAATACTTGATAGAAATGTGTTTAGTCTTAGAATGCAATGCTGGACTCTTTGACATATTCATTGTGCTTGTGTTATCACAATGTATGACAACAAGTTCACTACATTCTATCCTTATATCCTTGAGCATATGCTTCATCCAAACAACTTTATTATATTTTTTTGTTGTTGCAACATATTATGCCTCTTTTGTACTCTGTGAGATACAATCATGCTTCTTGGTTAACCAAGAAACAAAAATATGTTCCACAATTGGTGCTCTTTCTATCATATATACTACCTACCTGATCAACATTAGTATAAGAATATAAAATGAGATCATTAAATCTATCATACCAAAATCCAAACTTCAGAGTTCCCTTTAGATATCTAAATATCCTTTTAACTAGTGCATAATGTGCTTCACTGGGATAAGCTTGAAATCTTGCAACAATTCCAACTACATTTTCTATATCCATTGTTGTGGGAGTCATATATTGCAATCCTCTAATCATAGATTTGTACTTCTTTTGCTCAATAGTAGGTGTCTCATTCTTTATAGATAACTTGTGTCTAGTTACCATAAGTGTTCTAATTGGTCTTCATGTTTTCAAACCAAACCGTTTCAATAGACCATTCAAGTACTTAGTCTAAGAAATAAAGATTCTTTCTTTATCCTACACAAATTGTAATCCTAGCAGGTATTTTATCTCTCCTATCATATTCATTTCAAATTCCTTCTTCATTTCTTCTAAAAATTTGTCACTTTCATAATCATCTCCTCCAAATATGATATAATCAACAAATATTATCAAAATCATCAATCCATCATCTATTTCTTTCCAATATAGATTATTGTCTTGCACACCTTTGTTAAATCCAACTTTTGTCAAATGCTTCTCCAACCTTGCATACCAGGTTCTAGTAGCTTTCTTTAAGCCATACAATTCTTTCTTCAATCTACATACCATGCACTTGTCACCTATTAAAGGAAAACCTTTAGGTTGTTCTATGTATACCTCTTATTCGAGTTCTTGTCATGCCCAAACTACGTGGGCATAAACACACAATTTTTTTTTAAAATTAAAACGCTCTAAGATGATATGGTTGTGATCACAGTTTAAGTATAGGTTCTCTACACTATTAAATTTTACTCTCATTATTAAGTTGATATCAACAATAGTTATTAGATTAAGATTATCACAATATATAGAGATTAATTGATTGACAATGCAACCTGCACTAGATTTTAACTTAACAAAACTAACTAACATTATCAAATAAATTGAAAAAAAGATTCTACTAAAATAGAACTAATCTCTAACTTCAAGATTGCTAACCTACAATGAAACTAATTTCGAAATCAATATATAACATTATCATAATACTGATCAAACAATACCCTTAATTAACTATCAAACCCACCTTCGACATCTAACATAATTCCTCATAACACCACTTCATGTAAAACTAATTTATACTAATTAAACCAACACTAACTATACAATTTCATAACATATTAATTTAATAACTTACTTAAATTAATACAAAATCTAAATTAATTAAATTAATATCTAACTACACTTACTTTTTACAAAAATCTAAAATACTTAAAAATACATTCTAATATATAAAACATAAATTAACTATCTAAATCTTACTATATATATATATATATATATTTAAAAAAATTAACTATTAAACAAACATAATTAAACAACCAAATAATTAAAACTAAGACTAACTAAATCTAAACTTAATTAAATTTAAAACTCACTAACTTTTAAAATAACAAAACAACTAACTAAAAAAAATGTGCCAACATTCTAATTTAAATCTAAAACTAACTAAATTCAATAGAATCTAACTACAAAGAATATAAACTAACCACTCACTTAATCTAAACTAAAACTAACATTAAAAAAAGAACACAATAATTAAATTATAAACAACAATTAATTCGACGAAATAATGACTAGCTATCAATCACTAATTTTAAAACTATCTTAAAACTAAATTAAACTTAACTTATAAACTTAAATAATACAAACTATACTAAAACTAACCCTATCATAAACTAATCTAAACTTAGTTAAACTAACCACAACATTAAACATACCTAACACTAACCTATACTAACCCATCCCAAACCTTAACACTAACTCACTATCACACCCATCTAAATCCTACCTTATTCCTCTATACCTATAATAGGTGTGCACTATCCACCCTCCCTACCCTCATGGTGGCGCCCAACTACCACGCAGATATCCATCATGACAAAGTTTGTAGTGCTTCCCAAGCATTTTCCAGGCTATACACTCTGCCCAAGGTGATATGGTGCACTGACCAAGGTGGGGTGCAAGGATAAAAAAGAACATAAGATGCAAGACTTAACTAAACCTACTTCCCCATGCACTTTCTCCAAACGCTCTGTCTAGTAAGAGGTGCTTTGCCCAAGAGTACCTAGCACTGACCCAAATCTAACAAGAGATGTGGCGACCAATGTTTAAAAAGGGTGGGAGAAAGTTTTGAAATACAATTACATAGGATTTCCAATCCCAAAATTACAAAAATTTAATTGAATTTTCTTCATGACCCTCATCAAGGGATTCATAACAAATTCTGCAATACATTTCTACGAACCGTGGAGGAAACAAAATCTAATCAGGTGACAACGAGCATGACCAAGAAACAATTCAAACATGCAAATTCATACAAGGTTTTCATAATAGGATTCACAATGAATCAAAATTATGGAAAGGTGGATTTTTCCAACAGGAGATGTCAGACACAACACCAAACTAGGTGCCCAATCGGGCTATAAATCAAGAACTTTCGTTCTTCCATTCTTACATGCCAAAACTCATACGTGGTTTGTGCTGACAGATAGGGGCCCATAACACCCTACCCTCTCTCCCTCTTCTCATCTTGAGAAGAGACTCTACACTATTGGAGTCCAACTAAAAGGACCTTTCTCAAAATTGGCCACTTCTACCCTCTCCAAGGGTGAGTAATGCCAAAACACCCATGCAAGAAAATCTCAAAATTCAAACATAAACAAGAAAAGAAAACATTTAGAAAAACATGGTTTTCAAATCTTCCCAACATACCCACAATCATACAAGAATTCAAACATCAACAAGGTAGCATAAGCATGAAACAAACATGAAAATCTGAACAAGGGAGATGAGAATTCCTAACTGCACAAAGAGGTAATGGAAAATGAACAAGTTTGAGTAGAGCTTTCCCCTTCCTTGCTTCAATCTTCAAAAACTCCTCTCTAAATGTAGAGATTGGGTAATCCCTCTACTAGACCAAGAAGGGCCTCTAAATAAGCCTCAAACTCAACCACCAAAGGGATCAATAACTTCTCCCACCCACCTACAAGTCTAGAAGATCCTAACTCAACCCATACTATGGTTAACCACTAAGTGGAGGTGAGGTGAGACAACTCATGGTAGCCATAGTCAATTTCCGCACAAAAGCAAAAAGAGACTTTTTGAGTGGCCTCAAAAGTCAATAAAAGGGGCTTAGGGGTTGGAAAAGACCTCCAACCCATACCCATACCCCTTGGGTATAAATATTTCATGTTTTAAAGCCTTAGGAATAGGTTTAGAGCCAAACAAAAGCTAGGAATTAAATAGGACCATCTAACAACTCAAAAATGCAGATTAAGCACTAATCCAAATTAAGGGTGACTAAACTTGATTAAGAACCCAATTAGCAAACTGACACTAACTTAATCTAACTTAGGTTCAGATGTTACATAGCTAACCATAAAGAACACACTAAAGAATGTAAACAATTCACAAGTGTCAAGCGACACTATAAGAACACAGTTTACGAACATTAACATTTATTGATCATAGAAAGATACATACATACATCTCTCAAAAAAATTTGATTACGAACAACAAGGTTTCCACAATGAGCACATAGAGATCAGTTATGTTCCTCTATTGATTTTCTTGGCTAAAATATCTGCACACTCATTGCACACATCAGTAGTCCCAAAAATCACATGTACATATGTATATACGTATCAAAAATTCACATAAATTGAAACATACATCAATTAGGGTTTCTTTCATCCTACTTATATCCTTAATTATAAAAATTCCAAAAATCAAGATGTTAATCCTGCATTTACTTATTTCATCAACATACATATACAGAAAACCTTAAATGATGAACATCATATATCTGAAAGTAACATCACACAACATAAAATAATATAATATGTTGAAGTATCTGATAATGTCTTGACATCTCGAGTCATGAGTATCAAAATGATAAAGTAACAACTAAGGCTATGAAGGGTCGGGGCAAGGCCTCACATCCTCCCCCACTAGGCATGAACTTCCTCCTAGAGCTCATGAAAAGACAAGGGTATTGAGATCGCATCTGTGCTGCATCCTCCCAAAAAAAATCATGACCTCATTATAAAATTCCCACTAGACCCTAACTTGGTCTAGCTCTTGACCTCGAGGAGCTAGGGTCTATCTGATAGTAATATGGATAGGCTCTAGCGCTAACTGACTGACCAACTCCACCTGTAGCCTCAATAACTATTGTCAACCACTGTAAAAACTCTGTGGGACCTGCCCATGTCTCCAACTATTGGCTCTGAAAAAGCCCCTCTCTGACCATTGGATGACTGTCCCTATGAACACTCTCTAGCTATGTGACCCATGCCACTACAAGTGTAGCATGGTCCTTGGGTATAAGATTGTGTATCCTGTGATCCAAACTTTTTTGGGTCTCCTAACTTGCTAGACCCATTGTATCCACCCCTGGAAGACTGCTGAGTCTGCACTGACTATGACTATGGGGTATGTACTTTCTGATCCTACTGTGACTGCCACTACCTGGGCTTAGAGCCCTGATAACCCTGTGAGGGTTCCTGCTACTGCTGTTGAGACTGTTGGCCCTTAGAGGACCTAGTGTATAGTTTTGATTCCCTTTCCAAGGGGGTTTTTGTCAGGTAGAGTTTCGGTTCTGAGATCGATCATGTGATTCCTATCTACCCTAAGTATCCTCTGCCACTAGTGTTATCTCCATTACCTGTCTGAAGGTGGTAGGGAAGGCCATCCAAACTGGGCCCTAAAGTGAGAAATTTAGACCCATGATAAAGTGATGCACCCATATTCTCTCGTCCTTCATGTATTCCAAATAAGGAAGGAGCTCAAGAAACCTACTCTTGTACTGAGCCACTATAAGGCCTCTTTGATAAAGAGAATGAAACTCCTCTATCTATTTCTGTTGAAAATGCTCTGACAAGTACCTCTCTCAGAATCTTTGTAGGAAAGACTCCCATGTGAGGGTATCAATCATCACTCCACCTATGATCTCCTCCTAATGCCACCAATTGGAGGCATCTCCTCTCAACTGATGAACTTCTAGGCATGCCTTTAGATTACTTCCATAGGGTCATAATCCAAAGCATCACTGTAAGCTCTGCAACCATGCCTCTACTAATGTCCCCTTAATGGAACTAGTATATAATGGTGGCCTGAGTTGAATCAACTCCCTGATGTCATCTCCTATATGTCTAAGAGGTCTATCAAATGGGGGTCCTCTTTGGTGTATTGACTCTACCTTGTGCTCACCCTGACCCTCTATCTATCTTGGTGGGGGACTCCTAGTCCTCTCTTTGACTCTGGGTCCATCTCCTCTAGGTTCGTCTGCTTCCACTACTGGAATCTGCTGAACTAGCTAAACTACAGGTACTACTCTTTGCTGAACTACACTGATCAAAGTTTGAAGTGCATCTATAATGTCCTGATTTGGGTTCGTTGGTGGTGGAGGTGGAGGTGGTCCATCCTCCTATCCCACTCTACCACCTCTCACCCTACGACCTCTGCCTTGTCGATTGCTTCAAGTAACAGGAGGCATCCTACACAATTTAATGTTTAGTTTTAAGTTTTAGAAGCATAATGGTCTAAGGTTCCTAGTGTTGAAACACTGGCTCTGATACCAAAATGTCATGCCCAAACTACATGGGCATAAATGCACAATTTTTAAAAAAAATTAAAATGCTCTAAGATGATATGGTTGTGATCACAGTTTAAGTATAGGTTCTCTACACTATTAAATTTTACTCTCATTATTAAGTTGATATCGAAAATAGTTATTAGATTAAGATTATCACAATATATAGAGATTAATTGATTGACAATGCAACATGCACTAGATTTTATCTTAACAAAACTAACTAACATTATCAAATAAATTGAAAAAAAGATTCTACTAAAATAGAACTAATCTCTAACTTCAAGATTGCTAACCTAAAATGAAACTAATTTTGAAATCAATATATAACATTATCATAATACTGATCAAACAATACCCTTAATTAACTATCAAACCCACCTTCAACATCTAACATAATTCCTCATAACACCACTTCATATAAAACTAATTTATACTAATTAAACCAACACTAACTATACAACTTCATAACATACTAATCTAATTACTTACTTAAATTAATACAAAATATAAATTAATTAAATTAATATCTAACTACACTTACTTTTTACAAAAATCTAAAATACTTAAAAATACATTCTAATATATAAAACATAAATTAACTATCTAAATCTTACTATATATATATATATATATATATATATATATATATATATATATATATATATATATATATATATATATATATTTAAAACAATTAACTATTAAACAAACATAATTAAACAACTAAATAATTAAAACTAAGACTAACTAAATCTAAACTTAATTAAATTTAAAATTCACTAACTTTTAAAATAACAAAACAACTAACTAAAAAAATGTCCCAACATTCTAATTTAAATCTAAAACTAACTAAATTCAATAGAATCTAACTACAAAGAATATAAACTAACCACTCACTTAATCTAAACTAAAACTAACAGTAAAAAAAGAACACAATAATTAAATTATAAACAACAATTAATCTGATGAAATAATGACTAACTATCAATCACTAATTTTAAAACTATCTTAAAACTAAATTAAACTTAACTTATAAACTTAAATAATACAAACTATACTAAAACTAACCCTATCATAAACTAATCTAAACTTAATTAAACTAACCACAACATTAAACATACCTAACACTAACCTATACTAACCCATCCCAAACCTTAACACTAACTCACTATCACACCCATCTAAATCCTACCTTATTCCTCTATACCTATACTAGGTGTGCACTATCCACCCTTCCTTCCCTCACAGTGGTGCCCAACTACCACATAGATAGCCATCATGACAAAGTTTGTAGTGCTTCTCAAGCATTTTCCAAGCTATACACTCTGCTCGAGGTGATATGGTGCAATGACCAAGGTGGGGCACAAGGATAAAAAAGAACATAAGATGCAAGACTTAGCTAAACCTACTTCCCCATGCACTTTCTCCAAATGCTCTGTCTAGTAAGAGGCACTTTGCCCAAGAGTACCTAGCACTGACCCAAATCTAACAAGAGATGTGGCTACCAATGTTTAAAAAGGGTGGGAGAAAGTTTTGAAATACAAATACATAGGATTTCCAATCCCAAAATTACAAAAATTTAATTGAATTTTCTTCATGACCCTCATCAAGGGATTCATAACAAATTCTGCAACACATTTCTATGAACCGTGGAGGAAACAAAATCTAATCAGGTGACAACAAGCATGACCAAGAAATAATTCAAACATGCAAATTCATACAAGGTTTTCACAATAGGATTCACAATGAATCAAAATTAGGGAAAGGTGGATTTTTCCAACAGGAGATGTTAGACACAACACCAAACTAGGTGCCCAATCGGGCTATAAATCAAGAACTTTCGTTCTTCCATTCTTGCATGCCAAAACTCATACGTGGTTTGTGCTAACAGGTAGGGGCCCATAACACCCTACCCTCTCTCCCTCTTCTCATCCTGAGAAGAGACTCTACACTATTGGAGTCCAACTAAAAGGACCTTTCTCAAAATTGGCCACTTCTACCCTCTCCAAGGGTGAGTAATGCCAAAACACCCATGCAAGAAAATCTCAAAATTCAAACATAAACAAGAAAAGAAAACATTTAGAAAAACATGGTTTTCAAATCTTCCCAACATACCCACAATCATACAAGCATTCAAACATCAACAAGGTAGCATAAGCATGAAACAAACATGAAAATTTGAACAAGGGAGATGAGAATTCCTACCTACACAAAGACGTAATGGCAAATGAACAAGTTTGAGTATAGCTTTCCCCTTCCTTGCTTCAATCTTCGAAAACTCCTCTCTAAATGTAGAGATTGGGTAATCCCTCTACTAGACCAAGAAGGGCCTCTAAATAAGCCTCAAACTCAACCACCAAAGGGATCAATAACTTCTCCCACCCACCTACAAATCTAGAAGATCCTAACTCAACCCATACTATGGTTAACCACTAAGTGGAGGTGAGGTGAGACAACTCATGGTAGCCATAGTCAATTTCCGCACAAAAGCAAAAAGAGACTTTTTGAGTGGCCTCAAAAGTCAATAAAAGGGGCTTAGGGGTTGGAAAATACCCCCAACCCATACCCATACCCCTTGGGTATAAATATTTCATGTTTTAAAGCCTTAGGAATAGGTTTAGAGACAAACAAAAGCTAGGAATTAAATAGGACCATCTAACAACTCAAAAATGCAGATTAAGCAATAATCCAGATTAAGGGTGACTAAAATTGATTAAGAACCCAATTAGCAAATTAACACTAACTTAATCTGACTTAGGTCTAGAGGTTACACAGCTAACCCTAAACAACACACTGAAGAACATAAACAATTCACGAGTGTCAAGCGATACTATAAGAACACAGTTTACGAACATTAATATTTACTGATCACAAAAAGATACATACATAGATCTCTCAAAAAATATTTATTACGAACAACAAGGTTTCCACAATGAGCGCATAGAGATCAGTTCTATTCCTCCGTTAATTTTCTTGGCTAAAATATTTGCACACTCATTGCACACATCAGTAGTCTCGAAAATCACATGTACATATGTATATACGTATCAGAAATTCACATAAATTGAAACATACATCAATCAGGGTTTCTTTCATCCTACTTCTATCCTTAATCATAAAAATTCCAAAAATCAAGATGTTAATCCTGCATTTACTTATTTCATCAACATACATATATAGAAAACCTTAAATGACGAACATCAAATATCTGAAAGTAACATCACACAACATAAAATAATATAATATGTTCAAGTATTTGATAATGTCTCAACATCTCGAGTCATGAGTATCAAAATGATAAAGTAACAACTAAGGCTACGAAGGGTCAGGGCGAGGCCTCATAGTTCTCCATTCAAAAATGCTAACTTGACATCCATTTGATATACCTTGTATTTCTTATGTGTTGTATAGGCTAAGAATAACCTTACTATTTTAATTCTTTTTATGGGAGCATACCTTGTATTTCTTATGTGTTGTATAGGCTAAGAATAACCTTACTATTTCAATTCTTTTTATGGGAGCATAGTTTTTTTTATAGTCTATTCCTTCTTGCTATGAGTAACCTTCACATACCAATCTTTCTTTTTTTCTTACAACTTCCCCTTGTTAATTCATCTTGTTCATAAATATCCATTTTGTTCCAATCATGATCTTGTCTACTGGTCTAGGGACCAATTCCCATGTCTCATTTTGCACTATCTAATCCAATTCTTCTTACATAGCTTGCTTCTAATAGTCATCTTTACATGCCTCATCTACATTCTTTTGTTTTACTTGAGATATTAGATATAGTTCTTCATTTATTCTACTTCTTGTCATCACACCTTTATCTCTATTGCCGATGATCCACTCTAGTAGATGATTGTTTGTCATATTCTTACCAGAAGTAGGAATCGTTATCTCAACTCTTAGCTCTATTATAGGTTCCAAAATTTTTTCTTGCCTTAGATCTCCTTTATTCTTCAAATATTTGTTAGTCTCAAAGAATACTTCATCATTCCTTTGTCTAGTACCAATAACATTCTCATTATTAGAATTGTAATCAACTATTCTTTCTTGTATCTTGAATTTCTCATCAACTCTTACATTCACACTTTCAACAATAGTCTTAGTTCTCAGATTATAACATTTTAAAGCTTTTATTTTCAATGAATAACCAAGAAACATACCTTCATCACTTCTAGCATCAAATTTACCAACAACATCATCTCTTTTGATCTAACACTTACTGCCAATTTTTTTGAAATACTTAACTATAGGTGAGTGACCAAACCATAGTTCATAAGGGGTCTTGTTTGTGTCTTTCTTGACTTACACTCTATTCATAATGTAGACTATTGTATTCATTGCTTCTCTACAAAAGATCTTGTATACATCATTCTTAGCTAACATAGCTCTTTTTTCTTCTATTACTGACATGTTTCTTCTTTCTACAATGCCATTTTGTTAAGGGGTTCTATGAGCTAAAAAATTGTTGTTTGATTCCATTAGCTTCACAAAAGATATTAAACTCATTTGGAATAAATTATCCTCCTCTATTTGATCTTAAACATTTAATCTTCATACCTGATTCATTCTCAACTCTATTCTTGAATATCTTGAACTTGTCAAATGCCTTAGATTTTTCTTTAAGAAATGCAACCCACTTCATTCTAGAAAATTCATCAACCATAATCATGAAATACCTTTCACCATAGAATCCTTTAGTCTTTTTAGGACCACTAAGATCTGTGTGTACAATCTCCAACTTTTCTATAGTAGTAAACTTCTTGTTGGGAAAAGAATCTCTATTATTTTTTGCCAACACACACTCCTTGCAAATTGTGTTAGTAGGCATTACAATCTTAGGAAAACCTCTAACTGCAAACATATTACTAGTTTTTACAATTTTGTCAAAGTTTTTATGACAAAAATTCTTATGCCATAACTACCTTTACAACCAAACATGTAATTTTAGTGGGATCGAATTAAAATACATTACCTCTTGATTTGGTTATTGTTCCAATTACCTTTGCATCTTTGTCTCTAATCATGTGTGTATTCTCTATGAACTGTAACTGATAACCTTTATCCACTAGTTGTCCAACACTCAAAAGATTGTATCTCAAACCATCAAAAATGTATACATCCTTAGTATTAGTCTTACCATCAAGAGCTATAGATCTATTACCTTTAACATGATGAGTTGCATTATTTCCAACTCTGACAATGCCTCTATCATAACTTTTGAAGTCAAAAAGCTTGTTCATATCACCAATCATATGATGTGAATAACCACTATCAATTATCCAATTAGATTTATACCAAAGCTATTTTCTCTAGACTTTCTCCTTTAATATCTACAAATCATATTTCATCATCACTAGCACTTACTGTTTGTTCATTAGAATCATCTTCTTCATTAGAATACAAACAATCTCTATCTCTTCTAGGCTTGAACTTTCCTTTATACTTTTTCTCTCTTTTAAGACACTTAGATGCATAATGACCAAATTCATTACACGTCCAACATTTAAAGATTTTATTACCATCTTTATCTCTTCTTACAAGATGGGCTACTCCTTTTATCATTCTATCCTCATCAAATCTACTATTTCTAGAAAAGTATCCTCTAGCACTTGTGCTTCTTGATAGATTAGATCAAATGTTCATGGCAATAAAAGTTGTCTCTATTCTAGACAATTGTTTAGAATGTCTAAGCTCATTCTCAATTGATTCAAGTTTCCCAAGTAGTGTTTCCTTGGTAAATTATTTGGCACAAGAGATTAAAAACTATATCATTTGGACTACATACTTAAATGTTGGCATTAAACTCTTCAATATCTTATGAATCAACTCATCATCTTCCTTAGTTCCTCCTTGAGATACGATACTTGTAGTAATTTCTAATATTATTCCTATATATGTTCTTATATTTTCATCCTCCATCATTTGAGCATCTTGAAATGCACAAATCCAACTTTGTAACCTCAATTTATTAGAATGTTCATCACCTTCAAAACTATTTTCCAAAGCTTTCCAAATCTTATGAGAAGTATCAAGTGTTTTTACCTTGTTGTACTCAATTTAAGAAAGTGCAAACAACAATGCTTCTCTAGCTCTCATGTCACAAATGAAAAGTTCTCTCTCATCCTTGGTACAAGTTTCCAATGCACTTTTAGCAATAATAATATTTTTGATTTTATCAAGATCAAATATCCTAGACCCATACATAGTAGATGTGTCTTCATCTTTTCCTTCCAACTGTCATAATTTGTTTCATCAAACTTCAAACTATCCTTTTTTATTATGTTCACCATGGATTCCCAAATTTGTTTAACTTTATCTTCAAGGACCTAATGCTCTGATACCAATTGTTAGAAACAATAGTCCACCAAGATAATTGAGAGGGGGATGGATCAGTTATCCAATTAAAAAATTTATCAACCTTAATTAATCTTAACCATTCAATCAAAGTAAAAATAAACCATAATAAGATGCACACACACAATTACACCTGATATTTTAACTAGGGAAACCCTTGATTAGAGGGAAAACCCCAATGGGAATGATGCCCACAAAGATATACTAATATATATATTCCTTGTTAGAGGATGAACCCTATTAGGAGTCTATAAACACATTTAGTACATATGAGTCCTTATTAGGAGACTTTGAATCCCTATTAGGAGATTCCAACCTTGTTAGGAATAGTGCCAACTTTGTTAGGAGTTGTAGAAGATAAAAGGACCCATTGTCCAAATAGCTTTTGGGGCAAGACCACTAAACTCACTATCCAACTAATCTCTCAACTATTAATTGTAGAATAATTGTTCATAATATGCTTTATCATCTTTCCTCTATCTTGTCAAATAGACCAATCAATAATAAACCTTGTGGACTAGGTTGAAAATGTTAGATCCAAGTATCAAACTTTTGATCACTAAATAAAACCTTGGCAATGAAGTTCTCTCCAACTTTGCTTGCTCTGCTTATCTTTGCATATCAACTATTTCTCTTCTATTCCACTCTTTGCACTTCTTGAAATCATCTCTACAATCATATACGATCAAAGGAAAATGTCCTTCCTTTATACCAAATCCATTAAAAATTTCCTTGAGTTAGCTATTACACCTTCTTAATTAATTACTGTAGGACCTCATTAAGAACACATTACACTTAGTTTTAACATTAATTAGTCACCTTGTAACTTGAATAACTCTCCATAAATGTAATATTATGATGAGCAAGCTTGGCTACATCATCACCAACAATCCTTCTACACACCTTTAACCTTGATTCTCAAAATAACAATTCTGCTAAGAGATATAACAAGTTTACCAAAACATGCTTCTGTAAACTCTATCTCAAAACAGTCTTCACCAAAACTTGCATAACTTCTTCTAGACTTAATATCTTTTTCTTCTAAGGTTATCTACATATACTAGACACTTAGTAGTATCTCACTTTAACTTCTCTAGTAAAAGCACTCAATGATCTATTTGTACCAAGTTGATCTTTCCATTGTTTTCATGTCAGATACCATAGAAAATTACTATTTTGACATTAATGACAAAAATAATCATGAATGTAACATACTATCATGATAATGATCTAATCATGTTCCTAAAATACTCCCCCATAGAAGTATCATCAGTATTGATGTTGCACTTTTGTGCCTTTAGTTTTAGCTTTGGGGGTAAGACATTAGATGCTATATCCTTTCCAATCTCATGTTTTTTCATATCAACTTTAGTTAGGGGTCTCTTAAACTTGGTTAAGCCTACTACATTGGAGACAACTAAGATGTTCAAATCATTAAGTAGATCCACCTTATATTCATTAGCCCCATATTTAGCTAAGATCTTATAGGGTCTCACTTTCTTCATTTGCAATTTCATAGGTACTCCTTCCTACAACCTAGACTTATTAAAGTGTACCATGACATAGTCACCTACTGCAAACTAAACATCCTTCCTATTCTAATTCACTTTAGCTTTCAATCTTTGTGTAGTTTCTTGTATAGTCTTAGAATCTCTCTTCATGGTTTGAGTGAAGTCTTCAGCCTGACCACTCCTACACACCATAAATCCAACATTTCTAAGTTCACACACACCCATTGGATACATCCCATAAACATTCTCAAATGAGCTTCTACCTATTGTTTTGTTCACACTATCATTATATGCATACTCTACTTGAGGAATAATTACATCCCTTGCCTAACTATACTCTTTAGTTAGGCATCTTAACAAATTACCCAATACCCTATTAGCCACCTCAGTTTGGCCATTAGTCTGAGGATGGTAAATTGAACTAAAAGATACATTAGTTCCTAGCCTACTCAATTTTTTTTCCAAAAATGGATGATAAATTAGATTTCCCTATCTAACACAATGCTTAGGGTAGTCCATGGATCCTCACAATATCTTTAAATAATAGATGTGCAATATGGCTAGAATCATGGGTAGTTTTGTAAGGTATAAAATAACCCATTTTACTAAATCTTTCTACTAAAACATAGATGCTATCACATCCCTAATTTTTTTTAGGCAACCCTACAATGAAGTTCATGCTAACACACTCCCATGATCTATTAGGGACTGGTAAAGGTTGGTACAAACCTGCATTGCTAGCTCCTTTTTCCTTCACGCACACTACACATTGCTCCACATATCTTGTCACATCCCTTGACAATTTTGGCCAATTATAGAACCATTTAACTAATTCTAGGGTCTTATTGATGCCATAATGATCACTTAGGCTTCCATTACACTTTTCTTGGATAAGGTTCTCTCTTATGGAACCCTAAGGAACACATAACTAGTTTCCTTTGAACAATAGTCCACTTTGGAAGGTATAATCAACAAAAGAACTATGAAAATAATTTTTAAATCCAAAGAATACCTTGTAGGCTTCAGAAAATTCTTCATTATCCTTATAGAGGTCCTTTAAATTCTCTATGCCAATGTTGTGTAGTCAAACTTCTTGAATGGTCAACATCCTCTTTCTTAATGCATCTACAACCTTATTCAACTGCCCCTTCTTGTGCTTGATGGTGAGTGTCAATGCTTGAAGATATTCTATCCACTTCAAATGTCTATTGCTTAAATTTTCTTGGGTATTGATGTAGCTAAGGGTTTGGTTGTTAGTAAACACTACAAACTCCTTGGGTAGAATGTAGTGTCTCCACTTCCTAAGAGTCTAAACTAGAGCATACAATTTCAAGTCATAAGAAGAATATATCTTCTTGGCTTTATTTAGCTTCTCACTAAATAAGGATACTAGCCTATCTTATTGCCTTAACACACCTCCTACTACCATCCCACTTGCATCACACTCTAGGGTAACTTTTTTTACAAAACTAGGCAATTTAATGATAGGTTGTGTGGCCACTTGTTCTTTCAACTTTTCAAATGTATTTCCTACTTCAAAAGTCCACCAAATTTTTTTCTTCATCTCACCCTTAATGGTGTCTAGAAATGGTGCACAAATAACATTGAAGTTCCTAATGATTTTCCTATAAAATTGAGTTAACCCATGGAAGCTTCTTATCCTTTTTGCTGCGGTAGGTGGTGGCTGGTTTAAGATAGTTGTAACCTTGTCTTGGTCCATCTTTAAAGATCCCTTGGATTCTACAAATCCAAACTATACAATTTCTTGCTTCATAACCTCACATTTTTCCAAATTGATTGCCAATTTATCTTCTTGCAACTTCCTTACCATCACCTCCTAATGCTTGATATGTTCTTCTCTTGTATTACTAAAGATGAGTATATCATCAAGATATACCACCAGAAATCTCCCTATATAGTTTTTCAATACTTCATTCACAAGTCTCATGAATGTGCTAGGAGCATTGGTTAGCCCAAATGGCATCACAAGACAATCATACATTCCATCTATGGTCTTAAAAGTTATCTTCCACTCATCACCCTACTTTATCCTTATCCGATCATAACCACTTTTGAGGTCCAACTTTGTAAAATATTGAGCTCCTCCAAGACAAACCATCAAGTATTCAATTCTAGGTATGGGAAACCTATACCTTATTATTGGTCGTAGATTAGTTTTGACATTTGAGTGTCAACACACTTAACCAAATTCTTTAGTTAATGTCAAGTATAATATAGAAGCTGAGCTACAATGTGTGTTGAGCCAAAGAATTCAATAGGTGCCAAGTGAATTTCAGGTGCCAAGTGATCTTCAGGTGCCAAGCAGAGTATAGATGTTGAGTGAAATAGAATTACTATAGGAGCTGAGTGAGACATAATTCCTATATGTGCCAAGCATCAGCAACTAGTAAGTGTCGAGTAACACAAAATCAACATATGAGTTTGTGCCTTCACAAACACAAATGTAAACTATTTTTGAAGCTGACATAGGATGAATCTTGAAGGATCTTGAAGGTAAGATTGACTCTTTTGCATCACCTATGTAATCAACATGTAGCCAATAAGAAAAATGGAGAAGGCATGCAACCAATAGGAAAAGTGCAAGGATAGATTGGGAAATGAAGAGTAAATGTTGATCATAGATTCATACCTAACCCTAAGTTTTCAAAATATTTAAAAGGAGGATGAAAACCCATTATGTGTGTATGAGAAGTGGATGTGATAAGTGTATGGGTAAATTATAGTGAAGTGTAGAAGGGTGTAAATATTTAGAAAAGAGAAAAGTAGCATTGCAGAATCTAGTTGATCAAGAATAGAGTATCAGAGTTATGAAGAGTTACATATTAGATCAAGCAAGAATCAGAGCAGTCAAAGAAGAACAAGGATCTAGAATCAATAATTAAGGATTTCAAGTCATTAGGTCAAGAATTTCTAATACTCTCTAGCAATTTTATTAGGAATGAAAATCCTATGGACTTAGGTTGGCTTAGTAGCCATTTGTAAATCCTTTAATAGGGTGGAATTCCAAGTGAATGTACTAAAGTCCTTTAACCAGGCCCAATTTTAATAGGGTGGTTAAATCCTAACTAGGCCATTTTTAACAAGGTGTAAAGTCTTTAATAGGATAGGCCTTTCATAGGGTAGACCATTGGAAGTGGTCAAACTTTGTAACCTTGAATAGTTACATATTGTTGCAGTGATACTTTGTGGGTGTTATACCCACCCCAGGTTTACCTTCTCATTTTGGAGGGTTTCTGTGTTATCAAATCTTGTGTTATCTATTTTCATGCATGTCTTTACTTTTATGTTCATTAGATGAATTAGATGCATGTGCATGTTTTCAGCTAAAAGGTTTTGAAATGGTTAAAGTTAGTTACTTTTGATTCACTCCCCCCCCCCCCTTAGAATCTTCCCACTTGTAAATTCCAACAATTGGTATCAGAGTTAAGTTCTCACAAGGAGGATCCTTACAACTTGGAGAAAAGATCTCGCAATGAAAGTCTAAATATGGGAAGATCATAGAGAATTAGGCAATTGACATATAAATTTCTTTATATGCTTTGGAATAAGCTAGAGAAGAATTGAGAAAATCCTTAAAGAGAAGAACAAAGATTGCCATAGCTGAGAATGATACAAAATATAAGGAGATTGACACCTCAAATCTATTTATAAATGGAGATTCCAAAGAATTTGATGTAGCAATAGAAAACCTGATGGAGAAAAATAGAGCTCAAGTAGAGGAAATCAGAACACTCAAGCTTGAACAAGAGTCACAAGCCATGATGCTTTGTGAAGTGACTGAAAAGAAGAAAAGAGCCATTGAAGACAAGGTTATGCTAGAAGAAGACAAGTGAAATCTAGCCAGTAGATTGGAAGAAAATTCAATTGAGCTTGCAAGAATTTCAAACATGCAGCTAGACACTCTAAGCCAGATGATGAATGCTCATCATGAACTAAATTTCAAGGATATTGAGATCTCTACACTAAAGATGTAGAATGAACAATTGCAAAATGACCTAAAAAGGGAAAAGGAGATTGTAGAGAGCTTCAACAAATCCAATGAGGCCATCATGTACTTTGAGCAACTACTAAAATCACCAAGGGCTAGCAATGATACTTCAGGACTAGGATACACCAGCATTGAACAAGGAGAGTCATCCAAGATTGCAAAAGAAAGGAGCAACAAAGGTAAGAAAACTAAACCTACTTGTCATTTCTATGGTAAAAAGGGACATAAATCTAATGTATGAAAGAGAAAGAATGCTCATCAACATGACAAACCTAAGAATGTGAGTCACTATTATAAGTGCAACAAGAAAGGACATCAAGCACATAAATGTAGGACTAAGACTGTCATAACACCAAAATTTGAAGGTCACTGCTACAGTTGCAAGAAGTATGGACATAGAGCTTTTGAGTGCAGATCAAAGTTTATGTGGACACCAAATTAGCTAGCAAGAGGAAATAACCATGGACATCACTACAATTGGAACTATAACATAGGCATAGCTATCATTACTATCAAGAATATGGACACATTCTTGAAAATTGCATAAGAACATATTTCAGAGGAAACTACAGAAAATGGTTGAGCCAAACCACATGTTTCGGTTGCTTGAAGACTAGTCATATTAGCAAGAATTTCCCAACAAGGTCAAAGGCACCCAACTCAAAGAACAACAAAGGTAAAGCTAAGGTAGATGTTGAACACATCAAAGGATAAATGAATGAGACATAGAAGAAGAAAGATGGGTGTAGCACATCAAATGAAGGGATCACTTCACCTAATAGGTCAAGTGGTCACACTTCATCAAACTAAGCTAGAGAAAGCATGAGGGACTGATTTAAAAAACTTTATCCTACATCAGTTCCCAAAATAAGAAAGTACTAAAAGGAAGAGATCAACATGAACAAAGATGCAAAGTTAAAATTTCAAGATTTCACAAGTGTTGTTGAGTTGCCCTTAGAAGTTGAGTAAAATTCCAGTACATGCCAAGTTGATTGTCAAAAAATTAGGAGCTGAGTTGGTAGAGGATGCCAAGTGAAGATAAATCTTAGTTGAAGCTAAGTAAATAAATACTCCTATGGAAGTTGAGTGATGAAAAGGCAATGGAAGTTGAGTAATGTAGAATCCTTCAGAACTTGAGTGGATAGTTGTAAACACACTAAGCATTAAATGCAATGAAAATAGGGTATATTATCACATTTTCAATCATTTTTCTTCATAAAAAATGAAGAGAAAAGATGAAAAAGAGTTTAGAGAAACTTTACAGTAGAGAATCTAGTGTATAAGTAGATTTCAACAGCATTTTAGCACAATTTCATCAATTTTGAGGTATTTACATTTGTACCAAGCTATGCAGTTTCATATTTTCTTTGCATATAAACCCTAGATTACAAAAATGTCTTCTAGCTCTAGGAAAACTTAGGAGAAGGAACCATTTGAGGTCCAACTAGTGTCCAATGAAGTGAAACAACCTAATTTCTGCCAAATCCTAGAGGTAGCATATAAGAACGACCCAACTAAAGCCCTATCTATCATACCTCCTAAGGTTATTATGGTTCAGGATGTAAGGAGATGTTATAATTGTAAGATTTGAGCCATAGGAAACATGGAAATGAGGGAAGCCTATGAGAAACTATGTGAAAATGGAGTGTTGAAGGAAGAATATTAGGTTGTTGAAAAGAAGGGTTTAACACATGCCCTAGAATTCCCTACAATGTTCAAGACTAAATGGATCAGATTAGTGCTAAGTAGAATACATAATGGAAGCTTATGGTTGGAGGATGGCCAGGTGAAAATCACAAAAAGAACCATTTGAGGTCCAACTAGTGTCCAATGAAGTGAAACAACCTAATTTCTGCCAAATCCTAGAGGTAGCATATAAGAACGACCCAACTAGAGCCCTATCTATCATACCTCCTAAGGTTATTATGGTTCAGGATGTAAGGAGATGTTACAATTGTAAGATTGGAGCCATAGGAAACATGGAAATGAGGGAAGCCTATGAGAAACTATGTGAAAATGGAGTGTTGAAGGAAGAATATTAGATTGTTGAAAAGAAGGTTTTAACACATGCCCTAGAATTCCCTACAATGTTCAAGACTAAATGGATCAGATTAGTGCTAAGTAGAATACACAATGGAAGCTTATGGTTGGAGGATGGCCCAGTGAAAATCACAAAAAGAATTATACATAGAGTGATAGGGTACCTAACCTTAGATCAGAAAAAGACCCTTAGGAGTGATTATAAGGAGGCAATTGAGAAAAATACTAGTGCCAAGTGGAACAAGAGAGGGATGACAATTGATACCATTCAAGACCCTATTGTTGACTTTTTTTTTGATAAGATAAATAGGTTTTAAGGGCTCTTGAAACCCATAAGTTTTACAAAAACAAGGCTGATAATAAGCCAAAGAAGCCCAACCAAAATAGAGGTCTAATAGCTAAAAAAAAGGCCGAAGGCCCAGCCCAAAACAAAGGCCCACAGAAAGGCCAGAAAATAAACAAACTAAAACAAACTATAGAAAGCCTATCGAAAAAGCCAAAAGCTAGGAAGACAAAAAGACAAAAGACTAGAAAACTAGTCTTTAGTTATCTTCTCCATTTCCTGCATAGTCTGAGCTGCCTCGACTATCTTTTGTTACTCCTTTTCCATTTGATCCTGGACCTTCTCCATGCCCTGATCCATACTGGTGAGTGTACTGATCGTGGCCTTGTCATCATTTGACCTGGCCTTATCCCTGTTCTATCCTCCCTCCTCCACCAGCAAGCCCTTGTCCTTAAGTTTACCAGTAAGGGATTGGATGTTGTCATTCATCAAACTCAAGAGAGAAATCATCTGACTTGCCAAGTTGTGGTTGTAGTTTTCAAGATTTCTTAATCTCCTTTCATTTAAGATTTTTTTGTTTTCTTGGTCCTCCTGGCTATCATTACCTATCTTATTCTTAATACTTTCCATCTGGGATACCCTTTCTCTAACTTCCTCCAGCTCATGGAAGAGCCATTTGATTGATCTAAAGTTGTCAATCATACTACTAAAGGCATTATTCAGAAGGTTCATTCCAGTCTCCCTTGCATTGTTTAAGATGGCCAGGATAGCTAGGTTTATGAGCTCATTGAGCCTAGGCTACTCCAAGTTGTCCACCAGGATCTGAGGGTTCATAGCTTCCCTAAAAATCCCATAGTAGTAGTTCTCACATTGAAATTTTTCCAGGCCTTTATCCTATTTTTGACCTGCACTTCCCCCTCGTTCTCACTAGTGATGACATTTTCTTTTTCCTTCAAAAGAGGCTGAGACTGGACAGGGGAGAGGGGAAGAGGAATAGCATCCTTCCTCTAATTTCTAGTCTCCTCAACTCTCACAACCTCCCTCTTCCATTTCTTCCTAGGTTTCTTCTCTTCCAACTCCTCCTCTAACACTTTGTCAGAATCTTTTGTATCCATTTCCTCCTCCTCCTCAGCATAACCCTCTTTTGCTTAAGCTTGGCCATGATCCCTAGGGATTTTCCTACTGGGAATTGTAGCAGTGGACAGTTTCCTTGCTTGACCTTTTTTCTTCTTTCCTGAGGAAACATTCTCCTCCTCTGAGCTAATGCTCTCAATGTCATCAGAGTTAGAAGAAAAGCTGGAGCTGCCTTCGTCAACATCCTCAACATGAGGAGGGTTCTTGCATATAGATTGAGCTTTGAAATGCTCATGGATGAGGAGCAATAATCCCTCATGCAAAGTAGGGTTAACAGTGGCTTTCTTCTTGAAACTAGAGATTTCCTTGTTCATAGAAGTGAGAAGGTAAAAGGGAATGGAAATTCTTTTCTTATGGCAAAAATGATTTAAAATCACAAAATGGTGAGTTCTGACCCGATCAAACCTAGGGTCCATGGTAACATAATCAATGAGGGCATATAAAACATACCTCCAAAACTTCTTTATAGTCTCTATCACATAGAAAGACTCTTTCTTTTCCAGCTTGTTCATCTCTGCAAAAATTTTCATGAACTCCTTGACTGCATTGGATGAAAGTTTCTTGTCCTTGTAGAATTTGAAACCCTCCATAGGGATACCAGTGACCTCCGCAACCACCTCCTTTGTGATTTGGAAAGAAACCCCATTCACCTTGACCTTTCCATCATTCCACGAGTTCACCATGTTGTTGGTGACCTCAGGGTCAAAACTATGGAGTTTCTCAAAAAAAATTGCAACTCTGCCCTTTTCCAATTTTTTCTAGACTTTGCCCATATTCTTCAACTTCTCCACTTCACCCGCCAACTCCTTTCTGCTCCATTCTCCAGTCATGACATCTATTTTTTCTTCAACAATTCTCATGAGCCCCAATCTTTGCAAATTTTTCCAGCCAAGATTTTGGCTCTATTTCTATTATTGGGTTTGTGATCATTTGCCTCTTTGATACAATAGCGAGTGAAAATAATAACGATCCTCCAAACGTGTCGAAAAGATAGAGAAAATCCCTTGAGATTATGAAAACCAAGAAACATATTATTGCTCGTACCAACATCCATTCTTTCTTTATTAAACATGATTACAATTAGATTGATCCTCTCTTGTTGACTTTGTTATCAGAGTCATTGCACATAAATTCTACCAATCCAATAGACTCAATAGTGTACCTTACATTGTAGTGGATGTAGGCTACAAATTGGTGAAAAAGGATCATACCTATGATCTTGTAGAACTACAACTACAATAGATTAATGAGAATTTGGTAGCAATCAGGAGAACCAAGGGAGCCTAATGAAAATTTGGTGCTATTTTGATTTTTATATTCTTTTATGTGTATAATGAGTTTCCTTCTTTTAGAAAAGTTGCATGGAAAACTAATAGCTTTATCATAGCTCAAGTAAATGATTACATAGAGTAGATGGGAGCTAATTTTGAGACCTTAATGACTAGCTATTTTGAAGACTTCAAGAAGTCAATGAAGAAAAGGCTAAGAATACCAGTTTCCTTAGTAGAGAAACATGTAAATGATGTATGTTTTCTTGTAGATATTGACTATACATACATACAAGCTATCATACCAAGAGTCAGATGGTTAAGACCTCTTGGCTATGAAATAAACATAGATGAAGCATCAATAGCAATAACTACATTATTATTAGAGGAAGTAAACAAGAGTGCACCACATTTTGGAACCTATGACATGGTGAGATCAAAAGTGGATATGGAGTTGAAAACTGCCTCCACACTAAAAAAGAAGGATAAACTTGTCAAGAAATTAAAAGTCAAATTTGGTGAGGGCATTGCAGAAGTAGAAGAAGAAGAAGGTGAAGAAGTCAAGGATGATGAAAAAGGAAAAGGTTAGGGACCACTTTCTTTAACCCAAGGTATGGGGGAGGATACTAAAGAGGAGGAAGGTGTCAAGCAAGAAGCACCCAAGGCTATGCCAAAGAAAAGGAAAGCTCAAAAATGGCTAGTTGCACAGCCCAAGGGAGAGAAGAAAGCTACAAAGCTAAGCCTAGCCAAGCCAACTACAAGGGTAGACACTAGGGAAACAACCCAAGTGGAAAAATAATAGGAGAAAAAAAAGGCAAAAAAACAAGGAGGGCATGTAGAATAGAAGAAAAGAACAAAGTATGTTGCACCTCCTGAATTAGATGAAGAAAAGACAAAGTCTGATGAAGATCAATTCAAATTGGTAAGATGTTCTACCCAATCTAAATTGAAAAATATTTGTAATAAAATTAGAGATAATGCATATTTAATTGGTTTTAGGACCATATATTTTAATAAGTTTTCAAAGAAACAATAGAACATAGTGGAAGAGTCCATATACACTATGATGTCTAAGTTCAAGACTACCCCACTTGAACTAGACAACTCAATGTCTAAGGAGCTAAGTTCATTAGTTGAAAATAAATGGCATTACTATCTTAAGATGGAAAAGGAAATAAGAGAGTCTACATTGGCTCATGTAATGATAGAACTTACTAAAGGTCAAATAACTAAGGCTAATAAGAAACATGGGAGAAAGTTTGCACCCAAATATAGAGCCTTTAGAATTATACAAAACCAAATTGAAAATATTGTTCAAAAGTCCACACAAATGTAGAAACTGATTTATGATTGAAATTTATAAAGGAAGGTTAGGAAGACCCCTTTGAGGGGAGAAATTATGAAGAAGAAGAGGAAAATGAGAAAGAGGAGGAGGTAGAGAAAGAAAAAGAAGAGGAAACAATGGAGAAGGCATAGGGTGAAGAGGCAATAGCTAAAGAGTAGCAGCTAGAACAAAGTGTCCAAGACACCCAACTACCACCACCAAGTCCTACACATATAACAGTTGAAAAAAACTATAATTGTTAAAGATGTTCTTGACACCTCATCTTAGAACATCAACCTATTAACTATAGAGGATCTCAAAAGGATCCTTCACCAAACTACACTGCAATCACAACTGTGTACTAATCATGTTTTGTTGAGTGTGGATGAATTAAAAAAGGTTGTAGCTAAAATTATAAAGGAAAAGGTGAAAACACAAGAACCACCTTCACAACCTCCCACAACTATAGTAGATCAACCTAAAGAGCAAGAAACACAAGATAAAACTACTAAGGTTGATCATGCAGTCACATCAACAACAATTGCCAAGGAGCCAACAAAGGAACAAATAGGACAAGACATTCCTATAGCACAAATCCAAGGTGCACCTCCTCAAATCATAATTATTGATCAAGGTAGTAGAGAAGAGGAAAAGGAAGAGTAGTAAACCCCTAAGGAGAAAGAGGCAATAAAAACATTAGAAAACTTGCCTACCTTAAGGACTCCTACTAAAAGGTCGAGCACTAATGTAGTACCACTATAGATCTTAGCACTAGGATCAAGCTCCACTAAGGTTGCAAAGATACTTCAATATGGAGACCCTACACTTGATGAAGAAATAGTCATACCTAGTTATGACACCAAGAAAATGAATTTAGCATAGATAAATGAAGTGCAAGAGGCACTTGAGAGAAGGAAAAAGCAAGAGATACTCATCAATGAGTATAGACAGAAGCAAGCACTTGTGGAAATCAAAGACATATTCCTTGATGCATTTAGCTTGCAAGTACTTGATAAAACCCATCCCATCATGGAGTAATTGTCCAATATAGTGGACTAGGTATAGAATGAAGACCTTGATACAAATGTTAAGTTATTAGAATGGTCTAAAAAGAAGTTTCAGATGAAAATCAATGAGAAAATATCTAGTGAAATAACACTCTCACAAGTAGAATAGGCTAAGAAGGTTGAAAAAGTGAAGACAGTAATTGAGAATATCTTCTCATTATACTCAAAATTGTGTGGCTAGTTTCATTATACACAAGAAACTAGCCAAAGGATTCTAAGCTTGGAACGAAATCTCAAGATTTCTAGCACATAGCTACCCAAAGATCCATCTCAAAGTGAGAAGCATTTTGCAACTACACTTCACACACAAAAAGAGTTAGTTGTATTGATAGTAGAAGAGGCCAATGTTAAGGCCAAATTGATACAAATTCAATCTTCCATTGATCCACATTTAGAAGTACTCCATAAAGAAATGGCCTATGGAAAAAATGTTCTAAAGAAAGATCCTAATCTTTATACTTTAGAAGGCCTTGTATGGGTAAAAGCACAGATCTGTGTCGCCATTTGTGATATCATCATTATCAAATTCAATATCATCATTATATAAATTTTTGAGTGTTTTGATTAGTTATAATATGTTATAATCTCAAAGTATTATAAGTCAATATTTCAACATTTCAAAAGATGCTCCCTCAAAAAAGGAAAAAAAATAGTAAATCATATCAAAAAAATTAAAAAATTATATTTATCTCTAGAGGAGAGAATCCTCTTCAAGAATATGTAATTTTTTTTCAAGAAGGTATAGATTTGATAGGAAAGTTTTGATGGGAGGAAAAAACTGTTGGATTCTGATAAGGTCGAACTTGAGTACTTATAACAAAGAAAATATACATCAAAAATAATTATTTCTTTTTTTGTGCACTAGCTATAGATGTCATCTATAAAGTATTTTCAAATTAGAACAAAAAAAGATGATTTGCATATACTTGTTTGACAGGAACTACACCCTATATTTTTTATAGTTAAAAAAGGGACTTCAAAATAAAATAAAATGAATAAATTCCTACTCAAAAAAATTATAAAAATTATAGGCATAAAATTCATCCAATTCTACACATTTCATCAATTTTTATCATCTTCATGTTTTAAACACAAATACCATTTTTTTTGTCACTAATGTTGAACTGTCACATTCTAATATCACATTTCTTTATAAAAGGTGACACGAGTTTGTGCTTTTACCTGTACATCTTATAGTAGATATAGCCATCTAGCACAAATCATTGGAAATTTCTTTAGAAAATTGGGATGCTTCTCTAAAGATGACTATGGAGGTAAATAAAACATTTTTGGCTAAATATTCTATTCATTCTTAGGACCCTTCGACATAAGTGTCAAAAAGGGGGAGATAATACATTCTTTGATGGAAGTAATAAAGAATATCTAAAGGGAAAGATATTCAAATTCACATTTTGAAGAAGTAATAAGGGAATAAAGCCAAAAAGATGCAAAAATTGCTAGAAGATATGAAAGGGGAGCATAAATAGATGCAAAGTACAAATAAAGTAGAAATAGGGTATAGATAGTTATAAAGTGTATACAAAAGAAAGAGTATCAAATATATCAACATGAGACACATTCATCACAAGAATTTTGGTTACAAAATTGGCACATCAGCTCAGGGGGAGTTACAAAATTTTTGAGGTATACAAAATTTTGAACAAGTTTTTGAAAGCTTGGTACATATGTTGAAAAAAATGTGTAGTATACTCATATAGATCAAATTCATAATGTTTAGTTAAGTTTTTTTTCCACTCATGTCAAAGGGGGAGATTGTTGGTCTCAGATTAGTTTTGACATTTGATTGTCAACACACTTAACCAAATTCTTCAGTTAATGCCAAGTATAATATAGAAGCTGAGCTATAGTGTATGCAGAGCCAGAGAATTCAATAGGTACTGAGTGAACTTTAGGTGCCAAGTGATCTTCAGGTGCTGAGTGAAGTTCAAGTGCCAAGCAGAGTATAGATGCCGAGAGAAAAATAATTACTATAGGAGCTAAGTGAGATAGAATTCCTATATGTGCCAAGCATCAACTAGTAAGTGTCATGTAACACAAAATCAGCATATGAGTTTGTGCCTTCACAAAATTAAATGTAAACCATTTTTGAAGTTGACATAGGATGAATCTCAAGGGATCTTGAAGATAAGATCAAATCTTTTGCATTACCTATGTCATAGTTCCAAGAATCACGGCGATTCATGCGATTCATGCGATTTGGCGATTTGATTCAAGCCAAACAATTTTTTGTGAATCGGTGAATCGAATTAGTGATAAAGGGTTTATGAAATAAGTTACTCACTAAATTTCAAGGTTTTTTTAAATTTTCCGATTCATGGCCGATTCACAATATGATTCGGCCTTGCCGATTCCGATCCAATTCTGATTCTTGTTACTTTGACCTATGTAATCAGCATGCAACCAATAAGAAAAATGGGGAAGACATGCAACCAATAGGAAAAGTGCAATAATTGAGTAGGAAATGAAGAGTAAATGTTGATCATAGATTCATGCCTAAGCCTACGTCTTCAAAATATTTAAGAGGATGAAACTCCATTATGTGTGTGCGAGAAGTGGATGTGAGAAGTGTATGGGTAAATTATAGCGAAGTGAAAAAGGGTGTAAAGACTTAGAAAAGAGTAGAGTAGCATTGTAGAATCTAGTTGATCGAGAACAGAGTATTAGAGTTACAAAGAGTGACATATTAGATCAAGGAAGGATCAGAGTAGTCAAAGTAGAACAAGGATCTAGAATTAGCAATTAAGGATTGTAATTCATTAGGTCAAGACTTTCTAATAATCTCTAGCAATTTTATTAGTAATGAAAATCCTGTGGACTTAGGTTGTCTTAGCATTCATTTGTAAATCCTTTAAGAAGGTGGCATTCCAAGTGAATATACTAAAGTCCTTTAACTAGGCCCACTTTTAATAGGGTGGTTAAATCCTTTAACTAGGTCACTTTCAACAAGGTGTAAATTCTTTAATAGGATAGGCCTTTCATAGGCCAAACCATTAGAAGTGGTCAAACTTTGTAACCTTGAACAGTTACATATTGCTACAGTGATACTTTGTGGGTGTCATCCTCACCCCAATTTTACTTTCTCATTTTGGAGGGTTTCTAGGTTATCAAATCTTTTGTTATATATTTTCATGCATTTTTTTAATTTTATGTTCATTAGATGAATTAGATGCATGTGAATATTTTCAGCTAAAAGGTTTTGAAATTGTTAAAGTTAGTTACTTCTGATTCACCCCCCCTCTTCGAAGTAAATCTTCCCACTTGTAAGTTCCAACACTTATAGTGATCATGTTTATGACCCTTGAATATGTACAAAGCCTCCATTTTCCTCCTTTCTTGGATGCCACAACTACTAGCACTACACAATGACTGATGCTCTTATTATTGGGACCATATCCAGAAGCTCTTACACTTGCCTTGCTACCTCTCTATTCTATTCTAGGGTAAGGTTATAGTCTATTTTATTTGGCAATGAAACACTAGGTACAAATTCAATCTAATGACTTATGACTCTCATAGGAGGTAAAGTTGTAGATGTTCCAATACTGACAATGTCCTTATACTTCACAAGTATCTCTTAGATTTTAGTGGGTAAGCATTCTTGCTTAAATTTCTCTTCTTCCTTAGGCTTAATCAGAATAGAATACCCTTCACTAACTTCATGGTTAAGAGCATTGATGAATTCCTTCCTACTACTCATCAGTACACTAGGAGTCTTGGATTGTCATTCCTCTTCCTCCAATAAGGACTTAATCTTGAAAGTTCTCACATCTTTCTTGAAAGAATGGAATTTTCCTTCCCATCATAGAAATCACCTCTATCATATTGCAAAGATCCTCCCAACATAAGATGGCATGCATCCATAGGTAATATATCACAAAGCAATTTGTCTTCATATGCTACAATTGAAAACTCAACCCAAGTTTTCTTGTTTACCAACACACACTACCCTTTGTTCAACCATGTCACCTTGTAAGGGTTAACATGAGGTACTTTTACCAACTTGAGCTTATCCACTACTTCCTTTTATATGTTATCTATGGAGCCTAAATCCATAATAATTTTACACACCTTTCCCAAAATCTTGCACCTAATTCTGAACAAGGCCCTTCTATGCTTGGGTTCATCCTTGGTTGGTTGTCTAATCAAAAACCTCTCAAACATCAAGTTCTCTCCTCTCTATGATTTAATATTCTCTACCTTAGATCCCTTGAAACTCATTGTGTCCTCATGAGAATATGCAACTTCCTTATCATTATTTGAAGAAGTAGGCTTGTCAGGACATTGATAGGAAGGGTGACCCAATTGTTCACAACAGTAAAATTTCATACTTGTAAAGTATGAATTACTCCTACTTGAACCTCTCCCTCTATCAAAGCCTCCTTGAGTACCTTTTCCTCTTGTATAACCTCCCCTTGTAGTAGTTTCACTACCCTGCTCAACAAGTTTGGACTCACCTTGGTTTCTTTTATCATTACCTCTGCCTTGGTATCCACCTCTATGTCCTCTTTGGTCCCTTCCTTTGCCTCTACCTTTGAATTTTGAGTTTTTCCTATTATTTTCTTCCACCTTAAGATCCAACTGATGACACTTCTAAAAATTAGTAGGGGTCCATAGGTTTATCTCCTCTTGGATGTTCCACTTCAGTCCACCCAAATATCTTTCTAATTTAACAGGTTCCCCCTCTTTAATCTTGGACCTTGGGCATAGTTTTTGAAACTCCTTTATATAAGAGGCCACATTCAATTTTTTTTCTTCATACCTTGCCTCTTTATATGTAGCTATATGTCATATTCTTTAGGTAGATAATTCTCTTTTACTTTAGTTACCATGGCATTCCAATTAACTATAGGCTTTTTTCCTATACTGCCCCTTTCATCTTGCATGTATTTCCACCATGTCAATGCTAAATCTTTGAGTCTTGATTTGGAATCTTTACCTTTTTTGCCTCTATGAAACCTTCACACTCAAAATTATTCTCCATTCCCTCAATTTTTTCTACCACTGTATCAATGTCCATCTTTCCACTAAACAATAGAATTCCTTCTAGGATTTTTCTCCTAGTTCCTTGATGGTCTAAAAGAATGGTTCTTCATTTAGTGGATGGTCTGGTTCAAGAATAATGTCCTCCTCATCAACCTTTTCTTTTCCTTTCTCACTACTTTCACCTTCTTTATCTTTAGTCTTGGCCACTTTAGCAACTTCTTATAGCTTAGTCTTCATTTCTTTTAGGGCTTCTTCAAGGATTCTATTTCTCTCTTTCTTCACCCATCTCTTTGGCTAATGTTGCATTAGTCACCATTATTGTCTCACTTACTGATCCTTCAATAGTTTGAAACATCTATCCACAAGCCCAAATCTTTTGGGGCTCTAATACCACACTAATGTAAGCATAAGTCTTTCTCCTTAACCCTACATTCTCTTAGGGTCTCTTCTTAGCCACTGCTCTAGCCTATTAGGGTTCTTACACTAATCCTAACTCAAAAAGATTAAATTCCCAATCATCCCTTCTTTCAACTTGTCCACGCCAATAGAAATGAATTCCATCCAATCAATACTCCTTAGATGCTTTATTGGGTCATCCACACCAAATAACCACATTGTTGGAAATATGTATGATAGGTTAAGTTATAGAGAGGGGAGGGGTGAATCAATAACCAATAAAACTTAATCCTTGATTATCAATTAATTCATCATGTGTATTCTGATCTAATTACATGCATGAATAACTAAAAGCATTAAAACATTCATAACACTATGACACACAATTTGGTGATCTAGAAACCTTCCAAATAGAAAGTAAAACTAGGGTGAGGATGATACCCACAAGCTTTAGTACTACAATATAAAGTTGGCCTATTAAGGATTACAATGATCACTTCTGATGGTCTTCCTTATTAGAAGCAATAAGGATTGCTAGGTGCACCTTACAAAAGGATTCACAAATATACAATGAAGTATGCACTTGGTAAAGAGATTTACAAAAGACTGTTAAGTCTACCTTGTGAAAGGATTTAATTGATCCACCTATTAGGATGAAAAAATGGCTAATCTTTAATTTGCAACTTGGTTTGTTGAATGAGATTCCTTTGAGTGTTATGATCACCTTATTGTGATAGATAATTCTTTGCTACTCCTTATAATGTTGTAGCCTTGTATTTCACACTTTTTCCTTTCTATTCTTGTTATCTCACTTCCATATATATCTTGGATGTGATACAATACATTACATATTCGAATCCAATTTGCAAATCAACAATGTCAGCTAAAATACAAGTTTGCACAAAATACACAAAGTTGGCCCAACTATAGGAACTCAGGTTATGAAGACTAGCTCAGTGAGGTTCTGATAATCAACATCCACTATTAATGCTCAACATCATCATGCAATCGATAGATGTAGAAGCTTGGTTCATATGGATCACTTCCAAGTAGTCTAAACTCGGTCTATACTGGTGACTCGGTGAATACTATAATAATTGGCATATAAACTGAGTCACTTGATTCATACTGCATAGCTCAGTAAATGCTATCACTATGAGCTCAGTATAAATTGAGTCACTTGGTTAACACTGAGTGGCTCAGTCAACATTAGATTCACATCGCTATAATTGCAAACTTGGTAAGCACTGCACAACTCAGTTTGCACTAAGGAACTTGGTAAACCTTATGAAAGCTCAGTTTATACTATCGATCACCATCATGGTAGAAGTTGCTTGGCACAAACTAAATACTGTTTCTTGGACTCAGTAGCAACTATAGAACTTGGTAGAGTCTAAAATGCTTGGTTAAATTTGTTAATTGTATAATACGCTTGGTAGATACTTACAATTTGAATAAGGGAGTGTCACTAATAAAAAACATGACTAAAATATCAACAATCTCCCCCTTTGGCATTAGTGAAAAAAATACTTATTAGTCAAAACTAAATTCAATAACACCTTTTATTCATCACCTTGTGTCCCCAACTCATTATAGTTCTCTGTTATTGAGATTTTTCAAAATTGGTTTTATAAGAGATGTATCTCTAAGTATCTATACATATATAATGCTCCCCCATACATGTATACAATATGCTTTACATCTTTTCATGTATGATATATATTTTCCCCCCCTTTATGTATACTTCCCTTTTACAATATACATCTTCTTTACAATATAAAATCTTCTCTCCCCTTTTGACATTAATTCCAAAGATGTATGCTATATACTATACATTAATGCCAAAATGTGACAAGAAATCTGAATGTACCTTTAAAATCAGCATCGTTGTCTTGTCTCAATTCTCTTGCAACACCTTGCATGTGTGCAATGCAACTTGAACTTCTATTGAATGTTCTATCACATGATCTACAATTAGGAAGTTATTATCATGGATGAGCATTTTGGCATGTACAATATGTTTTTGCAATGCATCCATGTTTGGGAGAATCATACCCTATATGTTTATTAGTGTAGCTCTTATCTTGGCTTCTTCTCTAAGCAACTTTTCCTGCATATCAATTAAGAATCTGATCTTTGTGTAGTGGGCAAAGCTGTAACTCAGGTCAAGTTGTAACTATTGTGCACTTTCTTGTAGATCTTCATCAATCTTTGAAATTTTTCCTTAATTTCTTTGGTGAAAATTGAAATATCACATAGTTTACCAAATAATGGAGACATGGGAGGTCTCCAATGAGCCTATAATAGTAGATAATTGTTCTTGATGAATATAAATCTTTTGAGCAATTAGCTCCAATACTTTATTCTCAAATTTCTTCTCAGCTCTCTCCAACAATTTCAACTATCCATTCAAATCTTCATTGAATTTCTTGAATGTCTCTACTAACTAA
Source organism: Cupressus sempervirens (assembly GCA_028749045.1). Lineage (NCBI taxonomy): Eukaryota > Viridiplantae > Streptophyta > Pinopsida > Cupressales > Cupressaceae > Cupressus > Cupressus sempervirens. The sequence goes on from CM053787.1 coordinate 458,010,193, forward strand.
ATTAAAATTGGTTGAGAAGTGTCAACCTCTATGTTTAGTTCCTTTGCTAGGATATTCTTTACATCTTCAATTATTTGAAATTCTTTATTTATTTATTCTTTAAGCCTCTACTACTTAGCTTTCTTCTAAAGAAGTTCTCTGAATATATGCATTTGATCAAGGTTAATATTGGAGATGTCCCAATTTGGTAAAAATCTCCTTGTCAAGATCTATATCTTCTTCTTTCTCTTTGCCTTTATTAAAAAATTTTGTGCCCAGTTTAGGCTTGGTCTCAACTATCCTTGTACTTATTATTTTCATGCTAGGAATGGAAACAATAGAAGAGATGGTAGGACTATCTAAAAAAGTAGATATTGCACTTATTGAGGGAATACCTTATGTAATATAAATTGATGTAGAAGGAAGTGCTAACTTCTTAGTAGATAAAGTGCTTGTCACTTTTGTTAATGAAGTAATGAGCTGAATAGGTGCAAAAATTGATTGAGTGCTTGTATTTACAATGTTTGACATAATCAATCCTATAGTATCTTTCTTTGAGATTGATGTTTTGAGTGCTTCTCTTGGAGAATGATGAAGTGAGGCTATGACCTCTACTACAATTTTCACTAGGTTAGTCTCCTCAATGTTTTGATCTTCAGGAATATCTTCCTTAGTAGCTTCCTATCCCTGTTCCTCTTCCTCATCACCTAAATTGTCATAATGTGTAACTTCTTCATCATCAACTTCCTCATCTTTTTCATGTTCATCATCATCCTTTTCACTAACATTGATTAAAAAATCACTTTGCTCATTAAGAATATAAATTTTCTTCCATGTGTTGGTGGCATTCCTTACCACATGTTCAATGTCATTCGACAATATAAGATAGGTGTTGAATCTCAAGGTAAGTTTTTCTTAATTATTCTTTAGAGATTCTTCTACTTTTCATTCAAACTCATCATGGGTTGCCTCAAGGTCTTCTCATATATGTCTTTAGTAGTTTTCATAGCATTCTCCCATCCTAGCTTGATTTTCTCCATTAAATCACTCAGAATCTACTGAGCAAGTTGGTCTAGGGAATACTTCCACTTACCTATTTTAGTCATTTTTATGTCTTCTATTTGCTTCTACTACTCTATATTCCTAGTCTCATGCCTTAGTGATTTAAATTTTTTTATGCCTACTCCTAACTCTATTTCCTTTATCCTTTCTCCAAAGTTGGGTCGAGGCCTTTTAAAGATCACATCTCCTCCTTCTCTATCAATTTTATTCCTAGATGTCCTCCTTGTGAACACAACAATAAATGGTTTAGCAAGCTTGGTTATAATAACCTTACCTTTCTTCTTAATGGCTCTTCATCTTTTTCTTCATCATCCTCAATATCATCTCTTTTGCCTTCAGTCAATAGAAGAGTAGTGTTGGTTTTCAATTTTATAATTCTCTTCTTCGCTTTGTTGACTACCTGAGGGAGTTTAATTTCAAGTTCAATTCTTGCCGTAGCTTGATCATAGTTACCAAAGTATGCATATTTTGGGTCAATAGGCTCATTAATTAATGCTTCAATAATGTCCTTTGTTTCATCTACATTTACCTCATAACTTAGAGGTTTGACCCATACAATTCTTAGTCTAACTGCTTGTATATACACTTTGTCACTATCAATGATGAAACAAATATAATATTTTTAATCATCAACAAGTTTCTTGGGGATCTTGAATCTATTATTCATATTATATTTGAATGCATCAAAGTTTCCATAATACTCACATAGTTTTCTCCCATTTCAACTATGCATTCATTAATTTGATAAAGAATAGGTACATCCTTCCTCCATATGACTGTACCTTTAGATGGGAAGAAAATTTGCACATAGAAAAATTAAAAATTTAAGAGGGAAAAAATTTTTCAAAGATTTTTCTTTAAAGTTCTTATACTTTCCATATTCTTGTTGCACTAGTTTAGCATCAACTCAACAAGGTCAAGTGATAGGTTATTCTTGACCACTTTGTATGCAAGATCCACTACTTCGTATGACATACTGTTGAGTCTACTTGAGTTGTATATTTTATGTGAAATGATATGTATCTCAAAATTTAGTTCCATGTCTGTAACATAGCTAATTTTTATTCCCCTTCCATCTCACTCAGCAAGTGTTTTCTTCTCTAGCTTGACCTAACTTAGGGTTTTGGTCATTTTAGCTTTACTCAATGTAGGAAGACTAGTGATCCTATGAATCATCTTCTTGGTTATCAAAATAGGTTGTTCTAACCATAACTAACCATTATGCACATGAATGAGAATGAATCTTATCCATTTGATCTTTGATGGAATTTTTGATTGAGCTCTGCTCGGATCTAGGGTTTTCGTAATAGCAAGGATCAGCTTAAAGTTTCGCACCTTCCATTTGATGCCTCAAGCCAACATATCAGATCCTTTCTTTGATTTTCTAGTGGTTGTTTCCATATTGATTGGTAGGGTTTGAGATAACATGGAAATATTCAATAGTAATTCACTTGAATCTCTTGAATTCCCTAAAAATTTCTTTGCACAAATAGCTCTCAAAAATTCACAGTGAGAAATGAATTTGATTTCACCCTTTTGTCAAATTTTTCCTTTCAATCACCATAAATTCATAGTACTCTGATTATTTGTGACCATGCTTATTGCATTTGTGACATTTACCTTCAAATTTAGGTTTATATTTGTATTCATTAGCTCTATGACCATGCTGATTTCAATTGTACAATTTTCTTTTTAATTTAGCTTTCCCATTGCTCCAACATTTGTTTGATGTATGTCCTATCTTACCATAGTAATTTCAAGTAGGTCTTTGGTTCTTTTGAGCTTCTTGCTTGGATGATTCACCTTCTTTTGTATATCTAATTCCTACTTTTCCCTTTTTTCTGTAATGATTTTTCTCATTTAGTTGATTCATGTCTTGTTGAGATTTCATCATCCTTTCATTGGTTTTCTTTTGACTATTTAGATCATTCTGAAATCTTTCATTCTTTGATCTTTGATTCATGATTTCTTCATTTGCATTGGTGAGTTGATTAATGAAGTTTTCCTACTAAAGGGATAAATGTTGAATTTCATTGTTATTTTCTTCTATATCTTCTTTTATCTTAATTTAATCTTCCATGACTTCACATAATCTTACTGACTAAATTTCTTGCTCTCTTCTTATCTTTCTTACTTCTTTGTGAAGTGTACCATTCTTTTCCAATAGTTCTTTGATTGCCTCATTAGCTTCATCTAAGTTTCTTGAATGGATGTCTTTAATTATTTCTTCAATGTAGAGTTGGCCATTCATCTATACTACAAAATCTTTTCTTCTTTTCAAGGATTAAGCAAGTTGGTCCTTTGCTTTCTTAAGTTTTCCAATAGCCAATTCAAAATCTAGCTTCTCATTGTCAATAGCCTTATCAAGTTAGAATACCTCCATAGCCTCTAATCTTTTCTCAAGTTGTTAAACTTTTCTATGAGAACCACAAAGATCTAATACCATTTGTTGGAAATATATATCATAGGCTAAGTTACTGAGAGGGGATGGGTGAATTAATAACCAATAAAATTTAATCCTTAATTACCTATTAATCATTCATGTGTATTCTGATCTAATTGCATGCATGAATAACTAAAAGCATTAAAAATTCATAACACTTTGACACACAATTTGGTGACCTAGAAACCTTCCAAATAGAAAGTAAAACTAGGGTGGGGATGATACCCATAAGCTTTAATACTATAGTATAAAGTTGACCTGTTAAGGCTTACAATGATCACTTCTAATGATCTACCCTATTAGGAGCAATAAGGACTGCTAGGTCCACCTTGCAAAAGGATTTAAAAACATAAAATGAAGTATACACTTAGTAAAGATATTTACAAAAGACTATTAAGTCTACCTTGTGAAAGGATTGAACTAATCCACCTATTAGGATGAAATAGTGGCTGATTTTTGATCTGCAACTTGGTTTGTTGAACGAGATTCCTTTGAGTGTTATGATCACCTTGTTGTGATAGATAAATATTTGTTGCTCCTTATACTATTGTAGCCTTGTATTTTGTACTTCTTCCTTTCTCTATTTGTTATCTTACTTCCATATATATCTTGGATGTGATACAATACATTACATATATACCAATCCAATTTACAAATCAACAATGTCAACTATAATACAAGTTTATACAAAATACACAAAGTCATCCCAACTGTAGGAACTTGGGTTTTGAAGACTAGCTTGGTGAGGTTTTGATACTTGACATCCACTATCAATGCTTGACATCATCATGCACTCAATAGACATAGAAGCTTGGTCCATACTGATCACTTTCAAGTAGTCTGTGTTGATCTCAAAATGGTTTTGACATTTGAGTGTCAACACACTTAACCACTTTCTACATATAAGTTGAGTACACTACATATGCTAAGCTATAGTATGTACTGAGCCAGAATTCCAACAGGTGTCAAGTGACTTCAAGTGTCGAGCATTATATAGGTGTTGAGTGATATATAGATGTCAAGTCACAGCTGATGTTGAGAAATTTAGAATGCTTCATGTGTTGAGTGAGCCAGAACTATGCATGTGCCAAGCAAGATAGAATGTAATAGGTGCCAAGAAAACCAAGATCAAATATGTGCCAAGAACCAGTAATCCAATATGTGTCGAGTAACACAAAAATTAGCATTCGAGTTTGTGCCTTCATAAACTCAGATGTAAACCATTTTTTGAGTCAACATAGAAGGATCTCAAAGGATAATAAGGATAAGAATGAAGCTTTTCTATTTCCTATGCTATCAACATGCAACCAATAAGAAAAATTGAGAAGGCATGCAACCAATGAGAAAAGTGCAAGGAATGAGTGGGAATTAAATATTCAGTATGGATCATAGATCCATACCTAACCCTAAGTCTTTGTAATCTTTAAAAGAAAGGTGAAAACCCCATTGTATGTGTGGATGAGAGTAGAGTATGAGTAAACTATAGCTAAATTTAGTGGGAAGTGTAAAAGACTTAGTGAACAGAGTAGCACTTGCATATCTAGTAGTTCAGAATAGAACAAGGGATATGAATAGATATCAAATCAAGTGTCTGAAATCAGTAATTGAAGATTGTAAGCAATTGGGTCAAAGATTTCTAATACTTTCGAGCAATTGTATTAGATAGTGGAAAATCCTATGTTGATAGGTTCACTTAACAACTACTTTGTAGATCCTTTGAAGAGGTGACTAAATCGTTTAATAGGGTGACACTTCATGTAAAGTGTTTTAAATCCTTTAACTAGGTCACTATTGACATAGTGTAAAGCCTTTAACAGGGCAGGCCTTTCACAGGGTAGACCATCAGAAGTGGTCAAACAATTATTCTTGCAATGATTTTGTAGGTATCATCCCCATTCCAGTTTTACCTTTTTATTCCTAGAGGGTTTCTAGGTTACCAAATTATAGTGTTATGTGTGTTGATGCATATGTTTACTTTATGTCTATTTAATATGTTTACATACATGTAGTTTACTTTTAGTTATTTGTTTATAGGATTTGAAATGGTTAAAGTGTGTTACTTCTGATTCAGCTCCCTATCTTAGAAGTACTCTTCCCACTTGAATATTCCAATAATTGATATCAGAGAAAGGTTCTCACAAGGAGAAGCCTAATAGCTTAGGGAAAAGATCTAAAAATGGAAGTCTCCAAACTTGGGAAGATCATAGACAATCAGGTGATTGATGTGCATCTCACTCTACACAAATTAGAGGAAACCAAAGAAGAATTGAGAAAGTCCTTGAAAAGAAGGAAGGATATAGCCATAGCTGAAAATGACACACACTACAAGGTGATTGACACCACACAAGTGTTTTCCAATGGAGATTCCAAGGAATTTGATGCAACAATAGTAGAATTGATGGAGAAGAATAGAGCTCAAGTAGAAGAAATTAGAATACTCAAGCTTGAACAAGAATCACAAGCCATAATGCTTTGTGAAGTAATTGAATAGAAGAAGAAAGCCATTGAAGACAAGGCTATGATAGAAGATGACAAGAGAAATCTTACTAATAGATTGGAGGAAAAAATAATTGAGTTTAAAAGAATCTTAAACATGTAGTTAGATACCCTTAGCCAAATGATGAATGCACATCATGAGCTAAACATGAAGGACATTGAGATCTCCACCTTGAGAATGCAAAATGAACAATTCTAGAATGAATTAAGGAGAGAAAAGGAGATAGCAGAAAGCTTCAACAAACCCAATGAGGCTATCAAGTACTTTGAGAAACTATTGAAATCATGAAGGTCCAATAATGATACTTCAAGACTTGGTTACACTAGCACTGAACAAGGAGAATCATCCAAGACTATAGAGGAAAGGAGTAACAAAGGTAAGAACACTAAACCTACTTGTCATTTCTATGGTTAAAAGGAACATACCTTTAATGTATGTAGGAGCAAGGATGGTCATCAACATGATAAGCCTAAAAATGTAAGCTTTTGTCACAAGTGCAAAAAGCAAGGACATCAAGCACAAGAATGTGGGACTAAGACCATGAGAACACCAAGATTTGAGGGTCACTGTTACAACTGTAAGAAATATGGACATAGAGCATTTGAGTGTAGATCAAAGCCTATGTGGACACCAAATTAGACTACAAAGGGAAATAACCATGGTCATCACTACAATTGGGACTATAACACTAGGTATAGCTATAACTACTATTAGGAATATGGACACATTCTTGAAAATTGCATCAGGACACATTTTAGAGGGAACTATAGCAAATGGTTACGCCAAACCACATGTTTTAATTGCTTGAAGATTGATCATATCAGTAGGAATTTCCCAACAAGGTCCAAGGCACCCAAGTCAGAAGTCAACAAAGGAAAAGAGAAAGTAGATGTTGAATATAATAGAGGGAAAATAAACAAGACTTGGAAGAAGAAATATGAGTGCAACACATCAAATGGAGGGATCACTTCACCCAAGAGGTCAAGTGATCACACCTCATCCAACTAAGCATGAATAGGTGTATGGGACTGATATACAAAGCTATATCATACATCACTCCCAAGTCATGCAAGTACTACAAAGAAGAAATCAGCATGAATAAAGATGCCAAGTCAAAATTTGAAGTTTTTGCAAATACTGTTGAAAGCTCCAATGCATGTCGACTTGCTAGTAGCAACTGAGTTGATGGTTGATGCCAAGTTAAGAAATGTCAATGGAAGCTGAGTGAAGTGGAAAAATAGTGGAAGTTGAGTGAATGAAATCCAATGGGAGCTGAGTCATGTTGAAACTTTTAAGTGCCAAGTTTACAGTTGTATGCACTAAGCATTTAATGCTAGGTTTTGAAAGGCATAAGGTAAAATTTTAATCATTTTTTCACCATTCAAATGCAGAGCAAAGACAAGAAGAGTGTAGAAGAAATCAAACAACAACCTTGAAGCCTTTTGCATCAATTTCAATAGTGATTCAACATAAATTTCATCGATCTAAGGTATTTAACAAGTGCTGAGCTACACAATTTTTAAAGTTTTAATACATTGAAACCATAGATCAATATAATGGCTTTTAGTTCTAAGAACCCAAAGGGAAAAGAAAGTCGTGAGGTCCATTAGGTTAGTAATGAAGTAAAACAACTTGAGTTTAGACCTATTCTTTAGGTAGCCTACAAGAACAACCCTGTCGACATGTTGTCTATAATTCGACCCAAGATTGTCATGATGTAGGATGTAAGGAAGTGTTGTAACTACAAGATAGGAGCTATAGGTGACCTTGAGATTTTTCAAGCATATGATAAACTCTGTGACAATAGGATTCTGAAGGATGAGTTTCAAATAGTTGAGAAGAAGGGTTTAACAAATGCCCTAGTTTATCCCATAGGTTTCAAAATAGAATGGATATGGATTGTCTTGAGTAGAATAACAATGGCTATCTGTGGCTAGAAACAAGACCAATAAAGATTACCAAGAGGATAGTCAATAGGGTTACAGGTTTCCCAACCCTAGATCAGCCTAAGACCTTGAGTAGTGATTCAAAAGAGGTAATTGAAAGGAATATAGGGGCTAAATGGAATAAGAGGAGTATGACAATTGACACTATCATAGATCCCCTTCTGGGCTTTGTTGTGAGAGTGATATCTCACAAATTCTACCAATATAGTAGATTAAATAGTGTACCATGCATTGTTATTCATGTAGCCTATAAGCTTGTAAAGAAAGATCATACATATGATCTATTAGAACTGATGTTGCAGCAGATAAATGAGAACCTAGGAGCAATAAGACGGTCAAAAGGTGCTCAATGCAAGTTTGGTGCAATTCTTGTTTGCATATTTTTTTATGTCATTGAAGAGTTTCCTTCAATTGGGAAGGTGAATTGGAATCCAAATAAAACTGTAATTACTCAAATCAATGAGTACATTAAACATACGGGTGACAACTCTGAAGCCCAAATGACAAGCTATTTTGAGTATTTTAAGAAATCCATGAAGCAAAGAGTGAGAATACCAGTTTCCCTAGTGGAAAAACATATCAATGACATATGCTTCTTGGTAGACATTGACTACACATTTATACAAGTAGCAATTTCAAGAGTGAGATTGCTAAGGCCATTGGGTTATTGTTGGGCAGCTGTTATGCACGAGGTCAATGACAGGAATCCATTGTGCAATTCCTCTCTTGAAAAGCTAATCTTTTAAAATCAACTCCAAGGTTCAGTATTTGTCTTGTGACATGCCAAAATCTGCCTAGTTGAAGATAAATGTGATTGTTCATGAGGAGGCCTTTGTTGGTTTTATTATGATCTTAGAATGAAGTAAAATTTGTTCGCTATCTCAAAATAATGCACAAAAGAATAATGTTTTTTGTATTTTCTAGTTTTTCAATGAATGCAATCTAACAATTCAACTAAAATGAGATCTTATTCTAATAAGGGGTTATCAAAACAAATAATGAAACTGAAAGAAAATAACATGAAATTGAAATAACTTGAAATTGAAATCTTAAATAGACATAAGCTACAAAAAACAACACACTGCAAGTTAAACTCTCAAAGAAATCGGTAGGAAACCAATGAAAATAGGAGCAACACTTCCTAGAATCCATTGATGCAATCGTCAATGAGAAAATTTAACAATCGTATGATATTTCACCTTTCATCAAATTGCAAGGCCATAGAAAGTGTGCTCATGTGAGATAAAAAGTTATGTAGACACAATTTGATGATCTCTTCTCGACCTTATTACGTCAGCAAAATTCATAAATCTGTAGTGAACACAAAAATTAAAAGGCCGCACAACTAGAAACAACACGATAAACCTTTAGCTCAATCACAATCTCATGAACAAAATCCACAAAAATATGACACATTTAGGCAAGAATCACTACACTCCAAATGCGAGCACCAAAAGCATAATTTTATTGCATAATAATGGCAATCCTTGTTACATATTACAATGGGGTATTTATAAGAAATCATCTCCTCAATTTGTGTTGAGAGTGAGAGATATCTTCATTTAATAAAATGCTTTTAAAACATTAAAAAAAACTAAATATATACAAACTAACAATTAATCTAGTTCTTAGAGGGACTCCATCCATATTTTATTCATTAATTGGATGCATGAGCCCTTTACATGTCAAAAATAGAGAAAGCATGAGAGAGAAAGTAGGAGGAAGCCTTCAGTCAAAGTCAGAGTGTCTAGAGGTGCCAAAAATAAAAGCTAGTCCTTTACTAGGTGTGTGTCAAAGTTAAACTATCATCATAGTGTGTTCCCATTGCATGGAAAGTGCTATTTTCGGAATTGGTAGCTAACTATCGGTGTACCTCTAAATTTTTGAGCTATAGACCTATGTACTTGTAGACCTAAGCACCTATAGAGCTATGAAGCTATGGACCTCGATAGGGTCAAAAATCTCAAAATTTTACTAAGGGTCAAAATTGAAATTCTAGCATCTAGGTTTTGTTCTTCTTCATCCCAAAGCTATGTTTAGATATTTGCCCTTGAATTTCTCTATCATCTCAGTAATCTTAGCCACATTTAGAAGATCTAAAGCCTCCTACTTATCCTTGACCTTATATCTATAATTTTCCACCTCAATTCAAGTCTCTACAAAATCTTTGAGATTGGTATCTAACTCTAACAAGAGTTCTTCTATCCTGAAGGCTTTTTGGATGTCCTTATCATCACCAATCTCAATGAAAATCTTCCTAAAATTCTCCACTACTGTCTCTATAGGTAACAACTTTTCTCATTCCTCATCTTCAAAAATATCTAAGCATGCATCACTATAGTGTCTCTCTACTTCCAAAATGTGCTATCAGGCTTGGTCTTTGAGTTGATGAATCTCCTCATGTAATGTCTCCATTACTTTATTGCTATCTACTATTTTCTCTACACAATCATCAATCATGTCTAATTCTTCTTCTGTATATACATCAATCAAGACCAAATATGTTTGGCCCTTTATGGCTCATAAAGTCTGCAAATCCTTACTCTAGGCATGTGCCTCATCCATGATCTTGAAGTCCTGCTTCAAAATTGCTATGATATTATTCATGTTCTCCTGCATAGCATGTAATAACTTCAAATTCCCTGTGATGATCATAACACCTTTCTCCTAAAAAATTTCTCACCACTCCTAAAAAGCTTCCAATAATGGGTCAAGTTGTACGCCTCCCTCTTCTCTAAGTAGAGTGTTCAAAGTATGCTCTAGGTGTTCAGGATGAAGAGGACCAATGACTTTGGCTAGATATCCTTTTAAGATCTCAACTTGCCTTCAAAGTTCATGGAGTTTAATCTCCTCTTGTTCCATGTACTTGAGGACCTCTTTGACTCCCATAGTCATTATTTTTTAGGTTGAATCCCATGTAGGCCTTCCCAACATAACATCCTTTAATTCATAATCTTCAAGACTATTACCTTCTACATATATACCTTTAGGAGGGAGAGCCATTTGTGCAAATAAATCTTGGTTCCTTATGCTAGTGAAAAACACCAATGGTGCTACCTCATGTGATGAGTACTCAAGTTTGTCAAAGATCTCTCCAATGTCAAAAATGTCTTCCTCTAAAGCATGGAATTGAGGCTTAGTACTCCTCATTATTTCCTTTCAAATTCATCTAGGGATGCATCTTGCTGAAGACTTGGCTCTTGATAATGAAGGATTATGTTCTATAACTTCCTTCCCTTTGTCGCTCCTGCTGGGAGTTGTATATTGTTGGGAGGGCTCTTCTTCTAAAGCCTCAATCTTAGTGGATCATGTAGCATAAACCTCGATGTCTTGGGAAGGTGGTTGGGAATATTCCACTATTTTTCCTTCTAAGATTTCATTGGTCACCATTTTTTTCGATCGCACCTCTCATAATGGTTCCTTCTAAACATGCTCTTCCTTTGAACTCTGAGGTGGAGGAGTCACTGAGCCCTATTCTACCACTATAACTCATGGTGGAGATAGAGGAGTAAGATCAAGACCCTATGTATTTGGTGGCATTTGCATCTAGTCTTCTTGTTGAGGTTCTCCTATAGGAGTGTCCCTAATCTTATCCCCAATCAACTCTGTGCCTACGGGCATGAAATCAAAATCTAACATTGAGAAAACATCATTTCTTTCTTCACTCTCCTCATCCACCCACTATTGTACTTCATTTTCTAAAGAAGAGAGCTCTAAAGGTTCTACTTGAATGGATGGCAGGGTACCTATGACACTCTTTCTCCTTTGCAACTCTGTGGCTCTAGCTAGCTGAGTTCTTCCCTATAGGGGCACTTGTTCCTCTTCCTATTTTGATTCTTCTTCCTCCTCCTCTTCATCTCCTTCCAAAATTCTTTTAGGAATAGATGGATTAGGCACTAATCTTCTATTGATCCTTTTTCTTTTCTTCATCTGAATCTTAATTATTTTCTTCTATTTCTTGGAGGTAGAAGGAGAAGCTAGTTCATCTTGCATAGGAGGAATGGAGACTTGTAGAATTTCTCCCTCTTCTGGTTGGTTAGACACAACCAATGGCAATTGTGGTTCATCCTAGACTTGCATAGCTCCAATATCTTAGGACCCTTGTGGACTTTGTTCCTGCTGCTAGGGAGGTGCATGTTCTATCTAAATTCTATGAGGAGAGGTCCTCTTTCTTTTGTTCTTTCCCTTCCTTTTAGAAGGCTGATAATATCCAACTAGGTGATCAAGCTAGTACATTGTTTATGGCCTAATAGGAGACTGAGCTACAAAGGTAGGAATTGCTACTTTCTTCCCTCTACCTCTTTTTGGGTGAGCATGTGCATGGAAGATTATAGTATCAGGAATTGGATCAAGTGGAAAAGGTTTATTGATCCAATCCTTTGTCATTTTGATGACATGCCTTGCTCAATGATTAATATCATCGGCCTCCTCCCTATCAACCTTAGCATTCATAGTGGGTCTTTCACCAATTTTGTTAGCATTGAATAGGGGTATAGTAACTCCTTTGGATCTTGTTTCTTTATCTCCTCTGGAATGTTCAACTAGAGAGCCTTTTTTGCTAGATACAAAGTCATCCTACAATAGTCCCTAATGCAGACATCGTAGTCATTTATGGAATTCATCTAGCGATCCTCAACAACATCCTCATGATGGAAGTCTTTTCCTGCCAAACTCTCCACTTTCCCAACATTGTCAAAATATGGTCGGGGAGAGTTGCATTCTTCAAGGGGATAGTTCTCCCATTCAATTCAAAGGATAGAATATCCTACTTCCTTTTTATTTGATATGGTCCAATGACCAATGGCCATGCCCAACAAGGTCTCCATTTCCTCTTTATCTTCTCATAGGTTGACTCAATTTTCTAGGAGATCTCCAATAGTACTAGTTTGTCTATTGGGTATCTCAGGAGCTTCTTAGGATTGATGGATGTACCAGCTACCCATAGATAGGTGAATGTTTTGAGCTAGATGAATTAGGCTCCAAGAGCTATGAATTGTGCTTTTGCTTTATCAGATAACCTCTTCCCATAGTCTTCCTCAATGAACTAAATGATCACAAAGATGAACACATCATTCACAATTTTGTACTCTTTGCTCTGCCCTAGGAGCTTCTTCTTTACTAGTTGGGGATAGACTATGTATGGCCAAGCATTGGGGTCCTGCATACTGCCTCTCATGTACAAATCGAGATAGATTTTTTCCCTTGTTGCAAGTAGGTATGCCATGTAAGAAGTCATGTAAAACCTCTTCTTATCCTTCATCATCTTTAGTTGCTCACACAAGTTCTCACTTAGTGTGGTGGCCCAGTCTAATGGTATCTTTTCCTATCTGATGGTTTCAATAAAGTTGACCATAAAAGTGCTGAGGTGGCATGTTGTAGGTAAGGCCATGACTCTATCTAGGAGAATGATAGAGTATCCAATGTATTTCTTCATTTATCCTCAAATCATATCCACTTTTCCCATTATCCTTCCCCGAGGAGGCTTCTCAATGAGGTATGAAGACTGTATTATGTCAATTGCCTCTTGCTAATACTCCCTGTACCATCTCTAAGCTGCTTCATATGATAGTCTAATGAATTGGTCTACTCTAGGAAGATGTAGGACCTTCTTAATGTTGTTGGGTCACAGATCCAACACTACTTCTCTGGTGATGCTTTTGACTACCATTTCTTTAGGAACAAAGTGTTGTGATAGGGCCATGATTAGTTTTGTTGATTATACTAACATGGGGTGAGATGCTACATTTACCAATCTATAATGGATCAATGTAGATACCAAGGCTAATCTCTCTATTTGCTTGTTGCAAATTCTCAAGAATTCTCCTAGATCCCTGTGCCCTAAATTAGTATCTCAAATTTTCATGTGGTCATCATGAAATCTTGACTTCGAGGGTACACCTTGGAATTTGAAGACTACAGGTTTGGGTGTTACCTCAAATGTGGATGCCATTTGATCACCCACACCTCATGAGAACAAATTATTTAGTAATCAAAAGATAAAACATAAAAAACTGACTATGAATTGAAATAAGCAAAAAGAAAAAAAAATGCCCCATTTGGGCATTTTGTTTATTTTCTTATTTTATCCCAATTTTATTTTTATTATTTATATATATATTTTTAATCATTTTTATTTGATTTTTGAAATTTAAATTTAAAAAATAAAAAATAAAAATAAAAATGTATGTGGGGTTTTTGGAAGGCATGCATGGCTAAGTTTTCAAGGGGCATGGTAAAGCAAGTGGCACATGGGCACGAAGTGCTACCGTGGGTGCAAAGCACCACCACAAGTGCTTGTTGTTCCTTGGCACCATGCACATGAGTTATGGCACAACAAGCACTTTTTTTTTTTGGTTATTTCACACCATGGGCTTTGTTTATGGTGCGACAAACTATGAAGCATCACTATGTGAGCGTAGTAGGTGCATGAGGTGCTGCCACCATGTGAGTGCAGTTGGAGAGCATGAAGCACTTTGGTAGTAGTTTTGGTGGCCGAAATACATGTGAAGAGTGGAGGACATGAAGTGCCATGGTGGTAGTTTTGGAGGCCGCATCGCATGTTGAAAATGGAGGGCACATAGTGTCACGAAAAAATCAGTTTTAACGCCACAGGTGGGAGTGTCGCGAGCTCTGGGTGTTGGCACTGCAAGCATGAGCATGGTTAGTGCTGCAAGAGCAGATTACCTTATATACTGACTAATGCCCCAACAAAAATGGAAAAAATGTTTGAGTATTTGAAGATAGGTATGTGTGAACTTTTTTTTTTTGTGTTTTCAATTTTTGATGACTCTAATACTTTTAATGCTAACAATTTTTCCCAACTCTCAAGCTATGAGTTTGAGAATTTGTTAAAAAAAGGTAGGGGGTCCCCATTCCTAATTGAGGAATGGAGCATGTATTGTGGACACCACAACAAATAGCCCTGAAAAAAGGAAGAAATGACCAAGGCATTTCTTCATTAGAAAACATTCTTCCAACGTGTGTCAAACACCAACCAAACTATGAACATCTCGAGCATCTTTAAGATGACTTTACAATTAAGATCTTAGAATTTGAAACCTTCAAACTTAGTGTGTGCATTGTGTATTCATTCCCTTTGATGCCTTACGATGTTGTCTATTAGAGTTTTTTGACAACTCAACACAATCTTCCACTTGTCTCGGCTCATTCATTCGAAATCTTCATGAAGGATTTTCATCAATCAATTAGTTGACCAAATGAAGAATTAGTTCAGGGCTCTTCGTAGGATGCCATGTTCTTATAATTTTCTAGCCATTTGAATAATTTCTCTATGTCATTCAGAATGTTACTTTTGATGAAGCAATACTTTAAATACAAAATACTTTGTTTTAAGAATGTATCTTTTGCCATTTCAGATCTTTAGAATCCTTTAGTCTTAACATCATATTTTCTCTTTTTTTTCTTTTTCTTTTTTCTTTTTTTCTGTATCCTGATTACACTTAGACTATGTAGCTAGGACATTAGTGTCATTTCTTGGATTTGATCTCTTGTGAACACCCCTTGTGTTCCTCTTTTAGAACTTTTCAAAAACTCTCACACCACTCAATGATCTTAGCAACCTTTCAAGAAAACCCCTCCTGTTTGAACCAATTGAAGTTTGGATCATCTCTCATCATCTTTGACTTCAATTCAACAACACCCAAAACAATCAAATTTTTAAATTTACAAAGTGTTGAGAGCTTGTCGGTCTAGGCTTCTAATTTCTAGACTAAAAATCCCCAATTTCCCTAAGAAATGTCGATTGCTTGGTTGGTATAAGCCACACAATCATCCAAATGTTTTGACAAAGAAATACCTCTTCCTAAAATCAAAACCAAAAGTGGTTAGTAAAATCTTGAGAGAAAATCTCAAGTACACCTTACCCCCTAGGACTGATACAACTTTGAAAGGAAACACACGAGTGAAAGCAAAAACACTTGCTAAAATAAACATGCTTGCAAAAATAAAAATCTAAACTAGATGTATAAATAAAATCTAACTAATTTTTTTTTGTTTTTGTCTTTTAGGCTTCAAAATAATGCTTCGAAAACTGCCCATTAATGGGCAAGGGAAGAAATTCCCCCTACAAGGAACTAAGCCTAATAGTGTTTTCTCCCAAAAATTTTGTGACTTGATAAGGGCCTGTCCATAAGCGTTGAAACTTGGTAAGGCTCCCTGGCTTTTCTTTTTCCTTATCCCAGAGTAGAGCAAGGTCAAAAATCCTAAATGATTTAATTGTGGCTCTCTTGGCAAACCATCTTTTCACAATAGCTTAATGTTTAGCCATGTGCTCCAATGTAGTTAATGTTCATTTCTCATCCATCTATAAAAGATTCATCAATTTGATTTGTACTTTTTCAGCATATTCAACATACCCTCTCATGAACTTCAAAATAGGAATTCTAAGATTAAGTGGGAACATTGGTTCTTGTCTATAGACAAGAAAATATGGAGAAGTCTCCAAAGTATTTTTGACTCTCACCTAATCTATCCATAAAGCATATTTGAGCTACGTATGCCAATCCATAGGGTTCTCCTTCAACAATTGCCTTATTACTGTGATCAAGTTTTTGTGTGTAGATTCTACTACCCCATTTCCTTGTAGGTAGTAATTTGAAGAGAACTTGATAATGACTTGATTTTCAAATGCCCACTAAGTCAAAAATACTGATGCAAAAGAAAACCTATTATCACATACAAGGGTGAATGGCATTCTGAACTTGGTAACAATATGTTCTTCTAAAAAGTCTATCACCACTTAGCATTGCAATTTTTGAATGTTTCTACTTCTATCTTTCATGTGCAATAATCTGTAGCTATGAGAATAAATGCATGTCTAGTTGATGATGGTGGGTTGAGTGAACCAATGAAATCTAGCCCCCACTTTGCAAAGGGGTGTATCTTGTAGATAGGCTATAAGGGCATTGCTGGATTCCTTTCTCTATTGGCACTAGTTTAATGGACATGGCAAGAGTGTACATGCTTGAGAGTGTCTTTGAATATCGAGGGCCAAGAATAACCCGATCTTAGAATCATGTGGGTCATTGCTTCTATTGAACCATGTCCTATACCATACTTATCATGAAATTTTTCTAAGACCTCCTTCGCTTCTTCACAGCCTAAACACTTCAGATAAATTCCTTCATAGTTTCTCTTGTACAATTTTTTGTCATTTAGCATAAAAGATTCACACTTCATTTTAAGTCCCTTGTATTGTGAACTATTCATCCACTTTGGGCATTGGTCTTGTAGGAGATAATAAACAATTTCTTGATACCAAACATCTAACACCACTCCTTGATTAATGACAACTTGTGATACAACCATCTTCTTCTAATCATCTTCATTCATTTCATCATCAAACTTGAATTCCTTTTTGTTTCCATCCTAGTTATTAGCTATCATTTTTGACAACCCTTGACCTCTGACTAATCTCATAGATTGAATTTTAAGATCAAATTCTTGAAGTATAGCCATCCACTTTCCTCTCCTTTCACCAAGTTCATTATACATCAAGAGTGTTTTTACTTTTGGATTAGGTACAATTGGATACACCTTACTTTTTAGTATGTAGTGACAGAATTTCTTCTGCCATGATTAATGCAAAGGATTGTTTATCAAGGTTTGAATAGTTCAACTCTACATTCTTCAAAGGGAAACTGATAAAAACAATTGGTCTTTCATCTTCCTTTTCCCTTTTTTGCATCAAGATCCTTGCACAAGAATGTTCAGAAGTAGAGGAATAGATCTTAAAAGGAAACTCATAGTCTGGACTTACCAAAACTGAGGCCATATAAATGGAAACCTTGATATCTTCAAATGATTTATTTATCTCCAAAACCCATTCTATCTTAGCCCCCTTTTTGAGTAAATCATTAAGAGGATAAACTATCTTCGTGAAACCACTTATGAATTTTCACACAAAGTTTATCTTTCTGAAGAAAGACTTCAATTCCTTCCGACTATGTGGAGATGCTAATTAAATCAATGGAGATTCTAGCTTTAGAAATAACATGTCCCAAGAGCTTCCCTTTAGTAATGCCAAATGAACATTTCTTGGGATTAAGAGATATGATGTATTTATGACATCTATTGAATACTTGGCTTAGATCAGCAATGTGGGTACTTCGATCTTTTGAAAAGATAGTCAAGTCATCCATGTAGATGACTATAGATCTATTAATCAATCCTTTGAAAGCTTCACCCATCACTCATTGAAATGTAGCTCCTACATTATTTAGTCCAAAGGGCATTCTTCTATAAGAAAAAGTTCCCCACTTGGTTGTGAAGGCTATTTTTAGCCTATCTTCTTCATCAACCATCACTTGGTTATACTCTAAGTAACCATATAGGAATGACATCATCTTTGAACCATTCACAATTTGCAAGACCTCATCTAGTGAGGGTAAAGGATAGTTGTCCTTTTGAGATGCTAGATTCAAGTTATGAAAGTCAACACAAAGCTGAATCTCTCTAGTCTTCTTTCGTATGGGAACCAAATTTTCCACCCATGTGGAATCATAGATAGGAAATATGATCTTAGCATCTAGAAGCTTCTTCACTTCTTTTATGATCAGTGGTTCAATGATAGGATTTACTAGTCTTTTTCTTTGTCAGAATGGTTTAGCATCTAGTTTTAGCAGGATGTCATGTGTGATAATCTTAGGATCATAAGTCTTTAGCTCTTCATAGCTCTAAGAAATGACATCTTTATACTGAGTGAGTAATTTGAGCATGTCTTCCCTTTCCTATGAGTTGCATTCTTTTCCTATCTATACCATTCTTGGTTCTTCATCAGTACTCAAATTGTACAAGTCTCATTCTTCAATTCCTTTTTCTTGGGTTATCCTTTTATTGAGTGCTAATTCATCATGTTCAAAGATGCATTCTAGTTCAACCATTCCTTTTGGAATAGTGTTGGTTTTAAATTTAGAATCCCATCCTCATCCTCAAGCTCATCATCTCCAAGTTTTTCATCTAGTGTATCATCAATTTCTTGTCCTTCAAAATAGTGACTGCACATGATAAACTCAAGTATATGTTAATCATCTTGAAAGACCTGGAATTTTGTGATATTATCAGGAATAGACAGAACCGCAACCAATTCTACTAAAAATATTTTCAACTTGGTTCTTTCAACTAGCTATAAAGCACTTGCTAAAATGGAAAGAGCATTTGCTACCATATTTTTTCTTCTTGGAATGGATCTCATGTTCAAAGCTTTAAAGTCATCCAATCTATCAAATACCCTTTTTTTGTAACCTAGTAACCTTTTATCATTGCAAGAGTATATGAATTTTACTTGTCGTATCACCAATTAAGAATCTCCTTCAATTATAAGAGTTGTGACTTCTTTCTCCAATGCAAAGAGAAGTCCTCAAATTAATGCCTCATATTTTGTAGCATTGTTAGTGCATTTAAAATATAATCAATATGTTGCATAGAAAGACCTACCTTTTGGGTTGACCAATTTTTTACCTGCACTAGCTCCCATCTTGCACCTAGAACCATTGAAGTGGAGTGTCCAAATTACATTTTCCTTGGGTTTTCTGACATTATGCTTATTTTTCCTTAACCTCTCTTTCACTTGAGCCTTGAGTGACTATTTCTTAGGAACCCATTGTAACTTTCCTTGTGTAGGAATTGATGAGCCCCCCTCATAATTTGTAGATAGAGGAAGTGTTTGTTTTTCTTGTTTATCTTGAATTTCCCCATCAGTTCTTTGATTTCCTCAACTTTAGGTTTAGGATGAATGACTACTAAAGTCCATCATTTACCTTTCACATATAATCTTCTCCTTTGTACTTTAATAATCCCTAAAGGAGGAGAAGAAAAACCTCCCCCATCTGAGAGGAATCACTTTATGACACATTCAAATCTTTAGTTTATTCTTTGATCTTTTCAACAAGGCTGGATGAGTTCACTAAATTTTGGCTTTTTGTGAGTTCATCTGTTGAGGTGTTTTTATCCTTGTTTCACATTATGTGTGTTAGTACCTTTGCTAATGCTTCTTCACATGATGAGCATTCAAACTCAAAGTGACTAACTTTGTGTAACTAACAAAATCGTAGAAGGAGGAGGATGTTGGGATCAGCTTCCTCTCCTAAACATTGTAAATTAGTCACCATACTATCTATGAACTATGTCATGGTTTCACTTTTGGGAACTAGCACCTTAGGTTCTTCATTCTGATCTTGAGGTGTATTGGTTGGAACCATATCCAATACCATCACTTTGTATGAACCCAAATCTAATTGTAAGAATGATATCTCATTCAAGGCATTGTAATCTATAATCATCATTTTCAATTTGGGCTCAGCATCTATCTTGATTTCCTTCCCATGGTAACCACAATTGAGTGAAATCTATAGAAAACAATCCTCTTAGAAATTTCATCCATTCTCTACTTAGAAGCAACCCATATGCTTCTGAGATATCAACCACATGTATGTCAATAACATTCTAAATTTGAGGGTCAACTGTTAACTATATCCACACATCTTTCAATACACCAATGACTTTAACCTCTATTTTATCCAACTATATCACCACTCAATTAGAGGGTTGAGGATTAACTCCTAGCCTTTGAGCTATTGATAATGGCATTACTTTACATGAAGCTCCTGAATCAATGAGGAAATTGTGAAGATTCTTCCCATATATCCTGATGCTAAGTAAAAATATGAGTACCTCAACTTTGTCTTTAAACATAGTGGGCATTGCTTATGTATACTATCTTTTGAGGAACAAAATTTGTATTGTGGAAAACCTTGGTATGATCCAATGTATTCATAAGAGCTTCTTGCTATTGTGGATAATTCTGTAACATGTCAAACATGGACATATTGGCTTTAGTCCTTTTCAAATCCTCTACTGCATTGTACTTTTCAGTGGACCAAGCAAGATTCTTTGGTATAGTTGGTACATTAACTAGGTTCTAATTCTATTGTCCTCCATACACTGGTCTTACCTTTGGCAGATTATTACTTGCTCTTGGATTAGGTGGGGTTGGTTGTAAACTTGGAGGAATCCCATCCATCAAGGGATCCTTTCTATTTATGATATTGTACATATTTCGATTATCATTGTGAAAAGAAAACATCTCATCATGTTGAATATTAGGTTCTTGACTAAATGGGAATGAGAATTCCTCACTTGTTGGTTATTCCAGTTGTACATTCTATGTAGAACCATAGGATTCCAATAGCATAGCATTAAATTTTATATGAGGAGGATTGTCATTTACCTATGAATTTTGATTCATCTCCTGACTGTAATTATAGTATGAACCATCATTGTTAAGTGCATTTTGGATATCATCATACTAAAAATTGTTATTGTTATTATCAGCATGAATGCTTCCATTATTTGGATAGGTGTTGTATTGTCGGTTCTGCCTTTGGAAGCCATTGTTGCGATCAGGAGGATTGAAGTTGTTTCCTCTGTTGTTGTTTCCTGCATTGTTATTGTTATTGTTCTTGTTGAAGTTCCTGTTGTAATTTTGACCAAAATTGTTGTTGTAGGGGCCAATGTTGTTTCTTTGGAAGTTGTTATTTTGTCCTTGTGACAATCTAAGACATGTCAATTCATTGTTCATTTGTGACATGGTCTTCTTCATTTGACCAATTTTTGAAATAAGGTTATTGTCTATTTCCATAGGAACTGTAGCCTTCTATTCAAAGAAAGCTATTTTTGGAGGCTCATACCCTAAATATGTTATTGCTTGATTTTATGGAGTGGGTACCTACTATAATAGAACTAGATTCATAGGTATGAACTAGTTAGGCACCATGGGTGGTCCCATGGGGTATCTTCGTATTGTAGTGACTGCTTGCGTTGGAAGCATCATTCCTCCTCCATTAGGATTGGCTTGCTTCATAAACATGATTTCCTTTGTGAAGACTTTATCCAATATATCAATATTTATTGAAGGAAGCCTTCTCTAAAAAATCATGATAAGATGGTCCATAGCATTCAGATAAATCTGAATAGTGGCTTCAATCAGTATGGTGTATGGTGTTTCCAACTTGTGGTAGGCCATATAAAAGTGATGGTTGAAGTGGGAAACTATCTCAGCTAGGTCCCTTTTGATTGATATGAATTTTCAATGTATTATAGTTGGATTGATGAATGTTTTGAACTATTTTAAGAATAATTTTTCAAATGTGTCCCAATTTCCAATGCATTTAGGTGGCAAATTAACGTACCAATTGAAGGAAATTTCCCCCAAAGAGTAGGAAAATAAACAAAGAACCACATCATCATTAGCAACCTACTTACAATTGCGAATTTCCTTGAATACCTTGACATGATCAATAGTTCATGTCTCACCATAGATGAATCTAGGGCAAAAGTTCTCAAGATTCTTAGGGAGGTCATGGAGTGCACCTCTCAAGTTTATTGGTGAGTTTACAACATTTTTGAAAAAGGCCATTAGAGGGTTTGGCAAACCTAATGGTGTTTGTTGAGGAGTAGCTATCAGAATGTGTGGTGGTCCACTAGGTGGTTGGAGTGGAGGTGGAGTTGAAGAAGATGATGAAAGTTTGAATGGAAGTGGTTGAACTCAAGATGTTCCCTTGTCACTACATGGTTTGTAAAAGTGGGTAAGATTGAGAAAATTGTGTGCACTTGGCATAGACCTTAATGCTCACTAAAATAGGAATTTTGGATCAATATCCTCCAGCTTGCATCAATCTTGGAAAAAGTGCACCTCTATAGAAGTACACTTTGTCACCTCTCTAAATTTTGCGCACCATAGAGTTTTGTACACTTGATCATCTATGCAATTGTAGATCTATGGACCTCCATAGCTATGGACCTATGGGCCTACATACCTATGGATTTGTAGAGTTGTGGACCTAAATTTATCAAAAACTCAAGAAATTTTCTGAACTTTTGTGAAGCCCAGATTATTGTAGAAGTGTAAATTTTTGAAAATTTCACAAATTTTGTTCCTTTTTGGGAATCAAAAGAGACCCTCCTTCTAGTGCCACTTCTTTTGGGAAATCATTATGCATGAGGTCAATGGAAAAAATTCATTGTGCAATTCCTCTCTTGAAAAGCTAATCTTTTGGGATCAACTCCAAGGTTTAGTATTTTTCTTGCGACATACCAAAATTGACTTAGTTGAAGATAAATGTGATTGTTCACAAGGAGGCCTTTGCTGGTTCTATTATGATATTAGAATGAAGTAAAATCTATTTGTTGTCTCAAAATAATACACAAAACAACAAGGTTTTTTTATTTTTTGGTTTTTCAATGAATGCAATCTAACAATGCAACTAAAATGAGTTCCTATTCTAACAAGGGTTTAGCAAAGAAAATAATGAAACTGAAAGAAAATAACATGAAATTGAAATAACTTGAAATCAAAATCCTAAATAGACATAAGCTATAGAAAACAACAGATTGCAAGTTAAACTTTCAAATAAATTGGTAGGAAACCAATGAAAATAGGGGCAACACTTCCTAGAATCCACTGATGCAATCATTGGTAAGAAACTTTAACAACTGTATGATATTTCACCTTTCATCAAATTGCAAGGCCATGCAAAGTGCACTCATATGAGATGAAAATCTATGCACACACAATTTGATCATCTCTTCTCAAGCTCATTATGTTAGTGGAATTTGTAAATCTATAGCAAACACTAGAACTAAAAGGTCACACGACTAGAAACAATGCAATAAACCTTTGGCTCAATCACAATCTCAAGAAAAAAAATCCACAAAAATATGATGCATTCAAGCAAGAAGCTCTACACTCCAAATGTGAGCACCAAAAGCATAATTTTATTGCATAATAATGGCAGCCCTTGTTACATATTATAATGAGATATTTATAAGAAATTGTATCCTCAATTTGTGTTGAGAGTGAGAGATATCTTCATGCAATAAAATGCTTTAAAAATATTAAAACAAACTAAATATATATAGACTAACAATTAATCTAGTGTTTTGAGGGACTCCGTCCATATTTTATTCAATAATTAGATGCATGAGCCCTTTACATGTCAAAAATAGAGAAAGCATGAGAGAGAAAGTAGGAGGAAGCCTTCAGTCAAAGTAGGAGTGTCTAGAGGTGCCAAATATAGAAGCTGGTCCTTTACTAAGTGTGTGTTGAAGTTAAACTACTGTTAGAATGCATTCCCATTTCTTAGAAAGTGTTATTTTTGGAACTAGTGGTTAACTATTGGCACACCTCTGAATTGTGGAGCTACAGAACTGCATACCTATGGACCTGTGCATCTACACAGTTGCAGACCTCGATAGGGTCAAAAATCTCAAAATTTTACTACGTGTCAAAATTGAAATTTTGGCATTTGAGTTTTTTTCTTCTTCATCCCAAAGCTATTTTTTGATGTTTTCCCTTGAATTTCTCTATCATCTCAATAATCTTAGTTGCATCTGGAAGATCTAAAGCCTCCTATTTATCCTTGACCTTCTATCTGTAGTTGTCCACCTCAATTTGAGTCTCTACAAAATCTTTGAGTTTGGTATCAAACTCTAACAAGGCTTCTTTTGTCTTGAAGGCTTGTCAGATGTCCTCATCATTAGCAACCTCCACGAAAATCTTCCTAAAATTCTCCACTACTATCTCTATAGGTAACAACTTTTCTCATTCCTCGTCTTCAAAAACATCCAAGCATGCATCACTGTATTGTCTCTCTAATTCAAAAATTTTCTCTCGGGCTTGGTCCTTGAGCCAATGAATCTCCTCATGTAATGTCTCCATTACTTTATTGCTATCTGCTATTTTCTCTATGCAATCATAAATCATGTCTAATTCTTCTCTAGTATATACATCAACGAAGACCTGATATTTTTGGTTCTTTATGGCTTGTAAAGTCTATAAATCCTTACTCTAGGCATGTACCTCATCCATGATAGTGAACTCCTACTTCAAAATTTCTATGATCTTATTCACATTCTCCTATGTAGCATGCAATAACATCAAATTCCTTATGATGATCATAACACCTTTCTCCTCAAAAATTTCTTGTCACTATTAACAATCCTTCAAAAATGGGTCAAGTTGTACACCTCCCCCTTCTCTAAGTGTTCAAAGTATGCTCTAGGTGTTTAGGATCAAGAGGACCAACAACTTCAACTAGATATCCTTTTAGGATCTAAACTTGCCTTCGAAATGCATGAATTTCAATCTCCTCTTGTTCCATGTAATTGAGGACATCTTTGACTCCCATAGTCATCACTTGCTGGGCTGAATCCCATGTAGGCCTTCCCAACATAACATCCTTTAATTCATAATCTTCAAGACTAAGGCCTTCTGCATCTATACCTTTAGGAGGGAGAGAGCCACTTGCACAAATAAATCCTAGTTCCTTATGCTAGTGACATAGACAATTGGTGTTGCCTCTTTTGATGGAGGCTTAGTTTTGTTTAAGATCTTTGCAATGTCACAAATGTCTTCCTCTGAAGCATAGAATTGAGGTTTAGTACTCCTCATTATTTCCTTTTGAATCTATCTAGGGATGTGTCCTACTAAAGACCAGGCTCTTGATGATGAAGGAGTATATTCTACAACTTCCTTCCCTTTGTCACTCCTGCTAGGAGTTGTATCCTATTGGGAGGGCTCTTCTTCTATAGCCTCAGTCTTAGTGGATCTTGTAGCCTTAACCTCAATGTCTTGGGAAGGTGGTTGGAAATATTCCACCATTTATCCTTCTAACATTTCACTAGTTGCCATTTGTTTCAGTCACTCCTCTGATAATGGTTCCTTCTAAATATGCTCTTCCTCTAAACTCTGAGGTGGAGGAGTCACTAAGCCTTGTTCTAGCACTATAACTCATGGTGGAGATAGAGGAGTAAGATCAAGACCCTATGTATCTGGTGGCATTTGCATCCAATCTTCTTGTTGAGATTCTCGTATAGGAGTGTCCTTGATCTTATCCCCAATCAACTCTATGCCTATGGGCATGAAATCAAAATTTGACATTGAGAAAACATCATTTCTTTTTTCACTCTTCTTATCCACCCACTGTTGTACTTCATCTTTCAAAGAAGAGAGCTCTAAAGGTTCTACTTCAATGGATGGCAGGGTACCCATGGCACTCTTTCTCCTTTACAACTCTATGGCTCTAGCTAGCCAAGTTCTTCCTTGTAGGGGCACTTCTTCCTCTTCCTCTTCTAATTCTTCTTCTTCCTTCTCTTCATCTCCTTCCAGAATTCTTTTAGGAATAGATGGATTAGGCACTAATTTTCTATTAATCCTTTTCCTTTTCTTCATCTAAATCTTAATTCTTTTCTTCTATTTCTTGGAGGAAGAAGGAGAAGCTAGCTCATCTTGTGCAAGAGGAATGGAGACTTGAAAAACCTCTCCCTCTTTTGGTTGGCTAGACACAATGAGAGGCAACTGTGGTTCATCCTAGACTTGGATAGCTCCAATATCTTGCAACCCTTGTGGACTCTATTCCTACTACAGGGGAGGCACCTGTTCTATCTGAATCCTCTAAGGAGAGGTCCTATTTCTTTTTTTCTTTCCCTTCCTTTCAAAAGAGTGATAATATCCAACTGAGCAATCAAGTTGGTACACTATTTTTGGCCTGATAGGAGATTGAGCTGCGAAGGTAGGAATTGTTACTTTCTTCCCTCTACCTCTTTTTGGGTAATCATGTGCATGGAAGATTATAGTATCAGGAATTGAATCAAGTGGAAAAGGTTTCTTGATCCAATCCTTTATAATTCTAATGACATACCTCACTCGTTGATTAATATCATTGGCCTCCTCCATGTCAAACTCAGCATTCATAATAGGTCTTTCACCAATTTTGTCAGTGTTGAATAGGGGGTCCAGTAACTCCTTAGAATCTTGTTTCTTTATCTCCTTCTTGATGTTCAACTGGAGAGCCTTTTCTACTAGATACAAAGTCATCCTACAATAGTCCCTAATGCAGACATCGTAGTCATTTATGATATTCATCTAGTGATCCTCAACAACATCCTCATGATGGAAGTCTTTTCCTACCAAACTCTCCACTTTCCCAACATTGCCAAAATATGGCTAGGGGGAGTTTTATTCTTCAAGGGGATAGTTCTCCCACTCCCATTCAAATGATGAAATATCCTTCTTCCTCTTCACCTGATATGGTCCAATGACCAATGGCCATGCCTAGTAAGATCTTTATTGCCTCTTTATCTTCTCATAGGATGACTCAATTTGCTAGGAGATCTCCAATAGTACCAATTTGTCACTTGGGTATCTCAAGAGCTTCTTAGGATTGATGGATGTACCAGCTACTTGTAGATAGGTGAACATTTTGAACTAGATGAAGTAGGCTCCAAGAGCTATGACTTGTGCTTTGGCTTCATCAAATAACCTCTTCCCATAGTCTCCCTCAATGAATCAAATGATCACAAAGATGAATGCATCATTCATGATTCTGTACTCTTTGCTCTACACTAAGAGGTTCTTCTTCACTAGTTGGGGATAGACTATGTATGGCTAGGCATTGGGGTCCTGCATATTACATCTCCTATATAAATTGGGATAGTTTTTTTCGCTTGCTACAAGCAAGTATACCATGTAAGAAGTCATTTAAAATCTCTTCTTATCCTTCACCATCCTTAGTTGCTCACAGAAGTTCTCACTTAGTGTGGTGGCCCAGTCTAATGGTATCTTTGCCCATCTAATGGTCTCAATAAAGTTGACCATAAAAGTGCTGAGGTGAGCCACTGTGGGTAAGCCCATGACTCTTCTTAGTAGAATGATAGAGTATCCAATGTCTTCCTTCATGTATCCCCAAGTCATATCCACTTTTCCCATTATCCTTCCCCGAGGAGGCTTCTCAATGAGGTATGAAGACTATATTATGTCAATTGCCTCTTGATGATGCTCCCTATATAATCTCTTAGCTGCTTCATATGATAGTCTGATGAATTGGTCTACTCTAGGAAGATGAAAGACCTTCTCAATGTTGTTAGGTCATAGATTCAACACTACTTCTTCGGTGATGCTTTTGACTACCCTTTCTTTAGGAACAAAGTGTTCTGACATGGCCATGATTAGTTTTGTTGATTGTACTGACACGAGGTGAGACACTACATTTACCAATCTAAAAAGGATCAATGTGGATACCAAGGTTGATCTCTTTGTTGGCTTGTTGCAAATTCTGAAGAATTCTCCTAGATCTATATGCCCTAAATCAGTACCTCAAATTTCTGCATGGTCATCATGAAATCTTGACTTCAAGGGTATACCTGGGAATTTGAAGACTATAGGTTTGAGTGCTACTCCAGATGTGGATGCCATTTGATCACCTGCACGTATGAGAAAAAATCATTTATTAATCAAAAGATAAAACATAAAAAATTGACTATGAATTGAAATAAGAAAAAAGAAAAAAATGCCCCATTTGGGCATTTTGTTATTTTATTCCTTTTTATTATTTTTAATTTTTTAATTTTAATTTTTGTTTCTTTATCATATTTAATTGATTTTTGAAATTTAAATTAAATAAACAAAAAATAAAAGAAAAATGTATGTGGGGTTTTTGGAAGGTGTGGGTGGCTAGGTTTTCAAGGGGCCAACCAAGCAAGTGGTGCATGGGTGTGAAGTGCTACCATAGGTGCAAAGCACTACTATAGGTTCTCATTTTTCTTTGGCACTATGCATGTGAGTTAACCACTGGTGCTGCCCTTTTGTGGTGCTATGAGTGCTTTTGTTTTGTTTTTGTTTAGTATTGCAAGCTTTGTTTATGGTGTTGTGAACTATGAAGCACTGCCACATGAGTGCAGTGGGCGCATGAAGCACCACCACCATGTGAGTGTAGTGGGAGGGCATGAAGTTTCATCGGGGTAGTTTTGGCGGCCATGCCACATGTGAAGAGTGTAGGGCATGAAGCACCGTGGTGGCAGTTTTGGAGGCCGCATCACATGTTGAAAATGGAGAGTGTGAAGCACCATGGTGAAATAAGTTTTGATGTTGCAGGTGGGAGCACTGCAAGCACTAGGTGTTGGCACCATGGGTGTGAGCATGGTTAGTGTCATGAGCATGGATTACCTTATGCATTGACTAATTCCCCAACAAAAATGAAAAAAATGTTTGAGTGTTTGAAGATAGGTATGTGCACACTTCTTTTTTTTGTATTTTCAATTTTCAATGACTCTATTACTTTTAATGCTAACAATTTTTTCTCGAATTGTGAGTCCAATAATTTGAAAAAAAAGAGTAAGGGGTCCCCATTCCTAGTTGATGAATGGGGTGTGTGTTGTGGACATCACAATAGTTATGACTTAGATGTTGATGAAGCATCAATAGCTATCACAACATTGCTTGTAGAAGAGATTGACAAAGAGGCACCTCACTTTGGAACATATGATGTTGTGAATTCCAAGGTAGATATGGAACTAAAAACAATCTCCACCTTAAAGAAGAAGGATAAATTGGTGAAGAAAATAAAGAAAACATTTGGTGTAGATATTGAAGGGGTAGCAGGTACTGAAGATAAAGAAGAAGAAGAAGGTGAGAGTGAAGAAGAAGAACAAGGGCAAGGCCCAATAGAATTGATCCAGGGCTTAGGAGAAGATAAGTAGGAAGATGTTGAGGAAGAAGAAGCCGAGGAATCACCTACACAAGCCGAGTCAAAGAAGAGAAAGGCTAAAACTCAACCTCCAACCTAGCCAAAAGAGAAAAAGAAGGCTACAAAAACAACTCAATCCAAGCTAGCACCAGTAACAAGAGCTACCACTAGGGCCTCTACTCAAAAGGCCAAGGAGAAAGTAAAAGAGAAGAAAAAGGCCACTAAACATACTAATAAAGTGTAAAAGAAAAGACGATAGTATGTTGCACAGCTAGATTCTGATGATGAGGAGAGAACTAAATCAAAGGATATCAGCCAATTTAGAGTGGTATGCCATCCTCCCAAATCTACCATAGATAAAATTTGTGAAAGTATTAAGAATGCAAATTTGACTAATTTGAAAAGCCTTGAATTCAACAAGTTAAGTAGAGAAGAACAAAAACAAAATAGAGGATTCAATATATGCCATGATGGCTGAATTTAAGAACACACCTCTAGAGCTAGACAATACCATACCTAGGGAGTTATATGAGATAGTTGAAACAAATGGCATTATTGTCTCAAAATGGAGAAAGAGATTAGAGTATCTACCTTAGCACAAGTGATGCCTACCCTGACAAGATGTCAAATAACAAAGGCTAATAAGAAACATGGTGGAAAATTGACACCTAAATATAGAGCCTTCAACATCCTACAAAATAAAATTGAAGATGTAGTGAATAAGTCCACACAATTGTGGAAGTCAATATACTAATTTATTGATGATAAAGATGAGGGATAGGATGAGGATGTAAATAAGGCTAAATTCAATGAGAAGGAAAAGCAAGCCAAAGTAATGCAGGAGGAAAAGAAAATAGAAGAGAAGGTAGAAGGGGAGAAAATAGCAAAAGGAGAAGATGAGAAGAAAGGAGAAGAAGAGGAGAAAGAGGAAGAGGATAAGGAAAAAGGAGAGGATGAAACACAAAAAGAAGAAGATATGGGAATAGCTAAGGAATAGCAACAAGAAGAAAAAAGTGTACAAGACACACAAATGCCACCCCCTAGCCCTCCTCATGTAACCATCACATTTACAGACAAAATAACTATCAAGGATGTTCCTGACACTTAGAATATCAATCCCCTAATTGCAGAGGATCTCTCCAAGATCCTTCACCAATCAACATTATAGGCATAGTTATGCACAAATCTAGTATTGGTGAGTGTAGATGAGTTGAAAAAGGTAGTAGCAGCACCAATAAAGACAAGGTGAAACCACAAGAACCACCTTCCATCTTTACAGCTACTAGCACTCAAATTTTAATGCTTCCACCACCATTGCAAATTGAAATAGTTGATACATCTGTAATAGGTGACACCATTCAGAAGCTGAGTGTAGAAGTAGAGAAACACATGAAGCAAATAGAATAGATTGCTACATCTGATCCTATAGTATAGACAATAGGTACACCCCCACCAATTGTTGGCATTGATCAATTGAAATCTAAAGAAGCCAAGGAGGACACATCAAAAGAAGAGAAGTAGGCTGCAATATAAACACTAATAGAGTTACCAAAAATAGGCACTCCTACAAAAACTCTTCAGAAGCCAAGCATTGAAGCCATACCTTTGCAAATCTCCACACTAGGCTTGAGTTCTACAAAGGTGACCAAGGTACTTCACTTTGGAGACCTTGAGATAGATGAGGAAATTGTCATACTTTCCTATGATTCAAAGACTATCACCATTGAACAGATTACAAAGATGTAGGATGCATTAAATAGAAGGAGAAGACAATAAATACTTAGAAAGGAGTATAAGCACAAGAAAGAACTACTTGAGATAAAGGACGCTTATAGTCACTAGATGAGTCAAAACCTATAATGGAACAATTATCATATATAGTTGACAAGGTGACAAAAAAAGACCAGGACACAAATGTCAAACTTATGGAATGGTCTAAAAGGAAATTTTAAGGAAAGATAAATGAGAAAATATCAAGTGAAATAGCACTCGCACAGGTAGAATTGGCCAAGAACATTGAAAACGTCAAAACTGTACTTGAGAACATTTTCTCAGTATACAAAAAGTTGTGTGATTTTTCCAATTTCACACAAGAGATAGGCCAGAGGATATTGAGCTTGGAAAGAAATCTTAAGATTTCTAGCATGTAGCTACCAAGAGATCTAGCTCAAAGTGAGAATCATTTTACCTAATTACTTCACACTCAGAAAGAATTAGCTACACTACCAAGTGAAGAGGCCAATATAAAAGCCAAATTGATGTAGATATAGTCCTACATTACCCCACATTTGGAGGTCCTCCACAAAGAGCAAGCCTATGCAGAGAATGTTTTAAAGAAAGATCCCAATCTTTCTACTCTTGATGGGCTTGTACATCTTGCTACAAAGACTGCCATCTAGCATAAGTCACTAGAAATTACTTTGGAGAATTGGGATGTAGCTTTGAAGATGATCATGGAGGTAAATAGTACATTTTTGGCTAAATATGGTATTACTCCTTAGAACCCTTTGACATAAGTGTCAAAAAAAGGGGCAAAAATAAGGAAGATATAACTAAGGGGGAGAAATAATGTTTTGGGGGAGATATGAATAGAACCTACAATTGCAGATAGAGCAGACAGAATGGCTCAGCAAGCAAGCACAGGAAGTAGAAATAGGGCAAAGGCAAAGAATATTAGGTACATTCAATATAGAATTTTGGTTACAAGAATGGACAAGACACAATTAGCTTAGGGGGAGTTATAAGGTATTTTCAATAAATTTTGAAATTTTGTACATATGCAAAGCAAAATGATTAATGTACTCATAAGGTCAGATAAATAATGTTTAGTTAAGTGTTTTTGACACTCATGTCAAAGGGGGAGATTTTTGATCTTAGAATGGTTTTGACATTTGAGTGTCAACACACTTAACCACTTTCTGCATAGAAGCTAAGTACACTACATATGTTGAGCTACAATATGTGCTGAGCCAAAATTCTAATAGGTACCAAGTGATATATAGGTGTTGAGTCATAGTTGATGTCAAGCAAGTCAAAATACTTCATGTGTCAAGTGAGCTAGAACTATGCATGTGTCAAGAAAGATATAATTTCATAGGTATCAAGAAAACTAGGATCAAATATGTGTTGAGCTCCAGTGATCCAGTGTGTGCGGAGTAACACAAAAATTAGCATATGAGTTTCTCCCTTCACAAACTTAGATGTAAACCATTTTTTGAGCTGAAATGGAAGGATCTTGAAGGATAATAAAGATAAGAATGAATCTTTTATATTTCCTATGCTATCAGCATGTAGCCAATAAGAAAAATGGAGAAGGCATGCAACCAATGAGAAAAGTGCAAGGAATGAGCAAGAATTAAAGATTTACTATGGATCATAGATCCATACCTAACCCTAAGTCTTTGTAATATTTAAAAGGAAGACAAAAACCCCATTGTATGTGTGGATGAGAGTAGAGTATGAGTAAACTATAGTGAAATTTAGTGGGAAGTGTGAAAGACTTAGTGAACAGAGCAACAATTGCATATCCAGTTGATTAGAACAGAACAAGCGATACGAATAGATATTAGATCAAGAAAGGATCACATCAAAATGAGTAGATCAAGTGCCTAAAATTAGCAATTGAAGATTGTAAGAAATTAGATCAAAGATTTCTAATACTCTCTAACAATTGTATTAAATAGTGGAAAATCCTATGTTGATAGGTTAGCTTAACAACTATTTTGTAGATCCTTTGAAGAGGTGACTAAATCCTTTAATAGGGTGACACTTCATGTAAAGTGTTTTAAATCCTTTAACTAGGTCACTATGGACACAATGTAAAGCTTTTAATAGGGTAGGCCTTTCACAGGGTAGACCATTAGAAGTGGTCAACAAATTATT
The DNA here is from genome assembly GCA_028749045.1 of Cupressus sempervirens. NCBI lineage: Eukaryota > Viridiplantae > Streptophyta > Pinopsida > Cupressales > Cupressaceae > Cupressus > Cupressus sempervirens. The sequence goes on from CM053787.1 coordinate 458,043,541, forward strand.
TTTGCAGTGATTTTGTGGGTATCATCCCCACTCTAGTTTTACCTTCTTATTCCTGGAGGGTTTCTCGGTTACCAAATTCTAGTGTTATTTGTGTTGATGCATGTGTTTACTTTATGTCTATTTAATATGTTTACATGCATGTAGTTTACCTTCAGTTATTTGTTTTAGATGATTTGAAATGGTTAAAGTGTGTTAATTCTAATTCACCCCCCCCACCCTCCAGAAGTACTCTTCCCATTTGAATATTCCAATAGTCTAAACTCGGTTTGCACTGGTGACTTGGTGAATACTATGAAACTTGACATATAAATTGAGTCACTTGATTCATACTACATAGTTCATTAAATGCTATCACTATGATCTTAGTATAAAATGAGTCACTTGGTTAACACTAATCCACTCAGTTAATATTGGATTTACATCGTTGTAATTGTGAACTCAGTAAGCATTGCGCAGCTCAGTTTGCACTAAGGAACTTGGTAAACCTTATGAAGCTTGATTTACATTACTAATCATCGTCATGGTAGACACTTCTTGGGACAAACTAAATATTGTTTTTTAGACTTAGTAGCAACTATAGAACTTGGTAGAGTATAAAAATCTTGGTTAACTCTGTTAACTATACAATACACTTGGTAGATACTTACAATCTAAATAAGTGTGTGTCACTAATAACAAACATGACTGAAATGTTAATGCACACATGATTAAAATCTACCCAAAATGGAGAAAGAGGATTTTTCGTCGAGTATTGGAGCCATTCAAGTGCACATCAACCAAAAATTCATATAAATATATATCAATTTCAAAAAAATTCTCTAAACTAGGCTTAATAGGGCTACAAGGAATTAGGCCTCCAAACTCACCTTTTGGCACACATCTTAGAAAATGTCTTAAAAAGGTGGAAAAAAAACTTCATATCCTAGTTCCATTTTGGAAGATCTTTTTGATTCACTGGGTATCATTTCCTAAACTTGTCGGTAAAGTGAGTTGATATTTTAAGCCTAAAATTAAGGGTCTCCCAATATGCTAATAGAATTCACAAGGGTTTTCTCAAATCCATATTAAAACATGTCACCAAGACTTCTCCTTAGGTACATGACTTCTCCACCCTCATATACTTCTCTCCATCCACTTGGATTGAAGCAAACAATGCACTCAATCCTATCCAAAGCTATTTCAATCACTGTGCTCCCTAACCATACTCATTTGGCTTGCCTAGGGCATCACTATAATAATGTCAAACATGCTTTATAGGGCCCAAGATCTTGCATGTCTATATTACAAGGATTCATCTCACAAATTCCAAGAGACTGTAAAAATGCAATTGTGGAAATTTGAGTTATGACTCCATTCTCAAAAACTGCATGGTTTAGACCAGCAACAGTGAAGAAAGAAAATATTTTCTAAAATGCAAAGAAATAAAAGTAAAAGACCTATATAATCACACATAGTATCTTCTATTTACATCTAAAAACTCATTGACAACTCACAGTATAGGATTCAATCCATTCAATGGCTCAATAAACTGAAAATTCTTTGACTACGGTAAAAATGCTCAGCAAAATGGTTTTTTCATTAATCAAATTTCATTCAAATACTACCCAACCTTTTTCATAGGTTAAGGGAGGCCTTATATAGGTCCAACACACCCATTCCAACCACTCTAAAGTGGTTATTCCACCTAGTTCTTGAAAATGCACTTTTTGCTATAAAAGTTGTCATTATGACTTTTGCAATTTCACAAAGTTGTCATACAAGTTGACAACTTTTTGTCTGGTTAGACCATACTTGGTCAAAACCCTATGAAAATCTACCAATTTCTTGGATATGTCACTTATGAAATGAAACCATCATTCCACTCCTCATTTGTCCAATCTAGCCCTCCAAATGCCCAAATGTCAATTTAGACAATATTAACAACAATTACTCACTATCTAGAAACTTAGGACAAAAAAGTAACATTGAATACTTCCAATGAGCTAGTTAGACCCCCTAATGGCTAGGTCAACTCTAGGACTTCACTAGCCCCTTTATCACACTAGTGGCTTGGCTAAGGTGACTACAAGCTAAAACTAGACTAGGAACCCTAGGTTACTAAGTAGTCTTACCTAGGTGCTCCTGTACCGAAGTGTTTTGTCACTAATTGGAAATATGTCTTGCAATAAGGTCAACATTGGAAACTCATTCTTCTTTCCCATATAATTTCTCCCCATTTGACAATGATGCCAAAGGCATCAAACTTGTAATAAATTGTCCTTTTATTACTTCTTGTATTATGATCTTATGTTTTTTACTAGACTACTCCTCTCTAAGAAGCCCACTCATTCATTAGTGCATGAAAATAATCTGTTGTAAAGCTCTTCATGAATTGATGCAATATGCATCTTTTCTAGTTGATCTCTATTAGGGGTAGGATCCTTTGTTTACTTCTTCAATACTCAAGACTTTCCCTTGGTAATGGGTTTGTAAATATATCAAAAATGTGTTCCTTTATAGGGATGTATTCCATTATAACCTCTTTATCTTGCACATGTTATCTTAGAAAATGCTACTTGATTTTTATATGCTTAGTTTTTTAATGTATTACTAGATTCTTTGATATATTGATGATACTAGCATTGTCACAATGTATAACTACATGTTCTTCAACTATTTCATGTATTCCTTCCAATATCTTATTTATCCATGCAACTTGGTGACAATTGATTGTCATTATAACATATTCAACTTCTGCAGTTGATTGTGAAATACAATTCTATTTCTTATGAGTCCATGAAACCAATTTGTCTTCTAAAGAAATTTCTCCTCTAGTTGTACCTTTTTCATCATCAACGTTTCCTTCTTAATTTGCATCTGTATAAAATTTAAGATCAAAACCTCCTTTTATTTCATACCATAAACTATATTATATAGTACCCTTGAGATAACTAAATATCCTTTTAATGTGTGTCACATGTGATTCTTTAGGTTGAGATGAGAATTGTACCACAATTCACACTACATGAGATATGTCATGTCTTCCATGGACAACATACTACAAGTTTCCAATCATTTATCTATATAAATTTTCAGTTACTTCCTTTGATTCATCTTCTTTGGATAGCTTGCAACTGGTAACTATTGGTGTACTAACAAGTTTGGATTCTTCCATTCCAAATTTCTTCAATGTTTATAATGTATATTTTTATTAAGTTATGTCGATTCTATGATTCAACTATTGTACTTAAAGTCCAATAAAGAAATTAATTAATTTAGTCATAGACATATCAATTTCATATCTCATTTATTCATCAAATAACTTACTTAATGCATCATCTTCTCCAAATATTATATCCATTATAAAGACTTAAGCAATTAGCACTTTATTCCTACTTTTGGCTTTAGGATATAAATTGCAGTCGTCATGATTTCTTACAAATCCAATTTTGAGTAGGTAAGATTCTAACCTTTCATACCATGCTCTCAATGTGTATTTTAGTCCATATAATGATTTGTATAACTTAGAAACTAAATATTTTCCTTGTTCAACAACAAATCCTTTAGGTTGTTTAATGTATACTTCCTCTTCTAATATTCCATTCAAAAATATTTATTTCACATCTATTTTATAAACTTGAAGAGCTTTGTAAGATGCATATTCTAGTAGTAACCCAACTTCTTCCAATCTGGAAATCGGTGTAAATATTTCTCCATAATCCAATCCTTCCTCTTGTCCATAGCCTTTGCAAACTAATCTAGCCTTATTTCTTATAAATTCTCCATTTTCATTTATCTTGTTTCCAAAAACCCACTTTGTTCCTATAAAAAATTTATCTTTAGGCCTAGAAATTAATGACCAAGTCTTATTTCTCTCAATTGTTCTAGTTTTTGCTTCATTGCTTGTTTCCAACTATCATCTCTTTATTCATCTTTTACAATCTTGGCTTCCATCTCTAATATTAGACATGTTTTATTCCTTTCCCTTAATTGACTTTAAGTTAATAGCCCTTCACTTTTGTCTCCAATTATGTCTAATAGGCTATGATTAATTCATATACATCTTGGTGTGACAAATTTTATATTATATTTTTCTCCTCATTCTATCTTCATTTTGGTGTTCTTGCTTATCATTCTATTGTTAGTTGTGTGTTATCAATTTCTATAGTCAAATGTTGATCATATGTCTTCTCAAGTTCAAATTTTAATAGCTCATTGTATTCTTCATGTTTCTTTCTACAATTTTCTTCATTCTATTTAGAGAACTCATCTATCTTCACATTAGAAGATTCAACTATCTTATTGGTCTTCAAATTTAAACATTTGTATGCTTACTTCTTGTTGAATAACCTAGGAATATTCATTCTTCACTTTTATCATCAAATTTTCTACTTCTTCCACCCTTCTTAATATAACACTTTCTTCTAAAGATTCTAAAATAACTAACATTAGGTGTTTTTCCATACCAAATCTCATAGAATTTCTTATTTATTCCTTTTCTAAGTTGTACTTGATTAAGTGTATACACTATTTACTTATTTCTTCTCTCCATAACTTGTGTCATATTTTATTTTGACATAATAATGTTCTTGGGCATTCCACTATGGATCTAATTCTTCTTTCTACAATACCTTGTGTTGGGGTGTTCTTGTCATTGTCAATTGTCTTTTGATTTATTTTTCCTCATAGTAATCATTGAACTTGTTAGATGTGAATTCACCTCCTCTATCTAATCTAAGAAACTTTAGAGTTCTTTTTTTCTTGTCTCCGCTCTTTCCTTGTATTTTTTGAACATGTCAAATGCTTTTGATTTTTCCTTTAAGAACACTACGGATATCATCCTTGAATAGTCATCAACAAATAATATAAATTATTTGTCTCCATGATAGCTTTGAGGACTTATTGGACCTGAGTCCAATGTGTGTTGTATTGATTATTATTTATTTTAGAAACTTGAATGAGTCATCTTTCTAAACTGACACTCCTTACATACAACTATTTCTTGTTTTTCATTGTTAATATTGCTCTAAAACTTTTCCTTTTACTCACTTTCTCTATATTATAAAAGTTACATAACATAGTCTCTTATGTAATAATTATCTTTCTTTTATTTTAGCAATTAGACAAGACCCAGTATAAAATTTAACTTGAAAAGATTTTGTTTTGTTTTTTCACTAGTAGCAACTAGTTTTCCATTCTTTTTTAGTATTTTATATTTTCCATTGCTAAAATCAAATTTAAATTATTTTTCATTCAACTAAGAGACACTTAAAAGATTATACTACAAACCATCTTCCCAATAAACTTCATCACAGATAATGTCATCAATTAGATTAAGTGTACCTTTTCCTTTGATTATGTAGGGTGATTCATTTCCAAACTTAAATGAGCTACATCACACTTCTCCATTCTCAAGGATTTTTCCTTATTCTTAATTATATGGTGAGAGAAACCATTGTCGATGATCTAATTTCTATTTCTCTACATGCTTGATATTAATTCCTTCTCTTTTTTGATAGAATCTTTATCAGTAGAAGAATCTTCTTTTATAACAACAAAGACTATTTCTCATCATTTTTATCTCAGTCTGTATCATATTCATTTTTTGCATCCTCAAAAATACAAAAAGGTTTCTTTCCTTTTTATCCAAAGATTTTATATATTTTTTATTTTTTCACCTTATCTTCATTATGTTCTTTCTTTGGTTTCTTGGGGCACCTATGTGCAAAATGACTATTTTTCCTACAATTCCAACATGCAATGGGACTCTTTCCTTTGTATATACCTATTTCCTTTGGGAAGCCTTTTTGTGATCAAATCTTTTAGATCTTCCAATTCTTTCTCTCATGTTGAAAGGCCTTCATACTCATCATTATGAATAGCTTTTCCTTTTCTTTATTATCCATCACTTACAAAAGCTTGAAAAGAAATCTCACTAGTTTCTTGACTATTATCCTTATTACTTAGTTCAAACATTGTCAGTCTACCACTAAGAGAATCAAAAGTAACCTTTCTTTTATCTATTTTCCTTAACTATTGTATAGAAGAAACTCTAATTGTATATCTAATATGCAAGGTTCTCAACATTTTACTTGCAACTTCACTTTCTTCAATTGTTCCTATGGCTCCTTCAATAGCTACAACAATATCTCCACCATGAACTTTTAACAATTTTTCCTATATATGCCTACTTGTCGATAGATTATGAATATCAACATACTCAAATTTCTTTAAATCACTACCCAACTCTATCATTATAATTTTGTGGATGGGCTTCTCCTTTTTCTATGCATCATCAAGTGGACCAGTCTTCTCCACATATTCTATAGTAAGGTAATTCTCTGCACTTTCTAAAAGTTATAATAGGTGTAGTTTTTTCCTACTAACTCACTTTCTAAATTCATCTTCATACTTGTAAAACTTTGGTGCATCCTTCCTATACATATTGAGATATTTTCCCTAAGAAATTAAGCTTCCAAATTAGGGACATATACTTTAATGCTAATAGTAGGTATAATATTGATTATTGAGGAGGGGGGAGGGTGGATCAGTTCACCAAAATTTAAACAACTTAACAACTTTCAATATTACCTATAATAACATTATTGGTAAAGTGTTCACTAGACATCCATTCATACTAATGAAATAAAAATGAAACATTTAGACAATAGTAGCACCATTATTTATTATGTGGAAACCTAATTTGGGTGAAAACCATGGTATGAGATTGGTGCTAAGAAATACTTGTACTCTTTTGAAATACACTATTTTAGGAGCTTGTCTAGTTTAGGATTAAGAAAACACTATTAGGTGTACCATGTCACATTATTTTCCTCTAGACTTATTATAGTCTTTACTTTATTTGGATTAACCTTGTTAAAATATTTCAACACTCTAATCTAAGAGTGCTACAATATTCCATGGTTTTACAATAGATCAATTAGGGTCACCCTTTAAGGGATTTATAAGGGATTTATAGCTGTAACAATGGTAAGAAAGTAACAAGATTTGTAGTTTTCACTTTTCTTTATATATCAAATCCTTTTACATCTTCATAACACAATTACATATCATTATCTATCTTCTATTCTCAACTAGGATCACAACCCACTTACTATAGTTATACTTTGATAGCTTTATCTACTAATTCTTCTCTTTATCTTCTTATGCCACAATACCTAACTCTTCTTCTTTCTTTCCTAAAGTAGATCACCAAATCATGAAAATACTAAAACTAGATCTGATGGTCATAATTCATTTATCTCACCCTTTTACTATCTGCATGACATTTCCTTGCATTGTCTTACGTAAAAACTTCTCAAATAATCTTCTTTTCCTTATTCTTCACATGTAATCCTAGTGTTATTACCAAATCCTAATACTAACCTTGACTTCCATCCCTTGTTTTTCTTGACTATGATAAGATATTAATTATTCTGTTAAGGTGCCTAATCCCTTTCACTGATAATACATAAATTTTTTGATATTCCAATTAGAAACCCAATCACTAAAACTATTTCCCATTGATTATTATAGTTGTTACCCAATAAGTCCCTTGTTGTCATTTTGTTGTTCCCTTCTCCACTTCCTTGTATAGTATGTTTTCTAATGGTATGGTAAAAATTTAAAACAATATGCCAAATCATTTTGATATCAATGACAAATAGTATAATGGACTACCATGCAATCCATAAGTTCCTGTCTTCATGAACAACTTGTATGATCAGATATGCCAACAATCATTGGAGGGTAAACTATCTAGGTCAACATCGCACCCATGTATGTATACACATGTGCAAGGTGTATAGATGTGCATCTTGACTTGATCTAAAACACTTTTTGGGAGGGGCAGACTATATAGACATGTGTAGGTCCACTATTGCATAAGGTACATAGGAGATTTAAATAAAATTTTAAGAGGAAATACTTGGACTTGCACACCTACATAAATTTGCAACTACAAAAAAAAATCTTGGAGGCAAAAGACCAAATATTGACTACAAAAATTATCATGTTGATTTCCAAATTTTGTAACCATATAGACCCCCCAGGAGAGGTCATAATCTAACAAGTCTAGAGAACCATGGACCCAAAATTTTTTTAGGGAGGTCCCCATTGATGAAGACACAAATGGAGTGTGTGTTGTGAAACCATAGCAATATTGTGAGTACCCAACCATGGCCCTTTTTTTCTAAGTGTCCTTAAGAAATTTTAGTATTTATGTTGATTGTGTGCCATTTGTGGCCTTGACATGTAAAAATCAATACCTTTGCTAATGTGGTGTTGATCTTTTGACAATTTCTATGTTGTAGTTCTATAAGGAGTAGCCCCTTTATTTGGCTACTAATTTTAATAATAAAAAAAGGGAACAAGAATAAGTGTAATGCCCTGCCAAGGGATCCAAAAGAATTAACCTATATTTTTACTAAGTTTTTCAAACAATTTTATTTTATTTTTATCATGAAAGATAAACCATTCATATCAATCACATAGTAGTGGAAGCAATAGCATACATACATAAGCATACATAATAGGTTACATTCCTTAAGGATCCCAAGATGTTGAGTCACATTTAATCTAAGTAGTACTAAGTCTAATAGCTACCACATCCACATAAAAGGATATTTAAAAAGTCCAAAGTTCATAATATACATTTGTTTCAAATGCCTCTTGGCAATTAAATTCGGAATACTCAATCATCCATTGTACATGTCATAGGATATGAAAAGCTTAAAAGATTAAACATATGTAAAAATAAAGATACATCATCCTCATCGAATCTATGATACACGTGCAATGAAGTAAATGAAACCAATAACATACATGATACATCCATCCATCAATAAAGATATAACAACCATCGTAAAAGATATCCATCCATCATAAAACACATCTAATCTAAGTGTGTGGTTCCTCCCAACCATCAATAGTGTCATTAGACCATCGTGGGGCCTAGTCATCCCTCCGTGTATAACATCCCAAGTCACCGAAGAGATCATCGACATTATCATAGTAGGGATGTCACTCCTAAAACATACTACAACATATTCAAAAGGAAATCTAACATGCTACAACATATGCATAAAGAAATCTAACATACAAGAATAAAGGATAAGATGATACTACATAATAGATAACATTATATATCACATGCTAATCAACAATATAAAGAAATGTACTAGTAAATAACATCCATCATAATATATAACATCCAAGAACATAATGAAGGTAAATTCCAACAAAGAATGCTCTAGCCATGGTGTCTCAAATGGATCTCAAATGGTAAGAGTGAAAAAGCACTACCACCCGACCGTGTGGAACCTAAATGGTCCACTCCCACCACACTGAGGAGATAATCTCAAGTCCCAAAAAAGTTATCAAATAATATAGCACAAATACTCTCTAAGTCCATAAATCTTAAAAGTATACTAACTCAAAGGTTCCAACACAAATCGACATCTAATCCCATAGGCACAACAAAGACATGTAGGAAACCTACTATGCAAGCGGGAAAGTGTCATCACACGGATCATGCTAGAGTTGCCCTAGTAGTCTCTCAATAGATCCCAACCCCCTAGTGATCCCTATGTGGCCACTAGTATCCTCTCATACTGACGAGGCATACTATGGAATGCAAGGTTGCAACCAAGCATTCTCTCTACTCCCATCCTAGTCTATACTAGCACTCAAGGCATGGGCGAGAATAAATAATTATCTTATTAGGTTTATTAAGTCAGTATTAGGTGTAATGTTTTCACTTATTAAAACAACTTACAATGAGTTACCCTGGCAGCCTCTTAGGGCCCCGACCCCCATTGCAAGCCACTTCCCAACACTACAAGTAGATAACCTACCCTAAGCTAATGGAATCATAAATCACCATAGTCCTATACAAGTGACTGGAAAAATACCAAAGATAATCCATAATAAAACATCAAATCTCCATGAGCAACTAAAAAGCATCCATAGATAATCATGACCACAACAGTTCTCTATTGGAAACTAAAGGTATCACTGATAATCATAATATCCATTAGTTCTCAACAAGCAACCAAAATGTATCTCAAAGTAATATTGATCGAAGACTTCCAAAATGGTTGAGTCAAAACATGTCACAACATAACATCATCAAGATCAAATAAACAATTCAATTCCATCAAAGTGACTAGAAAGTAATCCAAATACAACTAATTGATAACTCATAAAAGGTTACATATATCACAGCTTGCACAAGAAGACTAGAAACAATATCAATCAGCATGCCATTACATAACCATGGTTGAGTTTAAAAGATCGAGATCAAAAGACATCATCATGAAATCATAATCATAACCCTTGAGCCTCCGGTAGATGTTCTATAATTGGTCAACAACTAGTCAACCCAAAACAAGAAGCATAGAGAAAACACCAAAATGCAAGCACATGTTTTGGTTTGCTAAAATTACATGGTTGAATTAAAGTGTGGGGGTTTTAGTTTTCGTTTAAGGGTTGAATATTGAATGAAGGAACATTGTTCATTTTCCTTATAACTAACCTGTGTATTAGTTTTAATAAGTTAAGGATTTTTCCATGACTCTTAGAATTCAATTTTCTAAAGTGCCTATAGGATCAATACATTTTTGGACAATATTCCCCCATCAAATTCAATGACTATGGTTTATCCTCTAAATAATCTACCCTTCACAACTAGATCCAATTAAACAATTAAATTAAAGTTATATTATTAGACTAAAATAATACAAAATGATTAATTATAAAAAGAAGTAATCTATTATTAGAAATTTATAAATATATTAATTAATATATAATAATAAATATTATATAATAATTAATATTTAAAATTAATTAATATTATATAATAATTAATATTAAATAATTTTTAATAACAAAATAATATTAAAAAAATGAACCTCATATATCAAATTTGTAAAACAAAACAAAGCATATCATACATATTTAAACCCCTATCGCAGTACGTAGGACCCTGCTATTGTAGGGCCTGCGGTGACAACGGGTACATTATACCCCTTGTTGTCATAGTACCTATGACAATAGGCACCCTACAAAGATAATGGGTACAGGGCACGGGTTGGTCCCCCCCACGAATTCAATTTAAAAAAAAAATTTAAAAACTTTTCCATAACGTTTTTCCAAAAACGTTTTTCTTTTTTAAAAACGTGATAATTTTCTTATAAAGAATGATTTCATTTTAAATGTTTTTCTTCCATTGCAACACTACTAAAATAATAAAATTTTTAACAAACATATATATATATATATATATATATATATATATATATATATATATATATATATATATATATATATATATATATATATATATATGTATGTATGTATATATATGTATATATGTATGTATATATATATATATGTATGTATGTATATACATATATATATACATATATATACATACATATATATACATATATGTGTATATGTGTGTGTGTGTGTGTGTGTGTGTGTGTGTGTGTGTGTGTGTGTGTATACACATGTATGCAAATTTGAAAATATATATATGTATATTTCTAAAAGAAAACATATACATTAAAAAAAAAATTAAAAACAAAAAGGGCTTTTCAATTCTATGAGTTAAGAATTTTTCTTTAATGATTGTTCTCTAGATTTATCTATTCATCATTCAAATAGGTTTTCCCATAAGCATCTGAAACCCTAGTCCCATAGATTTTCTCACATCTACATATGTGGAATTTTCTCATATAGAATTTAACTACCCATGACAAGAATGCATACAACCAAGATATTCAACATATGAAAAATCCTTAGAAAGCATTCAGAAGACATGAAGAAGATAAGAAGTGCAAGAAGCGAAATATCATAAGCCAAAATCACAAGTGTCTACCTAGACACTGATGCTAAATCACTTCTTCTCAAAATTTGCAAAGCAAGCTTCTTCCTTCTCCAACATTCTCGAGTCCTCCAAACGCACCCCCTGAGCTTCTAAGAGTGCCTGAATATAAAGAACTCTCAGGAAGCACCTATAATGTCTCTAGAAACAACCAAAAGGTGTTGACAACTAAGCACGAGTCTTTTCCAACCTTCTAGATGAGTCACAAGGTTGTAGACACCATGTGCTTAATTTGTGCACTAACTCCTGTGTTATAGACATACGTGCATTCAAGAGGTGTGTTTACTCCTAGGTAGACTTATAACTTTTATTTTAATTCTTTTATCATTTCTATTATTATTATTTATTTATTATTATTATTAATTTTAATTTCTTTTTCTCAATTAATTCCCATTTAATTAATTAAAATCAAAATATCTAAAGATCATGATATTATATTAATTTTCCCCCAAAGAAAATTAAATTATTAATTAAATCTTTTAATTGTAGACTTAATTAATAGAAAATTCACCATAGACTTCCAGAATAAAATATGAAAACCCATCATAGAATAATCCATACAAAATCAGTCTAAACATTCGGTAGGTAAAACATCTCAGATATTTGTCCTACATCTCTAGGAAAAATGGTTTAAGGGTTTAGGACTCGGACTTGAGAATTTATCTCCCCTCTCTTACCATTGAGATAGTGTGATAGGGTACGCTCATCCTGGCAGTTCAGGGAAGTTGATACCCAGTACCTGCAACTTACATAAAAAACCATGCATGTACATTATATATATATATATATATATATATGCTAAGCTAAATAGGCAATGGCAGGAAGTGGTGCATCGTGTAGATCCTGACTAGTAGGTGACTATGACTCCTTTCCTTAACCACATCAAAAATGTCATACATAAGTAAAAAAACACGCACACCATACACATGCAAGTATGGGGTAAGTATCCATAAAAAAACACATGTGATAATAAACTATCTAACTAGTCATCATCAATAGCTGGAAAAAATGTAATAATCATCATGCATATATGAAATGTAGAGTCTAAATAATCACATCATATATCAACTGAATCTGTAACACAATGTTTGATAGTCTCAAAATAATGCTACTAACCATCAACATAAATCTAGTCTAACAGAGTTTGACCATGATAGCAACAATGTATCAAGAAAAATGTAAACGAGGGCAGGCACTACAATAAGAGTAAAAGAAAGACACAAAATTTGTAAAAAGAGTTAAAATAGAGATACTATGAAGAAAATAAAATAATTACAAATAGAAGAAACAAAAAAGGTTACAACTAGATATGAAAGAATTAAAAGAAAAGATCATAAAAATATAAAATAGAATAAAATAAATTGTAACAAATGTAGAAGAAAATATACAATGAATAAAAAATAAAAATAAAGTTACAACTAGACAAGAAAGATTTAAAATAAAAGACTTGAAGATACATAATATATTAATTTAAATAATATGAAATAAAAAAATATAATAATATTAAAAAGTCCAAACTAATGACAATAAAAATTAGAAAATGAGTAAAGAAAAAGAAAATCACTAAAAGAAAATGAAAAAAAATACTAAGAATGAAATTATTTAATTTAAAACAAGAAAATTCTAAAAAATAAAGGCAAAGCATATGATTATAAATAAAATCAAACTAAAATGAAATCATACCACTAATTAGCATCTTTCAATTAAGAGCTACCAATAAAGACATCGTATATATTCCTAATGAACTTTTATATATCATTCAACTTTAAAGTCCAAAAGTAAACTTTAAAAAAAGAAGAAGAAGTTGAATTCCTTGATTATTCTTATGTTTTTGTGCCCATCACATTTCCTTCATTTCAAAGCAATGACAACTAAGATTCCAAATAAAAGGAAATATTTCTATTTTTTATATTAATTGAAATAGGTAATGATGGCATGGACCCACTTTAGTTATTGTTGTTTTCTTAATGAATTATTACACACATATACATATATGAATTTAAACTAGCAGTCACATGCTTTTGTTCATGCAACTATGAGCCGATAGTAAATTTTTTTTTTAAAAGAACATAAATAAGTACTTTCTCAAAAGGATTTATTTCTCAAAACAATAATACGTTTAATGATTGAGAAATTAGGTTTCTACAATTCATACAAATGAATATAACATTGAAAGCTTTGAAAATCTACTAACTAATATTGAAATTATAATAATCATTAATATTTTTGTCATGTCCAAACTACGAGGCAAAAACAAACAATTTTTTTTTTTTGAAATTAATAATTAGAATGCTCTAAGTTTGATAAGTTTGCGTCCAGAGTTAAAGTAGAGGTTCTCTACATTTCATCTTAAGTTTATAAACTTGTGGAGGAATACATCGTTAAGATTTGAGCTTACGTTCTTAGAATGATATCGACATTTGTTACGTTACTACATAATTCTACTTAATTTAAATTGATTTAATTAGAATCTAATTTTAACAATTACTAACTAATTCTTGATTAAAATTAACAATTACATTGAAATAAATATTTAGAACACTAACTAAAAACATAAACTAATAAAACAAAAAAGAAAATCTAAAACAACTTAAATAAAATACTTACTAACTAATACTACTCCAAAAATATTAACTAAATCTTATTAAATTTAAATTTAATTAACTAACAACTAACTAAATTGAACTAATCATTAAATTAGAACTTCTTAAATAATTAAACAACTAAATTAATTTAAAAACTAAACTAACTAAATCTAATACCCACTTAACTGAATATGACTAAACTTTAATACATAAAATTAGCATCACATAAACTAACACAAAATCAAACTTAATTAAATTTAAAACTAACTATCACATATACTAACTAAACTTTATAAAAACTAACTACAAACCAACATAGAAAATCTTTTAAAAAAAAAACTTAATTTAAACAACATTATACTAACTTAACACTAACCCTCAACTAACACCTAACACTAACTTATACTAACACCTAACACTAACCTATTACTAACCCCCCCCCTTAAACTCCCCCTACACCTACCCAAGTGCTTCCCCAAAGATAAATGCACTTCCCAAGCATTGCACTTCGGTACAACACACTGCCCAAGGTTTAAACACATGCACAGACCCATTTCAAACAACAGGTGGTGACCAAGTTTGCAAGGGGGGGGGAGATTTAAAACAAATTTAATCCCTTTTTTCCTTGGTCAGTGAAATTTATGAAGGAGACAGGGGTGATGTCATCACTCATGATGACAAATTGACTTTGCAACAAGACAACTTTTAAAAAACATGACCCAAAACTGATGCCAAGTTGGAGGTTAAAAGCAAAAAGTTTATTAGGTAAGAATAGATATTTTAGATGGTATGTTCTATGACTTCTTTTTTTTTATGCTATTTAATTTGTTGTTATAAACATAAATATCCATGTTTCCTCTTTTTTTTGTTTTATTTCTAATTTGAAATATAAGAATATTCTTAAGAATATTCTCTGTTACAAAGAGACAATTAAATCCCAAGCCCATACAAAATCCAGAGGGCTTTTGCTCTTGGGCAATTTTTTTTTTTTCTGAAGTCATAATTTTCTCTAAGTATACATTTTGAAGTTGATATATTATCCAAGAAGGGATTATTTATTATTATTATTTTTTTTAAGAAAATCCAATAGGGCTTCTTGCAACTAAATAAACCAAGAGATTTAATTATCCATTTAAGCCATAATGCAAGAAATGATTTAATTCCAATAATCACAAAACTGAATCTTCATTCATAATATGATTTTTTTTTGTTTTCAACATATAAGGAAACTTGAAATTTTGCCTAATTAAATTGACATCATTTTCATCTTATTTTTGATGTGCATCATATAATGAAAGATACCAAAAATCTAATGAGAAACAATAATACTCAATCACCATTTTATTGGCAAACTTGATTCAAAGGCTCAACCGAGAAAGAACAGGGAAGAAAACTCGACGTTGTTGCCATTACAACAAGGTTTTGAAATAAAAATTACATAGGATTCCAATTCCAAAATTACAACAATTTAATTGAATTTCCTTCATGACCCTCATCAAGGGTTCCATATCAATTTCTGCAACACATTTCTAAGAGTCGTGGAGAGAATAGAATCTAATCAGGTGTCAACAAGCATGACCAAAAGATAAATCAAACATGCATATTCATACTAGGTTTTCACAATAGGATTCACAATGAATCAAAACTAGGAAAAGGTGGATTCTTCCAACAGGAGAAGTCAGACACAACACCAAAATAGATGCCCAATCGGGGCTATAAACCAAGAACTTCTGTTCTTCCATTTGAACATACCAAACTCATATGAGGTTCGTGTTGACAGGTAGGGGCCCATAACACCCTACCCTCTCTCCCTCTTCTCATCCTGAGAAGAGACTCTACACTTGTTGGAGTCTAACTAAAAAGACCTTTCCCCAAATTGGTCACTTCTACCCTATCCAAGGGTGAGTAATACCAAAACACCCATACAAGAAAACTTCAAAATTCAAACATAAACATGAAAGAAAAGCATTCAAGAACATGGTTGCAATCCTTTCCAACATACCCAACATACATACAAGCATCCAAATAATAACACCATAGCATTTAAGCATGAAAAAAGCATAAAAATCTGAACAAGGGAGATGAAGAACTCCTACCTTCACAAATAGGTGATGGTAAATGAACAATTTTAGTAGAGATTTCCCTTCCTTGCCTTCAATCTTCCAAGAATCCTCTCTAAAAGTAGAGATTGGGTAACAACCAAAACTACTCCAAGAAGGGCTTCTAAATAAGATCCAAATTCAACCACCAAAAAAAATAATAACTTCCTCCACTCACCTACAATTCTAGAAGTTTCTAACTCAACCCATACTAAGGTTAACCACTAAGTGGAGTTGAGGTGATGCAACTCATGGTAACCACTTGCAATTTTCGCACAAAGGCAAAAATAGACTTTTTGAGTGACCTCAAAAGTCAATAAAAGGGGCTTAGGGGGTGGAAAATGCCCCCAACCCATACCCATACCCTTTGGCTATAAATATTTTATGTTTTCAAATCTTAGGAATAGATTTAGAACCAAACAAAAGCTAGGAAATATTTAGGACCATCTAACAACTCTAAAAATGCAGATTAAGCACTAATCCATATTAAGGGTAACTAAACTCAATTAAGAAAAAAATTAGCAAAAGGACACTAACTTAATTTGACTTAGGTCCAAAGGTTACACAGCTAACCCTAACTAGCATGCTGAAGAGCATAAACAATTCACGAGTGTCAAGTGACACTATAAGTATACAGTTACATATATTAACATTTACTGGTCACAGAAAGATACATACATATATCTCACAATTAATTTAGTTATGAACAACAAGGTTTTCACAATTAGCACATAGGGATCAGCTTTGTTCCTTCGTCGGATTTCTCGGCTAAAATATCATGCACACTCATTGCACACATCAGTAGTCCCATAAAATCACATGCACATATGTATATACATATCAGGAAATCACGTAAATTAACACATTCATCTATAAATCAATCAGGGTTTCTCTCATCCTACTCATAATCTTAACCATTAAAATCTCTTAATCAAAGTGTTAATCCTACATTTACTTATTTCATCAACATACGTATTCATAATGCATTAAATGATGAACTCAAATATCTGAAAGTAAACATCACACAACATGAAATAACATAACATAATATGTTCAGTGTATCTGATAGTGTCTTGATGTATCAAGTCATAAGTATCAAAATAATAAGGTATCAACTATGCCACAAAGGGTCGGGGTGAGGCCTCACAATTTTATATTCAATTATGTTTATTTAAATTATATTTTTAAATCAATATTTCAAATCACACTTCAATATCCATCTTGTTAGAATATTAAGAAAAAAAAGAAAAAATATCACATAAGAAGTTAGGTAAGACACCTATAGTATCGTAAGCAATAAAGAAACTATAATTATCATAACTAAACATATCATGAGGAAATAAAGACATAAAGATGTATTTCTCATAACTTATGAGCATTCAATCATAATAAGAAACTTTATTTCCAATGTAAAATGCAACTTGGTAATTTCAAATACATAAACTAAAGTTTACATCAAATAATAATATCTTAGATAGGTAAAATACACATTTACTCTTGATACATGCCAAACTTTTTAATAATTGTTAATTTTCAATGATCTGTAAAAAAACATGATTATGATTGAAATCACAAAATTATCTTAACCTCCTATTTTAGAGAACAAGTGGTCATAATAAATGAAGATAATTTAATACTTGATAAAATACCACAAATTATTTCTTTCTAAATCATTCATTAACATGCAATCATGTACTAAAAAGAATGAATTTGATTGAAGGTTCTATATTATTAATGCAAATAATCTAAAACATTAATGTGGTTATTTCAACTCCTTTCTTCTAATTGCTTCAATCATTGAAATAAATAAGAATGACAAGTAAAATGAGTAGCTTTAGAACTCTAGAATGTGAGTAATCTAAATAATTAAAAGGTAGCTAATTCATTTATTATCCCCTACAACTATCTAGTTAGTTTTATGAAATACGATTGTAAACTTCTGGCTTTACCATGTGATAGAACATTTAAATATTTACCCATTTTAGAGAATAAACAATCATAATATAGAAATCATGAGCCTATTACTTAATTAAAAATCACCAAATACTCCATATAAATGAAAACTTCATGCAATGAGTATTATTTTATAACTAAAAATCCCTAACTATAAACCCCTACAAATTTATCATGTGTAGATGATCCCCTTTAAAAAACACAAATTTTAGAGAAAAAATGTTCAATTTATACACCTAAAAAAGAAATCTCCAACTTAAGGATAGTGTTTTGAACTTTAACATCTTAAATGCAACTCAATTTTCTTATTTCAAAATTGTGTCGAATGATTAAACAAAAATTGATGCATGTAATTATTGGTAAACCATTTGATCATTAGTGTATGCACTAACTAGTAAACCATAGCAAGTTCTTGTAAATGTTGTAACACAAAAAAAGTTTGAAATGACATGAAACAATTTGATCCATTCAATAATATTATAATGCATTGAAAACTATTCTTCCCATATTAAAATTTTAAAACACAATATATAAAATTTTTAAGGTAAATTAATTCCACCATTCCTAACCAAACAAAGGTCTGATAAAAATGCCCAACCCGTATGTGATAGGCATAAATCATCCTTAATCATATAATTTCTATTGCATCCAATGATAATAGATCATACTCACTACAATGTACTTTTGTTGCCCTTATTTTCAATCATTGCATACTTCTTCCACTATTAATTAAGATCAAACCTCCAATAATGCCTATTATTAAATAACTCAATTTCTTATGCCTAAATTAGATCAATAAAAATGTGTTATACTAAATGATTCACACAAAAAAAATCAGACTTCAAAATTAAAATTTTAGAAGTTCAAATAAAATCTCACCTTAACTATCATTCTCACAAACTGAGTTGCAAACATGCCTCAAAACCTTCTTTATTATGCCAACATCTTTCTATTGTTGTGAGAAAAACAACGAACAAAGAGTGCTAATAGAGAAAGAGCAATGATAAAAGATTCTAAAATTTTGATTTTTCTAGTAAATAAGAGTATGAATTGAAACAAATCAAGTAAACTTGTCAAAGTAGTAAATAAAACTAAAAGAAATAAATGGAATAGAAAGAATAGAAATTATGAAATTAAAAAAATAATTACTATTTTGTGCACATGAATTGTTTAATAAAATGTCTCATAAAAAGACTCAAGATAGAATGTTATTAACTAATTTATTTATTTTCTTGATGAAAAATGAAGTTTCATATAACCACTCTTTCTTATTATAAAAAAATAATTTGATTATAAAATCTAAATTTGATTCTAATTAAAATTTTGTAATAACCACATTTTCTATCCTAATTATAAAACAAATCTTTTGATTATAATTCTTAAAAATATAATACTATTTCTAAATGTGAATAATGTTTCTATTATAAATCGTTAAAAGCAACTTTAAATTTTGTGCTATTATTAAATTATTTTCTTTGTTCAAACATTCTATGTTAATTTAATTGCTAAAATGTATATTTTATAACTTTATTATATATATATATATATATATATATATAAAATTCTCTTTCATATTTAAAAATCAACTTAAAATTTTATACGAATCTTTACAAATTGATCATTTTTTTAATCCATACAAATTGATCATTTTCATTGTATTTTACTTTTAATAAGTATTCTATTATAAATCTTTTAAAATTTGAAGCTTCTTAATAATTTATTTAAGTTTATTTAAATTTTTTTTTATTAGCAGTTCTTTTTAATTCTAAAATAAACTAATTTTTTAAATTTTAAAAATTGTATATATCATAGATTTAAAAATATGTTTTACCAATAAATGCAAATAGGAATTGAAACAAATTAAACTTGTCAAAATAGGAAAGAAAACTAAAAGAAATAAATAAAATAGAAAGAATAGAAATAAATAATATTAAAATAATAATAAAATAATGAAAGCAACTGAAAATGAGTGTGGCTATGGTGAGGCTAACAATTTTCTAGCTAATTTTTTTTTAAAAGGGGAACAAAGTTCCCACATATAAGCCTATCGGCTTAAAAATGAATTGAGATTATACTTTTTAAATATTTATATAAGACAATCATGATATAGATTAAGAGATACTCTAAATAAGTTTTTCAATTGAGAGGAATTAGACTGACCAAATGATTAGAACTTAACTCTTTGATGAGGGGGTCTGCATGGAAAAAAATTTAAAGCTTTCAACTAATTACATCATTCTTTTGAGCATTTTAGTCAGATTATACTAGAAACAAAGGTGAAAGTAATAAAATAGTATTATGGCTCACATAGGCAACAAAGTTTAACATGGTTCATGGGTTTTCTCTTCATTGATTTTGGGTTTGATTGTGTGGCCTAGACTTAACCAATGTATATGGTTTGTGAGTGATTTCGTACACCCTTAGAAGGACTAGTCTACCTCCACTCACCCTTTATCTATTGAACTTGATAGTTGATAAGACCAAGGTAAGGAGAAGTTGGGTGATGGACAAAGTCACAATACCTAAACATAATAATGCAAGTGCATAGTCAGGATACCTCCTAAGCTAACAAATAAAATATTATCATGAATGCTTTGATTGTTATTTAAATTACTTATGTGTCAAGATGATATTAATTTTATATCAATTTAATTTGATATGCTTAGCAAAAATTGTAAAAATAATTTGTTCATAATGATGTTGTAGGAAAAATAATTAAATATCTTTATAAAAAAATAGAGAAGCTTTAAACTCAATACAATTTGGGTGCTCACAATATGGACCTCTCTATTCCACTTAATGTCTTTTAACATTTTTTAATATATATTTATAAGTATAATTTTTTTTTTTTTTGAATCTATAGTTTCTAAATAATTAAAATTAGTGTAGAAATAAATAAATCACTTTACAATGATTTCTAGATTGATTAAACATGATAATAATAATAATAATTAGACAAATTTTGATAAAGATGAGTTTATACTCATAACTTTTTGATTGAGTTTTTATTAG
The DNA here is from genome assembly GCA_028749045.1 of Cupressus sempervirens. NCBI lineage: Eukaryota > Viridiplantae > Streptophyta > Pinopsida > Cupressales > Cupressaceae > Cupressus > Cupressus sempervirens. Next base: position 458,065,056 of record CM053787.1, read on the forward strand.
AAAAAAAATAGTAATGAGGGATAAAAGTTTTGATTTATTTACCTTTTGATAAAGTTAAAATAATATCATAGAAAGAGAGAACAATGGGCAACAAGATGTGACAAAAGTCACATATGTCCATAAGTTAATCACCTAATTTTGAAGTAAGAAATAAGATACATTACATAGAAGAAAGCGTGCATGAATAAATCATAATGTGTGTCCAATCAAAATCATTATCAAAATAACTATATATTTATGTGAATGTAATATATTTGTGTAGAGAGAAATGTGAAGCAAGGAAGAAAACCTAAGTTCCTCACACAACCTAACACCTCAAAATGGAATGAAGGAAATTGATCATTTCAATTCAAATTATAAGGTAACTAGATCTAAGAATATTAGTTCTAACCAAATGATAAAGGGGCACTAATAAAATCAAACATCTAATGGTTAGAGAATTGGAGAAAGAATGCAAAATGCCTAAATCCCTAGTGTAGCAAGAGCTGTGAAAGATAATGGATCTATAAAGTAGATATGCTTGAAATGAAGAAAATAAATAGAGGATTTACCTTGAAATAAAGAGTTTTTGGATCTAATTTTATGATGTATGTGAAATTCCAATCAATGAGAAATTCGAGCCCCAAACTTGAAAGTATGAGACCTCTCAAACCAAAAAATATTCGGTTGCTTGGAAGGGTCAACTTTTTTAGTGAGATCAACTTTTAGAAGAAAGGATGAAATGTGACCCTTCTTAGCAATATTTGAATGCAAAAAAAAATAAAAAATAAAAATTGAAGTACGGTAAAAAGGGTATCCAAATTCGTAATCATAACTTGCAATAAAAATGGTTTTTGTTTTGTTGATGGGGGGTCTACCTTGGTCAAACCCTATTTTAGGAATTAACCTTAAAATTAGAATAATTGAAATGCTTGAAATGTAAAGTAAATTCACAAATTCACCTTACAATAGTAGGATCTGTCAAATAAAATGCAATGAGCTCACTTTACTAATTGAATTGAATTAGGAGGATAAAAGAAGAATGGAAGTGGAAGATATGACAAAGGATCTTGAGTGTATTGAGGAAGATCTTGAATGCTAGATAAAATCCTTCAATTTCTTGGGTACTTGAATCCCTAATCTTAAATGGAAAACTTTCTTTAATTCCTTGAATGCTTAAAGAGTTGATAAAAGTCAAATTTGGTGCAAAAATAGATTCCAAGTGATTAAAAGAAGAGAAATGGAGGAGCCAAGTGCTTAGATCCTATTGTTAGAATAATATAGAATAACTAGGCAAGGGAGTGTGGGTGGCGGAGGGGGGGGGGGGGGGGGGGGGTGTGAACTTGTTAGCCTTAGGTTTAGATGTACAAAATCAACTTTTAATAGTCTCAAAAAACTTAATCAATCTCATAAAACAACTCTTTCCATATAACACATCTCAACAAATAGACTTTTCATGCAATTACTTAACTCTTTGTTTCCTATATGTGTCGGCTACTAGTGAAATAAACAACTATAAAAATAACATGCATAAAGAAATACCCACACATGTAAATAACACTTTGACACTAGGATTTAAGCTAGAAGTCCAATTTGAGAAAAACCACCAAGTAGTAGAGGTGAAGCAAAGAGATTGGTGAGTTGTGACTACTTGAAGAGATGCTAGGAAGATCAGTGATGGATTGAAAGGTTACAAAATACACTATTAGATGTGACCTTGTTAAAGGACTTAATCACTCCTTTAGGAGTGACCTTGTTAGAAGACTTTGGATCATTCCATTACAATGTCACATTGATTAAAGGATTCACAAAATGACTATTAGGACAACATTGATTAAAGGATTTTGACTATCACAATGGCTCAAATTTAAAAGTAGGTTTCATCTGTAAAATACAACTTACTTTGCAAGTTCAAATCTCCATTCACTCATCTATTGGTTTATTAAATGACCTCATTTGTCAACTCCATCATTGATCTACTTGGCATCTCTTCCAGTAATCATAACTCACCAATCTCTTCACTTCACCTCTACTACTTTGCTTCGTAGAACTTCTCCTTAAGACCGCCAATCAACAATGAACCAAACTTAGAAAACATCTCTTATGCCTCCTTAAATAGGTAATTTTGATCTTTCAGTGCTTAAATATCATCATGGATCTTAGCATTAGGTCGAATCCTTCAGTCATTTTGTTATCCTTCTCCTTCCTTGATACTTCTAGAAACTTGTGATCAAATCCTTGCCTTTGATTGTATAAAAAAACTCACTTCATGCATTAAATAATTCATCTCATCAATCCTTATTTTCCATGCACTTTTTACTAATCCAAAAATTCAACTGTGATAGCCTCAAACTCAATTCTTGTAGAAACTATAACTTTTGTTGTCACTTGACAATCACTATGTTAATCTACTTGGTCATCACTGTGTAGCTCAACATTTATTTTTGTGTTTCACTCAGCATTCATGATCTTGCTTGGCCATTACTACACTCAATTTCTAATAATATTCCTTGATCAATCTGCTCAACAATAAGTATCACTCTTCTTGAACTATTTTGTTTGACTTATAGTTATGTTCCTTACTCTTTTTTTCCACCTCCTTCATTGATTGACCAACACTAATACTTTGTCAAATTTAGAGATTAACTCAACTCTTGTCATTTCATTTTTATATAAATTTCATGTCTTCTTCACTCCATGTATTGATTAAACAACACATTATCTTGTCAAGGTCTAACTTATCATGTGCCCATTATAATTCCATAATACTTAACTTCACACAACTAGCTCACCTTGCTATCTCTTCTTTTTCAAATCCTCCTCATCAATCAATAGATGTGGCACTCTACACTATTAGTAAATGTCTCTCTAGTGGTTAGACAATTTCTTACAAGTAGGTTTGACATCAATGACAACATAAAAATAATTTCAATTATAGTTTCCAATGCCCACCTTAAACTTTATGCCAAGAGATAGGAATCTCAAGAAGCATCATTAAATTCTACCTTAATTTCATCTAATAGGGATGAGAAGAGATGAAAAGAAAGGGGAGAAGTGAAAATAAATAATGACCCCACATTAAATAGGTGTTAAACAATAATTAAATTGAAGTTCTTCCAATATAAGATGGTACATTTATCCCCCACTTTAGAGATAATATGAACTTGATCTAAACTCTTGGTAAAGTAGAGCATAATACATGAGATAGTATTATCATGATCAGGGAGATAAATAATCCTAAAGGATGTGATAAATGCATCAATAAGAAATGTTCATCACATTATGAATCACAAAAAAAATGTGTTTCTCATGTATGGTATTCAACATGTAGTGCTTGAATGCATTACCTATATATGAGGTTTAGAAAATTTGTATGTGTTACCCATATATAATATTTAGAATATGTGTGTGGATGCATTACCCATATATGAGTTTTAGCAAGCTTATATGTGTTATCCATATATGACATTTATCATATATCTATGTGTGCAAAAGAAAGAGAGACCCAATCTTATGGATGTTCACTTCCTAAATTGAAGATTTGCATGAAGAATAAATTCTTTAGGATTGTGAATAATCCATAAAGGGATTCACATAATGTGTGTGAAAAGAGAGATGAAGAAAAATTACATAGGTTTGAGGATAGCCTAAAAGCATACCAAACCCTTGAGGCTAAAGTACTCTAAGTCATAGTGAGAATATGTATTTTCTACTCCATGATAAGAAGTGACCAGGTGAGTAGAGTATATGCCCCCAAGTTAAAGTCACCACTAACACTTTAATAGGAGAAATGGCTTTAATATAGTATGCATACATCCACTTAGAAATGTTCCCAATGTGAAATACCCAAAAAAGAAGAAAAATCAAGGGAAATAATCACATAACATATGAAGAATACAAAAGGGATCTACTAACTTTAGGGTTAGTATGATCATATAATAATATGTGAAAATTATATAAAGTGTAAAATATCATTATTCCCCAAAGGAAGTAGAATAACACAATGGAGGAAGGAAATATAAGAGCTATGAAGAAGAGTCTTTTTAGACTACCATCATGGAGACCAAAATGAATTAGTGCTACCATGTCATAATTCATGACGGACAAACACAAGGACACTATTATGAACATTGGCACATGTACAACATAACATATAACAACATATAGAATAAGTAAGCTACAAATAGAAGAATTATATGACAAATTGATTACTCTATCACTTGCAACAACAAAGAAAAAAGGGTCATTTAAAGAAATCTAAACAAACATGGAGCAAGAACAATACAAGGGAAGCACATCACGATAGAAAAATACACAAAAGATATTGATGAGAGCCAATCATGTTCCTTTTTATATCATATCTTAGCCTCATTTATGCACCTTCATACCCTTTCCTACATTCCATTTCCATTCCATATCCTATTATTTTACCATTTTTTGTTGCATATGATTAAATATGTATAAGTAGTATTTAATCTAGTTTTTAGATAAAATATGAAAATTAATTATTGATTGTATTTAATAATAAGCATTGCTAGTTTAAGCCTTAGAAAATACATAATGCAGCATGGTTATGGAAGGAGAAAAATATTATGATTCCTCTCAATTTTTGGACTTCATGTCACTTGTTAGACATGACCTATCACCCCTTAGACTTCATGTTGCATGTGAGGCAAGAACTATTATCAATTAGACTTCATGTCATTAATAGACTTCCTATCTCTAGAAGACTTCCTGTCACATAGCAAATAAGAACCATTTTTAACTAGTATTCCTATTGCATGTCAAATAAGAATTGTTTCTAGTCAAACTTCCCATCACTAATGGGTGTATTTTCCAACAAATAAATTCCAACTAGAATATTAGTTTTTCATATGATATTTTAGTTATATTGTTGTAACTAATTAATATGTAGTGTATAATTCAATGGAAAGGAAGACTTCACATCAAAAATAATATTTTATTTTATTGTAACTATGACCTAAACAATTTCCTAAATTATAGGGAAGTTATTTCCAACATATAGAAAAGATAAATATGAGACACAAAATAATAGAAAAGTGGCATGAAAATATGAAATATCTTGGAACAATATTATATAAATATGAGCTACATGAAAGGAAAATGGAGGAATAATCTTTCAAATGTATTACTTCTTTGATTAATAAAAATTGGCAATTGCATGATGAGACCTATGTAGAAAAGCTTTTATTTAATCCATTGTGCAAACCATCAGCAAGAGCCCACTCCTTGGGAAGTTCAGTGATGGTTTTTTTAAATATTTTATTTCAGTTTGATTTTATTTTCATAGGATAGATTTAGTTTATAATTATGTTATTTTAATTAGTTTTATTTTATAAGCTCTAATTAATTTAGTAGTTGTATTATTTTAATTAGTTTAATTTTGTTTGATTAAAATAATTGTAATTTATTTTAATACTTGTGCAATTTTAATTAGTTTGATTTTATTTAATTAAGATTGTTTAAATTTGAGGCAAGAGCTTGATGGCCTAGTTTTTCACACTTTATGATAATTTGTTTCTTATAGTGAAAAACCCAAGGGTTGTTAATTGAATTTTTTTATTAATTCTTAAAACCCTAGTTGAATTTCCTAAAGGACTTTACCCTTGTTTGTGTGTTCTAACCCTTAAAAGTAATTAAAATATAATTTCCAATTTTTAAATTGCATGAGACATGCTTATCCTAAGTTTCCTTTTTCATAAAGATTACTTTATTATTTTCATGAGATAGACCTTTTTCTTATTAAGTTTTCCTTAACTGTGGTTATCTTTCTTAACCATTTTATGAAGCGCATTAACTTCGATGGTTTACTTTGGTTGACCATCAATCTCTTTAAGATCGATGGTGAGTGCATTCCTGCAATATGAAGATGCATGGTTTTTAAGTGAAGCAGGCAAGCACCTTGGTGTTGTGTAGCACTTTGCTAATGATGGGTCTTGACTGCATTGTAAAGACTGAAGTTTATCAAGATTTGTCAATACTTCGTTAGACCTTTTTCATAATTTTTAGTACCTATTAGTGCACATTCTATTTTCTTGCAATATTATTGGTTAAGCTAGATGTTGAGGTTTTTTTTTACTATCATATCATCGAGACATTGATCTTGGATAGATCAACGGATGGCATATTACCACTTCAAGGAGATGCAAGGAATTTAACCAAAGTGGGCAAGCGCCTTAGTGATACCTATCCCTAATGACATCACAAAGGACATTTCACATAGTTCAAAAGACACAAGTTGTATATTGTTGATCTTTTCAAGATCAATGGGTAGTGCTTTACCACTATATTAAAGTGCTCAACATTTAAATAATGCGGGCAAGTGCCAATAGGACATGTGGCATATGGTGATGTCATGGACATAGTTTTTAAAGGGTACTACATAGTCTCTACTATTGGTAGATTTATCAAACATATATGCACAAATGTCATGCATTCATTGGCTGGTGTGGACAACTCAATGCTAAAAAAAAATTCCACACCATTGATCTTGGACAGATCAACGAATGGCACTTACCTACAATACCAAGATGATCAAATTTTAGACAAAGTGGGGAAGCACTAACATGCCACGTGACATAGTGGTGCCTATTGCAAACAAGACTATCCAAGTTAGGCCAAGCTAGAAAAGGTAATGAGATGGAGCAATGTAATTAACTAGATAAATAAGTGCTTTCTAGGTTCGAGATGAGTGTGCCAGTGGGGCCATTTTTTATCATAAAAAAGATCTTGTTCACAAAGTATGGTAATTTTCCATGACTACCAATCTTTGGGAGATCAACAGTTAGTGCTTTAAAACATCACAAAAGTGCTCAAGTTTTAAGCAAAGTGGGGAAGTGCTTGCTTCATGCGTGGCAAGGATTTCAAACATTAAATTAATGTTTATTTTATTTTCAAATAAAGTCATCTAATGCTATGCGATCAATGGATGAAATTTAAATGTATGGCATGAAATGAAAATTAATGGTTAAAGACATTAATGTTGTGTAGGGCCACTTTGTGTGACCTTAATACTGCGATATACTTGCAAATTCACCATTACTAAGCTGCACAATTGCAAATCTCTTAGAGAAAAAGGGTTTCTAGAGCTAGGGCATGAGATTCTATGAGGTTCTTAGTGATCTAAAAAGCAATTCATAGAGAAAAAGAAGCAAAAATCACTGGGTAAGTAGTGTGAGGCCTCGCCCCGACCCATTGTAGCATAGTGATACATTACTATTATTTTGATACTCACGACTCGAGATGTCGAGACATTATCTGATGCTTAGAACATATTATATTATTTCATGCTATGTGATGTTACTTTCAGATATTTGATGTTGTCGTTTAATGTTTCATTTATATGTATGTTGATGAAATTAGTAAATGTAGGATTGATACTTTGATTGAAGAGATTTTAAATGGTTTGGAATTCAGTAGGATGAAAGATACCCTAATTGACGTATGTTTCAATTTATGTGAATTTTTGATACGTATATGTATATATGTACATGTGATTTTATGGGACTGCTAATGTGTGCAATGAGTGTGTAGATATTTTAGCTGAGAAAATCAACGGAGGAACATAACTAACCTCTATGTGATAATTTTGGAAACCTTGTTGTTCCTAATTTAAGTATTTTAATTGTGTGATGTATGTATGTATTTTCCTATGATCAATGAATGTTATGTTTGTAACTATGTTCTTTTAGTGTCGCTTGACACTCGTGAATTGTTTATGTTCTTTAGTGTGTTGTTTAGGGTTAGCTATGTAACCTTTGGACCTAAGTTGGTTTAAGTTAGTGTCAATTTGCTAATTTGGTTCTTAATTGAGTTTAGCCATCCCTAATCTGGATTAGTGCTTAATCTGCATTGTTAGAGTTGCTAGATGGTCCTAAATTATTTTCCAACTTTTGTTGTTTCCAAACCTAGTCCTAAGGCTTTAAAACATGAAATATTTATACCCAAGGGGTATGGGTATGGGTTGGGGGTCTTTTCCATCCCCTAAGCCCCTTTTATTGACTTTTTAGATCACTCAAAAAGTCTCTTTTTGCCTTTGTGCGAAAATTGACTATGGCTACCATGAGTTTCATTAGCTCACATCCACTTAGTGATTAACCATAGTGTGGGTTGAGTTAGGAGCTTCTAGATTTGTAGGTGGGTGGGAGAAATTATTGATCCTTTTGGTGGTTGAGTTGGAAGCTTATTTAGAGGCCCTTCTTGGTCTAGTAGAGGTTTTTATCCAATCTCTACATTTAGAGAGGAGTCATGGAAGATTGAAGCAAGGAAGGGAAAAGCTCTACTCAAACTTGTTCTTTTGCCATTACCTCTTTGTGAAGGTAGGAATTCTCATCTCCCTTGTTCAGATTTCATGTTTGTTTCATGCTTATGTGATGGGGACACAACCCAAGAACAGAATGGACACAACAAAAAAGGGAAAATTATATTAACTAAGAAAATAAGCTAGTACAAACAGTACAGAGAAAATAAATTTTAAAACATGCCCTAAGGGCTTACAATAGCATAAATCTGGAGATAATTTCTTGTTATAGTACCTCCTCTCAAACTCCACTCCGAACTGCCTTTTACAATGCCAGAAATCTCCTTAAATAGACCCCGGAGGGTTAAGGACTAGGATTACATTCTAGAAAGTGCTAGTAGGCATCCATCAACCAAATAGAAGGTTCTGAAAGCTATGGTAGAAGTTGGCACAAATCTAGAAGAATCTAGAAATAGTAACTGAACTTCCAGGAGGCATAACTTTTGAATCGTAGCTCTGATTGATGAATCGTTTACATTTTTGGAAAGCTCTCGAAGTGATCTATAGCCCTATGGACAAGATTTTCTCGTCCTCCATTTTTCAGCCCTTTTTGAGGTCATTTAATGCCCCTAACATGACTTTGAAGCATTCTTAGGAGGTCTCAAAACTCGAAAAACTGCAATAACTTTCAAACCGTGGGGCCTCTTGACCTGTTTCTTTTTCTGGAATGCTCTAAATCCCGATTACATTCATCTGCCCAATTCACACCTTCTAGTTTTCCAAAATGATGGCCCAATTACATGCTCCTATTTTTTTGGGATTTTCAAACACACTGATAGTGGAACTATGAGAGTTGGAACCTTTATTTGACCCAAATGGGTATCCAAAAATGAAAACACATGAAACAAAAACTAAGTCTAAGTATATTTTTTGGGTAACACAGGATTGCCCTTATACCTCTGGATGCTCCTGCATCAGACACCCAGGGTAGATTGAAAAGTGACCCTATCATTTTATGAATGGTAGAGGAAATCCCAAATGGGAAACCTTAGCTGCTGAAATCCAAGTTGAGTCCTCGATCGGTCATCCTTTCCATTTGACCAAATACTCTTCATACTACCTATTTCTAGTACTTCTACCCACATGATGATCTAGAATGTCTTCTATCTCCTCCTTCTTAGAAGCAGGAATCAGACATGGCTCTAACACCAGCTCCTCATCTGCACCATCATCATGATATTCTGTTAAATCTGCAATGTTGAAAATGGGAGAAATGTGAATACCATCTGGCAACTCCACCTCATATGCATTTCCTGAGTCATGTTTCTTCAAAATTTTGTAGGGGCCAAATTTCTTCATTTTCAGCTTGTTGTAAGTATTGGTTGGAAATATTTCTTTTCGTAAGTGCACCATGACTAGATCCCCTACTTGGAATTCCTTATGTCTTCTCCTTTAATCAGCCCTAGCTTTATATTCTTGATTCATCTTGGTAATGTGTGCTTGAACCTCCTCATGTAGATGCTTGATATGTTCGGCAAATTCTTCTGCTTTAGCACTTGTCCTCTCCCCTTGCTCTATCTTCCTCAATTCTGGTGCAGTCCTTGGGCTATTCCCATATACAATTTGGAATGGTGATTTTCAAGTACTCCTATTTATAGAGTTATTGTAAGCAAACTCTACTTGTGGTAGAATCAAATCCCATCCCTTGGGCTTATCTCCAACTAAACATCTCAGCAAATTGCCTAGACTTTTGTTTACCACTTCCATTTGGCCATCAGTTTGTGGGTGATGTGTGGAACTAAATTTTAGGTCTGTTCTCAACTTCTTTCACAATGTCCTCCAGAAATACCCCAAAAATTTAGTATCTCTGTCAGAAACTATACTCCTTGGAAGACCATGTAGTCTTACCACATCTTTGAAAAATAAGTCTACAATATGGACAACATCATGAGTTTTGTGGCATGGAATGAAATGTGCCATTTTGGAGAACCTATCAACCACCACGAATACTGAGTCATTACCCCTTTGTGTCCTTGGAAATCCAAGAACAAAATCCATACTTATGTCTTCCCATGGCCTTGATGGAACAGGCAATGGCTGATATAGGCCAGTATTGTGACTAAACCCCTTGGCAACTTGACAAACCTGGCAACTCTGTAAAAACTTCTTCATATCCTGTGAAATTTGAGGCCAAAAATAATGTTCTCTAAGAATGGTAATGGTCTTATCTCAACCAAAATGTCCTGCCGTGCCTCCACTGTGTTTCTCCTTAATCAAATTTTCCCTCATGGAACTCCTTGGAATGCACAATTGACTACCTTTGAACAACATACCATCCTGAATCAAATAGTCTAACCACTTGGTTCTATCTACAGCAACAGGTTCTTTACAAGCTTTCCAGGCTTTAGCAAAATTAGGATCCTCAGGGTACAAACTCTTGAGTTCATCAAACCCAACTACTTCAACTTGCGTTACTGTAAGAAACAACTGTCTCCTACTTAGTGCATCTGCAACCTTGTTAGATTTTCCACTTCAATGCTTCAACAGAAATGTATAACTCTGCAAGAACTCTACCCACTTCATATGCCTCTGATTCAATTTACCTTGTCTATTTAGGTACTGTAATGCCTGATGATCAGTATACAAAACAAATTTCTTTGGCAATAAATAATGCCTCCATTTCTTTAAGGCCTGAACTATTGCATAGAACTCTTGATCATAAACAGAATACTTCTTCTTTGCATCATTCAATTTTTCACTAAAATATGCAATAGGCTTACCTTCTTGGCTTAATACAACCCCAATAGTGCTGCCACTAGCATCACAATCCACCTGGAACACTTTTCTAAAATCTGGAAGTGCCAACACAGGTTGTTTTGTTACCTTCTTCTTCAGCAATTCAAAACTTCTCGCAGCTGCTATAGTCCATTTGAACTCTTTTCTATCCCCTCTTATTGTATCAGTTAGGGGTGCACATATGCCACTGAAATTCCTAATAAACTTCTTGTAAAAACTAACCAGACCATGAAATGATCTTGCCTCAGTAGTAGAACTTGGAGTAGGCCATTCCAAGATGGCTTTTACCTTCTCCAGATCCATTTTGAGACCTTTAGGTGATATAAAAAACCCCAAATAGACTAACTCCCTTTTTGCAAAGTTACAAATTTTCCCAAGAACTTCTTAAGTACCTCATTCATGAGCCGCATGAAGGTGCTTGGGGCATTCATCAATCCAAAGGACATGACTAACCACTCATAAAGACCCTCCTTGGTCTTGAAGGCTATTTTCCACTCATCTTCTTCTTGAATCCATATCTGGTGATAACCACTCTTCAGATCTATCTTTGTGAAGTACTGAGCTCCACTCAAGCAGTCCATAATATCATCCATCCTTGGAAAAGGAAATCGGTACTTGATGGTGATCCTATTTATAGCTCGAGAATCTATACACATCCTCCACTCTCCATCCTTCTTTGGTGCAAGTACTGTAGGTACTGCACATGGAATCAGGCTCTCTCGAATCAAGCCCTTCCTCAATAGCTCTTGAACCTGTCTATTTAGCTCCTCTGTTTCAGTAGGAGTCATCCTATGAGTAGCCTTGTTAGGCAAACTAGCTCCTGGAATCAGATCTATCTAATGATTGATTTGCCTTACTGGTGGCAATCCATCTGGAACATTATCAGAGATAATATCTCCAAACTCCCCTAGTAAATCTGAAACTTCAAGTGGTATTTCACTACTACCTTCTTTATCTTTCCTAGGAATCAAAGCATAGCACATATGCTGATGTTTCATGCCATCTAAAAACTTCCTTTCATCAACAAGAAAAATCCTAGCACTGCTACATACCTTTTCCCCTTCCTTTTTCATGGGCTTCAATTTGTGGTAAACTCCATCCTTTGTCAGAGAGTATGTGTTTGCATGTCCATCATGTACTGTATGTCTATCAAACTACCATGGTCTACCCAACAATAGATGGAAAACATCCATCGAAATAACATCACAGAAAACTTCATCATGGTAACTCCCAATTTTGAATTTTACTAAACATTGTTCACTTACCAGGACCTTATGATCATCTTTTACCCAAGCAATCTGATAGGGCTGGGGATGTTTCTCCCTCTTGAGCTTCAGCTTAGAGACCATCTCTTCTAATACCAAGTTATCAGTGCTACCACCATAAATGATCATGTCACAACATTTATCCTCACACTTGCATCTAGTATGGAACAAACTCCTCCGTTGTCCTGGTTCAATCTCACCACTTAGTATGACTCTTTCATTTACCAAGGTCTCTCCTCTTTCTACATCCTCTGAATGTGATGATTGTGCATCCTCATCCACATGAGCAACCCTAGCTTGGCCCTCAGATCTCCTATTTGTCCTTCCTTGTCGTTGAGGGCATTCAAAGGCACAATGACCTTCTTCATTGCAATGGAAATAGGTACCACGGAAGCCTCCTCTTCCTTGTCCACGTCCTCTACCTCTTCCTCTCTGATTTCCAAAGTCTTGATCATGGGAGTGGTTGAAACCCTCATTCCTCTAGTTCCTACTAGTACCCACATCTTCATTTTTCTTTTGGGTTTCATTGCGGCCTCCAGATGATCTACCGCTTCCCCTTCCTCCTTGACCACGCCCTCTTTGTCTTCCTTCAAACCTTTTATTCAGCTTCTCTTCAACTCGTAGGGCAAACTGGTATGCCTCTTCAATGCTGGTCATTCTTACCAGACTTAATTCCTCCTGGATGCTAGGTCACAACCCACTGATATAACAAGCAACCTTCTCCTTATTTGCTTATGCATGCCCTGCTCTAATCAAGAGTCAGTAAAATTCCTCTGTATATTCTTGGGCTGATCTTCCTGCTTTCTTTAACCCATGCATCTTCTTAAACAAATCAAGCTCGTAGTCCATAGGAATGAATTGCTTTTTCAATTTGTCCACTATGCGATCCCATCTTGTGATCTTCTCCTTTCCTCTTCTATTTCTTTCCAATTGAACCTCTTGCCACCAGATTTTGGCATGGCCTTTTAGTTTGGCCTTTGCAAACTTAACCCTATCTGGGTCCCTGATATCCTTATACTCAAAGTATTCTTCCAGTTCATTGATCCAATCGATCAACTCATTTGGTTTTAGATTTCCTAAAAATACACCCACTTCAATTGTAGGTCTTTTCCCAAACTTAGTAATGGCCCTAAAAATCCTTTCCTCTACATGATTCAGAACTTCCTCGTCAAATTCCCCTTCTAGTTCCATAACTTCTTCTTCATTGTCATCCTCACTGTCATCACCAGCAGCAACATTTGCTCCTCTCGGAGCTCCTCTTGCAATGCCTGCACCTGCCTTTGGAGGGCTCTAACCTCCTTAGGATTAATAGCTCTGGCCCTTCCACCACGCTCTCTTCATGGAGGCATCTTCTAACTCGATCCCACAACCACACAGTCCTGGTGCAAACTACCTCACAGTCGGCGCTCTATCTACACACTCAGGAAAACCCGCTCTAATACCACTTGATGGGGACACAACCCAAGAACAGAATGGACACAATAGAAAAGGGAAAATTATATTAACTAAGAAAATAAGCTAGTACAAATAGTACAGAGAAAATAAATTTTAAAACATGCCCTAAGGGCTTACAATAGCATAAATCTGGAGATAATTTCTCCTTACAGTACCTCCTCTCAAACTCCACTCCGAACTGCCTTTTATAATGCTAGAAATCTCCTTAAATAGACCTTGGAGGGTTAAGGACTAGGAGTACATTCTAGAAAGTGCTAGCAGGCATCCACCGACCAAATAGAAGGTTTCGAAAGCTGCGGTAGAAGTTGGCACAAATCTAGAAGAATCTAGAAACGGTAACTGAACTTCCAGGAGGCATAACTTTTGAACCGTAGCTCCAATTGATGAACCCTTTACATTTCAAAAAAGCTCTCGAAGCGCTCTATAGCCCTATGGAAAAAAATTTCTCGTCCCCCTTTTTTGGCCCTTTTCGAGGTCATTTAATGCCCCTAACCTAACTTTGAAGCATTCTTAGGAGGTCTCCAAAACTCGAAAAACTACAATAACTTTCAAATCATGGGGCATATTGACCTGATTCTTTTTTTGGAATGCTCTAAATCACGATTACATTCATCTGGCCAATTCACACCTTCTAGTTTTCCAAAATGATGGCCCAATTACATGCTCCTATTTTTTCAAGATTTTCAAACACACTGATAGTGGAACTATGAGAGTTCGAACCTTTATTTGACCCAAATGGGTATCCAAAAATGAAAACACATGAAACAGAAACTAAGTCTAAGTATATTTTTTGGGTGACACAGGATTGTCCTTATACCTCTTGATGCTCCTGCATCATTATGCTACCTTGTTGTTGTTTGAATGTTTGTATGTTTGTGGGTATGTTGGGAAGCTTTGAAAACCATCTTATTTTGAATGATTTCCTTTCATGTTTATGTTTAAATTTTGAGATTTTCTTGTATGGGTGTTTTGGTCTTACTCACCCTTGGATAGGGCAGAAGTGACCAATTTTGGGAAAGGTCTTTTTAGTTGGACTCCAACTAGTGTAGAGTTTCTTCTCAGGATGAGAAGAGGGAGAGAGGGTAGGGTGTTATGGGCCCCTACCTGTTAGCACAAACCTCGTATGAGTATGGCATGTTTAAATGGAAGAACGAAAGTTCTTGGTTAATAGCCCCGATTGGGCATCTATTTTGGTGTTGTGCTTGACTTCTCTTGTTGGAAGAATCCACCTTTCCCTAGTTTTGATTCATTGTGAATCCTATTGTGATAACCTTCTATGAATATGCATGTTTGAATTGTTCCTTGGTCATGCTTGTTATCACCTGATCAGATTTTGTTCTCTCCATGGTTCTAGAAATGTGTTGCAAAAATAGTTATGAATCCCTTGATGAGGGTCATGAAGAAAATTCAATTAAATTGTTAAAATTTGGGATTGATATCCTATGTAATTTGTATTTCAAACTTTGTTGTAATGGCAACGATGATGGGCTTTCTTCTTGGTTCTTTCCCGGCTGAGCCCTTGAATCAAGTTTGCCAATAAAATTGGTGTTTGAGTATAATTGTTTATCATGTGATTTAATCATAATTTTAATTTAGATGGATGCACATCAAAAATAGGATGGAAATAATGATGATGTTCAATTTGGCAAAATTTCAAGTTTTCTTATATGTTGAAAATGAAAATTATGATCATGCATGTAGATTTAGTTTTCATGATTATTAGAATCAAACAATTATTGCATTATTGAATAAAACAGATAATTCAAATTCTTGGTATATTAAGTTGTAACAATCCTTTTAAATTTGCTTTGAAATTTATTTTTTCCCCCCTCTTGGTAAATATATCAACTTAAAAAATCTATACTTAGAAAAATATGATCAAAAAAAAAAATGCATTCCCAGGAGCAAATTGCTCACTGGAATTTGTATGGAAGACCAATTTAATTTGCAATAGACAACAAAGAATATCCTCAAAAAGATTCTCCAAATTTATATTTATATATATTTTTCTTTCATGATATAATTCCCTTTATAGCTTCTTAATAATTTTTAGAAAAATAAAAAGGAAAAGAAAATTTAACTAAATATCTAAACATACCTATAAATTTTTTTATCATCAATGCATTACCTTCTATTCCTTGGTGGACGTCAGTTCTGAAACTATATTTAAAAAGGTTTTAAAAAAAAAAAAGTTTGTTTGGCTTGTCAAAATGATCATGGGGGGGGGGATGACGTCACCCTGCCCCCAAATTTGGGAGGGAGGAAGGCAAGTTGGTTTGCTTTTTTGTTAAACTTAACAAATGCCATTCCCACCCACGCATCATGCATGGGCCGGCCAGGGGTGTGGGGTAGCACACTGTCCTTGTGGGCAGGCCCACCTCCCCCTTGGCTTAGACCCTTAGAGTAGGCTTAGGTTAAAGTAGAGTGTAGGGGGTAAAGGGTTAGTGTAGGAATGTTAGAGTTAGGTGTTAGTTTATTTTGTTATGTTTTTTGTTAATAATATTAGTTTGTAAGTTTTTATTAGTTTAGTCTATTATTAAGTTTTTAATTGTTAGTTTAGTTTAGTTAGTTATAGTTTTTTTTAAAATTAAAGTTTTAGAATATGTTTTGTTATGATTTAGATAGTTATTTTTTTGTTATTTGTTAATTGTTAATAGTTTTAGTTAATTATTAAATATGTTTGATTTATTGTTAATTTTTTTAAGTATTTGTTTTTAAATTTTATTATATATTTAGTAGTAAATTTTATACATTTAAAAGTTTTAGTAAATTTATTGTGAGCTATTATCCTGTTTGATTACGTAAGTATATGTTAGACTAATAGAAAATGTTAAACTGAATTCTTTATCAACTAGTCAAATTTAAGTGTAATTTACATTGCTAATATCTTTATAAAAGTTTTATTCTAAATAGCATTATGGGTTGAAATTAAAATTGAAATTTGAGTAAAACTAAATAAAGTATATATATTTATGTATGGGTAGATGTGTAAATTCGTTTAATTAGTTCTTGATTTGATATACTCAAATTAATTTAAAATGAACTCATTTATATTGTTATTTAAATAATTTTTACAAATGTTGTATTAGAAATGAAATAACATAACTTGCTCAATATTAGCTTAATAACGAGAGCATTAATTTTATTGATGTTTTCCTCCACATGTTTATAAACTTAAGATGTAATGTAGAGAACCTATACTTAAACTGTAATCATAACCTTATCGAGCTTTGAGCATTCTAATTATTAATTTTTTTTTTTTTAAATTGTGTTCTTACCCTCGTAGTTTGGGCATGACAAGCAGTCTATAACTCTTGAAAGGTTGAAAAATTATAATTGTGCTAAGCTAAATTAAAGATGCCTCCCCAAAAGGAATTTTTGGCCTGATAGATTACCTAAAAAGATCTATTCATGATGATTTTCTTGAACAAATGTCTATCTATGAATGAATTGATAAAAGGTAGAGAACTCATCCCTAAAAACCCTAGGTTGGTTATAAGTGAGGATTTCTATGATAGGGCCAATTGGGTAAGAGATGCACAAGTTTCAGTGGGGGGTTTGGAATTGTTTTAAAAATGGTTTTCAAAATGTAATTTGGACACCACATTGAGCAATGTATGGGAGTTTTACATTGGCAAATCTGTTGTCCTTGGGGTATTCTTTAACAGTGACTTATTAATTGACATGGCCAAGAAATATGACCCCATTACTAGAATTGTAAAAAAACATGTAGGAGACAACCTCTTTAGGGTTTCACCTAACCTAATCAGTGAAGTATTTAATCTCAACCCCAACTAGGTAGTCCATGAAAAAATTGACATGGAGGAATTCAAGGCAAGGTAGGATGCACGGAGGGTATACTTGAGGGTAGGACCATTGCAACAACATATTGTTAAAATTGGGTCACTTCCTTTGGTTACACCAAATACCCTAGAGCCTTTGATGAAAAAGTACTTTAATCCTAGGGCACAAGCCCTATATTTTACTCTTTGCAAAATATTTGGAATGGATGAGTAGGATTATATTCAAGGCTCTATTGTTCTTATCATAGCTCAGACCATGTAGTTTGGAATGAGCTCAATTCTTCATTTTGCCACCTACCTAGTTGAGGAAATTCACAATGGTTTGATTGGAATAGTTCAAGGTAAGGTGAATAGGCCTTTCTATTGGTATTCTTTTTTGATGTACATATGTCTTTACAAGGGAGTAACTTTCTCCTCTAAAGAGGTAAAGTTGGAATTGGAGAGAGATGGAGAGAAGCTCCTAGTTTAGTTATGGAGCCCTAACATGACATGGGAAGTCTCAGATGCTAGTTATGTTAGATTCAATAGATACTTCGCTTCAAGGCTCAGATTTCTTTTGAAAGGGGATAGTCCAAGAATCCCACAACCTTTGTTAGAATTGATAAGACCAAAGGACTATGCCAAGGGCATGTTGGTCAGTCATAATTGGGGGATATAATCCCATACCTTGTTTCCACTGTGATAAGAGTTTATGGATTTTTGGGAAAGCCCCACGTACTACCTTTTCATGTGCCTTTGAAAATAGGAATTACAGAGTTACTTTGGTAGATTGGGTCAATTAAGGAAATGGATGTACTAAGAAAAGGTAAAGGCACATTATTCCTTGTTGTTACTATTATACATGATTTTTTTTTTGTTAAAAAAGGATGGAGAAATTTGAGCCTATTTTTGGATAGATATCAAATGGCCCAATCCCATGCTTGCTACATTGACCTAGAGGGATTTTATGACCTCCTTAGGGAGAGAAGTAAAACTAAGGCTCTTGTACAAACTATATACTTCTCAGAGTATATCATTAAAAATGTATTTTCATTACAGGAACAAGAGGTTAGAAAAGAAAATGGGTAGTTTTCAGCAAGGTTTTAGAATTTATCAATGCTTTTGAGCCCAACTATAACCCCTTGGCAGAGAAGAAATATTGGGGAGCCAAAATGAACATGCTGATGAACAATTTTTTTGTGATAATGAAAACTTTAAATGAAAAGAAGGATATCTTAGCTAAAACATATCCAGATAAATCTATTGGGTGGAAAGAAGAATAAGTAGTAGAATGGTTGTGACTCTAGGCTAGAATACACTATAGAGGAGGGTTGTATACATTATGGCTCAAAATATACAATACATTCCTCCATACCAAAGGCTAAGATCAGAGAGTCCATCTGACATAGGTGCCCCTAAGAGACAAAGGTTAGAACATGGATCTTCCTCTCAAGCAAGAGAGTATTCACCATCCCAGACCCCATTCATAGTAGATGATGAAACATCTCTGAGAGAGCAACTGAGGCAAATTGGAGGGGAGGGAGATATAATTATCACTACTAGTGATATAGAAAGGGGAGTGCCTGAGGAACCTCCTATGCCATTTTTTGACCATGTTGCTAATTAAAAAGCTAAGGAGATAGATCCCATCATTGCACAAGCATCTCAAAAGTTTATAGATGATGAAAATTTTGTTAAATCTAGGGCCTTTGCACAACTTTTGTGGAGGAAAAATATAGGCAATTTTGAGGCAAAGCGTAAAACAATAAAAATAGAGCAACCAAAAAAAGTGGACTCTAAAATTGAGGAGGAGGTCAACATTAAATTTTTGGAGGACATTGCCCAATTAACACCTAAGGCTGTGAGATAATTAGTTAAAGAGTCATGATTTTTAGTTCTGCCTAAATTGGACATAGCTAATGCTATGATTTTTTATTCCATTAGAAAGGAGAAAGATGTGCACTATAAAACTAAAGAAGAAATATTAAAAACACATAGAGGGGTGAAATTTAGTTATGATCACCAAGATTTGGTGATATGGTCTAGTGAAAAGAGAAATAAGACTAGAATACAAGAGATTTCAAGTGTTAAACATACTAGTACACTCATAGCATACAAAGAAAATGAAGTGGATAGTGAGGAAGCCACCAAGATGACTAAAGAAGTGGTGGATTTTAGCTCAATGGTTACAAGGAAAGAAAAGTATTAATTCCTAGAACTCAATACAAAATTTGAAGAAGTATTGAAAGCATATGAGGAAAAAGGAAACAAAATACAACTGCTAGAAAATCAGATATCTCAGTTGGATAAATAGCTTCAAAAGAGGAAAGTGGGAGAGTCCAATAGACCAATTATTATATATCCTTGCCCCCTAATTGAACCATTCAAATCCACCCCAATTTTTGAGTTGCTAGATACCCCAATGAGACCTGAGTTTTATACTGTAGAGGAATTTGAAGAAGAAAAGAATAAACTATGGGAGTTCAATGTTCAGCTAAACAATCAATATAAAGAGAAACTTAGGAATACAATCTTATATTTAGTGGATAAGATTGATTGGCCAACATTTTATGACCATTTGGTAGGAATCTTAGAAATATGGAGTGAAATAAGGAAAGATGAAGATATACTAAAGCCCATTGTGTAGAAATGGAGCAAAAGAGATAATGATGTTACTTTTATGTGTATCTTTGTCATCACCTTATCATTTGATCAAATAGAGAATTTTTTTGATATAGTTAATTATATGAAAGAATTTGATGAAAAAAGGATTTCTATTCAAAATAAAATAATGATTTTTCTTTCAAATTATATAGAAGAAAAGTTTGATCTCTTTCCCAATGCACTTAAAAAGATTGACAAAATAAAAGAAAAGGAAGAATGGGGAAAGGAATTAGATGATTTTTTGTGTAATAGAATGAATCAGGTCATAAATGAAAAGAGGAATGTACTGTGGGAAATGATTAATGAAGAATTTGTCAAAGTAAAATTATTTTATAATACTATTGAAAAATATTTTGTTATAATAGAATGAATAGGAAGCTTTGTACTAAAAAAGCAATGGGAGATCATAAATTTTGATTGGCTTGATGATACTAATTTCAACAAGTGGAAGGAAGAACTTTTTTCTTTAGAATAGATGGAAACAAAAGGGGGTGAGCGTTAGGAAGAAGATCAAATAAATGAAACTTTATTAGAAGAAGACAAAATAGAAAAATCACCCTTAGTGATAGAAATAGAACAATCAACCATAACTGCTAACTAGGGGGACCAAATTGATGATGCAGCAATTGAGGACTCAAAAGTAACTATTGCTTTAATAGTTCATGATGATAAAGATGAAGAGCCTCAAGTTGGAGTGAAGATACATGAAATAGAGCTAGATAACTCATTAGCAAGCCTAATGGCCACATATTCTCTGGAATCAGAATAATGAAAGAGAAAATCATGGAATTTGTAGCATGTAAAAGTTTAATAGAAAATGGGCTGACTAAAAGAATATTTTGATGTAAAGATTTTCTATTGCATAGATTTTTGTCTCATATGATAGTAACAATTATAAAAAATCTTTTGTCTAAGGACAACTATCAATTATCTATGCTTGAAGCTTGATGCATCTCACACTATATAAGTGAGATTCCAAGGCTAGAGAAAGGGTCCAAATTGTTGTATAATTTTAGTTCCTACCAAGTTGTTCAGTCCAGTTTATTGATACAAACTTTGTGATGTATTTTCTCTACCAATATTTGAGAATACATTGATGTTATAGGATCTTAATGTCTTTTCTTGAGTCATTTCTGAGTTATTTCAATTGTATACAATTTTCCAAGGGAGATTAATACAAAAATAAACTATTCCCATATCTGTTCTTGCTGAATCTTGTCTCCTTTTTATTACCTAGTTATTTTGATGTTGTATAAGAAAATATTGTCTAGTTGAATGCAATTAATTCAAATTGTATGTCAATTCACTATTGCTTGTAATTTAATGAATTAGGTAAATGCTTCAGTGAGATTGATAGATTTTCCATGGTAATAGGAAGGATATCTGTAAGAATGATTTTCAGTAAGAATTGTTGATAATATTGATTTTAATGAAATCAATTAGATCTAGAAATTGAACAAACTCTAAGTCCCAATGCATGAGGTACTGACCTATTGATTAGCCTACAAATGAAAGTTCATGAAAAAGCATCAATCCCAAATTCTAAAATCAATTTTACTTTATTGTTTGAAGAATATCAATATTGGTCAGCACTTGTTTGCTTTGAATCTATGAGTCTTAGTTAGCTACTATTGCTAGAAATACTTATAAACCTAAGAAGAATTGTGACCAAATCTGCTTTAAGGGATGTGTGTTGTGGTAAATTATCATGGAATGAACAAAATACATGTATATGGTATTAGATTGAAAATATTTCATCCCTTAGGTATACCGATCTTGGTTTTGTAGAGCCTAAAGAGTAGAAAATTTGTTTGATTTTGTTGAAGTTGGGTCCAGATATAAAACACATACAATTATTTATGGAAAGTAGCTGATCCTTAGATTGTTGTGATATTTTTAATCCTAGTATTAAGTATTTTGTTTCTTAGTAATAGAAAAACACCAACAAAATGATGATTCTACTAGGGAGTTGCTCAACACATACTTGTCTATAAGAAGTACTATAGTTTCTTTGGTCTTGGTGTATACGTGTTTGTCAGATCTATTAAGTATTTCTCGTGGTTATAGTGGACTTATTTAGTGACAAACATTGAGAATTTAAAAAGAAAGAAGAAAAAACCTTAATACCACAAGTGTACACTGACATATACAACCATATATGTCACAAGTGTACACTGACATATAGTTGCAATCATATGTTTTTTTTGATTGGTTCTTCTATGTTTCAAGTTATTTTATGTTTTTTTGTGTCTTACCCTTGCAGTCAAAAGCTATTTTATTGTTATATTTTCCCTAGAATAGGGTGGTGACTCAGTCAAGGTTTTGAAGCTAGTGCTTACTATAAGTAATCCCTTTTAATGGCTAACAAAAGGAAAAATATAAGAGCTTACATAAGCGCCAATCCTAACACACCATTATGCACTAATCTACCCCAAGGTGGAAGGAGGAATCAAAGAAAAAAGAAATCAGATCCAAATCCTACCTAAAAACCAAAGGATAATACATCAATACACCCTCAACACCAACTAGTGGTGGGGAGGGAGTCATCTTCATTAAGTTCTGAGTGAGAAACTACAAGGCTTTTGGAGGGGGATATTTAGTACTCCACTACAAGAAGAGAAAGTTTATCATGACAAGAATGTTTCCTTAGTAGGAGATACATTACATAGATTAGATGTGAACCATAGGCTAGGATACAAGAATGTCATGAAAGATCCTAGGACAGTTCCATATATGGAAACTAATCTTATAGATCTTGATGATCCTATTGATTTAGAAGCAACTTGTGTAGATCCTAAAGAAATTTGCTCAAAAATAGAACTCTTGAAGAAATGGGTTGTAGAAGAGGAGGCCAAACATGTTTGTTTGGAGAAAGAAAGGGAGCGAACCACCTTGAATACCATTATTGAAAGAGACAACTTGCTTAGAAGGATGGTTGCTTTAAAGAAGTAAAACAAGAAGTTAGAGGAAAGGACCTCAGTCCTTCATATTGGCATTTTTGGGGATATAGATAGTTTAAGATCTAAGGTTCTAGAATAAGAAAAGCTCATAAGCCAAAGGCAAGAACCTATCATTTCTCAAGTCCAAGCTTACAAGCCTACCCAAGTAGACCTTGTAGAACCTACAATGAAACCCATAGATAAAGGAAAGGGTAAAGCTATAGGAATCCAATAAATAAGCCCCAATTTATACCAAGTAGATCTGTAAATCCTCCTATGTCTAAACTAGATCTTGATCTAGAGAAGGCCTAAAAAGAGAAAGAGGATTTAGCAAAAGAGCCTGAGAAGGTTGAGAATGAAGCTCAAGTAGCACAAAATAGGAGAAAGATTCAATTTATTAAGTCTAACTCTACTTTAGCCTCCTGGCCCAATTTGTCCACTCAAGTTGCAACTTTTGTATCTACTTGTGGACTATTAATCTCTAGTCAAGTTATGTCTCAATCTACCTTTGTATCTTCATCCACTACTAGTATTCAAATCCCCACTTTTCAAATACAACAATCCAAAAATGTGTCTCATAATTAGGCCAATATGGCAAGCACATCTAATGCTGTTGGTTTTTAGAAGAAGCCTATCTATATGGAAAAATATAGATAAATATCATTTGTATTCCTAGTTTTTCTCACCCCATAACTTTTGATCTTAGAGATAAAGTCATCAAGTTTTCTGGAAATAATGTTGTTATTAGTGAGGAGCACTTGAGGGTTTTTATAGATATTTTGAATGATTTTGAAGTTGAACATGAAGATGTAGTAATAAAATTGTTTGTACATTCATTGATTGAGGATGCTAGGAATTGGTTTAGAAGATTGCCAAATGATTGTATTAGTTTCTAGAATGATTTGAAGAAGTTTTTCAAAGAGAAATATGGAGACAATACTAATGCTAGTTTTATGTTGACTGATTTCAATAATATCAAGAAGAATCCTAATGAATCTACATTTTATTTTAATGTAAGATTCCAAAAGGGAATGTATAAATTATTCGAACTCATAAAACTAAATGAAGATGCATGCCTTACAACATACTTTAATGCTTTTGATAGCAATATGGCTTATCAGTTGAGGGATAAAGACACCAAAACTTTATGAGATGCTTTCAAGTTTGCAATAAATATAAAAAATAATAGAAAAAAATCTGGTAAGCTGGGGAGGAGAGATGATCCAAAGTTTTTCAGTCCTAAGAACAATAGGAAAGAAAATGATAAAGCTTCTACAAGTAAGAAGCCTGAAGAACCCACAATAGATCAAGTGTTGGACTTGTTGAAAAAGATGAACCCAACAAATTTCAACACACAAAAACCTAATGTTGGTGAAAAGGCCCTAGGAAACATAACCATTTTAATAGACAACCAAGAATGCAGAATTACCCCTATACTACTTAGTGGAAAGATGGTAAACCAATTCCTAACTAGACCCAAAATGTAAAAGATAAGGGTACACTAGATCCTTTGTAAAGGAATTCTATTAATATGAATGATGATTTACCATGGTGCATCATATCTCAATCACCTCACTCTTTAGATTATTGTGTAGTTGCTCAATCATTTTCTTTAGATCAAAATGCATCAAATGACAAAGAGGAAGAAGAAAAAAGTCATGATGATGTAAGCTATAATATAGTGAGCATGTGTGATGATTATGTAGATTCTAATTTGAAAGAACCTGAAAATGATATTGCAGAGAATTGCCTACTAGTTACATCATCAAAAAGTGTTCTTATATAATGAAGGTTATGATGAAGATCAGGTATGTGTTACATCTTCTAAAGTTGACCATGTAAATTTAAAAATTTCTTCTAAAGAGGAAATTGATAAAATCACTACAGAGATGATTTCTCAGGTTCATAGTAATTACAATTTGAAAAGAAGAATAGTTAATAATGATACTTGGGAAACCTTCTAGTATATTCATAAAGGATATTACACATAAAATGAAGGATGACAATAAGAAGAAAAATACAGAAATAGCTAAGGTTAGAGATAGCACGACCAAGAAGTGGGAACCAAAGAAGAAAGTTCAATTCCAAACAAATGAGACAGTAAAAGAAACTATACAAGAGAAGAAGTTAGGATTTGATATTGTCAAGCAAGTGATAGTGCCTACTGTCTAAAAGACTTCTATTCTAGGTATTATTGTAAAGTCCACCATTTCTGAGTTTATTGATATGATTTCTATCTTGTCAAAAATAACTGTCAAAGTACCTTTGTCTAAATTGTTTAGAATTGATGAACATAAGAGTAAAGCCTTGTCATGGTTGGGTGGGATAGGAAATAATAACAATATTGTTGAGAAAAGTGTCATTTAGCAAACCCCACTGATGGTAGAAGATAGTAGTATTATATCCCAAATTCCTCAAATGTTTTTAGATGATTCATTAGTAACCTATATAGAAGATATTGAGCCATTCTTTCTCATTCTAATTATAAAAAGAAAGACCTTAAAAAATTACATGATAGACTCAAGAGCTTCTAATACCATTATGCCCTTCAAAGTAATGGAAGCTTTAGGTTTGAAAGTAGATACAAAGCAGAGTAGATGTAGAGGTATGGATGCTAGAGAAGTCACAGTCATAGGTACCATTAATGCATTACCATTCAAGTTGGCTTCATACCTTGAAGTAGAATTGACTATGTCAATCCTTGTGGTTGATATTCCTCCACATTATGGGATGTTGCTCTCTAGAAAATTGAATGCTACAATGGGAGGTAGCCTACAATATGACCTGTCCTATGTAACTTTTCATATAGGTGAAAAGGTTGTCAGGGTAGATAGAGAGACAAAGGTCAATAAAATTATGGGAGAAGGAAATGATAAGGATTCTACTTTTTTCTTGGACATTGGTGTGAATGTATTTAGGGTAGAGTTGATTATTCAAGAAGTTAAGAAATTGCCTGCTATAACTAAGCATGAAGTTGAATGTTGTATGAATTCACCAATTTTGTGGACCACGTACTTTGATCGGGCCACCTCTAAAGAAGGTTTAGGGACAGGAGTAGTTTTTATCTCTCCTAAAAAGAATACTTTTAGATATTCATTCATCTTGAATTTTTCTTGTACCAACAATATAGTAGAATATGATGCTTTTTTATTAGGATTGAAAGTTGCAAGCCATCATGGAATCAAAAAGTTGCATGTCATAAGTGATTATGAATTGGATATTTCACAAATAAAGAAAACTTATGCCTCAAAAAAAGAAGGTTGAAATAATATAGAAATGTTGTCTAGGATAAAAGTGAACTTTTTAATGCATTTGGTATCTCTTGGAGGAATAGAAGTCAAAACTAAGTGGCTGACCTATTGGCAAATGTATCAATCAAGCCCAAGGATATGTCATTTGCAAGAATTTCACAGATTGAGGTTTAGAATAAACCTTCAATACTAGATAATATTGAACATTGGTAAGTCTTTAAGGATGATAAGGATATTTTGAATTTCATGTTGAGTGAAGACAATTATCATGGTCAAGAGTTAGACTGTAGTGATATAATTGAAACCACAGATGGTAAGGAACAATTTTTGGTCAAGAGATCATACAGTTGAAAACTAATAAAGTGTTGGTTGTTCTAGAAAATATGTTTGACAACCAAGATAGGGTAAAGCCTAGAATTAGAGATCACAAGCCTCAAGAACTTGAAGAGATAAACCTAGTACTACTAAGGCTCCAAAGAAAGTTTACATTGGTCAAAACTTGTCAACTGAAATTATAAGACCTTTGATTGATTTGTTGAGAAAATATAAACATGTCCTTGCATGGTCATATGATGATCTTAAGGCCTATAGAGAGGACCTATTCTATCATGTTATTCCACTCAAAGATAATGTTAAACCCTTTAGACAAAAGCAAAGACTTGTAAGCCCCACTTTAAGCCCCAAAATGCAAGAAGAGTTGATGAAGCTAAGGGATGGGGGAATAATCAAACCAATCAGGCATTTTACTTGGGTTTCAAACTTGCTAACTCTCCAAAAAAATAATGGAGATATAAGACTATATGTAGACTTCAAAAATTTGAATATTTCTTCCCTAAAGGATAATTATGGGTTGCCAAACATGGAGGCTATGTTGCAACAGGTAACTAGTTTTGAATTTATGTTTATGATGGATGGATTTTTAGGATACAATTAGGTCCTGGTGAAAGAAAATGAACAATTCAAAGCAACTATCACAACTCCATGGGGTACATATGTATGTCAAAATGCCATTTGGGTTGATCAATCTAGGAGCAACTTTCCAAAGGGCTATGGATGTAGCCTTTCATGATTACATTAATAAATTTATGGTAGTGTAACAAGATGATGTTATAACTTATTCCAAGAAGGATGAAGACCATTGTAGACACTTGGAAAATATTTTTATCAAAGCCTTGGAATATGGAGTGTCCTTAAACCCTAAGAAACGTACATTTGGGGTAACTAAAGGTAGATTACTGGGACATATAGTCTCAAAGGATGGGGTAAAGATAGATCTTGAGAGAGTGGTAGCCATTGATAACGTACCTAAGCCAAAAAATGTGAAGGGAATAAAATATTTCTTTGGGCAAGTTAATTTTCTAAGAAGATTTGTTAGGAATTTTTCTGAAATTAGCAAACCTATTTCAAAAATGCTCAAGAAAGGAGCTGCTATTAATTGGGATGGTGAACCTTCATAGGCCTTTCAAGATATTAAGAATGCCATAAAAAAATGCTCCAATTCTTAGAACCCCAGATTACACTAAGCCAGTGGAAATATTCTCTTGTGCATCTTTCCACACTATAGTTGTAGTCTTATTATAGAAGAATGATCAAGGATATGAGCAGCCTATTGCATTCTTTAGCAAATACTTATAGCCTACTAAATTGAAATATTAAATAAAGGAGAAATAGCTTTATGCCTTAGTGAAAGCTATTAAGGCTTTTAGATGTTATTTGGTAGGTGTCATTGTTATTGCCTTTGTACCTAGTGTAGCTATCAAGGACATATTTTCTTAGCAAGAGGTATCAAGTAGGAGGTGCAGATGGATCAACAAGATCCGAGAATTTAATATTGAAATTCAAATTACAAAATTAGTAAGGGGTTAACAGTTAGCTAAAATTATGGCCTAGTCCAACTTAGATGCTAATCAAATAAATTGGGTAATAGATGACCTAATATTAGATCTATGTGATATGAATCACTATGAATGGTATACTAATGTTATTTATTATTTACAACATATAGAAACTCCTCCCCATTTGATTGAAAATGAGAAAAGAAGCACAAAGTTGCAAGCCATCAGATATATCATTGTGGAGAATAACTTATGGTGGAGAAACTTTGAAGGAGTGCTACTAAAATGTGTTGATCAAGAGAAATCAAAAGAAATACTGAACAAAATGCATGCTAGAGTCTATGGAGGACATTATATGGCCAAAACCACTACACACAAAGTAATTAGAACTAGATTTTGGTCGCCTTCCCTTTTCAAAGATGCTTAGGTAATGATAAAAAAGTGTGATGTTTGTCAAAGATTTGCAAGCAAACTAAAATTCTCAGGTAGCACTCCATTAAAGTGAGTTAAAGTTCAAGCACCATTCCAACAATGGGGAATGGATTTTATAGGCCCCTAAGTCTAGCACTGGTTATTCATGGATCTTGGTTGCTACTAATTATTTCACAAAGTGGGTGGAGGCAATTTCAACAAGAAATGCAACCAGCAAGGTTGTTAATAGTTTTTTGCTAAATAATATCATTTCAAGATTTGGTTGTCCTTAGAGGATTGTGAAAGATAATGCAATGTGCTTTAGATTTGAGGATTTTATCAAGTTTTGTTATAAGTATGGAATAACAAGATCATCATCTTCTCCCTATCATCTACAGGGGAATGGACAAGCTAAATCCACAAATCAAAGCTTATTGAAAGCAATAAAAAGAACCTTGGATGATAACAAAAAGGCTTGGGATTCCAAGTTGCAACTAGCAATATGGGCTAATAGGGTGACTATGAAGAAAGCCATAGGTGTAGCACCTTTTGATATTGTATATGGAATCTAGGCAAGGATGTCTCAAAATAACCTAGTGGGTTTGTATAACTACATTCAAATGTATGATGAAGACATCATTGATGATATGCAAGAAAGGTTGGATGAGTTAGTTGGATTGACTAAGATGAGGAAAGAAGCATCTCTCAGAAATAAAAAGTTGCAATTAAAAGTCAAATTGCTCTATGACAGAAGAACAATGAGCAAGAAATTTCAAATTGAAGATTTGGTCCTCATGTGGAATGCCAAGATTGAGGATAAGGGAAACCATGGAAAATTTGATCCAATATGGTTAGACCCCTATCTAATTGAAGCTACATGGGGAGAGGACTCTTATATTTTGAAGGATCTATCGGACAATATCATTGAACTACCAGTTCATGGATAGTTCTTGAAGAGGTATTTTTGTTAAAAATACTTGTTTCTTTCATGAACATTAGTTTAGGGTTTTTGTACATTCTATGAATCCTTTGTGTCTCTTGTATAGCCCTTATATATATTTTCTTTCTGAGTGTTGTTGCTCTCTCAAAAGTTGTCAAAAGGAGGATGGTCAAGTTTATGGTTTGCTTCTCCTAGGGATTCTGAGCCCTCATATGAATTCTTGCCTATTCATGGTCCCCAGACAGAGCCATTGTTGGCT
Organism: Cupressus sempervirens; assembly: GCA_028749045.1. Lineage (NCBI taxonomy): Eukaryota > Viridiplantae > Streptophyta > Pinopsida > Cupressales > Cupressaceae > Cupressus > Cupressus sempervirens. The sequence continues at coordinate 458,094,892 of CM053787.1, forward strand.
AGTTTTTCACCCTTTATGATAATTTGTTCCTCGTAGTGAGAAACCCTAGGGTTGTTATTTGAATTTTTTATTAATTGTTAAAACCCTAGTTGAATTTCCTAAAGGTCTTATAAACCCTCATTTGTGTGCCCTAACCCTCAAAAGTAATTAAAATATAGTTTCTAATTTTTAAATGATGCGGGGCATGGTTATCCTAAGTTTTCTTTTTCTTAAAGATTACTTTATTATTTTCCATGAGATAGACCTTTTTATTATTAAGTTTTCCTTAACTGTGGTTATCTTTCTTAAGCATTTTATAAAGTGTGTTAAATTTCATGGTTTTTTTTTGTTGACCTTTGATCTCTCTAAGACTAATGGTGAGTGCAAGCGCACAATGTGAAGATGCACAATTTTTGAGTGAAGAAATAAAGCGCCTTGGAACCACGTAGCACTTGCTAACGATGGGTCTTGACTATGTCATAAAGATTGAAGTTTGTTAGGATTTGTGAGTACTTCATCAAACCTTTTTCAAAATTGTTAGTACTTGTCAATGCACATTCTATTTTCTTGGAATATCATTAAAGCTAGATGTTGAGGTTGTTTTTACTATCATATAATCAAGTTGTTGATCTTGGATAGATCAATAGATGGCATATTACCACTTCAAGTAGATGCAAGAAATTTAACCAAAGTAGGCAAGTGCCTTAGTGACACCTATCCTTGATGACATCACAAAGAGAATTCATGTAGTTCAAAAGACACAAGTTGTATATCGTTGATCTTTTCAAGATCAATGGGTAGCGTTGTACCACTTTATGAAAGTGCTTGACATTTAAATAATGCAGGAAAGTGCCAACATGTCATGTGGCATATGGTGATTGCATGAATGTAGTTTTTAAAGGGTACTACATAGTTTGTACTATTGGAAGAGTTTTCAGACATGTAGGCACAAATGTCATGCATTCACTAGCTGGTGTGGCCAAATCAATGCTAAAAAGAATAATTTTCCACATGGTTGATCTTAGCTAGATCAATGGATGGTGCTTACTTGCAATACCAAGATGATCAAATTTTAGGCAAAGTAGGGAAGCACCAAGGAATCACATAGGATGGTGGGACCTATTGTAAACAAGATTGTTTGAGTAAGGCCAGGCTGGAAAATAAAATGAGATGGAGTGAAGTAATTGGCCAAATAAATAAGTGCTTTCCAAGTTGGAGATGAGTGTACTAGTGGGGCCTTTTTTTCTAATTTAAAAGTTCTTATTCACAAACTATAGAAATTTTCCATGACCATTGATCTTTGGGAGATTGATGGTTAGTGCTTCACCACATCACAAAATTGGTCAAGTTTTAAGCAAAGCAAGGAAGTGCTTGCTTCACATGTGGCAATGATTTCAAACTTTAAAGAAACTCTTTTTTACTTTCAAATAAAGTCATTTGATGTTGTGTGATCAACAAATGAAATTTAAACTTGTCAATGTAAATTCTATTTTCTTGCAATATTATTGGTTAAGCCAGATGTTGAGGTTGTTTTTTACTATCATATAATCAAGCTGTTGATCTTGGATAGATCAATGGATGGCATAATACCACTTTGAGTAGATGTAAGAAATTTAACCAAAGTAGGCAAGCACCTTTGTGACACCTATCCTTGTTGATATTACAAAGGGAATCTCATGTAGTTTAAAAGACACAAGTTGTATATCATTGATCTTTTCAAGATCAATGGGTAGCACTTTACCGCTATATGAAAGTTCTTGACATTTAAATAATGTAGGAAAATTCCAACATGTCATGTGGCATATGGTGATGTCATATACATAGTTTTTAAAGTGTACTACATAGTATATACTATAGGCAGAGTTATCAAACATATAGGCACAAATATCATGCATTTACTAGCTGATCTAGTTGACTCAATGCTAAAAAGAATAATTTTCCACACGGTTGATCTTGGATAGATCAATGGATGGTGCTTACCTAAAATACTAGGATGAACAAATTTTAGGCAAAATAGGGAAGCACTAAGGCACCACGTGGCATAGTGGGACCTGTTGTAAACAAGATTATTCGAGTAAGGCCAAGCTAGAAAAGAAAATGAGATGGAGCGAAGTAATTGGCTAGATAAATAAGTGCTTGCCAATATAGATGTGTGTTGTGGTAAATTGTCATGGAATGAACAAAATATGTATATGGTATTAGACTGAAAATATTCCATCCCTTAGGTATACCCATCTTGGTTCTGTAGAGCCTAAATAGTAGAAAATCTATTTGATTTTGTTAAAGTTGGGTCCGGATATAAAACATATACTATTGTTTATGGGAAGTAGCTAATCCTTAGATTGTTGTGATATTTTTTATCCTAGTATTAAGTATTTTGTTGCTTAGTAGTTGAAAAAAACCAGCAAAATGGTGACTCTACTAGCGAGTTGCTCAACACATGCTTGTTTGTAAGAAGTACTACAATTTTTTTGGTCCTGGTGTATACATGTTTATCAGATCATTTTACCATTGCTCGTGGTTATAGTGGACTTATTTAGTGACAAACCTTGAGAATTTACAAAGAAAGAAGAAAAAACCTTAATACCACAAGTGTACACTAATGTATGCAACCATATATGTCATATAAAGATCTTATTCACAAAGTATGGCCATTTTCCATGACTGTTGATCTTTGGGAGATCGATGGTTAGTGATTTACCACATCACAAAAGTGCTCAAGTTTTAAGAAAAGTGGGGAAGGACCTACTTCACGCATGGCAAGGATTTCAAATTTTAAGGTAGCTTTTTTTAATTTTCAAATAAAGTCATCTGATGCTTTGTGATAAACAGATGAAATTGAAATGTGAGATGTGACATGAAAATTAATGGTTAAAGACATTAATTTTGTATAGGGCTACTTTATGCAACCTTAATACTATGACGTAACTTGCAAATTTACCATTACTGAGCTGCACAATTGCAAATCTCTCAAAGCACAAGGGTTTCCAGAGCTAGGGCATGAGATTCTACAAGGTTTTTAGCAATTTGAAAAGTAATTCACAAAAAAGAAGAAGCAAAAAGTAGTGAATAAGTGGTCTATAACTCTTGAAAGGTTGAAAAATTATAATTGTGCTAAGCTGAATTAAAGATGCCTTCCCAAAAGGAATTTTTTGGCCTGATATATTACCTAAAAAGATTTGTTCATGATGATTTTCTTGAAAAAATGCCTCTTTCTATGAATGGATTGAAAAAAGGTAGAGAACTCATCCATAAAAACCTTAGGTTGATTATAGGTGAGGGTTTCTATGACAATGTCAATTGGGTAAGAGATGTATAAGTTTTGGTGGGGGGTTTGGAATTATTTAAAAAATGGTTTTCAAAATGTAATTTGGACACCACGTCAAGCAATGTATGGGAGTTTGACATTGGAAAATTAGTTTTCCCTAGGGTATTCTTTGACAATGACTTGTTAATTGACATGGCTAAGAAATACAACCCCATTACTAGAATTGTAAAAAAACCATGCAGGAGACAACCTCTTTAGGTTTCACTTGCCCTTAATAGTGAAGTATTTAAGCTCAACCCCAACCACGCAGTCCATGAAAAAATTGATATGGAGGAATTCTAGGCAAGGTATGATGCACATAGGGTATACTTGAGGGTAGGACCATTGCAACAAAATATTGTTAAAATTGGGTCACTTCCTTTGGTTATACCAAATACCCTAGAGCCTTTGATGAAAAAGTATTTTTATCCTAGGGCATAGGCCCTATATTTTACTCTTTGCAAAATATTTAGAATGGATGAATATGATTATATCCAAGGCTCCATTTATCTTATCATAGCTCATACCCTCTACTTTGGAATTAGCTCAATTCTTGATTTTTCCACCTACCTAACAAAGGAAATTCATAATGGTTTGATTGGAATAGCTCAAGGTAAGATGAATAGGCCTTTATGCTGGTACTCTTTTTTGATGTTCATATGTCTTGATAAGGTAGTAACTTTCTTCTCTAAAGAAATGAAGTTGGAATTGGAGAGAGATGGAGAGAAGCTCAAAGTTTAGTTATGGAGTGCTGACATGACATGGGGTGTCTTAGATGGTAGTTATGTTAGTTTTGATAGATACTTTGCTTCAAGGCTCATATTTATTTTGAAAGGGGATATTCCAAGTACCCTGCAACCATTGTTAGAATTGATAAGACCCAAGGACTATGCTAAGGGGTTGTTGGTCAATTATAATTGGTGGGATATAATCCCATACCTTGTTTCCACTATGATTAGAGTTTATGGCTTTTTTGGAAAACCCCATATACTATTTTTTCATGTGCCCTTAAAGATAGGAATTGTAGAGTTATTGTGGCAGACTGGGTCAATTGAGGAAAGGGATTGTAAGGCCCACACTAGTACCCTATTTTAGATCCTGATGAAATAAATATGATTAGGAGTTAATAAGGTTATGATTGACATTTTTGTTACTAATAATGATTTATGAGACCCTAAAGGAGACTAATGTAAATTTTGATTATTATAAGGTTGATACCCTATCCAATAACATTAGGTTTATAAGATAAGACCACATGAAAATGAGACTCAAAATGTTCAAGTTGAGAACTTGGCCACAAGATTCAAGGTATGATTTACTACACAATTAGAGGAGATGAATTAGCATTCACTCTCATAATAAATAACAATGAATATAGATCAAATGATAACAAAATGTAATGGTTGCACTTGTAGATTGGGTTTTAAATTATGATCACATAATTATGGAAACATTCTAATAGTCTAAGTAATTAACCCTAGAAACACATACACAACCCTCGTAATGAGATCAAGGAGTATTGCTAGGAATCTCATTATGATTAACTAGATTCAAAGGATACTATGTTACATGTTGTATATTAGTGATTTCTACTTGAGGCATATACTAGGTTCCATTTAATTGTTTTAAGGATTCAATAGAAATGACTCTAGTGTTTCATGGTTATGATAGACAAGTTTTGTGATGGTGTTTAGAATGGTAATTTTGTTATGATAAGATAGATAAACATTGATACACATATTTTGATATTGCAATGTTTTGAATATTTTATGGAAATGATTAGATGAAAGTTAATTGTATATGTTAATGTGAATTATGTGGTATTGAATTATATGCACTTATTTGTATAATATTTCATTGGGCTACTGATGGTTAAGTGTGCAGAAAATTTGAACCATGGAAATTATTCGGGGAAAAAAGGTTCAAACCTATGTGAACATGGTAAAGCCAAGGTGAATCTTTGGAAGATTCAAAACCTCATTTTAATGTGTTTATTTCATAATGTGCTTGTGCTTGGGTGTTATAGTTTAGATATCATGATTAGTTAGCGATGTGTCATCATGATGTGTAAAGTATTTAATGTGTGTGAATGTGTGTGTGTCATTTGACACTTGTGTTGTATATTTGTAAATGACATGTCATATAGGATTTTTTTGGGCATGAAATCACTTAACCTAAACTAAATCCAATTATGAAATTAAGTAACCCACCTTAGAGAGTGTTAGGATGAGTCACCTTCATGATGGAATTCAAATTCAACTTGGTAGGAACTTGAGAGAGAGACTAAAAGAGGTTCCTAAGTGGTATTTTGGTGAAAATAAGTCACCCATATGATAGTAGTATAGGTTGGGAGTCTAAATATACCCATAAGTTGGTCTAGGAGACTTAGGGGACCCTCTAAACTAGTCACTTTCAAGCCAATTCGAAAATCAAAGTGTCACATGACTTCTTTCCTCATTTCCCCACTTGGTCAAGTTCCTATTGGTAGAAAGATACAAGGGGGTAAGAGGGGTAGGTGGGGATGGAAGTGGAGGTCCTTTTAGGGAGCTTGTGCCAAACTTAGGGGTTGTTCACCCACTCTCTAATTGTAGAGATATATAGGTTTATGGAAGAAAAGCTTGGAAGCCAAGGAAGGAAAAGATCTTCATTTTCATTTCATAGCCTTAGCTTGTAAGGAGGTTAGTGCTTCATGCCATATTTTCTCTCATCTCATGAAGTTGAAAGATGGAAATTTGTAAGAGTATTCTTGTAAGTTTTATGTTTTGCATATGGTGTGAAATTGTAAATGTTTGGGTAGGTGAGTGTGTATGATTGAATCTATTTGCATTTGGTTTTGCTTCTTGGATTGTTTGTTGTGGATTGAATGATGTATTGGGTGTGAAGGCTTCACTCACCCTTGGGAGGGAAAAGAAGCCTTGGGTGAAAGGGTTAGTTGGGCTTGACATTGTAGTTGAGGAATCCCTCTCTTGGAGAGGGGATATTTTTCATGGAGTATGGGATCCATTGAAGCCATATGCCTTTCTATTTTTTTCTATGGGAGGTATAAGTGAGGAAGTGTGAAGAGGAGTAAGTGTTGATAGCCTTGTTGAGGCATGTGTTCTTGATAGCTTCTTATATGGGAGGTATAAGTGAGGATGTGTAAAGGGGAGAAGTGTTGATAGCCTTGTTGAGACATGTGTTTTTGATAGCCTTGTTATGGCATGCTTCTTGGGAATCCTTATTGGATTAATGCAATTGCAAGATTTGTTGTTTCACAATGATATGGCATTCTCCTCCTTGAAGAGCCCACCTTCACCCAATGTTTATGATTCCAACTATGCATCATTGTGTAAGCCTTGGTTGGGGATTGGAAATGTGTTGTTAAATATGGTATTCATGTTGGGTCTTGTTTATGTGATGATGTTAAATGTATCCCAGTTAAGCCTTGTTTCCCCTAGCATAGGGGTGGTCTCCTGGAGGCCTAGGTTGGGAGGTGAGCCTCCATGGTTCATCATTTTACCTCTCATTTGTAGGTCCTGGTTGGATGGTCTTGTAAACTTGGAGCTCTTATTGTCTTTCCATGTGCATAAGAGAAGAATACATTATAGTGTTGGAGTTGAGTTAGAACATGAGCTACATCTTGATATGTGAATCTAAATGTGTTGTAAGGGTAATGTCATGGTTTCATTTCAATTGTCAAATAGGAAGGGTTAAGAGTACCTATCTATTGTAGAAGGTATCCCTTGTGTACATTTGCGATACTTTGTTTCCACCACCTTTGTGTAACATGAGGATATCATAGAAGAGTTGTAATGATTGAGAGATTATCTCTTTTATATTATCTACTGATCAACTACATCGTATAATAGATATGCATAAACATTCAAATTGATCCTCTCAAAAGATATTATTGATAGAAAGGATTATCCTTGTTGAAAGATATTATCATTTTAGCTTTACTGAATAATAGTGAGAAAGTACATTCAAATTGAAATCTACATGAGAATATGATGTTAATCCTTATCTCCGAGCAATGGCTTCTAAACTTCATAATGCATAAATGGGAACAATTCAGATAGTTTCATATACAATCTTGTCATGAAATGTATATTCATAGCATTGAGTTTAATGTCTAAATGTGAAATGAAAAATCATCAAACTAGATTATACAAGTATGGAGAGTACCTCCAAATTAGCATAGTAATATCCTAGAAAGGATAGAGTGGACTTAGAGGTAGGAATTCAATAGAGAACAAAGAAGCATATTGTGTGAAGAAAATAAACATAAGCTACAGATGCACAAATCTTCTCTGGAAAATGTATGAGCAAAACAAATAAAGTCTCTTGCTAATATAGATCAATAAAATATTCACCCCCCCACACTAAAATAATATAAACTTGGATTATAATATTTTATATATATATAAAGTATTTAGTCACCTACATGATAATAGATGTCAGTTTGAAAAGTGACATGGTACAGGACATTTTCAATTTAAAAACATATATATTAAATAATGCAATCCCCAAGAAAGGGTTGACTGAGAAGATGGATGATACATATAACAATTAAATAATAAACAAAAAAAATATTAATTAAATCTTCATGCTACTGCCCTTCATTGCATTAGATGACCAATACTTTCTTATGAGCAAGAAGATCACATAGGGAAGAGGGAGGGGAAGGTTCCCACCTCCCCATCTCCCCATTCACGTCTACCAAGCTCGTAAGTACTTAAAGCACTGGCCAAATCTGACTTAATGTCTGAAATTTAATTCACCCTTAAGCTGCCCACCTAGGAAAAAGGCCTTAGTTTGGCTAGGAGAAGTGGCCACGCGGTTAGAGGTAAGACAAGGGTTATAAAGTTATATTTGTTTGGTATGCTTAGGTCTCATCAAATGTGGTCATTTTAGACACAAATTTGTGATAAGTCACCTCCACTTGGAAGGCAAGAAAGATGCCCATCTAGGTGCCTAGGTGACCTAGTGTATGGTGGAATTTTGTGGATAGGTAGGTCCCTAGTAAACATTATGTAGGGTATGTTATGTTATTAATAGGATGAGTAATAATGTTTTGAGAATATATTATTGCAAGAGGTTGTAAGTTGGTAGTTGTAGGGAGGAAATTGTATCATAGATAATTAATTATAGAGTGGTTAGACAGTAGATAAGATGGGAATAATAGAATAAAGTAGGTTAGAGAGCAATTATATATTAGTGGAATTTTAGTGTTAAGTATGGACTTGAATAGTGGATAATAAAAAATTTATTTTAAAATTTACTTAGTAATTAGTTATGTGACATTAGGATGTAAGGTGGAATAGCCCAATTGGTAAACAATTATATGAATTTAGTTTGTAGGTGTTAGTTAATTGGTTAATAAGATGTGAAGTATGAATAATATTCAATGTAACAAGTTAGTGAATAATTAAGGTTTAGAAGGGAAATATTTGTTGCATAGTGTTTTGGCATAAATATTTGAGTATCATTATTTAAAATGGGTACCATAATCAAATTTCTATACAAGAAGATTTAATAGTGCAAAATTGAAAAGCATGTTATGGTAACCTACGAGTAACATCACCTAACTTGAATATGAATGCAAAGAAGATCACTTAAAGTTCAAATCAAGCACAGTTGTGGAAATTGGAATTTTATTATTATATATATATATATATATATAAATTCATAATAAAATAAAATAAAATATAAGCATCGAATTGAGGTTGAATCATATACCTTAGAGAGTACATAGACACATAATGAATAGATATGTTTATCCAACACCTTTACATCTTTGGTTTAAGTTGTGAACCCATATTGTGAGGAGATTGGGTATCCAACATTTTACCAAACCAAGACATGAAATTAAAAGTAACATCAATGCTTACTTGTCAATATCATGTTGAAAATCTATTGCCTTAAAATCTATTGCTACCTAATAATCACCTAAGCCTTAAATAATGTGATAGTATTCATTTCAAGTTGATTTTTCTTGTCATCATACTAGAGCATCATATGGAACATAACTTCTGACATCATCATCAAGCTAGGTCCATCCATTGATCAACTATATCCTAAAGGTACCAATAAAATGCAACTACATATCACATGATACCCTGACCTAGTAGAAAGTTAAGCAACCTATTACTGATAAGAGAATTTCTCTTTGACAAACAATCCATTTTAGAGATTACTATCAATTTAAGTTTTAGTATGTAATCACAAAGAACACCTATTGAATGTAACAGTTAATGAAACCAAATATGGATGTATTATAATCATCTAACTCTATGTCAACTTAGTTGCAGTATGCTTAGGTCATTGTGTGACTCCTTAAGATAACCATAACCTCATGCTAGTATGAACATCTTATCTAACTATCACAGACATTGAAATCATTGATGTACAATTTAGTTGTTGTAAAAATAAAAAATAAATAAAAAATTTAGTGTGTTTTGTCTTGGTAAAATTAGGGCATGACAAGGATATGCCAAGAAAAGGTAAAGGCAAATCCTTCCCTATTGTTACTGTTATACATGATTTTGGTTTTTTTTTAAAAGGATGGAGAAATTTGAGCCTATTTTTGGATAGATATCAAACGGCCAATTCCCATGCTCCCTACATTGACCCAGAGGGATTTTATGACCTCCTTAGGGAGAGAACTAAAGCTAAGGCTCTTCTAAAGACTATATACTTCCTAGAGGATATCATAAGAAATGTATTGTCATTATAGGAACAAGAGGTTAGAAAAGAAAAATGGGTAGTTTTCAGCAAGGTTTTAGAATTTATAAATGCTTTTCAGCCCAACTATAACCCCTGCTAGATAAGAAATATTTGGGAGCCAAAATGAACATGTTGATGAAAAAAATTTCTATGATAATGCAAACTTTAAATGAAAAGAAGGATATCTTAGCTCACGCATGTCCAGATAAATTTGCTGAGGTGGAAAGAAGAATAAGTGGTAGAATGGTTGTGACTCTAGGCCAGTGTACACTACATAGGATGGTGGGTTACATTGTGGCTCAAAATATACAACACATTCCTCCTTACAAAAGGCCAAGATCAGAGAGTCCATCTAAAATAGGTGCCCCTAAGAGACAAAGGTTAGAACAAGGATATTCCTCTCAAGCAAGAGAGTATTCACCATCCTAAACCCCACTTGGAGTAGATGATAAACATCTCTGTGAGAGCAACTAGGGAAAATTTGAGGGGAGAGGGATATAATTGTCACTATTGCTGATATAGAAGGGGGAGTGTAGGAGTCTCCTATGCCATCCTTTGACCTCACTTTTTTTTATTACAAAGGTAAGGAGATAGATCCCATCATTGCACAAGCATCTCAAAAGTTTATAGATGATGAAATTTTTGTTAAATCTAGGGCCTTTGCACAACTTTTGTGGAGGAAAAATATAGGCAATTTTTGAGGCAAAGTGTAAAATAATAAAAATAGAGCAACCAAACAAATTGGACTCTGAAATTAAGGAGGCAAAAGCTAAATTTGTGGAGGACTTTTCCCAATTAACACTTGAGGCCAAGAGACAATCAGTTAAAGAGTCAAGAGTTTTGGTTCTACTTAAATGGGACATAGCTAATGGTATGATTTTTTATTCCATTAGAAAAGAGAAAGATGTGTAGTATAAAACTGAAGAAGAAATATTACAAGCATATAGAGGGGTGAAATTCAGCAACGATCACCAAGATTTGGTGATTTGGTCCATTGAAAAGAGAAATAAGACTAGAATACAAGAGATTTCAAGTGTTGAACATACTGATACACTCACAGTGTGCAGTGCAGATGAAGTGGATAGTGAGGAAGCCACCAAGATGACTAAATAAGTGGTGGATTTTAGCTCAGTCTTTGCAATGAAAGAAAAGGATAAATTCCTAGAACTCAATGCAAAATTTGAAGAAATATTGAAAGCATATGAGGAAAGAGGAAATATAATACAACTGCTGGAAAATTAGATATCCCAATTGGATAAATAGCTTAGAAAGAGGAAAGTGGGATAGTCTAGTAGACCAAGGATTGTATATCCTTGCCCCCTAGTTGAACCATTAAAATCTACCCCAAAGAGAGCTAAGTTTTATACTGTAGAGGAATTTGAAGACGAAAAGAATAAACTATGGGAGTTACATGTTGAGCTAAATAATCAATATAAAGAGAAACTTAGGAAGACAATATTATATTTAGTGGATAAGATTGATTGGCCAATATTTTATGACCATTTGGCAAGAATCTTAGAAATATGGAATGAAATAAGGAAAGATGAAGATACAATAAAGTCCATTGTGCAGAAATGGAGCGAAAGAGATAATGATGTTACTTCTATTTGTATCTTTGTCATCACCTTATCATGTGATCAAATAGAGATTTTTTTTGATATAGTTAATGATATGAAAGAGTTTGATGAAAAAAGGATTTCTATTCAAAAGAAAATAATGATTTTTATTTCTAAGTATATAGTAGAAAAGTTTGATCTCTTTCCCAATGCACTTAAAAAGATTGACAAAATAAAAGAAAAGGAAGAATGGGGAAAGGAATCAGATGATATGTTGTGTGATAGAATGAATTAGGTCATAAATGAAAAGGAGCATGTACTATGGGTAATGACTAATGAATAATTTGTCAAAGTACAATTGTTTTATAATAATTTTAGAAAATATTTTGTTGAAATAAAACAAATAGGAACCTTTGTATTAAAAAAGTAGCAGGAGATCTTAAATTTTAATTGGCTTGATGATAGTGATTTCAACAAGTGGAAGGAGAAACTTTTGTCTTCAAAAAAGATGGAAATAGAAGAAGGGGGTGAGGGCTATGAAGAAGATCAAATAAATGACACCTTATTAGAAGAAGACACAATAGAACAATCACCCTTAGTGATAGAAATAGAACAACCAACCTTAACTCCGAGCCAGGGGGACCAAATTGATAATGTGGTAGCAAGGACACAAAAGTAACTATTGCTTTAATAGTTCATGATGATGAAGATGGAGAGGGTCAAGTTGGAGTGAAGATACATGAAATAGAGTCAGATACCTTGTTAGCAAGCCTAATGGCCACATATTCCAAGGAATCAAAATAATGAAAGAGAAAATCATGGAATTTGTAGCATATGAAAGTGTAACAAAAAATGGGCCCACTAAAAGAATATTTTGATGTAAAGTTTTTCTGTTGCATAAATTTTTGTCTCTTATGATAGTAAAAATTATAAAAAATCTTTTTGTCTAAAGGGAAACTACCAATTCTCTACACTTGAAGCTTGTTGCATCTCACACTATATAAGTGAGATTCTAGGGCTAGAGAAAGGGTCCACATTGTTGTTTAATTTTAGTTTCTACTAAGTTGTTCGGTTCAATTTATTGATACAAACTTTGTGATGTATTTTCTCTACTAATATTTGAGACATTGATGTTACATGATCTTAATGTCTTTTCTTGATTCATTAATGAGTTGTTTCAATTGTATACAATTTTTGAAGGGAGATTAATACAAAAATAAACTATCCCATATCTATTCTTGTTGAATCTTGTCTCCTTTTTATTACTTGGTTATTTTGATGTTCTATGAGAAAAGCTTTTCCAATTGATTTCTATTAATTCAAATTGTATGCCAATGCACTATTGCTTTTAATTTAATGAATTCAGTAAATGCTTCAGTGAGATTGATAGGGTTTCCATGGTAATAGGAAGGATATTTATAAGAATGATTTTTAGTGAGAACTGCTAATAATATTGATTGTAATGCAATTAATTAGATCTAGAAATTGAATGAACTCTGAGTCCCAATGGATGAGGCACTGATCTATTGATTAGTCTATAAATGAAAGATCATGAACAAGCATAAAGCCCAAATTCTAAATCAATTTTACGTTATTGTTTGAAGAATATCAATTTTGGTCAGCACTTGTGTGCATTGAATCTCTGAGTCTTAGTTAGCTACTATTGCCAGGAGTACTTGTAAACCTAAGAAGAATTGTGATCGAATATGCTTTAAGGGATGTGTGTTGCAGGAAATTGTCATGGAATGAACAAAATATGTATATGGTATTAAATTGAAAATATTCCATCCCTTAGGTAAAACCCACCTTAGATCTGTAGAGCCTAAAGAGTAGAAAATTTATTTGATTTTGCTGAAGTTGAGTCTAGATATAAAACACATACAATTGTTTATGGAAAGTAGCCAATCCTTAGGTTATTGTGATACTTGTTATCCTAGTATTAAGTATTTTGTTGCTTAGTAGTTGAAAAGCACCAACAGAGCTGAGAATACAACAACAACTTGTGATCCTCTCATGGGGGAGGTCTTGAGTTTAAATTGCTTGACACATAAAAATAATTAATTAGAATAAATAACCACAATTAATCTAGGCTTCAACTTGGTTTGGAAAAGTGTTTGATTTTAGTATTATTAATTTTTTTTTATGTTTTATTTTGATAAATTGTTTTTTTTGGTTTGATGGGTGTGTACTTCCAATTGTTAGGAAGTGATAGTTCTTATATCTGGAATTATTTACTTTGTTGTAGGTTTCCTTCAATGTGATCTAGTTGTACTCATCCCCACTTGACATGCTATCTTCATCTCTTTAGTTGAAAACCACTATATCTTTCATCACTTTATGACCCTAGATTGACATTTAGATGAAAGATGAACTGGCTTATAAAATTCATCATTTATTATCAATATTAGAACCATAGTTTATCCTTGGAGATACTATGATAAAACTATCACTCAAAAAAAATTCAATCCTCTCCAATCTTGATCTGTAGTGTTTAAAGAAGGTGGAAAAATTGCAAGAGGAGAAACATCCAATACAATAGGAATAGTAGCTAAGTCTTAAGAAGTACCCTCTTGAGAGTCACTGTACACAAAATTAGGTGCAAGTGAGAATTATTTTGAAAGCATATTAGGAAAATCAACATTAAGATCAATAGTCTCATGTTCATCATCATCTAATGTATCTTCCTCATCAATATTAATAGCAATAAAATCCAAAATATGAATATCATATTTAACTATTTCATTGATATGATTAACTTCCTCTACACACATGGGATAATCAAAGGAAGGAGAAGAAGAATGAAGCTTGGACATGAACCTTAGCTAATTCTTGACACAATGATCATGGGCATGTATATTATGATAAGTTTTTTTTTTTAAATTAGTTGAGAAGAAGCAAGATCAATAGACATAGGTTGTTTTCAATCAAAGTATGGGACAATAGGGAAAACAACATTAGGTTGAGAACTAGAAGGAGAAACTATGCTAGAAGGAGGATTAGATATAGGAGGTGGGTGGTCATTAGAAATAGAAGAATTACAATAAATAGGTGTAGAAGGTGTATGAAAAAGGCCATGAGTAATATCCTTAGGCATACTCAACTCATTAATTATCTATATTTACAAGCTTGATATGATTGGAAAATATCATTGGGATGAGTAAGAGGTCTAGTAGGAAAAGAGGGACAAAAGAGATTGAGGGTAGCATAATGTTTAGGCCTAGAAGGATAATAAAGACTATGATTCATCATATTAATCTCACCATCATGAGGAAATTTAATGCACTAATGTTTAAGAGAAGTAATGGTTTGCATGGAAGTACATCAAGGTAAACTGAGCTTCACTTGAAATTGACTAGAAGTTGGAATGACAAAAAATGTACTATTCACCACTTTACCAAAAAGTTCAATAGTTAAGTAAATAGAACCATGATGTGGATACAAGAAACCATTACAAGTTTGAATCTAAGTATTAGTTGAACCATAAAAATCATGATGCAATTTCTTCTCAAACAAGTGTTCCTAAATAATAATGTTAACCATGGAAGTAGGATCAATAAGACAACCATAAGAAGGATACTTAGAAACTCTAGTATCAATTTAATGAGGACCATAAGGAGAATGGAACATGTTATGATCATCAAATGAAACAATAAGGTCTCTAGTACACTCAAGAGGAGATTTAGCCTAAGGTTGATCATGATTTTACATAGAATCTTAGGTTTAAGTTGAGATTGATGTACACAATAAACATTATTAATGGTGTGGTCATTCTCTTCTCATTGTTTATCATAAGAAATGTTCATATCAGGGGGAGAAGGTTGGGAAATCATATTAGTAGTGTGTTTTGGTAAAGGGTTGGTGTAGATTTGAATATTTTTATTAGTAGGTGCCACCTATTTTTTTCCTATCATGACTATCAACAACCAAAGTGTGGAAAATAGATTGATACAAGTATGAGAATATGTTTCAATCATTGTTTTTTCATTGATGTCAAACCCGCTACTTGCTGGTAAGACAATTGCTTAATTTGATTACTATAATTTGTTTGATTGATGAAGAGGATTTGATAAAATGAGGTAACAATAGCACCTAGAGGAAAGGTCAAGTTATGATATGGAAAAGGAGTACAGGGATTAGTTAAGACATTGATGTTATAGTGTATTGATTATTTAATTAAGGTTGCAAAGGATGGATACACTAAGTAATTTCAGAAGAACAAGTGAAATGAATTGTGTCTACCAAGCTTAACAATCTGCATAGTAGGTGCTGAGAAAAGTTAGTGTAAGCCAAGAAAAAAATTAGGTGGAGCTGAGAAAAGTCAAATTCCACTGTATGTCAAGTGATACAGTGTAAGCCAAGTATAGTATAGTTGATACCAAGCAATTGAAATTTAGTTTGTGTCAAGAAATTTGATAGTCAATGCTGAGAAACACAGTATGTATAGAGCAATAGAAGAAAGTTAACATTGAGTGTTAGCATTATGAACACATCATGAATTTGATAAATCTGAGCCAACAAGATTGATTTCTTGGATTGTGTGAACCATGTAGAAGATAAGCTTGATGTGTTGGTGGCATAGAATTCAAGATGAAATGTTTTGAGGTGAATTCAAAGAGGTTTGAAGGAGAAGTTTCTAGAAGAGAATACAATGAAAAGATGGGTAGATTTATTGAATCCTACCTAATCATACCTAACCCTAAAATAGAAAATGGAGGATGAATGGAAAAAGAACCAATTTCTCTTTATAAGGGGATACAACACATGAAACAACAGTTGGCATGTGTGAGAACCAAAGAAAGACAAGGAGTCTATGGTGTTGTTTCATATGGTGGCCAAACTATAGAGTCTACAATTGGCATGCAAAGTAAGAAGACTTATGGGTATGGATTCTTGAAGGATGGAGAAGCTATTAGAGTTTAAGTGTGTGAAAGTCAACCAGAATGGAGGATTGAAAGAGAGATTTGTAATCTACAAGTGAGTTTTAAGTTGTTAACATATCAAGCCTTATTGTTACTTTCTAATTGTTGTACCAATCTAGGGTAAATCCTTTGGATTAAGGTTGACCTAATAGTCATTTGTAAATCCTTTAATTAGGTGACTTTCCATGTGAATGATCTAAAGTCATCTAACAAGGCTCAGTCCTAATAGGGTGATTGAAATCCTCTAACTAGGTCACATTTAACAATGTGCATTGTAACCTTTAATAGGGTTGGCTGTTCATGTTAGAGTAAAGCATTAATTTAACTTAATTTATTAAATTTTCTTAATTCCCTTCTTAAGATTTTACTTTATGCACATTTTGCATCTCTATTTAATAATTAATTAGTAATTATTAAATAATTTTTCCCTTTTTAGGTTAGCCTTTTTGTGTTTCGATCTCCTTTTATAAGAATTGATCTTTTGTATTTTTCATTATCTCTTTAATTTTTGAGAATACATTTACATAATTTCCAGAGAAAAACCCTTGCCTCCTCTTGTCTTTTTCTTCTATGATAGGTCTTTTACATGCAGGTGTTCAAAGGCTTTGTGTGTTTTTATTGATCAAATCCTTCATGGTATCAGAGCTAGATCTATTGTACTTTGTTTGTTATTTAGAGAAAAAAGAGCATGAGGGTTTAATATAATAGATTTGGAGCTTTCAGGCATTTTTTGTAAAAAGAGGGGGTCACTAATTTTTGAAGTAGGTGGAGGCCAAACAAACATCATGGATGGATCCAAAAGGCATCAAAACCCCTCTTTCCATACAAAATTTGTCCATTTTGAACAACATTGATCCAAGAGGCAAAATATTTTTCCTAGAAGGCCATACAGCCTCTTGCATGCATTACGAGGCAATATTTTTCAAAAATATTTTAAAATTAGAAGAAGGGCCACAAGATTTTTTTTGGACTATAGCCCCCTATTTTGGTGTTGGGTAGTGCTTTCTAGTACCATAGAGGTGCCTTCTGGCACTGCCAAAGGTCATCCAACCACTATTGTAAATTTTTAGCTACCAAAAAACCTCCATTGACAATGTTCAATTTTCTGGCCGTGGCACAAAAATTTGAGCACTGCCTATCAAATCACTACCACCACAAAATTCCTCCCCACTACTGTGCCTCCACTCCACCTCCACTCGAGCTCCACTCAGACAAGTGGCTCCACCCACACCATCGATAGTGCTTTCCAAATTTCTTTAAGTTTTTTTTTTTTAATAAAATTCTTTTTTATGCTTAATGGGGGGCCTGTTAGTTTTTTTGAGATATCTTGAGCATACAGGGGTCTTTTTGTGATTTGCAAGAAGTGCTGAAAGTTGGTTCCAAGATGGAGATAATGGAGAAGGAATTTTTAGGATTTTTTTCTAGATTGATACCTATTTTGACTCTTGAAGTCTATTGATAATTTATATCTTTTGGGGAGCATAACGTCTTTTTTATAGCTCCATTTTGTATTCCAAAAAAAAGTGCCAAAAATCTCTTCTTGAGCACTTTCCATATTCTTAGTCATTTCACTAGTATTTGGTACCAAGTATTTTTTATTCATATCTAAAACTTTTTTGTTCTTCTCATAATCTATTTGTAATCTAGGGTTTGGTTTATTGCATTGTGGGGGGGAATTTTTATAATATTTTCTATTATTATATCATTATATCATAAAACATTAAAATCTCCTAAAATAATGGCCGAGACCTCTTCTTGTCTAAAACTTTTGACCCTCACAATTATCACACATAGAAGACCTTGATGACATGCTTCTTTGGTCAAAATGGTTGTGGTCTTGTTTAGATGTAGTACAACCAATTTTACAAAGGCCTTATGAGGTCATGCAACATAGGAACAAGTTGGATGAGGCAATAGGATTAATTGCTTTATAGATCTCAGACAGTCTACAATTTCATCTAGATGGGTGCAATACTCCTCTAGATATGTGGACCAAACTTGAAGGCTTGTTTGGTAAAGTGAATGAGTTTAGGGCACTACAAATAGAGAAAGCTTATATCACTTGTGTCAGATTCCTTTCTGACTATTAATGACTTCTTGATGAAGTTTACTCAATAGAGATCCTTGTTGTAGGGTTGTAGAAAGATGAAGACTGATATCGATTGCATCTATTTAATTCTCTCTAAGATTTGAGGTATTTTTTAGATATTTTTTTCACATTCTATTCCACCAAAGATTCTTTACGAAGTATATTTTTTATGCCTTCTTTTGAGGTATTTTGTGATCACTTGACTAGAGAGTAGTCAAAGCTCACACAATTAGATATTATGACTAGTTCTAAGACAGAGGCATTGGTAGCTCAGACATCTATAGGAAAGTCAAAGAAAAAACTAAAGCATAAGATAGATTTAGTAGGCAGTGAGAGTTTCTCCAAGCCTCCTCCCAAATCAAATGCTCATAAGCCCTCTTAGAAGGGTAATACTTCTAATTCTAGTGAGTCTTCTTGCAAGACAAAGAATTATATAGGTGAACCTTGCAATTTGTATGGTAAGGAAAGACATCCAAATTCTAGCTATTGGAAATGTCTTGAGGCATTAGAGGAGGTCATGTAGCATTCCAATATTGCTTCTTCGAAGTCTCCATCTCCACCTCCACCTATAGGGAAAGGAAATGCTCTTTCTACATGAGCATTGTCTTCTACCACTTCTTGGATTCTTGACTCTAGAGCTTCCCGTCATATTACAAACTCACTTGATTTGGTTACCTCACTTTCTTAGAGTGCTAATACACAAATTAAAATTGGTGATTCTTCTCAGCTTTTAGTCACAGGTTTGGGAACTATCTCATTAGAAGGTGGTTCACTACAAGATGTTCTCTCAGTTCTAGCTATTTCTACAAACTCTTGTTTTTCTTTTAGATTTGCCATTTAGGCTCTGGAAAGATTATTGAGTTCTCACCACATGATGTGGTTATTCAAGATCTCCATGATTATAACTTGGTTATTGCTATAGGGAGTGTTGATCTTCAGTTTCACTTATATCAATTTGATGGCTTTGAGAGCTCTGATTCTACATGTGTTTCTCTCATTTCTCATGAAAACACAAAGAGAAAGCTTCAGCATGCATGTTTTGGCCATGTCAACTACAGATATCTACAATATATGAGTACATAGGAGCTAGTGATTGGGTTTCCTCAAATCTCTTGTACAGATGGTGTGTGTCAAGGTTGTGCTCTTGGAAAATATCACAGAGATCCTTTTCCAATAGGTTACACACATGATAAGGCACCATTGGAGTTGATACATAGTAATCTTATGCCATTTCCCACTCCATATTTTTTAGGTGCTCAATATGCTCTCACCTTCATTGATGATTTCTCTAGACACACATGGGTGTACTTTTTGAAGTACAAGTCTAATGTCTTTGATTCATTTTGAATCTTTAAGACTTTTATGGAGAAGTAGTCTTGTTTTTTAGTCAGGCATATATGCACTGACAATGGGGGGGAATATGTGGATTAGTCTTTTAGAGATTTTTGCACTAAGAATGATTACAACATTAGTTCTTTGTTCCCCATACACCTTAGTAGAATGGAATTGCAGAGAGAAAGAATAGGACAATATGGGAGATGGCCAATTGTATGATACAATCTTGTGCTATGAGTTCTTCATTTTGGGCTAAGGTTATCAATTGTGCCAACTATATTAAAAATTAGATGCTTCACAAGGCATTGGGACACTTGAATCCTAAGGGGGCTTGGACTCATGTCAAGCTCGATGTTTCTACTTTTTTGCATTTTTGGTAGTGAGGCTTGGGCATTTATTCCAAATGCTTAGTGGAAAGCCATGGAGAAGAAGAGCTGACCACTCATTTTTCTTGGCTTCTATGAGGATGTGAAGGCATACAAGTATTTTGATCTTGATTCCAAAGATGTCTTATTTTAGCGATATGTTCAGTTTGATGAGTGCTATCCTCTAATGGATCCTCCATCTTTAGCTTCTTCTTCACTACCCAATACTTCCTCTACTCCTCTATAGGATTATGCATCCTCTAAGGAAGATCTTGATATTGATCCCCCTTCACCACCTCTACTAGATTTTTTGTGAGTACCCAAGTGGGATCATGATACTATCGATGCAGCTAGACCTTTGGCAGGTGATCCTATAGATGCTCATCACACTCGTTCTTTGACTATAGGTCGTGGCCTTTTGAGTCATGCCATTTTAGATGATCCTCAAAGTTTTTCATAGGTGATAGGACACTAAAATTGGACTATGGATGAGGAGTACTCTTCTTTGATTAAGAACCACACATGGGATCTTTTTCCTCTTCTGAAAGGAAGAAAGTTAGTTTGGTGCCATTGGGTGTACTATACCAAGTCTGTTGTAGATGGTTCTATTGATAGGTATAAGGCACATCTTGTTGCAAAGGTTTTTTCATTGGTTGAGGGTGTTTATTACTCTAAGACCTTTTCCCCTATTGCCAAGATGAATTCTATTCAAATTCTACTCTCTCTAGCAGCTTCATAGGGATGGATAGTCTTTAGATGGACATGAAGAGTGCTTTTCTACATGGAGACCTTCATGAAGAGATATATATGGAGTAGCCTCATAATTTTGAGAAAAACTTTTCATTAGTACACTGGCTTCAAAGGTCTTTATATGGTCTCAAATCTGCCCTTAGGGCTTGGTATGAGAAGATGAATTCCTTCTTGCTTGATTCATAGTTCACTTGGTGTCATTCTAACCCTATAGTTTACATTAAACATCATGAGGTTGACTTATTGATACTTGTGCTTTATGTTGATGACCTCATCATCATAGGAATCTTAGTCTCCATGATATAGGGTGCTCAACAAGAATTGAAAGAGTAGTTTTAGATGATAGATCTTAGAATTTTGCACTATTCTTTGGGCCTATAGGTTGTTCAATCTTAGATGGGATAGCCATACTCTAGTAGAAGTATGATATTGATATGCTTAAGAGATTTTGCGTGCTTGATTGCAAGCCTTCCTCCACCCCTTTTTAGTTAGGTGTTTTTTTATCTACCACTTGATCTATTCCTATAGTGGATTCCACTCTATACAGATAGCTTGTGGGTAGTTTGTTGTACCTAACATGCACATGTCCTAATATTTCCTTTGTGGTTGGACTTATCTCTTGATTCTCCCATGATCCTCATGAGAGTTATTGGTAAGAATCAAAATGTAACAAGTTGTGTAATTCACTACACATTAAGAGATCCTCACATTATTGGTTTCAGAGATTCAGATTGGGCTAGTGATATTGATGATGGCAAGTCTACTTTTGGTTTTGTCTTTTGTCTTGGTTTTGGTCCTATCACATGGTCTTGCAAGAAGAAACATGCTCACATATTATCATCTATAGAGACATAATATAGGGAAACTATATTGGCTAGTCAAGAGGTTTTGTGGTTGGATTTTCTCCTAGTAGTCCCACCTTTTTGTGGTGTGATAGTTAGAGTGCTATACACATTTCACACAACCTAGTTGAGCATCAACAGACCAAGCACATCGAGCTTCACATGTACTTCATCAGGCATCTCATTTAGGATGGTGCCTTGAGCTTGGAGTACATTCCTACTACTAAGTAAGTTGTATACATCTTCATTAAACCTTTTTCATCCCCATGGTATCTTCAGCTATGTTCTATGCTTGGGGTGAAGAAAGTTGTCCTTGGGGGTCTTGATGATGAGTCCTTCCTTACTTCTTTTTACTGCTATCTCTTTTTGGAGTATAGTTTTTCCCACTAGGTTTTCTCTATTTCTCTATTTCATAGAGATTTAGTTGTGATTGGGTACTACATCAACCCTTGTTGCTAGGACCCAACTTTTCTTTCAGCATTGTATTGTAGTTTCCTTGCTCTTTCTGCGTTGTTTGTAGCTACATTGTTGCATCTTAAGAAAGGTGTTAGAGTAAAGTGTTAATTTAATTTAATTTATTCAATTCTCTTTATTCCCTTCTTAACATTTTACTTTATGCACCTTTTTCATCTCTATTTAATAATTAATTATAAATTATTAAATAGCTTTTCCGTTTTTAAGTTACCCTTTTCAAGTTTCAATCTCCTTTTATAAGGATTGATCTTTTGTATTTTTCATTATCTCTTTCATTTTTTAGAATACATTTGCATAATTTTTAGAGAAAAATCCTTGCCTCCTCTCATATTTTTCTTTTGTGATAGATTTTTTAACATACAAGTGTTCGAAGGCTTTGTGGATTTGTATTGATCAAATCCTTCATTTCACAAGGCATCACTTCATAAGAGAGAGAATTAATAGCATGTTACTAGTGGTTTTTCCAAAATTAGGTTTCCACATAAAATTATTATGTCAAATGTGTTATTGAATATGATATGTTTCATGCTTACATTTCTACAAAGTTGATTTGGTAGTAACCTACAAGTTTAAGTGATTGTATGATCTAATGGATACATGCATGATGAATATGTTTTATGGATATGGGTTCACTAAGTTGTGAAATTTTTTATTTGTACATCTAGACCTTGGATAACTAATTTGCCCCCCTCCTAGTTATTCTAAAAAAATCCAACAATTGGTATTAAAGACATCTTCTTAAGAGGACTACTTTGAAGGTACTAGAAGAAAAAGATCAAGATGTCAAAAAGAGAGGTACCCAAGCTTAATAGTGATAACTTTCCTACATGGAAAAGTATGATGAAGCTACACCTTGGAGGTCTTGGAGATCATGCACAATCTATCATCACCATAGAGCATGTTGATCTTGCTAGAGCACTAACTATTGAAGATCTTAAAAAGAAAATTGAACACAACCAGACAATGTTGGAGAATGCATCTTCCCTAATTTATACCAAGTTTGATGATATTAAGGGTTATGATAGTGCAAAGAAAATGTGGGCTGCTCTTCTCACTATTTATGGAGGAGACACAAATGTTCTAAGAGTTAAATATGAAAGTCTTAGAAGTAAGTTCAAGGATATGAGAATGAAAGAAGGTGAGAATATTGCTCAATATTGCTCTAGGATAAAAGATGTTGTTAATGTAATAAGAGGAGCTAATGGTAAGATAGATGATGAGACTATACTAGAAATTTTTTGAGAATACTGCTTCCCATTTATGCTATTAGAGTCTATGCAATACAAGAACTAAGATGTGCACCAGGTTCTAATCTAACTCTTAAAGGTTTGGTAGGTAGGCTCACTGCTTTTGAGCTATCTAATTTTAATAATTTCAAACTTGAAAATGTTGAATCTACTTTCAAATTCAAGTTGTCATTGAAGGAACCTAATGAGAAGAAGAAGAAAAAGGTAAAATATTTTTCTAGTGACAATGATACAGATGATGAAGATGTAGAACAACTTGAAGCACTACTAGCAAGGAGATTTCACAGAAGAAAAAGAGAAATTTGAAGGTAAGTTACCTATGATATGTTTAATTGTAATGAGGTTGGTCATATTGTTGCTAGATGTCTAGAGAAGAAAAATTATAATGGTGGAGACAAGTACAAAAGTAGAAGTGATGAAGACAACAAAGATTACAAAGACAAAGGCAAGAAGTCTTGCTATATTGCTAAAAAGGAAACTATAGATGAATTTGATGATCATGATGATGAAGTGGTGTGTTGCAATGAAGGATGATTCTAATGAGAATGAGGCAACTACACTAGTGTCTTGTGTGAACAAGAATGATAGATATATCATTGATAGTGGGTGTTTGCATCACGTGACTAGAGATAAAAGTAAGTTCATTACCTTGAATTATTATAATAGAAATAATGTAAGGTTTGGTAATGATGCACCCTGTCTAATAAAAGGAAAAGGTTCTATCAAACTCAAAAAAAAATTATATGCAATAATGCTTATCATGTTGAAAGACTTAACTGTAATTTGCTGAGTGTGTCACAACTAAATAGTTCAGGTTTTAAAGTTGAGTTTGAGAAAAAGATTGCTAAGATATATGATATTGGTGGAAAAATATTTGGGAAAGGTGATCAAACTAGAGGTAACATATTCTACCTTGATATGGAGGATGCTACTTATTTATCTATAGAATTTGATAATGTGTGGCTATGGTACAAGAAGTTATTTAATGGTAATTTTGATAACCTAGTTAGTATCAGTAACATGAAAATAGTAAGAAGTTTTCCTAAGTTAAAGAAACCTAAAAATATAATTTGCAAGCAATGTCAATTAGGCAAAATGAAAAAGTCAAGTTTTAAGAGTAAGACTCATACCTGTAAAGGAATACTAGAGATTATTCATACTAACTTGTGTGGACCAATTGATGTGGAAATCTACAAAGGAGATAAGTACATTATGCTATTTGTTGGTGATTATTCTAGAATGAGGGCATTTATGTTTATGAAATAGAAATATAATGCTTTCCAAATGTTTAAGTGGTACTTAGCAAGAGTTGAGAAGGAAATAGGTAAAATCTATAATTTTTGAGATATGACAAAGGAGGAGAATTTACATCAAATGAATTTGATATGTTTTGTAATGACAAAGGAACCAAAAGATAGATGTCTTCCCTTAGGACCCCTCTACAAAATGGAATTGTTGAAAGGAGGAACAAATTTGTAATGGATTATGATAGGATACTCATGATGGAGAATTTTTTTAATTTAAAATACTAGAGAGAAGTGTTAGGTATAGTTGTCTATACCTTGAACCATGTGAAAGTCAAGAAAGGTACTCATTCAACACATTTTGAGCTATGGTATGGATACTCACTTAATGTAAAATATTTTAAGGTACTTGGAAGCAAGTTTTATACTCTAAAAGATTTCAAGATTGGTAAATTAGATGCAAAAAGTGAAGAAGGTATATTCCTTGGCTATTCCATAAGAAGTAAAGCTTATAAGTGTTTAAATATTAACACTAACAAAGTTGTGGAAAGTGAAAATGTGAAATTTGATGAATAGACAGAAGTTCATGAGGTTGAACCTATGAAGGAACTAGAGGAATACAAATCATTTGTATATTTTTATGAAGGTATACCTGCTAAAGAAGATGTTGTGAATCAAGTTGCAAATCAACAAGTTTCAATGACTACCGAGTCACATACTATGGATGTTGAGTTGCATTCAGGAACCAAGCTACATTCAGGTGTTAAGTTACAGAATGAAGTTGAGGCACATTCTGATTCTAAGATTAGTGTACATGAAAGAGATGTTGAAATACCTAATAGAGATGTACATAGTGATCTAGAATTTGAAAAACCAAATGAGGGAAAAAGAGTAGAACCAAGATTGTCAAAGTATGTCAAGAGGCATCACTCTGTAACACAAATCATTGGAGATAAAGATGCAAGACTAATGAAAAAGAATAAGTTGAGAAATGATACATGTTTTCTTAGCATGGATAAACCTAAAGTAGTGAAAGAATCCTTAGAAGATGTGGACTGGAGTAAAGTCATGAAAGAAGAGATTGAACAAATTGAGAAAAATAAGACATGGACTCTAGTTCCTAGACCAGAAGATAAAAATTTGATTAGTACCAAGTGGGTGTATAGAAAAAAGTTAGATGAAAATGGTGAAGTCACAAGAAACAAGGAAAGATTAGTTTGTAAAGGAAATGCACAAGAAGAAGGGATAGACTATGGAGAAACATTCACCCCTATTGCAAGATTGAAAGGAGTAAGAACTTTTCTTGCTTACTCTACATAGAAAGGTTTCAAAGTTTATCAAATGGATGTTAAATCTACATTTTTGAATGGTATATTAGAAGAGGAGGTTTATATAGAATGGCCAAAAGGATTTTTTGAAACAAGAAAAATGTGGTGTGTAGACTACACAAAGCTTTATATGGTTTGAAAAAAGCACCAAGAGCATGGTATGAAAGGCTTCATAATTATCTTGTGAAGATTGGATTTGAAAGGACTAATGATAACAACAATTTGTACTTGAAGATAGACAAAGGAAAAGGTATTTTAATACCTAAATTTTTTGTTGATGATATCATAGTTGGAGGAGATACTTTATGTAAAGTTTTTGCAAATGAAATAAGTAAAGAATTTGAAATGTCTATGTTTGGAGAGATCAAGTTCTTTGTGGGTTTGCAAGTACATTAGATGAAATATGGTATATACATCACTCAATTAAACTATGTAAAGGAGATACTAAAAACTTTTGGATTGGAAGATTCCAAGCTAGTAAGCACACCTATGGTGACATGACATAAATTGTCAAAGAATGATGATTCAACTAATCTGAATCAAACATTGTATAGGTTTATTACAAAAAATTACAATATGTAGTACATGGTAGACTTGATATTGCATTATTTGTTGGGATAGTTTCAATAGTCTTTGTTAATCCCCGAGAGAATCATTTGACGGTTGTTAAGAGAATAATGAGATATCTGAAAAGCACAAAAGATTATGGTCTATACTATAAGAGAAATGAGAAATTTGAATTGAGAGTCTACACTAATGTTGATTGGGCTAGAAATATGGATGATAGAAAGAGCACTAGTGGAGGAGCATTTTTCTTAGGAAAAAGGTTGGTTACATGGACTAGCAAGAAACAAAATTATATATCTCAATCTACTAATGAAGTTGAATATGTTGTTGTAGTAAATTATAAAAATATTTTATGGATAAAAAAAAAACTCAAAGGTATGAAGGAGTAAATCACTGAACCTATGATACTTTATTGTGATAATACAAGTTCTATAAATATATCAAATAATCATGTGATTCATACAAAGACTAAGCAAATTACAATCAAGTATCATTAATTGAGAGAGTTTGTTCAAGATAATGAGGTAAAGATGGAATATGTTAACACAAAAGAGAAAATAGCTAATATCTTCACAAAAGAATTACCTAAGGATGCTCATGAGTATCTAAGAGGTAAACTAGGGATGATACCCCTATCCAAGGATATTTAAGAAGCATGAGAAGTTCCTTGCAGAAAACAACATGATTGACATATGTTACAGATTGATGCAGTGGATCTAACTTTAGGAGTTGTTTAAAGTAATCAAAGAGTTGGAATTAAAAATTAGTCACAAGTTAGGCAACAAATAGAGAAACTAAAAATGTTCATATCTACATCCTAAGATGATAAGTCTTTGGCATTATCGTTAAAGAGGGAGAAATCTTGAGAAATTATGAGGGAGAAATCCAAAAATATAGAAAGATAGACATAAAGGGAGATAGAAGATATAGATAGAAGATAGAGCTAGGAAAAACATGGAATACATACTTAGAGGGAGTCATAAGGATGAGTTGATTGTCTGTTGATCAAAATAGAATTTTGTAACCTGCATAGAAGATGAAGTTTCTGATAGAGGGGGAGACTTCAATACAAGGAATTATTTTCTTATTGTTATTATTATTGGTTGTACTAATTTAGTTTGGTTTGCCATCAATGCCAAAGAGGGAGACTATTAAAAATAGATTGGTACAAGTATGAGAATGTGTTTCAATTATTGTTTTGTTAATGATGTCAAATCTACTGCTTGTTGGTAAGACAATTGCTTAGATGATTTGAGTACTATCATTTGTTTGGTTAATGAGAGGATTTGATCAAATGAGGTAAAAATACCACCTAGAGGAAAGGTTGAGTTATGATATAGAAAATAACTACAAGGATTAGTTAAGACAATGATGTTACAGTGAATAAATTATTTACTTAAGATTATAAAGCATGGATACACTGATTAAGTTTAAAAGAATAAGTAAAATGAATTGTGTCTACCAAGCTTAACAATCTACATAGTAGGTGCCAAAAAAAGTTAGTGTAAGTCAAGTAGAATATTAGTTAGAGCCAAGAAAAGTCAAATTCTAGTATATGGCGAGTGATACAATGTAAGCCAAGAAAATTTTAGTTGATGTTGAGCACTAGTAAACTTTAGTTCATGCCAAGCAATTTGATAGTGGATGCCAAGCAACATGGTATGTACTGAGCTTTAGAAGCAATTTAATGTTGAGTTTTAGCATTATGAACAATATCTTAAAATTGACGAATCTAAAATGACAAGTTTGATTTCTTGGATTGTGTGAATTGTGTGGAAGATAAGCTTGATGTGCTAGTGGTACAAAATTCAAGATAAACTATTTTGAGGCAAATTCAAAGAGGATTGAAGGAGAAATTTCTAGAAGGGAACAAAATAAAAAGATGGGTAGATTCATTGAATCCTATCTAATCCTACTTGACCCTAAAATAGATGATGGAGGATGAACAAAAAAAATCTAATTTCTCTTTATAAGTGGATACAAGGCATGAAACAATAGTTGGCATGTTTGAGAACCCAAGAAAGACAAGGAGTCTAGGGTGTTGTTTCATATGGTGGCCAAGCTATATAGTCTACAATTGGCATGAAAAGTATGAAGACTTAAGGGTATGGATGATTGAAGGGTGGAAAAGTTATCAGAGATGAAGTGTGTGAAAGATAAATAGAATGGAGGACTAAAAAAAGATTTGTAATCTGCAAGTGAGTTGTAAGTTGTTATCAGATCAAGCCATAATGTTACTTTCTAATCATTGTACCAATCTAGGATAAATCCTTTGGATTAAGGTTGACCTAACAACCATTTGTAAATCCTTTAATCAGGTGACATTCCAAGTGAATGATCTACATACTTCTTATAAGGCTCACTCCTAATAAGGTGATTGAAATCCTCTAACCAGGTTAATAGGGTTGGCATTTCATAAGGCATCACTTCAGAAGAGTTAAAATTAGTAGCATGTTACTTGTGGTTTTTCCCAAATTGGGTTTCCACATAAAATTATTATGTCAAATGTATTATTTAATATGTTATATTTCATGCTTACAATTCTGCAATGTTGATTTGATAGTTGTTGGTGTTTGAAAATGTTACCCATTTCCAATTATCCTCGTGAGAATATGACACATCTAGGGGTAGCTAACTCCCATTATCAACATATCCATTCAGACACCAGGCCAACTATAAGGCATGACCCTTCTTCTTCTTCAGGCTTTGCAAAACCTAGGCAGGTGGACCTACAGATTCTTTATATGGTACCAGTTGTCAAAGCATACACTGAATCTAATATGAAGCAGATAAAACCCTTATTTCTCCTGATAACTCATGAAATAAAATCCATCTATAGTAGCTAAATGTAGATCTAGGAATTTTATGAGCTGACTGAGGGCATTCTATTATAGCTCTTCAACATGAAAGGGGAAAAGCATTTGATTATTGATGTTGATCTCAGCAAAACCTCTAATATGCAGCAGTATAACAAGTGATCCTATAAGTGATCAATGCCTTATCTATTGGGCAATTCACAAAAAAACCTAACACACATCCCTGAAAATCACTGACATGTGCCATACATTAGGACTTCCTGATCTATCTAACCACTTTGTGAATTAGACATCTGCATCCTTCTGAACCTCATACTCGACTTATCCCTTCATGAAATCTGCAATCCTATGATGAAGAATCAAGCATTTACATAACTCTTTGAGTCATAAGCAAAATAAATCAACATATACAACCAATAAGTTGCAACTGAGTTTCATATTCTTTGTTTGCAAAACACAAAAGATCACAAACAACATAAATGAGAGACAAGATATCAGAATGAAGATTGACTTGTTACTGCCTTATCATTCATTTCCTTGAAACAAATTACAATAAGATGCATGAAATTTAAATGCAAAGCTACCTAACAGATGAGACTATCTGTATTCTTATTTCTTGTTGTTCATTACATGAGAAATTTGCTGAAGAATGGTATCACAGATCTGAGAGAACTCAAGATTGGAACCATGAATGGTCTCTCAATTACCAAAATAAAAACTGAAACCCTTACAATGACAAAAAGAAAGAATGATATAGCCCAGATGAATTCTCGGATCTGATTTTAGAATGACAAGTGTCCACTTGGAATTCAATCTCCTGCAACTAGAAAACCTCTCTCTTCTCTCTTCCCCTTTTGGTCTAATCTTGTTTTATCATTATCTTGCAACTAATTTGCAAATGTCTATTTCTGAATGATAAAAACTTGCTGAGTCACCAAAATATTTGATTTACCCACTGAAATGCTGGTGAAATTTTAGTTTTTACTAAATGAATCTGCTCAAATTTTGACCCATACTGCATTTCAACTATTTTTTAACCATATTCAAATCAATATCATGTCAAAAATCAAATCTGAACTTCCTGGTCTAAATACAGTTGCAATTTAGGTACCGGAGACAAATTCCCCTATAGCTTGAACCAGTGGCATTCTATGCAAAAAAAAACTTCAGAATTGGAAAGTTCATCTCTTGTCGATTTTGATGATATATAACATCATGTATTTTTCTTTCTGGAAACACCCTAAATCACATTTTGAAAATCATTGCTCTGCTAAGAGTGTTCAGGTCTGTATTTAAAATAATTTCAAAAATTTTAAAGTTTAAACTTTAGGAAATAAAATTTTTAATTTAAAAAAACCCTACATGTCAGTTTCTTGGCAAAATAATTTTAAAATGAAAATTTTAAAATCATTTTATTTTTCCTAGCCTCTTTAATTTCGGGTCAACTCCAAGTTTGACCAATGCCATGTGTCACTTTCTGATTGGCTATTGACTCTTGTCAGATTCCTGAGTTTTCTGGCGACCTCGCTATATCACTAGCCAGATTTTTCAAAATTTTTCGGCTAGCGAGGTAGCAAGTGCCAGATTTTTGGACTTTTCCGATCGAATTTGAATTTTCTGGCAAACTTGAATTTTTTGGCAACATTTTTGGATTTTTCTTCAAAATTTAACATAGGCATCCTGCCAGCTGGCCGACCACAGGCCCATGCACATGAGTTGGCTTTCACAAAAGCCTCTTTTCTTTTAGACATTATAAGATGTGTAAGCCTTTGTATTTAAAGACATAAGAAAATCATTTCCCACTCAATGTGGGATAATACTTGTTACATTTTCCTCAACTCCCCTGTAGATGCTGATTTCTACACAATAAAGAGCTATCCAGCTCCTTTGGCATGAGTTGCTTAGTCATTTTTTGCTATGAATCTATCAACTTTTCATGGTAATAGTCATTTCTTATGCACATGGGCATTTATAATGCTATTGCCCCCTTCAAAAACGTGGATGCACCTTTGGAGAAGCCATGGGCTTGAAAAATGTGGGTTGTTTGCTTCCTTTTTTATGCACATATGGTATTTTATTCATTGCTTTCTGAAAAAACGTGAATAACATGCTGCCTTGAGCTTTGTTTCAGCAGAAAATCTGTACATTTTGTTAGAAACGTGGATTGTTTCTTCCTCTATGGATGCTTGCTGCTGTACCCTTTATTTTCTCCAAACATGGAGCACATCTTCCATGCTGAAAACTACCTCTTAGCTACAACTTTCAAATTGAGACTACAATGTGAGAGAGAGCAGCCTTTATGCAATCTTTTCTGTAATTCAATGTGCAAACTCACAACAAAAAGCTTCATTGTGCTTGTGGATTTTAATATCATTTACCAAAATGTGGATTGCCCAATGGTGGGTATTTCAAATCATCTCCAAGTTTCCTCTCCTTTTAAGAACTATGATCATGCATTCAAATAATTTGAATCATTATAACATTTATTTGATATTAACAATAACCCATGCTTGAAAATTTAGTCGGATCCCAAGGCGGGTCCGGCTAAAATTTTTTCCTTTCAAACAACTGGCATCCTCTTATTTATCCCATGATTACAATGTAATGACTAGAATTAGAACAATCACTGGAACATCACTTTAAAATTCCAATTTAATCATTTTCGCACAGTGTGAAATTTGTGTCTGGAGGTAAATTTGTGTCTGGAGGCTCGCCAGGTGGCCGTAAAAACTAACTCAATCAAGTAACCAGGCCATAAAAATCGGCATGAGTGTTTAGTCCTGCACACTCTATCACACTGCAAATTTTTAGCCCATGACAATTTTCCAGTAAAAAGATTTTAATTGTTGAACATCCATACTTCAATTACCCTACAGGCAAACAATGTTAAAAAACATAAACTGGGCTCGGGTTCGACATTATAAACTAGGTTATTGATCACTTGGGGTTTTGAAAACTAGGATAGAAGTTCTTTGCCATGAAGAGAATATTATTCCACATTTTGGGCTCATGATGAATCACAGGGCACATTTGGCAAATTTTTGAAAACATGCACTTGGAAATTTTAACTGGCAAATGTGTCAAAAAGTGATTTTTGGAAAATGTATGGACATATGAAAGTATGCAGATGGATTCATCATGACTTAAGAACTGATATACTTCAAGGATTTCTAGGACACAACACAATGGTACAATCCATTTAGGCTAGCCAATGACATGATCAAAGTTATAACATGCCGAACAGGGGTACAAATCAATCTGGATACCTTAGCCATAACAAAACAATGCAAACTGAGTTTTTAATCATGTTAGCAAACTGATCAAATGGATTCGACATGATCTCAAAATTGGAACATATGAAGTGTCTTACCCCTAGAACACAATGCAAAAATAATTTTTTCATTTGAGTCAACTAGGTCAAAGATATGATTGGTCGAACAAGGCTTCCCAGAATTGTGAACAACTAGTCAAATGCACAAAACAGTAAATGACCAACTTTGGGGGGTGCACAACCTAGTCAAACGAATTTGAAATGACTTGAAAATTGACACATAGTTTCTTTGTTATGCATACTAAACATCCCCAAAGTGGTTAGTCATGAAACATTCTTGGGTAAAAAATATTCAGATGCAAACTGGGCCTCTGATCGCTATTTGACACGCTCAAAATGGGACTTCGCAGAATGGTTTGAAATGTCAGTTTAACTTCATAGAACACATAGACACACTAAATGAAAGGTGTTAGAAGCATTAAACACCTCTTAGGCCTCAGACTAACAACCGGGTACAATCTCATTTAAAAGCATTTAAGGGCTTGATTTTTTCAATGGTTCTCAAAATTGACCATGCAATTTTTAGTCCCAACAATAGTAACCTACAAGTTTAAGTGATTGCATGATCTAGTAGATGCATGCATGATGACTATATTTTATGGATATGGGTACACTAAGTTTTGAAATGTTTTATTTGTACATCTAGACGTTGGATAAATAATTCACCCTCTAGTTATTCTAAAGAATTCCAACACAAAGCATTGGAATAAATCAAGTCTTGAATATTATGGTTCAAAGTATAACACTACTTGGTATCATGACAATGACGATGATGATATTGAAAAAATGCTTTGGAATCAAAGTGTAAGCTTGATGTGGTAAAAGGAATAAAAGGTATAATAGGAGGGAGTTGAATAATATTAGCACTTAGGAATATTCTCATAATTGAATGAGAATACGTAGAAAGAAGAGTAAACTTAAGGTTCATCCATAAAACAAAGGAGTAAGAAACAACACTTTTGGATACAACAACTATATTTTCATCTAGTATAATCATGGAATTTTTGATCTTGACATAGTTATTAGGTTTATGGATTTTTTTATTTCTAGGTATGGAATCATGCTTATCAACAGGCACATGAGCCATTGGAGTGGTGCTCTCAAAGTGACTCACTTGTAATTGATAATAATGAAGCACTTCACAAAGTTGTAAAAAGGAGGTCAATTTAATAAGTAAAATCTTAGCTCTAATGTACTTCTATAAATTAGAAATAAGCATATGCAAAGTATAAATATAAAGCACATGATAAGAAATATGAGCATAAAAATGATTAAATCTACAAAAAAAAAAGTCATTTGTGCCTTACAACCTTATTTATAATGCATCAAATTAGTCAAAGAAACTTGGCGATCAATTTGATTTTGAAATTGTTAAATGAAAGCATTAGCAAGTTTGTGAAATAAATCAATAGAATAAGTGGAAGATAATAATTCTATTGAAAGGCCTTTCATGAAATGAATTAGATAACAACTTAGCTAAGATCCTATGATCATGAGAATAATCATTACATAGAACCTGAAAGGTTTTAAAATGAGTCACAAGGTCAC
This sequence comes from Cupressus sempervirens, assembly GCA_028749045.1. Taxonomy (NCBI): domain Eukaryota; kingdom Viridiplantae; phylum Streptophyta; class Pinopsida; order Cupressales; family Cupressaceae; genus Cupressus; species Cupressus sempervirens. The sequence continues at coordinate 458,129,294 of CM053787.1, forward strand.
TTTTACTATCATAAGTGTCAAGGTAAGGCATATTTCCTTATTGAGAAGAAATAGTACAAATAGTTTCAAAGGATAGAGGACTACCCATATCACATGTAGGTACATTAAACTCAAATTGAATTAAGGAATTAATTTGTTTTTGCAAGGAAGAAATAGTTTAAGCCACAATAATGATAGTAGAGTCATTAGATGAAATAGTTGGTAATGCCATATTAGACATACTAGGAAGAGTGTGTGTACTAGTTAGAATAAAAGGTAATATAATTGGGACACTAGGAAAAATAGTAGGATGATTAGGATAAGTTTAAGGAACATTATAGTATCAATGTTTTGAGGTAGGCAATGAAGCAAGTGGAATACCCACATGTGGAAAAGGAATAGGAAGACTCATGATAGGAGGATTGGATGGTTGAGAAGTAGTTACAATAGGAGGAAAATATGTATGAATTCTAGATATAGGTTTGAAAATAGGAAAGAGTTGTTCAACACTAGTAATGGGTTCAAATATTCCTATTTTAGATGCATATTGAGTTAAAGGTTTAACATGAGGGTGGATAAGGTGTGGAAGATAACACAAAATATTAACACCATGTTCATCATTATGGATCACTTTCTTAAGCACATCAAAAGCATAAATAATATTAGTATTGTAACTATCTTAGATAAGTCAATTATGCATCTTTTCAATCTTAGTAGCAAGCTTATGAACTTGTTCACAAGGAACTCTTCAAGACTTATCTTCAACATGACACGAATGAGAAGAGTCATTATCCATGGAAGTATTAGGATCATGGGAAACTATAGGGTTACTAAGGTTACTAAAGAGAGGAGAATAAGATTCCAAATCAAAGGATGCTATGAGTCTATAGCTTTACCTAATGTGAATTATATAGGTAGACCTTATGGTAATAAAGCTCATACACAAAGCAAGGAAAAAGGAAAATCATACAAAAAGACTCCAACCTTGAGGTATAAATTAAATAAAAAAGAATAATATGTAATCTAATGAGAGTTAATACATTAAATATATAGATATAGATGATAAGAGATGTATTTAATAAGATAACACAATTTAACTTCAAAATAAAAAGAAAGAGGATAAGTTGTTGGGCTCACCAAGTGTAATGTCCTCATGATTAGGGTTAGTTTGTGATAAGTAATACCTAAAAAATAATTATTAGAATCACAAAAATAACAAACAAACTATATTATTCTACCCTCTAATTTAACCCTAATCTTAAGGACATCTCTAGATCGAGCTTCCTAGCTCATTGCTACCTCATCATCTTCTTGGAAGCGCACCCCTTAAGATTCTTCTTGGAAGGGAATCCTTTATTCAAGGACAATCACATATTCATATGATTACATCATAATAATATTCTGGCACATCAATTATCAGTCATGGTAGACAAAAAAGATCTTAATATCTCACATAATCCATACTTCGATATTAATTCTCAACCATGGCAAACAGTGGAGATTTTAATACCTCACATGATCCATGCTTCGAGCCTCGTAAATCTTTATGGTGTTAACTCCATGAGCTAACACAATATTATCCACAAGTGTGATTCATTAACATAAATAAATGCATAAGTATAATTAAACAAATATAACCCATAAAAATACCTTTCTTACCTTCTTTTCTTGATTTGTGTGGCTCTATCCTTAGTTGACCCTTCAATGAATTATTCCTTCTAGATTATCTCAACTATATATTTACTTTTCTAAAATTCTTCCTTTTCTAATTATAAGGAAATGACAAAATATTATTTTATATTTCTTATTTTCCAAGAGTCACAACCTTTTATAACTCAAATCCTTTGAAAAGTCACAACACTTCATAGTTATAATCCTTTCAAAAGTCACAAAACTTCATAACTAAAATCCTTTGGAAAAATCTCAATACTTTATAATCAAAATATTTTTGAAGAGTCAAAACTAACCATATTTATGACCCTTTCAAAGGTTCACATGCTTTCAATAGCATTGATACCTTTTCAAAAAGTCACTTCCCTATTTCCTTCATATTACTTTCCTCTTCCATTTTTCCTTTTTGAACTAATCTCTTCTCCTCTTCTTTTTTCCCCTTCTCTAAAATAAACTCTTCTCCTTTTTAAATCTTAATTTTAAGGAGTCGTGTCTATTTGTTAAACATCTTGACTTTTTATTAGATTTAGTTAATTTATATTGTTCTATGTTATATTATTTATTTACTTACTTATTTGTGTTTATTATTATCTGTTATTAAATTCTATTTGGAAAGTTAACATACTTTCTACAATATTGTCTCTTGTATTTAATTTTATTTCTTTATTTACTCATTGAAATTTTATTATTTTTTAAATTATTTAAAATATCACACTAAATATTTTTTCATTAATAATATAGTTTAAATAATTATTATTTCCTAGTTTTATATTTTAGTATTAGTTTTAATATAACTTTATTATCATTATTTAAATAACAACATTCTATTATCTAATAATTATTAAAATCTATCTTAAAATAAGGATATGACACTAAGAATGTGTAGGGGGGAATGTGAAGCAAGGAAGAAACCTAAACTCATCACATAACCTAACACCTTAAAGAGGAATGAAGGAAATTGATCTTTTCAACCCCAATTCTAAGGTAACTAGATCGAAGAAGATTAGAGATAACCAAATGATAGAGGAGCACTAATGTAAGAAAATATCTAGTGGTTATATAATTGGAGAAAGAATTAAAAGTCTCTAAATCCCTAGTATAGAAAGAGCTATGAAAGAAAACATATATAGAAAGTAGATATGCTTGAAATGAAGAAAATAATTAGATGACTTTTATTTAAATTAAGAATGTTTGGATCCAACTTTTTGATGTGTGTGTAACTCTAATTGAAGAGAAATTTGAGCCTCAAACCTTAAATTGTGAGATCATCGAAACCCATAACTTATTTGGATATCTACAAGGGTAAGCTTTTGTTAGCACATTCAAATTTTAGAAGTAGGAATGAAATGTGAACCTATGCAACAATATTTAAATGCAAAATAGAGTTCAAATCTCCAAAGTACGGTTAAAAAAGTATTCAAATATGCAACTTGTTCTTCTTTTTGAGATCCAAAATCTACAATGAAAATTGTTTTATTTGTTGATTGGGAGATTACCTTTATCAAACCCCAATTTAGGAATTGTAATAATTAAAATTCTTGAAATGAAAAGTAAATGCACAAGTTCACCTTACAGTAGTAGGATCTCACAAATCAAATGTAATGATCTTACTTTACCAATTTAATTGGATCAAGAATATAAAAGAAGAATGGATGTGGAAGATGCGACAAAGGATCTTGAGAGTATTGAGGGAGATCTTGAATGCTAGATAAACTCCTTCAATTTCTCGGATACTTGAATCCTTGATCTTAAACAAAGAAGTTACTTGAATTCCTTGATACTTAAAGAATTCTTGAAGAATTGAAGACTTGAGTGCTTGAACATGAATTCTTGATATGACTACTTGATGGATCCAAAATGGGGGAAATGGATGGCTTACAAAAGGGCTTGGAATAATCTTTCTCCCATAGGCTGACCAAACTATGAAGTTTGCACTCTAAAAAACCCTAGATTAGGGATGTGAGAAGGGGATCCAAAATGGCTCCTCAATTGGGATGCACTACATCCCTAGTTAGACTAGTAGGGATGCACTATGTCCCTTCTAACTAGGTCCTAAAACCCTCAAGAATCTCTTAAGAACCTATAACAAGTCCCAGTCTTAAGAAATTAGGTATGAATTTTGGTAAATTTAATTTCATTGTAGATATAGATTCCAACTGAATAGAGGAAGAGAAAGGGAGGACCCAAGAGGTTAGATCCTACCTTGAGCTTAATTCCATCTAGGAGGGAGAAGAAGAAATCAAAAGAAAGAGGAGAAAAAAACATTAAATAATTGTTAAACCATCATTAAATTTAAGTGCTTCCAATTTAGGATGGTACACTATTTATGTATTGAAAGTATGACATGCATTATAAAAACGTGTATGGATATCAATCTAACACATGCATGAAAAAATATGCATTTATAGAAAAAAAATAAAACTTAGTCATAACATTTATTAATGTAATAAAATATGGTTTGTTACTCATTAAGGTTTAACATATATCAAAAAAATCTGCATACTCCAAGTGAAGTCTCTTTCACAAAAAGCATCCTTCCACACTAGCTCTAAAATGTCTCAAATTTTTATATTTAAGTAAATAGATTATTAGAATGTCATGTCTCCTTTTAAGAATGAATTTTAATAATAATTAAATATTTAAATTAATATTATATATATATATATATATATATATATATATATATATATATATATATATATATATATATATATATATATATATATATATATATATATATATAAAATATAAGACATAATAATAGGATATTAGTATATTCTCAAAATACAGTGAAATACATACATGGAGTGTGTCCAATGGTCAAGTTTGATCCAACAAATGAGAGAGGCATTTCAATAACATCAAGGCCTCTTCTATGACACCAAATCTCCTAGATGGTTGTTTAACATAAAAATGGATGGATTTTAGAAGTAATATCAATGAAGAGACATTGATAAATTTCATAGAGAAAGAGGGTGTAAGGTTTCAAATGTGCCAAATGATGGGTATGGGAGGAGCACAAAGAATACATTTACGGTTATAGAGAGGTGGAGAGAAAATGGGTTTAGATTTATTTATTTGAATTACAAAATGGATTTTAATAAATTTGTTGGGTAATTTTGGGATTCCTAAGTAGATTCAAATTGGGGAGACCCAAAGCTAGGTAACTCCAAATATCAAGCATACCAATGTAGCATCTATTATGATTAATGAGGAGGAATAGAATAAGTCAGTAAATTTTATAAAGGATCACATTTTCATTTTGAAATGAGAGGGTCAATAGTTAGCTTACTATAAGATATGGGGGATATTAGGGCGTTAAAACCCTAGTGGATGATTTTTTAATGGTGATATGCATGCATAAATTGACTGTGAATAGATTTTGAACAATGGCCCTTATATGATGGATGCGAAGAGTTTCTACCCAAAGATACATGAGACAAATTTTGATCCCTCCAAGGAAAAGGTGTAGAAGTATCAGTATAAACAAGTCTAAAATATCTCCCACGGGCATATTGGAATATAGGAACTTTAAATGTTATAGGAAATAAAATGGGCGAAGTACCCTATTGTTTCTTGAAAAATCCATTATTTTTTCTCTTTTTTGGAAGGCTTTCCATCAAAACAAGAGACACTTAGCACTATTGTATTCTAAGTTTCATTTAACTAATATTCTTATTGTAAGTTTTATTTCACTAATCTTATTAAAAGAATTATATCATACTCTAATGTTCTCTTTGCATGTTATTCCCTTTATTTGCAACTCTTATCATATTATCACATAACGTCTCTATTTTTAATTTCTCACATAAGCACTCTTTTATTATTATATGCTCATTTCCTTTTTTAGATCATATTTCATAGTTTTTAACAAATATTCTATTTTCATTTTGCATCTAATAAAATAATCTATTATATCTATGTGTGAGCTAACCATTATAATTTTTAGTTTAAATCAAAATTCAAACCAAAAAAATTAAAAAATTAAAAAATCTTTGTATATCTATTTTTCATCTTCCTTCATGCACATAGTCAATTAGTTTAGCTTTGTTTTTTTTTCTTTTTCTTTTTTTGTTTCAAATGTTACAAGTTCTTTTTGAAATCTTGCAACCCTTGTGTTCTGCATTTCATTTCCTTTTGTTGTCACTAGAGACTCCTTGCACCAACCATTTTCCCATGCTCCTCCCTTCTCTCACTCTTGGTTATCTTATGTTCCTCATTATTTTTTCACATGTATACCTCTTTTTCCTTTTGTCAAAAAAATCATCTAATTCATTTTATTCTCTAAAACCTATGTCCTCCATATTGAGTATTGCTCTTCCTACTCTTTCATTATTTTGTCACCTTATTTTTTAGTTGTCGAATCCTTACATAGATTACCTTTGAGTTTTCCTCACTTTTCCTCACTTCCTTATCATCATCAGACCACTAGAAACTTAATACCAAACCTATTATAGGTTTGCGCAAAGATAGGTAGTTAGTTTGATAAAAAGTTGGAGAACTCCATATTTGTAAATCCCCCTTTACCTTCCTCTTTGTTCTTAATATGTGCTTAGTTTGTTTTTTGAGCTCACTAATATTTCTATCATGCCTTTGTCTAAACATGGGCACATCATTTTCATAATTTTCCTTCAGTTGCTAGAGGTGAATCAATTCTAATTCATCATGCCTATCTTTGATAGAGTAAGGTCTCACCTCATAGCTTTCTTTGTGTCTATCTTCTCACACATCTACTATTGTCAGTTGACTTGACCTATGCATAGATTTTTCAAATTTTTTTAGTAAGGATTTTTTTCTAAGATGTCTATTAGTGCTCCACAAGTATAATTCCTTTTCATATTGTTGTTGGAACTACAACTATGGAACAATTGTTATGTTGTCATTGATGTCAAACCTTACTAGTAAGACATTTAATAAAAATGTAGAGTATTATATCATTTGATTCATGAAGAGGATTTGAAAAGAAGAGATCATGAGATCACTTAATGAAAGGTTGAGTTGAGCTATGAAAGTTTTATGGGATTAAAATGCGCACTTGATAAGTTAATACTTGATAAGATAATGTATTGTTTATTCACTACAATAAGAAAGGAAGAAACAAACTTAAGTATTATCAAGAAGAACAACATTGTTCGAGTGCATTATTGGCCAAGTGATAGAGAATGACAAGTGACAGTAATGACAAGTTGCATAGTGTAAATAGAGAAAGATAGTTTAGTGATAACCTGGTGATCTAGTGATCTTGTGATGACCAAGCAACATAATGCAGTTATAATTGAGTGTCAAAAAACTAATAGTTTGAGAGAGAGTCAAGACTTGTGGCTGATATAGTTGAATTCTTGAAATAATCAAAATATGTTGACAATAAGGATTAATGAGAAGGATTATTTAATGCATGGAAAGGATTAGTTGAGTGATCAAAGGCTAAGATTTGAGGGAATATTTCTAGAAGTTTCAACAAGGAAAAAGAAGAATAGAAGGTGGCTAGATTCATTGAATTTGTTGAATATATTCGTAACACTAAGATCTATGGTTATGTTTCAGTCAAAAAATATATAAGCTACCTATTTAATGAGGCATATGAGATTTTTTATGTTGGTTGTTGGAATAAAATTTTAAGAGACAAGTGGAGAATAGACTTGTAAAGGAGAAGTGTGAAGTTTGTGATGTGGGAGATTGCTTGAAAAGTTGCCAAGTAGATCTCAGTTGTTGATAATGATAAAGTCTAGTCAATGAATTAGGATTGAGCTAAATGGAGATTTGAATTCACAAAGTGAGTTATATGTTATCAAATCAAACCTAGCTATTACTTTCTAGTCATTATGGAAATAGTAAAATCCATTTGATTAAGGTTGACCTAATAGTCATTTGTAAATCCCTTAATAAGGTGACATCCTAAGGGAATATTCTAAAGTCCTCTAACAAAGCCACTCCTTATAGGTTGATTAAATTCTTTATCAAGGTCACACTTGATAGTGTATTTTTGTAACCTTTAATAGGGTTGGCTCCTAATAGAGCTCACTTTAGAAGAGTGAAAAGTGGTAGCATGTTACTTGGTGGTTTTCCCAAATTAGGTTTTTTGTAAACTTATAATCAGAATTTTTTTTTTCATTAACGTCAAATCTATTGATAAGACATACTACTACCTAATCCAAATGTCATATATGTTTGATTGATGAAGAGGATTTGAGAAATTTCTCATAACAATAGCACCTAGAGGAAAGATTGAGTTATGAAAAGGGAGTTACAATGGACATTTAATTATATAGACTTTGATAAAGCAAAGTAATTATTTATGTCAAGAAAGATAAGCCAATCCAAACAATAGAGTAAAAGCCTAAGGAATATTAAGTGATACTAGTGTCAATTGAGCTACAGTTAGTGTCAAGAAAATCATGTGTTGACTAAGCATTAGCATCGATCGAGCAAGATTGTTGATGTTAAGCTAGAAGCTTTACAATGATTGAGTAATTTAGTAATGACCAAGTGTCAAAATTTAGAGATTGTTGAGTGACAGTATGAGAATGAATTCAAGGAAATCATGATCCATAGCCAACATAGTTGATTTCTTGGGAGATGTAAACCATGTTGAAGTTAATATTGATGAGTTGGATTATTAAATTTAGGGATAGGATTAGGTAAACACTGAACATATGAATTCTAGAGAATTTTCTATATGATGATCAAGAAGATGGATAGATATAATGAATTAAGTTCAATCTAATCATAAACCCTAAGATTTATACTGGTGATGAAAAATGGAAATGCAAGAATTGCCTATTTAAAGAGGTACAAATATGAACAAAGTCATCAAGGAGTACAAGTATATGCAAAATTCACATATAGATCAAGGTGGATGATAAATGAACAAGTTTGTGAGTGAATGTGAAGCTAAAGGAGAAATCTTACAGAGATGATGTTGATATTGATAAGTGAATATGAGTAGAAGTCTTAAGTATTGTTGAGAAGAGTGGATCAATTTCTTGAAGGGTTTCCAAGTGAATCAAGATCAAAGATGACAATGGAAGGTTTATCAATGAGTTAGTATAAGGATCAAACAAAGATCTAAATCAATAAAAGTGAGCTGTAATCACACAGATCAAAACCTATTGTTTTCTTTCCAATCATTGTAAAAAATTTGTATTGAAATCCTTTTAATAGAGGTTGACCTACCAGTCATTTGAAGACTTAATAGTTTGTGTAAATCCTTTAACTAGGTGACATTCTAAATGGAATGATCAAAGTCCTCTAATAAGGCCACTCCTAATAGGGTGATAAAATATTTTAACAAGCTCACATTTAATACTATGTTTTGTAACCTTTAACAAGGTTGGCTCCTAACAAATCTCAATTCAAAAGAGTGAAAAATAGTGACATGTTGCTAGTGGTTTTTTTCCAAAATTGGATTTCCATGTAAAATCCTAGTATCAAATCTATGTTGAATGCTAAATATGTTTTACATTTGATAATGTTTTCATTATGCAAAGTGAGTTATCTTAATGATAGTTTTACAATAGAGACCGAGCAACAACAAGACTAGCAGAATAGTGAGTGTTTGTGTTTAAATTGTTCAAGTGGTACTTATGGACCTTGAGTAACTAATTCACACCCCCCCCCCACCCCCTACCTCCCTAGTTATTCTAAGAATTTTTAATAGGGTTTCCATTTTAAATGTTGACATCAAACATTTGTGTGAATTTCTTTTATGTGTTTGTTCCACTTACTATTTTTAAGTTTCAAGTTTATTGGTTCTAGTGATATTATTCTACGAGTTGACAAAAACTAAACAAAGAATTGAAATGGAATGAATAAGTTGAATGAAGATGAAATTTTTTGTTTGATATGTTGTTCATGAGTTTGATTAAGTTTTTTGTAGTTATTAAAAGTTTATTTTATACATCTATACCTAAGGATAAATGATTCACCCCCTCCCCTCTCCCTCTCAATTATTTTAAATATTCTAACAATTGGTATCAAACCATTAGTGCTTGTGTGAAAGTTTGAAGTAATTAATGCTAAAGATCAAGATGTATAAGAGAGAGGTACCCAAGCTAAGCAAGAAGAACTTCTCAGCATGGAAAAGGTTGATGAAGTTGCATCTGTCTAGTATTGTAGATTCTACACTTTTCTATATGGAGAATGAGTACATTGAAGTTCCTAGACCTATGATAGTTGAGAAAATGAAAGAGAAGAAAGAACATAACCAAATGATGATTGAATTCACATCCTCCCTAAGCTATTCCAAGTGAAAGACTATGAAAATACAAAGTAGGTATGGGAAAAGTTGGCATTAATCTATAAAGGAGACACAAATGTGTTAGAGCTAAGGTAGAGAGATTAAGAGGAAACTTTGATGACATGAAGATTAAGGAAGGTGAAAATGTGGCATAATATGTTGGAAGATCAAAATAAATAGTAAATTCTATCATGAGTTTTGGTGGTATCATATTTGAAGAAATAGTCATTAGCAAGGTATTGAAAAGTTTGTTAGAAATAGGGAATCCTGAGAGGGGGGTGAATCAATATCCTACAAACTTTTGTTGCCAATTGGATATTATTAATTACTTTGAACCATCTATAAGAAAGTAAAAAAACAATTCTGAACATTAAAAGTAACCATACATGAAGAGAACTCATAACACCATCTTTTGTTAACTAGGGAAACCCTAGCCAAGGGAAAACCCTGATAGGAATGATGCCCACAAATATATATTGATATATGTGTTCCTTGTTAGAGGATGGACCGTGTTAGGAATCAATGAGAAAATTTAGTATATATATAGTCACTATTAGGAGACTTTGAACCCCTGTTAGGAGATTCCAACCATGTTAGGAGTTTTAGTATAATGTATGTAAGAAGAGCTCATTGCTCAAACATTAACTTTTAATTACAAGAATAGTTCATTGCCTAAATAAGTAACTGAACTTTAAGTTCCTAAAATACATTAGTATATATGTTGTAACTTGTTCTCACCTAATCTCTACCTTCATCTCAATCTTGGATCATGAAATCAGGTTCTTAAAAACTTCACATGTATTGCTTCACAAAAAGCTTGCATCACTTTCACATAGAAATGCACACTTAACCTCACAAGATATCATTTTCATAAATACCATGCCTCTTCAAAAATTTCTTCTAGGTTGGCTAAGACCACAATATACTTTTTCAACTTATTGTAAACATCTAGGATGTTTTTGATAAGAAAAACAAGTTTTAAGGGATCCTGAAACCCATAAGTTTTACATAGTAAACATCTAGGATGTTGGCCCTTATTGGTCAAGTAATTATTTTATAAACAAAATAATTCCTTTACCTTTCATTCTGATGTCCTATACATCTTAATTGTCATTCTTCTGTACTATTTGTACTAATGTCTAAGATTATAAATGTCATCACCAAGATGTATACTATTTCCATCTAACCTCACTAGTCATAATATGATGTTAGAAACATTTTACATATAAAATAATGCACTACTATAAACCACTTTCATACATAGAAAAAAAATTTGTGTACCAAAAAGCTATTATTTCCAAGGTTTACTACAAGTATATACATCATGTGTTGTCATTAATGGAAACATTTACATATCTCTATATAGACAATTGTCAACAATCTCCCCCTTTGGCATTGATGGCAACAAAGTAAGGAAAATTGGCTAAGTAACAAAACTTTAATGAAATCTACATAAATTATCATCTATTACAAGTACTACATATTACAAATGGTCCATATTAAAAATTCTCCCCCTTTTGATATGTACAATTACTATAATTTTCTTCTACAACTTCTACTCCTTTGACATAAATGATAGAGGTCAAAAAGTCCAAAAACTATCAAAAAAGTTTTGTCTATTGTCCAAAACTATCAAAAATTTCTATCTTGCTACTTCAAGCTAATATTGTCTATTGATCTCAGATTGGTTTTGACAAGTTAATGTCAACACACTTAAGACATTTACTTAGTTCATGTCAAACTAGTAATGCATGCCAAGTAGAACATGTAAATATTAGACCATGCCAAGTTGTAATGAGTGCTCAGTCACTCATGTGCCAAGTCACTCAAGTGCTAAGAAGATAGACCATGCCAAGTGATTCAAGTATTGAGTAAATATTAGATATTGAGTCAAAACATTGTATGTTGAGCATCAAAGACTACATATGTTAAGTGATACACATTGGACATATTTTTTTGTTATGGCACAAACAACTATGTAAACCATTTTTCTCGCAACCTAAGGATAGATTTTGATCTTTTGGAGATAAGGAAAAATCTAGATGCAAGTTCCCTATGTAATTACATGCAGCCAATCAAAAAATGGGAAGGTTTAAGTGGTAAAATGGATGAATCTCAGTCATAGATTCACACCTAATTATAAGCCACCTAAGTCTTCTTAAGGAGGATGAAACCCTAAATTTTCAATGATGTAGAGAGCATTGCAAAGGGGTGAATAATCAAATTGGAGGAGAGAAAAAGATAGTTTGTAGAGCATTCAAGTTGACTTTGTAGTAAGAGTGAATTGTAAAATTAGTTAAGTGAAGAACAAAGGAAAGAGGATACATCAGATCGTGAAGGATCAATTAGCAATTGGATAGAGGTGATTTGTTATCAAGAAAGAAAGTTCCAACCACAGGATCTATGTTGCAACATTTTGACTTGTGATTTCAGTTAAATATCTCAACAGACCAGTCTTAATAGGCTACATGAAATCCTTTAACACAGTGCTTACTTAATTGTAAGTTGAAGTCCTCTAACAAGGCACACTTCTAATAGGGTGTTGAAATCCTCTAACAAGGTGGCATGTAATAGTCTTTGTAAGCCTTAAATAGGATAGACATTTCATAGGACAGACCATGATTCATGGTCAAATCATTGTAACCTTAATTAGATACACTTTATTTCTATAGTAGTGAAGATTTGTTGGTGTAATCCCAACCCTAGTTTTACCTTCTCATTTGGAAGTTTTCTGGGTAATTATATCTCATGTTAAGTGTGTGTGTGTGTGTGTGTGTGTGTGTGTGTGTGTGTGTGTGTGTGTGTGTGTGTGTGTGTTTGATTACATGTTTACATGATTCATGCATGTGCTTTATATGCTGTTTTAGTTTATTATGCATGTGATGTATGAAAGGTGAAAGTTTTATGAGTCCAAGATTAAACTCCTAATCCACCCCCCTTCTTAGAAGTTTGCTCCTTTCCCACTTGTAATTCCAAAAATTGGTATTAGAGCCAAGTTCTATGAAAGAGAAGCTTTGTAGCTTAGAGGAAAGATCTTGAAATAAAAATCTACAAATTGGCAAAGACTATTGAGAACTAGGAGATTGAAATACATCTTATACTACATCAACTGAATGAAGCTAGCGATACTTTAAAGAGTTCTTTGAAGAGAAGGAAAGAAATTACTATTGTAGAGAATGACTCACTATACAAGGAGATAGATACCACCAAGCTATTTACAGATGGTAACTCTAATGAATTTGATGTAGTAGTTGTAGATCTAATGGAGAATAATAGAATCCAAGCTAACGAAATTAGAAATCTCATGTTGGAGCAAGAATCACAATCTATACTACTATATGAGGTGACTAAACAAAAGAAGAAAGCCATGATTAAAGAAGACAAAAGAATTCTAGCAAATAGATTGGAGGAAAAGTAAACAAAGCTAACCAAGATCACCAACATGTAATTAGATACTCTAAATCAAATGATGAATTCCAATTATGAACTAAATGTCAAGGACATTTAGATAACCACATTGAAGTTGCAGAATGAACAACTACAGAATGACCTAAAAAGAGAAAAGGAATTTACTAAAAGTTTTAACAAGCCAAATGAAGCCATTAAATACTTGGAGAAATTACTAAGATCCCCTAGATCTAACAAAGATACATTAGGATTGGGCTACCCAAGCACTAAAGAAGGAGAGTCATCCAAAGTTGTTGAAGAAAGAAAAACAAAGGTAAGAATTCCAAACCCACTTGTCATAATTGTGGAAAGAAAGGACATATTGCTAATGTGTGATGGAGCAACAATACAAATCAGAATTTCAAGCCTAAGAACATGGTTCACTATCATAAGTGCAACAAACAAGGTCATCATGCACATGAATGCAGAACCAAGACCATGCATAAACAAAAATTTGAAGGATATTGCTACAACTGTCAAAAGTATGGACATAGAGCCTTTGAATGCAAATCCAAGTCCATGTGATCATCAAACAAGCTAACAAAGGTAAGAAGATATATAAACTCTTATAATTGGGATTACAATACAAGATATAGCTATCACTATTGCCAAGAATATGGACATGTTCTTGAGAATTGTATCAAGACACACTTTAGTGGTAACAACAAAAGGTGGTTGAGTTAGACCACATGTTTTAGTTGTTTGAGGATTGGTCATATTAGTAAGAATTTCCCAACTAGGTCAAAGGCACCAATTTGTGAATTTGATAAATGTAAAGGTAAGGCAAATGTTGAACACACTAGAGATGAGATGAACAAGACATGGAAAAAGAAAGATTCTTGCAACACATCAAATGCATAAGGGAACACTTCACCCAATGAGTCAAGTGATCACACATAATGAAATTGAACAATCAAGAGGTATGTGGAACTGATATTTAAAGTATTATATCATATGTTAGTTCCAAAAGACCAAAAGAAGTTAGTATTGAAAGGACTACATTAGCATGAATGAAGATGCAAGTTGTTGAAAATTCAAGATTAAATTTTTAAGCTTTCATGTTGTTTCCAAGTATGAAAAGTTTTCAATGGATGCTAAGTGGAATGTTAGTTGATGCCAAGCTAGCAACCTAGCTAGATGATGCTAAGTTTTTAGTAGCTTCTGAGTGATGGTAATCTCATTGAATGTTGAATGATTTTGATATTAATTTAATGATGAATTTATAGCTGTACAAGCATGAAGCATTAAATGCAAGGGTTTTGAAGGGTATATGGTCATTTTTCACTCATTTTTTTTATCATTTCAAATTCAAGCGAGAGAAAATAGAGCAAAGGGTGACTTAAAAACTTGTTTGAAGCATTTTCAAAGATTTTAGCAACAATCTCACACTAGTGTATAAATCTTATAAGGTATTTATCACAAGATGAGCCATGCAATTTTTAATTTGCATAAACCCTAGTTGAAAAATGGCATCTAGCTCAAAGAAAGTAGAAGGGAAAGAGGTTTTAAATGTTTAGCTAGTTAGTAACAAGGTAAAACAACCCATATTCAAGGCCATCCCTGACATAGCATACAAACAAGATCCCTCTGGCACACTTTCAATGATCCTATTGAATGTTATTATGGTTCAAAATGTTAGGATATGTTACAATTGTAAGATTGGTAGCATTGGAGACCTAGAAATTAGAGAAGCCTATGATGGATTATGTGATAATGGTGTTTTGAAAGAAGAATATAAAATTGTTGAGAGAAATGGTTTGACCCGTGCCCTAGATTTTCCTATTGTTTTCAAGGTTGAATGGATCAGAATTGTCTTAAGTTGAATACATGATGGATGCCTATGGCTAGAAGGAAGACTGATTAAGATATCAAAGAGGATAATTCATAGGGTGACTGGCTACCCAACCCTAGATCATCCCAAGACTCTGAGGAGTGACTCCAAAGAAGTGATAGAGAGGAACATAGGGGCAAAGTGGAATAAGAGAGGAATGACAATTGATACTATCACTAATCCACTACTAGAATTTACTATTAGGGTGATCTCACACAAATTCTATTAATCTAGTAAATTGAATAGTGTACTCTATATTGTAGTAGATGTTAGCTATAAAATTGTGGAGAAAGATCATACTTATGATTTGGCTGAGCTACAGTTACAACAATTGATGGAGAACCTAGGAGGTATAAGGAAAACCAAAAGTGCACAAGGAAAATTTGGTACAATACTTGTATATATATTCTTTTATGTACAAAAAAAATTCCCCTCACTTGGTATAGTTGGATGGAAGACCAATAGGTAAATAGCAATGCAGATCAATGAGTACATTGCACAAATGGGAGAAAATTTTGAAACATTGATTACTAGCTACTTTTAGGCCTTTAAGAATTCAATGAAGCAAAGAATGAGGATACCTATTTCACTAGTTGAGCAACACTACAATGATATATGTTTTTTAGTTGTTGTTTATTACACCTTTATACAAGCTACTACACCAAGGGTCAGATGGTTAAGACCACTTGGATATGAGATTAATGTTGATGAAGCATTAGCAATGATAAGTACACTTCTAGTAGAGGAAGTTGACAAGGCTGGAAAAATCTTTGGAAACTATGATGTATAAAATCAAAGATTGAAATGGAGTTGAAAATTTCCTCCACACTTAAGAAGAAAGATAAACTAGTAAAGAAGCTAAAGGAAAAATTTGGTGAAGGTGCAGGTGAGGGAGAAGAGGAAGACGATGAAGAGGATGAAGAAGAAGAAGAAAAAACACAAGGACCTCTTGCATTAACCCAAAGCATGGTAGAGGACAAGGAAGAAGAATAAATAAAAGGTTCCAAGGAAGAAAAAGTTGATGAAGCACCTACACAAGTTGAGCTAAAGAAGAGAAAGGCTAAGGCACAACCTATGGCCATGGCAAAGAAATTTGTCAAATCTAGCCTAGCCAAGCCTAATACTCCTACCACTAGAGCTAGAACATGTGCAAAAACACAAAAGGCTAAGGAAAAGACTAAGGCTACAAAACAAGGAGGCCAAGTGCAGAAGCAAAAGAGAAGAAAGTATGTTGCATAGCTTGAATTAGTTGAAGAGAAGACTAAATCAGATTATTTAAGTCAATTCAAAGTGGTAAGTCACAAACCACTTTCTAATATTGAGAATCTATGTGAAAATGTCAAAGATAATGCAGATTTGTTTGGATATAAGCCTATTGATTTTAAGAAAATTGAGAAAGAAGGGAAAAAGTTAGTAAAAGATGCCCTTATGTAATGACGTCTAAATTTAAGACTATGCCATTAGAATTTTCTAACTCAATACCCAAGAAATTATATGATTTAGTTGAACAACAATGTCATTATTGTTTAAATTTGGAAAAACAAATAAGGGAAACTACATTGGCCCAAGTAATGCCAGAACTAACAAAAGGGCAGATTGCTAAGGCTACTAAGAAATATAGAGTTAGATTTACACCTATGTAAAGAGCCTTCAACATACTTCAAAAAAACATTAAGTGTGAGGTCAAGAAATCCACCCAAATATGGAAACTAATCTATGGGTTGACCACTATAAAACAAGGGGAATTTGACCCTTTTGAGGGTAAAAATGATGATAAAGATGAAGATGAAAAAGAAGATGATGACAAATAGGAAGATGAGAATAAAGATAATATAGTTGGGGAAGAAACACAAAAGAAAGATGATGACATGGCTACAGTTGAATAGCAATGAGATGTATAGAGTGTGGAAGATACACAAGTGTTGAGTGTCAGTCCCCCACATGACACAATCAAGTCAACTAAAAATATTATTGTCAAGGATGTTCCTAATGCATCAACTTAGAATACCAATCCACTAACTGGAGATGACTTGAAGAAAATATTGGACCAATCTACACTACATGCTAAGTTATGTGATAATCTAGTATTAGTGAGTGTAGATGAACTCCAAAAGGTAGTAATTAATATCACAAGGGACAAGATGAATCAACAAGAACCACCTTCTACCATACCTTTAGTTACTAAAGTGCAACCTTTGATTCAAACTATAGTAGATACACCCACTAAGATTGATACACTTGTGAAAGTTGTTACTCTTGAGAAGAAGTAGGAAGAAGAAAAAGATACAAATGTACATAGATAGATTCTTCTATACCTAAAGCACAAGGAAAAGGTGTTATTTAGGTCATTGTATTAGACAAGAGATAATCTAAAGAAGGTGAGCAAACACATAAGATAAAGGAGCAAGAATCCATCCAGGCATTGGTAACTCTACCAACATTTTGCACTTCTCTTACAAAAGTTCTTCAGAAGCTGAGCATGGAAGCTATACCATTAGAGATCTTAGTGCCAGGCTCAAGCTTTTCAAAAGATGAAAAGGTAATTTAATATGGTGATATCACTCTTTACGAAGAGATTATTATTCCAAATTTTGATTATGATACAATGACCTTAGATCAAATAAGCATTTTGTAACAAGCTCTAGAGAAGAAGAAGCATCAAGAAATGCTTAGGAGAGAATACAAGTAGAAGAAAGCTCTTCAAGACATAAAAGACATCTTTCTAGATGCATTTATCCTACCTACTCCTAAAGAGACCAAGCCACTACTAGAGAAATTGTCAGACATGGTGGAAAATGTCAACAATGAAGACATTGATACAAGTGCTAAACTTTTAGAGTGTTCAGAAAAGAAATTCTAGATCAAGGTCAATAAGAAGATATCTGGTGAGATAGCACTAACTCAAGTAGGATTGGCAACAAAGGTTGAGGATTTGAAGAAGGTACTTAAGAATATATTCTCATTGTACAAAAAATTGTGTGACCCTACACTCTTCACCCAAGAGACCAGACATCATATTTGAGCCGAGAGAGAAATCTCAATATATCAAGTACAAGGTTACCTCAAAACCCAGCTCAGAGTGAGAAGCATTTTAATACATTGCTTCAAACATAAAGTTAATTAGCTATATTAATAGAAGAAGAGGCTAGCATAAGAGCCAAACTGACAAGTATACATGCATCTCTCACCCCTCATATGGAGATATTGCACAAGGAGCTAGGCTATGCAGAAACTTTGCTAAAGAAAGAACCCAATCTTTTTACTCTAGATGGCCTAGTACACCTTGTTGCCAAGCTTGCCATCCAACTCAAGTCACTAGATGTTGCATGTGACAACTAGGATGTAGCTCTTAAAATTATAATGGAGGTCCATAAATCATTTTTGGACAAACACACTATATACATGTATAGCCCATTTTACATAAGTGTCAAAAAGGGGGATAATATCCTATGGGGGAGACAACAGCAGGGGGAGATAGAGAAAGGGGGACACAACAAAAAGGATGAGAATAAAGAAAGGGGGAGAAATACAATGTAGAAATAGAAATAGAGCAGAATAGATATTAGCTAAGGGAGAGCATGAAAGAGTATAATTGCATGGAAGTCAAAGAGTATTAGTCAGTAGAGAAAACCACTTAGAAAGAAGAACAAATTTTGGATATAGAATAGTCATACTAACTCAAGGGGAGTTATACATTTTGAGGTATAAAGGTTATTGCAAAAATTTTAAATTTTGAAGTCATATGTTATACTAGAGAAGATTAGATTGATTATGTATATTCAACTATTTTTGACACTCATGTCAAAGGGGGAGATTGTTGATCTTAGATTGGTTTTGACAAGTGAGTGTCAACACAGTTAAGACATTTACTTAGCTCATGCCAAGCTAGTAATGCATGTTGAGTACAACATGTAAATATTAGACCATGATGAGTTATACTAAGTATCAAGACACTCATGTGCCCAATCACTCAAGTGCTAAGTAGATAGACCATGTCGAGTGATTCAAGTGCCGAGTAAATAGTACATGTTGAGCAATTCAGGTGCCAAGTTAGAATAATGTATGTTGAGCATCAAAGACTACATATGTTGAGTGACACAAATTGGACATATTTGTTTGTTATGTAACAAAAAACTATCTAAACCATTTTTTAGCCAACCTAAGGATATATTTTGATCTTTTGGAGATAAGGACGAATCTATATGTAGATTTACTATGCAATTACATGCAACCAATTAGAAAACGGGAAGGTTTAAGTGGAAAAATGGATGAATCTCAGCTGTAGATTCACACCTAACCCTAAGCTAGCTAAGTCTTCTTAAGGAGGATGAAAACCTAAATTTTCAATGATGTAGAGAGCATTGCAAAGGGTTGAATGATCAAATTGGAGGAGCAAACAAGATAGTTTGTAGAGCATTCAAGGTAACTTAGTAGTAAGAGTAAATTGTAGAATCAGTTAACTGAAGAATAGAGGATAGAGGATACAACATTGATACATTAGATCATGAAGGATCAATCAAAGATTAGGTAGAGTTGATCTATTATCGAGAAAGCAAGTGCCAACCGAAGGATCTATGCTACGACATTTTGATAGGCGATTTTAGTTAAATCTCTTCATAGAGTAGTCTTAATAGGCTCTATGAAATCCTTTAATAGGGTTCTTACTTAATTGTAAGTTTAAGTCCTCTAACAAGGCACACTTCTAACAAGGTGGGACTTAATAGTCTTTGTAAGCCTTTAATAGGGTAGGCCTTTTACAGGGAAAACCATGATTCATGGTCAAACCATTGTAACCTTAATTTGATACACTTTATTACTATAGTAGTGAAGATTTGTGGGTGTCATCCCCACCCTAGTTTTACCTTCTCATTTGGAGGGTTTCTAGGTAATAATATCTAGTGTTAAGTGTATGTGTTTGATTACATGTTTACAAGATTAATACATATGCTTTATATGTTATTTCAATTTATTATGCATGTGATGTATGAAAGGTGAAAGTTTTATGAGCCCAAGTTTAAACTCCTGATTCACCCCCTCTCTTAAAAGTTTACTCCTTTCCCACTTGTAATTCCAACAATTATCTTCATTCAATCATCAAAAATTATCCTCAAACTATTCATACCTTCCTCCCATGTATCCTTTGTTGCTTCAGTAGAAGTGAGCATTGCACATAAGGCATATGATGCAATTTCAACTACATTAAGGTTAGAGTATGTAAAATTGGAATAAGTGTCCTTTGCTTCGACATATTCCTCCAATTGTCTCTCAATAGCTAATATCTTCAAAGCAATAGACTCTCTAAATTCTGATAGTCTTCTCAAAACTTGTTCTTTATCAAATTTTAGTTTTTTGATGTCACAGTGAGCACCGGAAATTTTTCCTTTAAATTCATCAATCATGCAAGAAGGTTGATGTATCTGACTGGTTAGAGCTTCTAGCTCACTTTAGCTTCCCTTGAATCTTGTTATCCAACTCTATTGTTAACTTATGAGAAAAAGTATATTTGATCTACAATACCTTGCCAACTTTTTGACATTTTCAAACTTCCTTGATACAAGTATAAAGACTCATCAAATGATTCTAATTATTCTAACAAATGGTGCTAAAAAGATTAGCATCATGTTAAATTTGAGCCTTAAAATTTGTAAACTCATCATCAAATGATTTTACAACTACTTAAGCTCTTCATTTAGGTTCTTTTTTTGTATGTTTGGCTAAGAGGGTGATGTGCAATCTATCAGTCACCTCCATTAATGCTCTTTGTAAACTATTGACTTTTCTATTCTTCTCGATCACTTTTGTCAAAGATAAGATCAAGTCATTTTGATCACCATCATAAGGTTAGCAAGAGATATAGGAGTGGATAAGCTAGATGCTTTCACCACATTTTCCTCTTGTTTCTTCTCTATGTCCTTTGGTTTTCTCTCTTCTTGTTCTTTTTCTTCTCTTTCTTTTCTTTCTTTTTCTTTCTTTTTTTCTTCTTTCTTTTCTTTTTCATTTTCTCTCCTCTTTTCTTATTCTTTTTGCTTCTTCTCCTCCTCAAGCAATTTGAACTTGGCTTCTTCAAATTTTTTCTTTTCTTCTTCTAGCTATATTTTCTCTTGCTCAATTAGTCTCAACTGATCTTGAATATCTTCTGAATAAGATTTAGGCTGATTGAATGGATTGTCATCAATTTTAACAATAACATTTGTTTGATCAATTTGCATAGTATCACCACTTACTAATACCTCCAAAGTTTTCTTTGTAGTTGTAGGTTTTTCCTTTAACTCACTCATCATTTGATTGATGGTTGTTGTAATTTCACTTCTTATAACATTATTTTCTCCTCCCATGAACAAAAATGGCCTCATCATACTTCACAAGTAAGGTGCTAGTTTCTTCAACAGTTTCTTGATTTCATCTTTATCATCTATCTTGCACATAGTTCTTAGCATTGACTTTTGAAGTTCCATCTCTTCTTCATGAACTAGTGTCTTCTTAGCTATATGTCTATTATAGACATTTTGATTCATCATGCTTTTAATACTCTCAAGTTTCAAGTTATTATGAATCATATATCTCACAATATAGATATCTATTTGTTCCTTCTCAATATCATTGTATAAATCATAGAACTTGTTCATCTACACAAAGTTTCCTTCATTGAAAATGATTGTGTTGATTTTTGGTTTCCATGATTCCCTTGTATTACTTGCTGGCTACTTGGAAACAATAACCTTTTCTGGTTATTTGACTTCTTCTTCTTCTACTTCTTCCTCACTGAAATCTTTAATTGTCAGCAATTCCTTCTTCCTTTTTCCAGCTCTAATAGCTTGTTGCTTGGCTCTCTTTTCCTTGTGAGTCTCAACTTCTACTAACCTCTTAGACTTCCCCTTAGGTTCACTAGGTTTCTCTGCTAATACAACAACATATGGAATGCTTTGTTCTACAAGAGTTTCTGCAATAGATACACTAGATGTTTGACTAACTAATAGGGGTGTCACATGCATCACACCTTGTTCACCAATATATTTTAGTCTAGAGATCATTTTCCTTACTACCTGTGACTCACTTTCTATCATGCTAGCCTCAATCAGTGCTTTCTTCACCATAGTCTAAACTTTCTTATAGGATGCTTTCTCTAATGATGTTTGGTAGGCTAACTAAGTTACCTCCTCATAAGTTCCAAATCTATATGAAGCTTGATCTATTTTGGATTTCAACATTAAATCAATGTAGCCAATAGCTATATCATCACTCAACTCATAACCTAAGGGCTCATGAAATGTTTCTCTTGGTTCTACTGCTTCAATATTGGTTAGATTTGTATCCACCATAAAACATATATCATTCTTAAATCTGTCAACAATTGCAAGGGAAATTCTAAATCTTTGCTTCATCTCATTTTGAAATGTTTTCATAATCAAATTTTTGTTGTCTAAGATTTTCTCTACAAGATGCCTCCTGCACACATCTATTATCTTGTTTATAGTACATCATTCACTGCTCATAATATCAATAATTGATAGAAATAGAAATCTCTTAAGTACATGAAATAAAATGTGATTAATTAGACCAAAATCTAAATACAACATAATTAATCCTGTTAATCCTTTCCAAATTCTCAAGGAGTTGTACTCTCAGAATCTCACTCAAATTCACTTGTTCTTTCTCAACACAAATCTTATAAGCTGCATAAATGAAACTTTCTAACAACTCATCACTTTTGGAACTTTCACAAATAGAATATACAATGATTCCTGCTCAAGAATCTCACATAATGTTGTTTGATGGTGTTGATCACCATTGCCTTACCATTATAAAGTGCTTTGGTGTTAAGTTCCACCTTATTCTTAACCAGTTTCTCTCTAATGGGTACACTACCTTGCTTATTAAGACAAGTAACCTCATGTATAAGGTTAGAAAAAACATCAACTATGTCTTCTCCCATCCAAATCATTCCATTGTGAATTTTTCTTAATATAATTTGAGTCCATTCCTCGATATCAAGTTCATAGTAAAAGTAATATCTGACTAAATCCAAATCCTTCAAATTCTCATATCTAGATCTTACAATCATATCATGATTGAAAATAATTTTCATGTCCTTGTTCATGAATTCACTTCCAACAATCTCAAATTTTCTAGACAAGTAGCTTCCTAAATCTTCCAAATTAGGTTTTTCCTCTAAAGTTGTCATAGGAAAAACCTTCACTTTGGGTCTATCAACATTCTCAACATTCTAAACTACTCACATATCCATAATTACTCCAAATAGAAATTTATCCAACAAATTCTACACAAGAAATAAAAATACATTTTTTCTAAAGTAGAGTTTTGCTCAAAATTGCCTTTAAAAATTGCTTATGTATGCTCTAATATTTTGAAATGATTCATAATGTGGAAATAATTATGTTTTGTAATATTTTTATCCAACTTGAACTTGCATTAATTGCATACTTTGCTAACTTGAGAAACATGTTAATTACTTTCCAAAATCAAGTCTCTGCTCAAGATCATCTATCTAATCTTCAAATGCTACTCAAGGATTACTATAACTTCCATCCATCATAAAAATGCTTCACAAAATTCTCTATAAAAAATAGTTTCCATCTACTTGTTATAGAATCAACCTTCTCTACTTAAAATAGTAATTCTTATTTCCTTCATAATTTGTTACTAAAAGCTCCAAACTCCAAGAAAGCATAGCCATAGTCTAGACTCATCTAGATACACCTTTTCCTAGCCTCACTACTCATAGTTCTATCTCTATCTAGAGTTTTGAGTTCTAGTACAAGCTTAATTCAACTTAGTTGAATCAAACTCAATTCTTGACTTTATTTTTTTTTAATCTCTGCATCATCTAACATTTCCTCAAAAATATTCAATCCTTTTACAAATGCCTCATAAATTTCTTCTCGAAGTTCACTAACTACATTTTTTTGGTCTTCATTGGCTTTCTTAGTTCCAAAGTTTCTTTCATGATTCCTTTTATCATTTTTGAAGTTTCTTCCATTGTTGCATCTGTCTATTCTGTAGTATTTTGTTGTATGTCTGAAGTTGTTGCATAACTAACATACTAGGGTTCTACTTTTGTGATTTTTTGGATCAATAGGTGCTTGACAATTCTAGGCTTTATGTCCAAATTTTTTACACTTATAATACATGATCTACTTTCTTTCATAAAAAGGTGTTCTTTCTCTTGATGTCCTCTCATTAGATTTTCTTCTATCTATAGGGTTTGTATTTCTAGACATTCTACTATTCCTTTTATCATTATCATATTTAGGCTTCTTACAATCAATTTATTTATGACCCATACCATTAAAATTATAACAATAAAATTTTTTTACATGATTAAATGATTTTTTTTTTTACAATTTCTTTTCATATGACCTATTTTATTACATAAAAACACTTACCTCTAAATTCATACCTAGTTCTTTTAGGAGATTCTATTTACTTAGGTTCATCCAATTTCTCTATTTCCTTCTTTGGTTCAATTTCTTAAGATTTATCAAAAGATTGACTGGATTCAATCTTATTATTAGATTTATCTTTTTCTTTTAGATCTGATCCAGTTTTAGGTTTCTTTGTAGACATATTAAATAGGTAACCAAGACCAATCTTATCATATGTAGGTCTTTCCATCGGCATAGATTCATCAAGATTTTCTCTGCTACAATAAAGATTTTCAAGTTGTACCTTACTTTGAGTTAGTTCACCTTTCACAATAGTGTTGTACTTATGAAGTTAATCATGATTTACTTTTAATGCTTCAAGCGCAAATGTCAAATTTGCTAGATAGGCTCTAAGATCTGAATCTTTAGTCTTCAATTCAGATTCAACTTGTTAGGATCATTCTTTAAACTTAACTTCAGATTACTAATCTTCAACACATGCTTCAATATCTTGTACTCTATTTTCAGCTTTGAATATCCATCATCACTAGTCTTAGATTCAGTAGATTCAAGCTTAGATTTGAGCTGTTCAATCTTTCCCTTCAGTTGTCCAATGTATACTTTGGAGTCTTCATATATATCCTTCATCTTATCTCTTTCTTTGGTAAGGAGAATAATTTGTTCAAGTGCCTCTTTAAGGTTCTTCATCAACTATTCCATATCCATAGGGATCCTACTCAAGTTGTTAAGCCTCTTCTGAGTAACTTCTCTTTGATACCAATTGTTAAAAATATGGAATACTGAGAGGGGGGGTGAATTAGTATTTTAAAAACTTTTTTTGCCAATTGGATATTATTATTTACATTGAACCATGCATAAGAAAGTAAACATACAATGTTGAAAAGTAAAAGTAACCATACACAAAGAGAACTCATAACACCATATTTTGTTAACTGGGGAAACCCTAGTGGGAATGATGCCCACAAAGATATACTAATATGTGTGTGTGTGTGTGTGTGCACATGTGTGTGCATGCACGTGCGTGTGTGTGTCTATGTGTTCCTTGTTAAATGATGGACCCTATTAGGAGTCAATGAGAATTTTAGTATATAGAGTCCCTATTAGGAGACTTTGAATCCTTGTTAGGATATTCCAACCCTATTAGGAGTTGTAGTATAATGTATGTGAGAAGAGCTCACTGCCCAAACAAGTAACTAAAATTTAAGTTCCTCAAATATAGAAGTATAGATTTTATAACTTCTTCTTAGTTGATCTTTAACCTTAGCTTGATCTTGGATCATGAAATTAGGTTCTCAAAAACTTTGCATATATCACTTCACAAAAAGTTCACATATCACTTTCACATAAAAAAATGTACACTTAACCTCACAAGGTATCCTTTGCATAAATACCATGCATTTTCACAAATTGTTGCTAGGTCAGCTAAGACCATAATATACTTTTCCAACATAGAGTAAACATCTAGGATGTCAGCCCTAATTGATCAAGTAACTATTTTTTAAACAAAATAATTCCTTTACCTTTCATTTTGATGTCTTGTACATCTTAATTATCATTCTTCTATACTATTTGTACTAATGTCCAAGATTATACATGTCTAGGCCAACATTTATACTATCTCCATCTAACCTGTTAGTCATAATATGACATCAAAAACATTTTACATATAAAAAAATGCATTGCTATAAACCATTTTCATACTTAAACAATTTTTTTGAGTACCAAAAAGCTAAAGTACCTTTATTTTTTAGTTTTACTACAAGTATGTACATCATGTGTTCCCATTAATGATAATATTTAAATATCTTCATATAGTCAATTTTCAACAAACTTTACTTCCTATCTATGCTATTAGAGTTTCTACTATACAAGAACTTAAATGTACAACTGGTAATGATCTAACATTGGATAGTCTAGTTGGTATACTCACAACTTTTGAATTGGCTCATTTCAATAATTACACAACTACTAATGTTGAGAGTTATCATTTCAAACCAAAATTGACTCTTGATGAACTTGAGGTATTAGTGATTAAAAGGCTACCAAGAGGAAAGGTAAAATACAAAGGTAAACTCCCTATTATTTGTTTTACATGTAACAAGGGTGGCCATATTGCAAAAAGGTGTCCTAGTAGAGAAGAAAAGGATGAAAGGAAGGACACTAAATACCAAGGAAATTGAGATTACAAGGGAAAAGGTAAAAAATTTGGTTACATTGTTGAAGAAACTATTGATAGTGACACTAATGAATACGATGAAGTTGTCTATATTGCTATGAAAGATGAATCTGATGATGAAATGTATGATAATATGCTTTAATCTCACATATAAGAAAGGATGATAGATGGATAAATGATAGTGGATATTCACATCACCTAATTGGTGGTATATTAAGTTTGATAAGCTAGTACATTATAGTGGAAGTAGTGCCAAGTTTGGAAATGATGCTCCATGTTATGTGAAAGGTAAAGGATTAATTATACTAAATGATAAGATTAAATGTGATTGTGCATATTGGATTGAAGGTTTGAAATATAACTTTTTGAGTGTGGCATAGTTGATCAATTTAGGTTATAGAGTTTAGTTTTAGAATAGGAAAGAAAAGATTTATGATGCTACTAGTGAACTAATTGGAAGTTGAGAGAAAACTAGAGGTAACTTGTTCTATCTAGACTTATCTAATGAAACATGTTTGTTTGCAAAATTTGACGATGTTTCTCTATGGCATGGGAGGTTGTTTCATGTGAACTTTGATAATCTTGTTGAGATTAGTAAGAAGAAGAGAGTAAGAAGATGACCAAAACTAAGTAAACCTAATGAAGTGATGTGCAAATATTATCAACTAAAAAAACATGCAAAGTCTAATTTCAAGAAAAGAGTTGATGCTCCTAATGATGTTTTGAAATTAGCTCATAATGATTTATGTGATCCTATTAAAATGAAAACCTATGATGGCAATAAGTACTTTATCTTATTTTTTGATGACTACTGTACAATATTGATTGTGATGTTTCTCAAAGAAAAATCTAATGCTTTTCAAATGTTCAAGTGGTATTTGGCTAGAGTTAAGAAAGAAATAGGTAAGATTTTGAAATGCTTGAGAGTTAATAGAGGAAGATAATTTATATCTAAATAACTCAACATATTATGTAATGATAGAGGTATCATAATGTATATGTCTTCACTTAAAACTCCACCACATAATGGTATAGCTCAAAGAAGGAGTAGATCTATCATGGATTGTGCAAGAACATTAATGATGGAAAAGAATGTCTCACAAAAATTATGGAGAGAAGTTGTAAGTGCTGTGTTTATACCTTAAATTGAGCACAAGTCAAGAAAGGTACTAATAAAACATCTTTTGCACATTGGTATGGTCATGCACCTAATGTGAATTACTTCAAATTTTTTTGAAGAAAATATTATATTTTGAAAGATACTAGGAAAGGTAAACTTGATGCAAAAAGTAATGAAGACATATTCCTAGGATATTCCACATAGAGTAAGGCATATAAGTGTTTGACTTCTAACACTAGCAAGATTGTGGAAAGAGAAAATATTAGATTTGATGAATTTGAAGAAAATAATGAAGTTGAATGCAAGAAGGGATAAGAAAATTACATAAATTTTGCATATGACTATGAAGGAGAACCTAGTACCATTCCTAAACCTAAGAGACCAACTAAAGTGATGTAGATTGAGGACATTGTCAAGTATCAATAGAGGAGCATTGTCAAGCAACAACAACCTAATAACTTTAGACTATTGAAGTTTAGCAATTGGTAGAGAATGTTGACCATTAGATGGATGAACCTATGATAGAGCTAGAGATAGAACAAGAGGGGCATGTAGATATTGAACATGTAGAACCAATTGTACTACCTCTAGAAGTGAGAAGATATAAACTCATGCTAACAAAATATGTAAGAAGACATCATACAATAAATAAAATCATTGGAGATAAAGATTTAGGATTTATGACAAGAAATATATTGTATAATGATACATGTTTTTTTTGTGAGTTTGAACCTAGAATAATTAAGGATGCACTTGAGAATGAAGACTGGATAAGAGCCATGAATGAGGAAATTGATCAAGTTGAAAATAATAAGACATTGACAATAGTACCTAGACCAAAAAACAAGAATGTGATTGGAACGAAGTGGGCATTAGGAAAAAATTGAATGATAAAAGTGAAGTCACAAGGAACAAAGCAAGACTAGTTTGTAAGGGTTATGCATAAGAGGAAGGAATTGACTATGGAGAGACATTTTCTCTAGTTGTAAGGTTAGAAGGTGTAAAAGAATTTCTTGCATATGCTACTTACAAAGGTTTTTAAGTTTATCAAATGGATGTGAAGTCTTCATTTTTGAATAGCATACTAGAAGAATAAGTCTATATTGAACAATGCAAAGGATTTATTAAGCTACATACTTATTTGGTAAAGATTGGTTTTGCAAAAACTAATGATAACAAGAATCTGTACTTCAGTAAGTCTAAGAATAAGGTATTGCTAGCTGAGATTTTTGTTGATGATATCATATTTGGAGGACAAGATTCATTGTGTAAAACTTTTACAAATGAAATGAAGAAATAGTTTGAGATGTCAATGTTTGGAGAAATTAAATTCTTTGTTAGTTTACAAGTCTATCAAAAGAAAGGAGAAATATATATTACACGATTAAAGTATATTAAGGAGATCCTAAAAGCTTATGTTATGGAAGATCCAAAACAAGTTGGAACACCTATGGCCACTGGACATAATCTTTCAAATAATGATGATTCTATAGAGGTAAAACAAACATTGTATAGATCAATGATTCAAAAATTGCAATATGTTGTTCATATAAGACCTGACACTACATTAGAAGTTGGAATAGTTAAAATATTTTTTCATAATCCTAAGGAAAATCACATGAAGTTTGTGAAAAGAATAATAAGATATCTAAAAGGCACATCATACTATGGCTTATGGTGCAAAAAGAGTGACAAGTTTGAGCTAAAAGTATATATAGATACTGATTGGGATAGTAATGTTGATGCCAAAAAAAGAACTAGTGAAGGTTTTTTCTTTCTAAGAAAGAGACTAATTTCATGGACAAGCAAGAAGAAAACCATATTTTAAAATCCACAATAGAAGCTAAATATGTTGATGCAGCAATGAATTGTTCAAATATTGTCTGGATAAAACAATTGTTGAAAGGTGTGAAGGAAGAGATTACTAAACCTATAATGATCTATTGTGATAATACAAGTTCTATAAACATTTAATATAATCCTATAATGCATACAAAGACAAAGCATATTGAGATCAAGTACCATTACTTGAGAGAGTTGGTGCAAGATAAAAAAGTAAGGCTTGAATACATAAACACAAAGGAGAAGACAACTGACATATTCACTAAGGCACTACCTAAAGAAGAACGTGTATACTTAAGAGGAAATTTATTTGGCATTCCACTATCTAAAACAAATTGAGAAGAGATATAGCATTGTATTAAAAAAAATTATCAAAATTTCTTGCATATTGATGCAGGAGATCATACTTTAGGATCTTCCTAAAGATGTGGAGTAATTTCAAGTAGTGAGAAGAGTTTAAATAGAAGTTGTTACCTGATCATAGAAGGAGTAATACTATAGATAAAAAATAGTTGATATTTGCATTAAAATAGAGATGTTTGACAGTGAATCTAATATGGTGATTGGAATCTCCTTGGCATTATTGTCAAAGAGGGAAATAAAGTTATGGGAAAGAGAAAAATATATGAGAGAGAGGGAGAGAAAGATAGGAGAAGGATGTGGTGACCATGAAGGAGTAATATGATGAATAAAGTAAGAGGGAATAATACACAAGATGATGAGAAAATGAAACTGATATTTAGAGGGAGCATATTTGCAAAGATGGATGAGAATTAGAATGAAACTAAGGATATTAATGAAGATCTACCTACTTGAACACAAAGGGAGATGAGTAGTGAAACACTTGAGGTGTTTGTTACCTTTTGGATTGTATGGTAACTTAGAAGATGTTTCATTTTGAAGGTGTTGCCATAAATTCCAAAGAGGGAGATTGTTGGAACTATAATTGTGGAATAATTGTTATGTTGCTATTGACGTCAAACCTTACTACTAATAAATTTACTAACAATATAGAGTGCCATATCATTTGTTTGATAAAGAGGATTTGAAAAAAAAAGATCTTGAGATGACTTAGTGAAAGGTTGAGTTGAGATATGAAAGTGTTATGAAATTACAATGGGCACTTGATAAGTTAGTACTTGATAAGATAATGTGTTGTTTATTTATTATAATAAGAAAGGAAGAAAGATCAGTTGTAAAGTAACTGAGTATATGAAGTAGAAGATTAAAGAACATAAGTATTGCCAAGCAGAACAATGTTGGACAAGTATCAATATTGGTTTAGTGACAAAGATATTTGAATGATAGTAACGACTGAGTTGCATAGTGTAAACTGAGCAAGACAATTTAGTGATAACCTAGTGATCCAATGATGATTAAGAAGAAAAAAATAGTTATGACTGGGTGTCGAGAAACTAAGAGTTTGAGAGAGAATCAATATTTTTGCCCAACACAATTGAAATCTCAAAATAATCAAAATATGTTGACGATAAGTATTGATGAGATGGATTATTTAATGCATGGAAAGGATTAGCTAAGCGATCAAAGGCTAAGATTTGAGGGAATATTTCTAGAAGTTTCAAGAAGGAAGAAGAAGAACATAATATGGCTAGATTCATTGAATCTATTGAATCTATTTGTAACCCTTAGTATATGATTTTTTTTAAGTGGAAAAGATCTAAGATACCTATTTAAGGAGGGATATGAAATTTTTTATGTTGGTTGTTGGATTGGAATTATTAGAGACAAGTGGAGAATAGACTTGCAAAGGAGAAATGCAAAGTTTGTGATGTGGGAGATTTCTTAAAGAGTTGCCAAGCTAATATGAGTTGTTGAAAATGATGGGGTCCAATCAATGAACTAGGATTTCGGTGATGGGGATCTGAATTTGCAAAGTGAGTTGTATGTTATCATATCAAACCTAGTTGTTACTTTCTAATCATTTTGGTAGAAATGAAATCATTTTGATTAAGTTTGGCTTAAAAATCATTTGTAAATCCTTTAATAATGGGATATTGTAAGGGAATGTTCTAAATTCCTCTAACAAGGCCACCCCTAATAAGGTGATTAAATCCTTTAACAGAGTCACACCTAACAACGTGTTTTGTAAACTTTAACAACTTTATCTCCTAACAGAGCTCACTTCAAAAGAGTGAAAAGTGGTAGTGTCATGCCCAAACTACGAGGCAAGAACACACAATTTTTAAAAAAAAAAAAATTAATAATTAAAATTCTCTAAGTTTGATATGGTTAAGATCACATTTTAAGTAAAGGTTCTTTACGTTTCATCTTAATTATATAAAATTTTGTGGACGAATACATCATTAAGATTTTCAACTTTTGTTATAAAAATGATATCGACATTTGTTTCGTTATTTCATTAATTCTACTTAATTTAAATTTACTACTTAATTAGAATCTAATTTTAAAAATTACTAACCAAATACTCGATTAAAACTAACAAAATTACATTTAAATAAATATTTAGACCACTAACTAATACTACTCCAAAAAACATTAACTAAAACTTATTAAATGTAAATTTAATTAAAATAACAACTACTAAATTTAACTAATCCTTTAATTAAAACTTTCTAAAATAATTAACCAACTAAATTAATTAAAACTAAACTAACTAAATCTAAACTTAATTAAATTTAAACTAACTAACTATCTTTTAAATTAAAATTAAATAATATTCAAAAAAACTAAATTAACATTAATATAAAAACTAACTAAAATTATATTACAAAATTAAACAAAACTATATTAACATAACAACTAACTAAAATTGTTAACAATTAACAAAAAAAAAGTCACTAACAAAATCATAACATAACATATTCTAAAAAATTTCTTAACACATTAACTAACATTAATACTAACACTAACCTACTTACTAACCCCCCCTAAAATCACCCTAAACCTACCCAAGTGCTTGCCCAAAAGGACATGCACATCCCAAGTGTTGTCCTTTGGATAGCGCTCTGCCCAAAGCAAGGCAAGCGCAGGCATAGGCGCACAAGGGACATGCATGGGTGGAAATAGGTGTCCTAAGTCAAGTGGGAAATTGATAACACTTTTAAAATTAATTCAGTTTTAAAACCAAACACTTACACTCAACGTATCCCAAAAAGAACTTTTACCGCTGCACAAGGTCAGATTGAGGGGACAAGGTGATGTCACCCTCATGATCAATATTGACATTATTTTTAAACAAAAACCATTTTAAAAATGTATAACCAACTGACACCCAAGGGGAGATGGTTAAGCATTTAAGACATAAAGTTATGTGGTTAGACTAGGATATTTAGGATAGTTAATATGTTAAAAGTTTTATTTTTGCATTGATATATTTATTTATAATTTGGTTAATTTAAATATATTGTCCAACCAAAATATGAAAAGGAATTTTTTAAAGATTGTCTGTTACAATGGGGGAATAAATTAGTTATCCATACAAAAACTAGAGAGTTTTTACTCTCTTGGAACACTTTTTTTTTTTGAAGTCATAATTTTTCTAAGTATACATTTTCAAGCCACTATATTTTTTTGACAAAAAGGGGTATTTTATTGAATGGATTTAAAACATGGATTTAATAGTTGTGTCACAATAATACATGATTTATTTGATCTCCTAAACAAACTTGAATTGAAATATCAACCATAACCATTTTTCTTTCCTTAACATAATTTTCATTTTTAACATATAAGATAACTTGAAAATTTTTCTTAACTAAACCATCATCATTTCATTCTATTTTTGATGTGCATCCAAATAACTGAAAATTACGATTAAATCTCATGATAAGCAATATTACTCAAACACCATTTTATTGGCAAACCTGATTCAAAGGCTCAACCGAGAAAGAACCAGGAAGAAAACTCGACGTCGTTGCCATTACAACAAAGTTTTGAAATACAATTACATAAGATTTCAATCCCAAATTACAACAATTTAATTGAATTTCCTTCATGGCCCTCATCAAGGGTTACATAACAATTTCTACAACACTTTTCTAAGAACTATGGAGAGAACAAAATCTGATCAGGTGTCAACAAGCATGACCAAGAGACAAATAAAACATGCATATTCTTACTAGGTTTTCACAACAGGATTCACAATGAATCAAAACTAGGGAAAGGTGGATTCTTCCAACAGGAGAAGTCAGACACAACACCAAAATAGATGCCCAATCAGGGCTATAAACCAAGAACTTCCGTTCTTCCATTTTAACATACCAAACTCATACGAGGTTTGTGCTGACAGGTAGGGGCCCATAACACCCTACCCTCTCTCCCTCTTCTCATCTTGAGAAGAGACTCTACACTTGTTGGAGTCCAACTAAAAAGACCTTTCCCAAAATTGGTCACTTCTGCCCTCTCCAAGGGTGAGTAATACCAAAACACCCATACAAGAAAACATTCAAAAAACATGGTTGCAATCCTTCCCAACATATCCAACATACACACAAGCATCCAAATAACAACACCATAGCATAAGCATGAAACAAGCATGAAAAACTAAACAAGGGGGATGAAAACTCCTACCTTCACAAAGAGGTAATGGCAAATGAACAAATTTGAGTAGAGCTTTTCCCTTCCTTCCTTCACTCTTCCAAGAATCCTCTCTAAAAGTAGAGATTGGGTAACAACCAAAACTACTCCAAGAAGGACCTCTAAATAAGTCTCAAAATCAATCACCAAAAAGGGCAATAACTTCCCCCACCCACCTACTAATCTAGAAGTTTCTAACTCAACTCATACTAAGGTTAACCACTAAGTGGAGGTGAGGTAATGCAACTCATGGTAGCCACTTGTAATTTTCGCACAAAGGCAAAAATAGACTTTTTGAGTGACCTCAATAGTTAATAAAAGGGGCTTAGGGGTTGGAAAATGCCCCCAACCCATACCCATACTCTTTGGGTATAAATATTTCATGTTTAAAAGACTTAGGAATAGGTTTGGAACCAAAAAAAAGCTAGGAAATAATTAGGACCATCTAACAACTCTAAAAAAGTAGATTAAGCACTAATTCAGATTAAGGGTGACTAAACTCGATTAAGAACCAAATTAGCAAAAAGACACTAACTTAATCTGACTTAGGTCCAAAGGTTACATAGGAAACCCTAACTAGCATGTTGAAGAACATAAACAATTCACGAGTGTCAAGCGACACTAAAAGAACATAGTTACGAACATTAACATTTACTAATCATAGAAAGATATATACATACATCTCACATTTAAAATACTTGAATTATGAACAACAAGGTTTCCAAAATTAGCACATAGGGATCAGTTTTGTTCCTCCATCGAGTTTCTTGGCTAAATAATCCTGCACACTCATTGCACACATTAGTAGTCCTGTAAAATCACATGTACGTATGTATATATGTATTAGAAATTCACATAAATTAAAGCATACATCAATCAGGGTTTCTTTCATCCTACTTAGATCCTTAATCATAAAAATTCCATAATCAAAGTGTTAATCTTGCATTTACTTAGTTCTTCAACATACATATACATAAAACATTAAATGAAAAACATCAATATCTCTGAAGGTAAACATCACACAACATGAAATAATATAATATGTTCAAAGCATCAGATAATGTCTCGACATCTCGAGTCATGGGTATCAAAATAATAGTAATGTATCACTATGCTAGGATGGGTTGAGGCGAGGCCTCACGGGTAGCATGGTACTTGGTGATTTTTCCCAAATTGGGTTTCCACATTAAATTTTGGTGTCAAACATTTGTGTGGATGTTTTTTATGTGTTTATGCTACTTACTATTTTTAAGTTTGAATTTTATTGATAATAGTTATATTATTATGCTAGTCAGAACATAGTGAGTAGAGGGCTAAAATAGAATGAATAAGTTGAATGGTGATGAACAGTTCTATTTGATATGTTGTTCATGAGTTTGATTAAGTTTTCTCAAGTTGTTAAAAGTTTATTTTAAATACATCTGGACTTGAGGGTAATTGATTCACCCCTCCCCAATTAGGCCTCAAACTACATTTGAGTTTATTTGCTCTTCCAATTCTTTGTATGTTTTCTTTATCATTATGGGAATATAGTAAGTAAACATTTCTTATCATTATATTATCAGACTAAAAAAAATTCCTCGTAGATTTCTATAATTATACTCATTCATATATTATTCTTTAATTATCATTTTCAAGAAAACCAATAGAATTTTTTTTATCTTTCATTATTCTAAATAAGAAAGATTATTTAATCTAAAAGTTTTATATAAATAAATATATTATCAATTTATTCATTTTTCAATTAAAAAAGTAATAGTGTAATTTTTGTTAAATATTTTACTTTCTTTATAATAGTTCTATTCTTTTAAATCCAAGGGGTATTATTCATTTTCTCTAACAATTTATACTGAAAATTTCATTGAGAGTATTTTTTCACATTCATTTATCTCAAGTTATTATTTTTTTCATTATGCATATGTCATGCCCAAAATCTCAAGGCAAAACACAACTACAATTTTCTTTTTTATTAAATAATTATAGTTATCACGAAGTGGTCTAACTTCTAAGATGATAAAAGTTAATGTTTATAACTCTTGAGTCTTGGGGTTGCACAATTTGGTCACAAGTTCTTAGGGTTTATATTCAATACTACCCTATCATTCAAGGTGATAGAGATTAAGTGAAGTTAAGGTACATATGAAAAGTTCATTCTTACTTTTGGACCAGTCATACAAATGTATTCAATAACATTTTAGTATGGTGCCAGGTTGATAGTGGGGGCATACTTTACTAATTCAAAAAAAACATAATGCATGTGATACAGGTTGATGAGGTTTGCTAATTAAACTAATATGGCATGGTTCACTTGCACACTATTAGTACTAGGAAGTAGTTAGGGGTTCATCATATTCTATAATGCCCGATCTCCTAGGTTAACTTTTGAAAGATTTAGTTCTTATCAACTTACAACTATTTTAATCATAAAATATTGTAGAGAGTCTAATTCGTAAAGATAATTTAAGAGGCATAAACCATGGCTATAAAATTATAATGCCCTAAGGGTCCTTGTGACATTTTCTTAATATACTAAAAATTCACTCTAATAATAATTAATTGAACTCCCAAAGGAACAAAACATATAAGAAGAGATTACATTACACTACTTAACCATTATATTATATATATTATAGAAAACTCTCCTTGATTACGATTAGTGAATTTTGACTTCGAAATAGAAGTGACATTATCAACACTATCTTAACTAATATATTTCACTAAAGAATACTTTTTACTTGATCTATGGTACATTAAACTAAATTATATTTACAAATCATTATATCCTACTGACTAAGGCTATCTAACATTTAAATTTCCTAAATTCAACTAACCATGTTGATCATATCAACTTACTAATTATATTTCAATGTAGCCAAAGAAAAATTGATTTATATTAACTTCTATCTAACCCTAACTAACATATTTATAAGCAACTAATTAATATATTACTACTACACTAATCTAAGAAACACCCTACTCATCCTAATACCAAGGTTCATATTATCAACTAGTCTCAACATTACTAACTATTCTATCACTAAGAACACTTATTAACTAAACATCATTACTAATTTCCTTAATATTCCCATCCTTCCTATCCAAGAACTAAGCCTTCTCCATGCACATGTGCCCCCTAAAATAAATCCCTACAAAGCCTTTGACTTAATTTCCCCAAGTACTCTACTTTATGTGCAAATCAATACTGGCCCTTTCTCCAACTTCCACAACCTATGTATTTTTATGTGGCACCCCCATTTAAATCTAACTAATTAATACTACTACTAAACCCCACCCCAATAACCTAGGCTCCTCCCATTACCTATTGTGCATTCACAAGTGCTATTACCTAGATCAATGCCCTTATCACTCCCTTCACATACACACCAAACACCAATGCTACTAGTACATGGGGGGTACTGTAAGGATTAAACCATAGATAGAAATAACTATTACATGTAAATATAACCAATATCATAAAATAATAGATCACACAGAAAAGAACACAAGATGCCAAGATTTAACATGGTTCACCCAAACCCTAGGCTACATCCACCAAATAGCAAGTCCAATATTTTTATGATCTAGTGATTACAACCTTATTACAATGTGTAATCCCTTACAACTCAATACTACCACAAGAACTAGTTTTTGCATCACCTTATGAAAAAATAATCCCTAACCCTAAGCCCTTTTATACAAGTACTTTTACTACTTTAGGGTTATAATTAATAATTACATGTCAGCCCAAGATCCTAATAAAATAGGGCCCAAAGAATTTATGAAGTATGTACAGTATTTTCCTGATCAGTCACCACAAACTAATAATAAAGACATAACCTAGCTCACGACTGCCCCACTAATAGTAAAGACATAACCTATAGTACTCTGTCTAGTATCAATATCCCCTACCAAACTAGAGTCAACATAGCCTTATAAATCAATGGTAGAGCCCCCAAAGTGTAAACACTTATTGGATGTTCCTCTTAGATATCTAAGAATCAATTTAATTGCATTCCAATGCTCAATTCTTGGATGACTGATATACTTGCTAACAACTCCCATTGCATGTGCAATATCTAGACTAGTACATACCATAGCATACATCAAGCTTCCTATAGCTAAAACATAGGGTACCTTGGACATCTTATCCTCCTCTTCTTGTGTCTTGGGACACATCTCCTTAGTCAACTTCAAATGACCAGGTAAAGGTGTGCTAATAGCTTTAGCATTCTCCATGGAGAAATATTGCAACACCTTCTCAACATAATCAGCCTGAGATAGCATCAATTCTCTGTTCTTCCTATCTCTGCAAATCTTCATACCAAGGATTTTTTTTGCTGCCCCTAAATCCTTCATAGCAAATGTATGTGCTAATTGGCATTTCAGCCCCTTAATATGATCCATGTTAGACCTAGCTATAAGCATGTCATCAACATATAAACATAAAATAATGTAGCTGTCATCATCCAACCTCTTAAAATAAAC
Source organism: Cupressus sempervirens (assembly GCA_028749045.1). Taxonomy (NCBI): domain Eukaryota; kingdom Viridiplantae; phylum Streptophyta; class Pinopsida; order Cupressales; family Cupressaceae; genus Cupressus; species Cupressus sempervirens. The sequence continues at coordinate 458,168,042 of CM053787.1, forward strand.
ACAATTATCCGAATGACACCTATTGTATCCATGTCTATGCATAAAACTATCAAATTTCAGATACAATTACTGAGGTGCTTGCTTCAAGCCATATAAAATTTTCTTCAATTTGCACACTAGGTTCTCCTTACCTTTGACCTCAAATCCCCATAGCTGAGCCATATATATCTCATCATCCAAATCACCATGAAGGAAGGTTGTTTTAACATCAAGCTACTCCAAATGAAAATCTTCAGTAGCCACAAGACTTAAAATAGTATGGATAGAAGTCATTTTAAAAGCATGAGAAAATATCTCATCAACATCGATTCCTTTTTTCTGGGAAAATCCTTTTACAACTAACCTGGCTTTAAATCTTTTCTTACCTCCTTCCTCTTCTTTTAACCTGTAAACCCAAATATTTTGTAAAACTCTTTTACCTACAAGAAACTTGCATAAATCCCATGTCTTATTCTTTAGCAAAGAGTCCATTTCATATTTCATTGCAGACTCCCACTAAATCTTAGTATCCACCTACACAGTTTCATCATAACATTCAGGTTCACCAACATCAATAAGCAAAATAGAATACAAAGAGGGAGAAAATATTTTTAGTCTAATTTTCCTTATTGACCATTTAACATTCACTAGTGTGTGTGGTATTTTTTGTTGTGTTTGTTGCACATCATGGAAAATGGTTGGAACATCATCTTTTGGAGTATCATTCAACACTACATAATCATCTTCTTTCTTCTCATGTTGCTGCAATAGATCTTTGTACAACACTTTCTTATTGACTATGACATCCTTGCTTCTTACAATTTTTTGATTTTTAAAATCCCAAAGCCTATAACCAAATTCATTAATGCCATATCTAACAAATACACATTTCTTTGATTTAGCTTCTAGCTTGGTTCAATTTTCAGAATCTATGTGAGAAAAATCTTCACAACCAAAGGTTTTAAGAAAAGAATAACTCACCTTCTTACTAGTCCATGCTTCCTCTAGAATACCACAACCCAAAGGAGTAGAGGGACCTCTATTAATCAAATATATAGTAGTATTGATAGCCTCTACCCATATGTGTAAGGGAAACTTGGCATGCAACCTCATGCTCTTTGCATGCTCCATTATAGTCATGTTGACGTGTTCAACCACTCCATTTTCCTATGGAGTCCTTAGAATAGTTTTTTGTATACAAATACCATTAATGGAGCAATAATATTCAAATTCATGACTACAATACTCACCACCATTATCAGATCTAAGACCTCTTAATTTTTTACCAATCTCATTTTCAACCAAGCATTTTCATTTCTTAAAAGTTTGAAACACATCAGATTTCTATCTAAGGAAATAAACCCATACTTTTCTAGTTGCATCATCAATGAATGTAACATATTAGCGAGAGCCACCAAGGGAAGTTATCTGAGCTGGTCCCCATACATTTGTATGCACAAGCTCTAATTTCTCCTTTTTATTTTTCTTCTCATTTTTCACAAAACTCACTCTCTTTTATTTTCCATACACACAACTTTCACAGTAATCCATACTAACACATTTGAGACCCAGTAAAATTTTCTTTGAATGAAGTACTTTCATACCTTTCTCACTCGTGTGCCCAAGTCTGTTGTACCATAGTGTTGTATTAGAATCTACATTAGTTATTTGTTCTCCCTACTCAATTGTAGTAATTGTTCCTGAACATTCATTTTTCTTTGAAACAATTAAAGCAGCAGGAACCATATGACTTGTACAAATATATAAGGTTCCTACTTTCACACCTTTTCCTACTATAAGGGAACCTTTTGAAACCTTCAAATTTTTATCATTAAAAGTAACTACACAACCCTCATCACTAAGTTTCCTTGCTGAAATTAAATTCCTACTCAGCCTTGGAACATGTCTTACCTCATGTAGTACCCAATGATTCCCATTTTGCAACTTAATCTTAATTTTCCCTTTCCAACAATTTGACAGAGCTCATTATCCCCCAAATAAAAAAGTCCAAAATCCCCTTGGATATAATCAATGAAATAGCCTCTATGAGGTGTAGCATAAAATGAAGAACCAAAATCTAAAACCCATGAATCATCAACACTTTCTAAAGATAGAAGCAAAACATCCTCTTTGAATTTGTTACTTACCACATTTTCCTCCTTGTCTCCATCTAGTTTATCACCTTCATTTTTCTTTTGATTCCAACAATCTTTCTTTTTATGCCCTAGTTTCCTATAGTACTAGTAGTTATTCTATCCTCTTGATTGAGATCTCCTCCCCTTTGACTTTCCTCTTGATTTCCCATGATTTCCAAAATTACTTCCTCTCTCAGTCATTCTGCCTCTACTTTGTGCATTCAAAGTACTTCCTAATGTAGATCTACCTAAGGTTTTCCTATGAGTTTCCTCACTCAAAAAAACACCAATCACATCATCATATTTTAGGGCACTAGATCCAAGAATAGAATTAATCACAGTCATTACCAAGCCATTCCAAGTTTTAGGCAAAGAACACAAAATCAAGAGAGTCCTAATTTCTTCATCAAAATTCATATCCACAAAAGATAACTGACTAGTAATAGTATTAGACTCATTTAAATTATCTACAATAGATCCACCTTCTACCATTTTCATATTAAATAAATGCTTCATGAGAAATACCTTATTTGAAGTGGAGGGTTTTTCATACAATTTTTCTAAGGTTTGCATCAATTCTTTTATCCTCTTTGCTTTTGTAATATTAAATGCCATTGATGGTGCTAGGCATAATCAAATGCTTCCATGTGCCTTTTTGTCTAAAAGATCCCATTGATCATTTGACATAGATCCTTGATTCTTGGTTTTTCCTTCTAATGGCTTCCATAAATCCTTCTAATATAGATAGTCTTCCATTTTCATCTTCCATAACTAAAATTTTTTCCCATTAAACTTGTCAACCCTTATCTTACCCCTATTTTCCATCGCTCCCACTTAACCATGAGACTCCCACTCAACTGTGAAACTTTCCTATAGAGGATAAATGAAGAAACAACCTTGCTCTGATACCAATTGTTAGGATTAAACCATAGACATAAATAACTATTACATGCAAATATAACCAATATCAAAAAATAATAGATCACATACAAAAGAACACACAACACCAAGATTTAATGTGGTTCACCCAAACCTTGGGCTACATCCACCAAATAGCAAGTTCAATATTTTTACAATCTAGTGATTACAACCTTATTACAATCCATAATCCCTTATAGCTCAATACCATTGCAAGAACCAATTTTTGCATCACCTTGTGAAACAATCCCTTATCCTAAGCCCTTTTATACAATTATTTTTACTGCTTTAGGGTTATAATTAATAATGACATTTTGGCCCAAAATCTTGATATGATAGGCCCCAAAGAATTTATGAAGTATGTATAGTACTTTCCTAATTAGTCACCACAAACTAACATGTAAGAGATGCAAGCCGAAGCCTAGGAAGGAAGGTCGAGTGGTGGAGTGAGAAATCATGTGATTCTCCTCCATTTTCAAACCAATCATGCCCTCTTGGATAAATTGCACATGCCACTTGCATGAGGTAATTACTTAGATGGGATATGTAATAATAGTTTATATATGTATTTTTTTGGTTATTATTAATAATATTTATTATTATTTTATTTCTTTCAAAAAGGCATGGGTGTTTTCCCAAGGGTCACATGATCCTTCTTGAGAGAAGTTTTAGTTTACATTATTATTATTATTTACAAATTATAGGCATGTTACTAAGGAATCAATGGAAGTGTACATGCAGATTTTTTTATTGCTTTGTAATTGGGAAGTGGTTTATTTCACTCCCCATACATTTTCTAGAGAGTGTAATACACACTTCTAGCCAAAAATTTTAAACTTCTTATGTGTTGCCTTTGGTTATTTTATCTCTAAAATCTATTTCTTTTATCTCCTCTATTTAGTAATGATGTTGTGAGTATTGTTAGGGTAGTAATATTGTGCTAATACAATTCCAATATAACTATCTAAATTAATGAATCTATTAAGGTAGCTTGACAATCAACTTAACACTTGAAAATAATTTGAAATAAGATCAACTATGAAGCAAATAGATTGATTCTTCATTTCTACAATTGAACTTTAAGTTATGGTTCTTATTTATTTAATGCATCGTGAATTTTACTTATATGAACAATCATTTTGAAAGGAATTAATTCATGATTTCAAAATGAACATGATACAATAGTACACATTACATTACATGAGTATCAAATAATGAGACGGCTTATAGAATGAGTTTCTTTTACATTTCATTTGTGATTATTATGATTTCAATAATCTTCCCATTTTAAAAATATCTAAATGAATGTCATCGAAACTAAAATGAAAATAACTATGATCATCTTCCAAGCTCTTCATCTTTTGCATGAAGTCACTCCTCACAATGATGTACAAAATGTGGAGATTCTAACCTTATAAATGAAATACACAAGGTTTTCTTTTCCCTATTACATCAATGCAATTATTGATTGCAACAATACAAAACTAGATGGAGAGAGATTCTCCATAATATGCACAGTGCACAAAAAAAGTTTCCTCCTTCAAGAATGTCTATGAGATGACCATTCCAAGCTTGTTTCCATTGCTCCCATGAGCTCCAAATCTGAAAATGCATCACAACAAAACAACGAGGACCATGGGTGCACTCCACCCAACCACATGACTCCAAAGAGACCACCATCGCATTACAAGAACAAGGCTCAAACTCAAATTCACATATGATCTTGTAAGAACATATACATTACATATCAAATCTTAAACAATCTCATCCCAAGGATAAATCACAATGGTTCACCAATGGAACCATAAACATAGGGAGAAGGTGTGCTTCAAAAATGGAGATTTTCCATATCAAACAATACCTATAACAAACAATTTTCATGCCCTTTCGAGGCTTCCATCTAATAACAATTTCATGCCCTTCCAGGGCTTCCATCATATAATAATTTCATGCCCTTTTGGGGCCTTCATAATCATACTCCAAACATATTATCATCAGTTGTAACTCTCTTGGAGCCCATACTCTATAAACTCCATTTATACATCATACTTCCCTAACCACCCCTAGCAAGAAATGGATGATTGTGGCATAAAATGGAGTCCATACTCAAAGGTTCTCAATACATTTTCAAGCCCAACTAACCCCTTCACCCTGAATTTCTCTTCCCTTCCCAAAGGGTGAGTGAAGCCCTCACACCCATAACAATACTCATGCACAAAGTCATGGAAGATCAAAAGCAAGAAAACAAGGGAAATCCAAACTTCATGCTCAAAACCACACAACACAACACAACACAACAAGATACAAAATGGTACCACAAATTTACCTTATAATGTCATACTCACTAACTACATTCTCATGAATGCAATACCAAGATTCAACTTCAATATGGAAGCAAAATAACTACATGAAAAAAACACCAACCTTGAATCCTTTTTGCAAAATGGAATGAAAAGTTGCAGAAGAGCTCCCTCCAAGCTTCCAAACCCTAAGAGTCTCTAAAGCTAGAGAGTGGATAGAAAACCCACTAATTTCATCCCCAATCCTCTAAAAAGGATCCCAAAACCCCCACTATCTAAAAATGGTCATAACATGAGCTCCCTTTTCTTACACCCTTGTCTCCTTCTAAAAATGTAGCCTTGACCAACTAATAGAGTAGAAGAAATCATGTGACACTCCAATTTTCGAATTTCTTTGAAAGTGACTTGTTTGGAAGGTTCCCAAGGTCATCTAGGCTTACTAAAGGTTAAATTTAGACCCCCAACCCATACTATTATCATGTGGGCACTTTTTTTTCACCATGGTAACCCCCTAGGACCACTTTTTGATCCCCAAAAGTTAATGAGAAGTTAGAATTCGAAATTTAATGGATAGGGATTTATCCTAACACTTTTTCAATGTGAGGTTAACCTAGACACTATGCTGGGGTCATGTTTAGGTTAGGTTACTTTACCAAAACCCTAAATGCCAAGTCATTTCCCTATGGACAATACAAGTGTCAAGTGACACAAACACAACATATTACATTTAAAATGACCCGTATCCAATAATACATGCATTCAACTATCATCCACATGCCATTCACATTACAAAATAAAAAACTACAAAGATGTATGAATCCTTCCATAGGTCTAACCTTTTCCATGTCATGTTTCACATGGATTTGAGCCTTGGTCCCCCATTAAATCCCATGGTCAAATTCCTACACACTAAACTCGAGCATCAGTGGTCCAAGAAATCATATAAGCAATATATAAATAAGTACAATAAATCACTTTCACATTTGACATTAGACTTTCATATTTCATCATTTCCAATTAACTTTCCTTTTCTAATCATTTTCTTATAAAATATTCAAAACATTAAAATACCAATCCCTACATATCAACATTGATTCTTATGTAACATGATAAAGTTAACATTATGAAAAACCTCATAATATACTTTCTACCATAGTGATGAAATATTGAATTCATGACTATTAAGTAATAAGGCATGTGAGTTGGGTTTGGTTGTACATCTAAATCTATACTTTGGCACTAATTTTTGCTTGAACATTACAATTTGACATTACAAATATTTCTACAATTCAGTTTCCATTAAAGCAATTGAAATAGTTTAGAACATGAAACAAAATCGTTAAATACATAAATTAGGTCCTAATATGCAGACATAAGTGTAGATCATCAAAATGAAAATATTAAAATGACATAACCCTATAGTCTCAAAAGTGTATCAAAACTTAAAATTAAGAGTATCATAATGTAGATATGTCATCTATGCTAGGGTAGATTGGATGAGGCCTCACAACATACATTAACTCCTGAGATGAAAATTAATAGCTATAATTATCATTCATAGAAGACTTGCATATCTTTTTTTTTTGTTTTAAACATGTATTGGATGTCATCATTTATCGTACTGTTAAGCTAACTGCCTCTGCTACCCAAGATGAAAATATGAATAGAAAACTAAAAATGAAGAAACTTTTGGCTTGATTGGAATCTCTATAATTGCATATTTATATGTATTAATTGTGAATTATTCTAAAGATCATGAAGCATGTTCCCTTTTGAAAAACACGTATGATAGCACAGATGAGTCTTGAAAAATCTAACTTCAAGACTAACTTGAGGATCTTAGGTGTACAACTTTAAAAACCACAGATGAATTTATTTTAAAGTTTGATGCTCTTAAAATCCATTTGAATGGTTTTGGTGTTACATTAACTAATATAAATTTAATTCATATCATTCTTAAGAAGTGTCTTCCTTGATGATTTCAACAATTCACTACTAATATTCATTCTCAATTTGTTATTCCTAGTTTATCTTCACAATTAACTTATGTTATTTTTCAAAATTTCTTGCATTAAAAAGAAGTAAACTTATTCAATTTGATACTCTTAAATTAAATGAACATGTTTTAATGTTCAATAATTTAGATAATAATTTTAGATCAAATCATCATAATATGCATAATCATCATAACTCTAATAATTTAAATACTAAATCTCATATTATGTCTGACAATAATAATACTCATAATAATACCAACCATAACAACAATAATCAAAGGAACAATTATAATTCCAAACCTTGTTGCACTTATTGTGGCAAAGATGGTCATGTTGTTAATAATTATTTCAAAAAAAAAATGATAAGAAGCATATGAACAACAATAATCACAATAGAAAATTAAATCATAAAAGGGGTAATTCTAATGGTTCTCATTCACATCATACTTTGACATGTAGTGATAATGTATCTAAACCATTAGAATAGATTGTGGATAGTGGTTGTTCTCAACATGTTATTAACATAAGGAAGTTTTTTATTCTTTGCAACTTGATTTGGCTAACATTCCTATTCAATTGGCTAATAATTATACTTGTAAAGTTGAATGATTAGATGGTATGAGTGTCCCTAGTGGTAAATTGCATGATGTGCTTTATGTTCCTGATCTGAAAACAAATTGTCTTTATGTTGTCAAACTATGTCAACATTATAAAGTTGATTTTTAAGGATATGTGAGTGATTGATCCTCAATCTAATCAAGTTTCTCCCAATGCTAAGTTGGATCATGATAAATTATTCAAATTTCATGAATTTTCTAGTTTAAGGTATTCTTTACATACCACTATTGATTTTAATATATGACTTGAAAGACTTTGCCATTTAAATTTTGAGTATATTACTTTAATGTGAAAATAAAATATAGTTAATGGATTGCCTCAAATTATTCTTTCCAAAGTAGTTTTCACTAGCTACATGAGTGGTAAGTTACATAGAGAGCCATTTCCAAATGGTAAATCATGGAGGGAAACTCATAAGTTGTTCCTAGTCCATATTGACCTATTGGAACCCATATAGAATAACTCCATCCAAGGATCATGGAATGTACTTACTTTTATTATTGATCTTTATAGAAGAAGTTGGATCTATTTTTTGCATAGTAAAGATCAAGTTCTTGATACTTTTTTTTGAATTTCACTTATATATTAAGAGGTAATCCAATTGTAAACTTAAGATTCTTAAAACTAATAATGGGAAGGAATATGTGAATAATTTTTTTTCATTCTTATTTAAAAACATATAAAAATAAATATGATCTTACTATTCCTTATACACCACAAAAAATGGTGTTGTCAAAAGAAAGCATAGGACAATTGTGGAAATGGCTATATGTATGTTACATGCTAAGAATATGCATTAGAAGATTTCGGCTGAAGCTATGGCTTGTGTCACTTATCTTATTAATAGGACTCCTTCCAAATCTCTTAAGGACATAACTCCTGAAGAGTCTTGGTCAAGTAGGAAGCCCAATTTACATCACTTAAAGATTTTTTGATCTATTTCTTATGTTGAAACCCCTAAATAGAAAAGACACAAATTATAAGATAATGTTAGAAATGCTTTAGAATAATTGAGAGGGGGAGCGGGGGTGAATTAGTTATTCAAGGTCTAAATGTCCAATTCAAATTTTCATCAAGTAAAATGTGCCCATCAAAATTATTCATTCATCCAAGCTTTAACTTTCCTATTCAGCAAGTTACTGTAAATCAACATGCAAGCATAACACATAAAAAGATCAACACATAACATAGTGATTTACGTTGAAACCCAATTTGGGAAAAACCACTAGTAATATGCTACTTAATTCTCACTCTTCTAAAGTGATGCCCTATGAAAGGCCTACCCTATTAAAGGCTACAACACACTATTAAATGTGACCTAGTTAAAGGATTTAACCACCCTATTAAAAGTGAGCCTAGTTAGAGGACTTTAGAACATTCACTTGGAATGCCACCCTATTAAAGGATTTACAAATGGCTATTAGACCAACCTAAGTCCATACGATTTTCTTTTACCCTAACTGATACAATTTCTTAACTTGTAGATTTTAGATCACTTCTCAACTCATAACATTGTCTGGCTTTCAGTCTTTGCAACTCTTGATAGCTTGCCCTCCTTTCAAGCTTAGTTTCCTTGAGTCTTCATGCTCAATTTACCAATGCAATCATCTCTCTCTAACCACTTATTGAAGTAGAGTATCTTTGCTCTATTCTCCCTTCTACTAGATGTCTTCTCCTTGAGACCCTTTAACCACTTCACAATATGACACACCAGTAGCTCTTGCTTCTTAGTCTATGACTCCTTAAATAGAACTTCTAAAAAAAAATTCTGACTTGATTCTTCCCTCCTTTAATTTAAATTTGTAAGGATTAGGTAGGATTCATTGAATCTAACCCACATTTTGTTTCTTCTACAAACATCATGAAGAATCCTCTTGAATTTTCTCAAAAGTAGTTTACATAGAATTCTGTGCCACTAGCTCATCATCTTTATCCTCCAATTGGTTCATAAAATTCAAGGTAACAACTCTGTTGGCTTAGATTTGGTGAATCTTTGACTTTTCCAATAATGCAGCAACTTGGCACTATTGAAATTCTTATGCTTGGCACATATTGTGTTACTTGACATAAACTATATTTTATTGATGCTCGACACCTACTGTGAATTCACTCGACATCCACTAAAATTTTCTATTTACTCAACTCCTTCTATATCACTCGGCACTTGAACTTCACTCAACACCTAAAGTTCACACTACACCCACTAGATTTTACATTTGCTTAGCTCCAACTGAGAATTTGCTCAGCTTAAACTAACTTGCTTGACACCAACTAATGAACTTAGTAACTTATACTTCTAATGTTTCTAAGTGTGACCAACCCCTATGTCTTTGAATATGTTACCAATACATCATTTAACCATTTTCTTAACTTATCCTTGCACTTCATTACAAAACCATGACTCAACCTTTTTGTTAGGTTCTTCTTTTACATCTTGTTGATCAAATCCTCTTCATCAATCAACTAAGTGATAATACTTGGATAATATAAGAAATTGTCATTCCTACAAATAGAAATTTTGACATCAATGACAAAACAATGATTGAAAATTTTCAGTTAACAACAATCTCCCTCTTTCAATCAATCTTCTTCTCACAATGACCTTTTCAATCAGATTTCCAAAAATCTCCCTCTTTGGCATTGATGGAAAACCAAACTGATCAACCATTAGACCAAACTATTCAGATAAATTATCAAAATGCTAACTAGGTTAGAATAGTAAGCCAAATACCAAGAAGAAAATTGGATTGGATTACACAATTTCTTCCTCTACTATCCTGATTGCTTTACTTTTACTTCTCCCTCTTAGCTATTGTATCCTTTTTCTATCTTTTCTTACATTCTCTCCCTTTGTATGCATTACTCATCTTCTGTTATTTAGCTTCTCTTATAGTTTTTGATCATTTCTACTATTTCTTCCTCAATCTTCATTCTTTTTCATTCTTCTCTGTCAACTATTGATCATTTGTTGATCAGTTTCCTACTATTTCTTCCTCCTTGACAAAAATGCCAAAGTCATATTATCTTAGCATCTAAACATGTAAGTGTAACTTTTGCAAGTACTCCAATTTCTCCCTCTATCACCTTGCTTGTGACTAATTTGGAACTTCATCAATTTAATTACTTTAGGCAAGATCCTAAAGTAAGTATCCTCTACATCAATGTGTAATATTTCAACAATCAACTCATTTGATGTAGGGCAGTCTTTCTATTGCTTCAAGTAGCATTGGCTACGGGTATCACCCCTAACTTACCTCTAAGATACTCAAAAGCATCTTTCGGTAGAGCTTTTGTAAAGATGTCAACAATCTATTTCTTTGAGTTGACATATTCCATCTTCACTTGTTTGTCTTCTACCAATTCTCTTACATAGTGATAATTGATTGCAACATGCTTGGTTTTGGCATGCATTACAGGATTCTTTGATATGTTGATAGCACTTGTATTATCACAATAAAGCATCACAAGCTCATTTACCTCGTCCTTCATACCTTGCAGTAGATGTTTGATCCATACAATATTTGTGCAATTGATAGCAGCTACAACATATTCAGCTTTGTGAGGTCCCTCCTTGCACGTACTTATTAAATATGAATTTCTATGTTAAATCTATTATAGGAGATTTGAACGGATATGAAGTAATGTTTTATGTTATGAATGTCCTAATAAAATTAAGAGAAGTTGATATATCTATGTTTTAATACTCAGTGATTTGAGAACTGCTACATTATCTTGACTAATTAAATATTTAAATTTCACTAACAATGATACAAGGCATTTTCACCTGATGATAAGGGTTTTGATTTTGATACCTTGATGATTAAGTTTTATGCTTCAAATAGTTTAGTATTCTTTAATTGTTAATGTTATGATGTTTAGGTATATGCATGCCTAACAATGATTATACTAGTACTTAATCTGAATTAATGAATAAGTTATATGTTATATTTATTATGTGATTACTGATGATTAAATATGAGTAGAAATAAATTAAATAGCTAGTTATATGAAAGATTCATGTTTTAATTTATGTGATTTCCCTAATAAGTTTTATATATATATATATATATATATATGATATTTTCTTGAGCTACTGATGTGTGCAATAAGTGTATAGGATATTTTAGCCAAAAAATCTAATAGAGAAACCAAACTGGACCCTATGTACCATCTGTAGAAACCAAGGTTGAGTTTAACAAAAGATGCAAACCCCGTTGTTCATATTTTATTTATATCGTAGATTGAATGAATGTATCGTTTTGTAATCTTTAAGTATTAATGTTTTGTAACAAGTGATTTTTCATTGTCGCTTGACACTCATGAATTATATGCATTCTAGTATAATAGTTAGGGTTAACTAAGTAACCTAAAGATCCAAGTTGGACTAGATTAGTAACCTTTTTGCTAAACAATTAGTAATCAAGATTAAATACCCTAATCAAGATTAGTGAGTAATCTACATTTCTTTTAAAGGTTGTTAGAAAGTCCTAAAAATTCCTAACTTTTGATAGGTCCCTAATTAACCCTAAAGGCCAAAAATCATGAGATTTAAGTACCCAAGGGGTATGGGTATTGTTTGGGGCCATTTTCCACCCCCCTAGCCCCTTTTGTTGACTTTTATGGTCACTCAAAAACCCCATTTTTGCTTTATTGCGAAAATTGAATATTTTCATCATGGGTTGGATAACTTTAACTCCACCTTGAGGCTAGCCTATGTCTAGTTGAGTTAGAAGACTCTAAAACTTTTAGGCAAGTGGGAGAGTTATTGCATTTTGGGAGTTGGTTGAGTTAGTGTCTTATTTAGAGGCAAATTTGAGAGGGTTTTAGTGTTCACCCAACCTCTAGTTTTAGAGTAGAATTTAGAATTGAAGAAGAAGGAGAGGAAAGCAAGCTCATCTCAAATTTTTTCATTTTCCATAACCTGATTTTGAAGGGAGGAATACTTCACCTCATTTTGTTCATGTTGTGTTTTAGGTTTCAATTTTATTGCATATGTATGTTCATGTGTGTGTTGAGTATGTTTGGGAGGGATTGAAATAGGTTTTCTTGAATGGATTTTCTTTGAATTTTGATTTGATTTTTGAAGGGTTGTATTGGCATTACTCACCCTCAGATAGGGTAGAAGTAGCCATGTATCGAGGAAGGTCTTTAGTTGGACTCTGACAGTGTAGAGTCTCTTCTCAAGATGAGAAGAGGGAGAGAGGGTAGGGTGTTATGAGCTCGTACTCATCAGCATAGAATATGTATGAGTTTTGTAATGTAAGAGTGGAAGAACAAAAGTTCTTGAGTTTATAGCCCTAAAAGGGTACCTGTTATGGTGTTGTGTTTCACATCTCCTGTTGGAAAAATTCACCTTCTCCCTAGTTTGGTTCAATGTCGAACCTGTTGTGCAAACACAGAATGGGAGTGAATGTTTGATTCTATTTTCATGTTATGATTGGTTGTCTCCTAGTCAGTTTTTGTTCTCTCCATGATCACCTTGATGTATTGTAGAATTTGTAATGGATCCCTTGTTAAGGGTCAAGAAGGAAATTCAAAATTGTTAATAGATTTCAAATCTGTTGGGAGATTTCTCCTCGGGATAATGATTATGTTGTAATAATGTGGTTGTAAACTTATTGTGGATATGACTATGATCTCAGGTTTTCTTCCCTGGTTCTTTCCTAAGGGAGTCCTTGAATCAGATGATTAATTTTTTTTTTTTTTTAAATGTTCCTTTCATATGGTATTTTATATGATTTAAATGTGTATGCATATGTTCAAAGACTAATTAGTAGAAATGATGTCACTTAAGTTTTGCAATTTTTATTTCAACATGGAATAGAGGATATGCAAGTCATACGATTGGTGTATCATTTTGTGTTTTCAAAGTTATTGAGAAGAAAAATATTCATTTCTAAGTGCATCAATATAGATCAACACATTACACTATTAATAGTCCTAGGATATTCTACCTTGGATATGATTAATTGTTTAATAGACACATTGATAAATAGTTAGATTTAAAAATAAGTTGGAATGCATGCTTCTTACCTCTCAAGTTGCCCTTTTCTATTGGTCCAAATATTATCACTAAAAAAGTTGGAATTAAAACTATGTAACTTTCCCTCTTTAGAAATTTTTGAAAAAAAAATATACTCAGAAAAAAAGCCTCTACAGGATGCTGATTTATACATGAAAGCTTTTGCAATTCAAATAAATCATAAGGAATATTCCTATAAGATCCCCTTAAATATCTTGGATATTAAAAAAAAAGAAAACAAATAGTAGTTATGATATTCAACTATAATTAAAATATCTTTAAAAGGTAATAAGTAAATTTTAAAAATAAATAAATTCACAGAAACCTTTTTCTCCATCCTTACCCACTCCTTATTCTCACCTAAAAAACTTTCTAAACTTAATGATGACTACACACAAGGTTACCAAGAAAATAGGGGGCAAGCAAGTCAAAAAAATTAATTAAATGCATGTCCTTTTTCCCCCCATGCGAACTTCCCATTTTCCCATTTTGGACAGCAAACTCCACTTCCCCATGCCAATGATGTGATACATCTATCCTTGGAGTAGAGGAAAAAATACGATTTTTAATGTGGAAACTGCCCCCCCGTCGCACCCCCCCCCCCCCAAATTTGATTTGGTGAATGCAGCTCTATTTTAATTTGTTGTAAATTAGCACATCACATCCACCATGTACGAAATCAGCACCTTTTTTTCCTTGATAAGTGTGCAAAATTTTTGGTAGAAGTGTAAAGGGTGGTGGCCAAGTGGCCTTAGGGGCTACATTACTAGGATTTTAATTTTGTATTTAGTTTTATTAAGTTAGATTTTAGTATAGTTAAAGTGTTGGTTAGTAATGTTAGTAAGGAATTAAATTGTGTAAGAATTTCATACATTTTGGAATTTATTATTAAAAGTTGTGGTTAACATAATTTGTGTTAGAATTAATTTGAGAAGTATAAATTTTAGTTTGTAATTGTTCATTTAAAACTTAGTATTAGCTAGAGTGTAGTTCGTATTGGTTAACATTTTTATTATTGAGTTAGTTAGGATTAGTTGTACTAGTAGAGTAAGTTAATTATTAGTTTTAGTTAGTTGTATTATTTATTAATTAGTTAACTTAAGTTTTAGATTTAGTTAGTCCTTGTAAGTTTTGATGTTAGTGATTTTTTATTATTTTGGTAGGTTAGTGTAAATTAGAAATTATCAACCTTAGTTTTACTATTATTTTTTATTAATGAAGTTAAGTATTAGAATTTTTTTTAGTAATGTTAGTGATAAAGTTCATTTTATTCTTACTTTTAGTTTTTAGTTTGTAATTTTAGCAATTACCTAGTTTTATTTTCTAAGCAATTTAATTATTATGTAATTTAAAATATGAATAAAATTGCAATAATTAAATATTAGATGTATTGTAGGTTTAAGTTAAGCTAGTTGTTTTAATATAATTTGTTTAAAGAACTAAATTTAGAATCATTGTGTTAGTGATTAGTGCTTGTTAATTTGAATTTTAGTATTTGTTAAAGTTAATAGTAGAGATTAGTGAATTAGTTTATTTTAATGTTAGTGGTTATATTGTGCTTAGATTGAAAGTTAGTGTTGTATTTTTAAAATGTTTTTGATTAGTACATATTATTAAACTGACTTAAACTATTGGATAAAACTTTAAGTGTTATATATATATATATATATATATATATATATATATATATATATATATATATATATATATATATATATATATATATATATATATATATATATATATATATATATATATATATATATATATATATATATATATATGTATGTATGTATGTATGTATAGTTGTTTAGTATTACGTGTTTAGGATGATTTGATTATTTATTTTATTTATAATATATTACTTTATAATTAAAGAATAATAATGAAGAAAAATGTCGAAATAAATTTAATAACGAATGCTCAAGTTTAGCAATCTAGTCCTACACATTGATTTCAAACCTAATTGGAATGGTCAAGGTATTGATAGGAAAACCTATTGTTGTCTTGCAACGTACCTATGTATTAACTAAATTAAACCCCTCATTAGCTAAGTGGTGTTATTAATCTTTAAAAAAAAAATTATGTGCATTTTTACCCTCATATTTTGGGCATGCCTTTTTAGTATCAGAGCCTAGTTTCGTGACACTTGGGCAATAATGGGTCCATGATAAATGTGGACATTTAAATTTTACTATACAAAGCAGGGATTTCCCTTTGCAAAAATTTGATAAGTAAATGTATTCATTCTAAACTGTGCCACTGATTATTAAACCTAAGTAAAATTTGAACTGGTATTAACAAATGTAAATGGTTAAGCATATCAAATAACTCAATCTTAATGACTTAAAATGAATGTTTAGATGCAAGAATGTTATGTTAAAGTATATTATGATCTCATTGAGAAATCAAAATTATATTGAACACAATCACCTTGAGGGAAAACTAAATTAAAAACCCTAAAACAACTTTGAATTATGAAAGTGGAAATGATCATAAAACCTAGAAGTCAAAGAGAAAGTGTTTCTTAGCATCATAGTGGAAGTTAGATTTTGTCTAACCCAGTCACTCATGGAAGCATTGTAGTTATATCAAGTACAAAGGAAATCTGGTAAACTACTATTGTTTTAAACTTTTTAAACATGAGTAAAAGAAACCTACGATCTTCATAATCTAATTTTGTATCTTTGGATTAAAATATTGAATAGATAAAATGAATGGTCAATAAATAGGAAGGTAACACTTGAAGAGTATATCACATTACCAAGTTATTGGGATACCTCTAACCTACTAAGGATTTAAAATATATTGTTCCAAGTAATCCTTGGAAAACAAACAAGAGCTAAAATTGAATCTGCAAGTAACCTTTGGAACCTTGAATGATAGGATTACATGTGAGAAGCTATTCAACAAGAAATAGTTAGTAAGGAATGTACAAAGAAAGAGAGTATCTCAACCTACTATGAGGAATAAATCCCTAATCAAGGAATGAATCTATCTCAATATGGTGCTAAGAATGAAATTAAATGGTGACAAGTTGTAGCATATAGTATTGAATTAGTAAGATGAGAAGATGTAAACTTTTAAGTTAGGGTTATGTGAGTCTATTATGTTGGTAGGCTTATTCTATAAGCATGAGTAATACTAAATTCTAAACTATCAAGTCAGTGCTCGTAGACTCTGGTATTGAAATTATTGGATCAATTATAACCCTACAATTTAGAGAAAGTAAAGTCATAATGAGGTCATCAAACTAGTATGAACTAAAGGTTTAGGTATTAGAGTTAAGTAATAAGTGGATTCTAAGCCACAAGGCATGTTAAGAATGATGATGATGACCTATATCAATAGCAAGGAGATAGTTGTGAGAGTGAATTAGTAAACATTGACATTGTATAAGTAAACATTGAAGACATCTTAATAATGGTTTTATACCTAAGTAGTTTCAAACCTACAACCTAAGAAAGTATTCATAAGTCACTTATGACTAGGAAATGTGAAGTATGGATTATTGATAAGAACAGTAGCATTATCATACCAATTTGGTGAGATTGATAACACAACTTCAACCAATATATTGTGGTGAATTTGAACTAAGAAATATTATGGGTATGTGCCCCATTATGCAATTATAGTGAATCAAGGATAAGAGATTTGATATTGTAACTATAACTCAAATACAACTCTACTGATATTGAAGTTTCCCACATGTTTAGATTCTTTGAAAGGAAACCAATTTGACAATAAGAGGATTGAAGGGGACTTGCATTAGTATCCTCATAGTTGCACTTTTGAGTGAGTTTTGATCAACCCAAACCCCTTAGTATAGTAAACCCTAATCATAGGGTAATGTTGTTAAAGTGAGCTATGTAGTTAGTAGGTGGGATCAATCAAAATTTGATGACATGGTCTTTAGACCACCATCCAATTTCAATTCAACATCCTTGCAATGTATTTGGAAGATCTAAGATTCTTCATTTTTCTCAATGACCCTAGAGTGGCCGCATTATGTCAAAAATTTAAATTTTTTGAGTAATTGAATTTATTTCCTTATTTGTCTAATTTTAGATATTGGTATTTTTAATAATGTTTCTTTTTTGTCAAACAATGTGATGTGGGGCTATTTAGCCAACTGTATTAATGATGATTCTATTTTTCCTCTAGGTCATGTCTTCACTTCTTGATTTAAAATTTTACAATTATGGCCACTCTTTATTTCTTTTATTTTTAGATGTTTGTGTTGGATTTTTCATCCTTGATGATTGAATTTAAATTTTGAGGCACTGTCTTGTGAATTTTATTGGCAAAGTGACATATGATGAGCCTACCAAAAGGGATTCCTGACGATTAAGTGCATGCTTAACATTATAGTTTGGGGTTATTAGTGAGAGTATTCATGCCCCACCCTCTCCCAGGACTTTAAGAATAGGACTAGTGTTATTTGTTGACTGTTATGAGTAATGAAATTGCACCACAACATAAATTTGGTTAATGTTATGGGTTAACCAAAAGGACTTCTAGATGGAAAGGTGCATGTGTAGTGACAAACTCATTGAGTATCCTATCAAGAATTAGTGCATTGTGGAAACTCTAAAGGGAAAGTATTTAACCTTGAATAAAGGGACAAGTTGCTTAATATGAAACTTCATTTGAGGGAGTCTCATACAACTATTACTCTATGAGTGGGTATGTGGAATTTGGAATACCTTAGTTTGTTATTATTATTAGAGATTTTATAAGTATTTTATTGATGCAGGAGCATCCAGAGGTATAAGGGCAATCCTGTGTCACCCAAAAAAATATACTTAGACTTAGTTTTTGTTTCATGTGTTTTCATTTTTGGATACCCATTTGGGTCAAATAAAGGTTCCAACTCTCACAGTTCCACTATCAGTGATCGTGTAAATCCAAAAAAATAGGAGTATGTAATTGAGCCATCATTTTGGTGAACTAGGAGGTGTAAATTGGCTAGATGAATGTAATTGTAATTTAGAGCATTCCAAAAAAAAGAATCAGGTCAAAAGGCCCCATGGTTTGAAAGTTATGGCAGTTTTTTTGGGTTTTGGAGACATCCTAAGAATGCTTCAAAGTCAGGTTAGGGGCATTAAATGACCTCAAAAAGGGATAAAAATGGGGAATGAGTGGAGCTTGTCCATAGGGCTATAGATAACTTTGAGAGCTTTCCAAAAATGTAAATGGTTCATCAATCAGAGCTACGGTTCAAAAGTTATGCCTCCCGGAAGTTTGGTTACCGTTTCTGGATTCTTCTAGATTTGGGTCGACTTCTAACGCAGCTTCTGGAACCTTCTATTTGGTTAGTGGATTCCTACTAGCACTTTCTAGAATGTACTCCTAGTCCTTAACCCTTTGGGGTCTATTTAAGGAGATTTTTGGCATTGTAAAGGCAGTTTGGAGTGGAGTTTGAGAGGAGGTACAGAAAGGAGAAATTATCTCCACATTTATGCTATTGTAAGCCCTTAGGGCATGTTTTGAAGTTTATTTTCTCTATACTGAATGAACTAGCTTATTTTTCAGTTAATACAATTTCCCCTTTTTCTGTTGTGTGCATTCTGTTCTTGGGTTGTGTCCCCATCAAGTGGTATCGGAGCTAGTTTTCCTAAGTGTGTAGATAGAGCGCCAACTGTGAGGTAGTTTGCACGAAGACTATGTGGTTGTGGGTTTGAGTTAAGAAGATGCCTCCATGAAGAGAGCATGGCAGAAGGGCCAGAGCTATTAGTCCTAAGGAGGTTAGAGCCCTCCAAAGGTAGGTACAAGCATTGCAGGAGGAGCTCCATAGAGGAACAATTGTGGCCGCAGGTGATGAAAGTGAAGATGACAACGAAGAAGATGAAATTGGACCAGAAGGGGAATTTGATAGGGAAATTCTAAATCATGCAGAGGAAAGGCTTTTTAGGGCCATTACTAAGTTTGGGAAAAGACCTACAATTGAAGTGGGTGTATTTTCAAGAAATCTGAAACTAGATGAGTTGTTCGATTGGATCAATGAACTAGAAGAATACTTTGAGTATGAGGATATCAGGGACCCAGATAGGGTTAAGTTTTCAAAGGCCATGCCAAAATTTGGTGGCAAGAGGTCCAATTGGAAAGAAACAGAAGAGGAAAGGAGAAGATCACAAGGTGGGATCGTATGGTGGACAAATTGAAGAAGCAGTTCATTCCTATGGACTACGAGCTTGATTTGTTTAAGAAGATGCATGGGTTAAAGCAAGCAGGAAGATCAGTCCAAGAATATACTGAGGAATTTTACCGACTCTTGATTAGAGTGAGGTATGTATAAGCAAATAAAGAGAAGGTTGCTCATTATATCAGTGGGTTGCGACCTAGCATCCAGGAGGAATTAAGTCTGGTAAGAATGATCAGCGTTGAAGACGCATACTAGTTTGCCCTACGAGTTGAAGATAAGTTGAATAAAAGGTTTGAAGGAAGACAAAGAGGGCACAGTCAAGGAGGAAGGGGAAGTGGTAGATCATCTGGAGGCTGCAATGAAACCCAAAAGAAAAATGAAGATGTGGGTACTAGCAAGAACCAGAGGAATGAGGGTTTCAACCGCTCCCATGATCAAGACTTTGGAAATTAGAGAGAAAGAGGTAGAGGACATGGACAAGGAAGAGGCAGCTTCTATGGTACCTATTTCCATTGCAATGAAGAAGGTCATTGTACCTTTGAATGCCCTTAATGAAAAGGAAGGATAGATAGGAGAGCTAAGGGCCAAGCTAGGGTTGCTCATGTGGATGAAGATGCACAATCATCACATTTAGAGGATGCAGAAAGAGGAGAGACCTTGGTAAATGAAAGAGTCCTACTAAGTGGTGAGATTGAACCAGGACAATGGAGGAGTCTATTCTATACCAGATGCAAGTGTGAGGATAAATGTTGTGACGTGATCATTGATGGTGGTAGCACTGATAACTTGGTATCAGAAGAGATGGTCTCTAAGCTTAAGCTCAAGAGGGAGAAACATCCCCAACTCTATCGGATTGCTTGGGTAAAAGATGATCATAAGGTCCTGGTAAGTGAACAATGTTTAGTGAAATTCAAAATTGGGAGTTACCATGATGAAGTTCTTTGTGATGTTATTTCAATGGATGTTTGCCATCTATTATTGGGTAGACCATGGCAGTTTGATAGACATGCAGTACATGATGGACATGCAAACACATACTCTCTGACAAAGGATGGAGTTCGCCACAAATTGAAGCCCATGAAAAAGGAAGGTGAAAAGGTATGTAGCAGTGCTAGGATTTGTCTTGTTGATGAAAGGAAGTTTTTAGATGGCATGAAACATCAGCATATGTGCTATTCTTTGATTCCTAGGAAAGATAAAGAAGGTAGTAGTGAAATAGCACTTGAAGTTTCAGATTTACTAGGGGAGTTTAGAGATATTATCTTTGATATTGTTCCAAATGGATTGCCACCAGTAAGGCAAATCAATCATCAGATAGATCTGAATCCAAGAGCTAGTTTTCCTAACAAGGCTTCTCACAAGATGACTCCTACTGAAATAGAGGAGCTAAATAGATAGGTTCAGGAGCTATTGAGGAAGGGCTTGATTCGAGAGAGCCTGAGTCCATGTGTAGTAACTGTAGTACTCGCACCAAAGAAGGATGGAGAGTGGAGGATGTGTACAGATTCTTGAGCTATAAATAGGATAACCATCAACTACCAATTTCCTTTGCCAAGGATGGATGATCTTATGGACTGCTTGAGTGGAGCTCAGTACTTCACAAAGATAGATCTCAAGAGTGGTTATCACCAGATACAGATTCAAGAAGGAGATGAGTGGAAAATAGCCTTCAAGACCAAGGAGGGTCTTTATGAGTGGTTAGTCATGCCCTTTGGATTGATGAATGCCCCAAGCACCTTCATGCGGCTCATGAATGAGGTACTTAAGAAGTTTTTGGGAAAATTTGTTATTGTCTATTTGGATGATATTTTAATTTTTAGCAAGACTTTGGAAGAACATTTATTGCATATTCGTAGTGTCCTTGAAAGGCTAAGGGAAGAGAACCTATTAATTAATCTAAAGAAGTGTAACTTTGCAAAAAGGGAGTTAGTCTATTTGGGGTTTGTTATATCACCCGAAGGTCTCAAAATGGATCTGAAGAAGGTTAAAACCATCTTAGAATGGCCTACTCCAAGGTCTGCTATAGAGGTAAGATCATTTCATGGTTTGGTTAGTTTTTATAGGAAGTTTATTAAGAATTTCAGTGGCATATGTGCACCCCTAACTGATACAATAAGAGGGGATAGAAAAGAGTTCAAATGGACTGCAGCAGCTGCAAGAAGTTTTGAATTGCTGAAGAAGAAGGTAATAGAACAACCTGTGTTGGCACTTCCAGATTTTAGAAAGGTTTTCCAGGTGGATTGTGATGCCAGTGGCAGTGCTATTGGGGCTATATTAAGCCAAGAAGGTAAGCCTACTGCATATTTTAGTGAAAAATTGAATGATGCAAAGAAGAAGTATTCTGTTTATGATCAAGAGTTCTATGCAATAGTTCAGGCCTTAAAGAAATGGAGGCATTATTTATTGCCAAATGAATTTGTTTTGTATACTGATCATTAGACATTACAGTACCTAAATAGCCAAGGTAAATTGAATCAGAGGCATATGAAGTGGGTAGAGTTCTTGCAGAGTTATACATTTTTGTTGAAGCATAGAAGTGGAAAATCTAACAGGGTTGCAGATGCACTAAGTAGGAGACAATTGTTGCTTACAGTAATGTAGGTTGAAGTAGTTGGGTTTGATGAACTCAAGAATTTGTACCTTGAGGATCCTGATTTTGCTGAAGCATGGAAAGCTTGTAAAGAACCTGTTGCTATAGATAGAACCAAGTGGTTAGACTATTTGATTTAGGATGGCATGTTGTTCAAGGGTAGTCAATTGTGCATTCCAAGGAGTTCCATGAGGGAAAATCTGATTAAGGAGAAACAAATGGAGGGATGGTAGGACATTTTGGTCGAGATAAGACCATTTCCATTCTGAGAGAACATTATTTTTGGCCTCAAATGTCACAGGATGTGAAAAGGTTTGTACAGAGTTGTCAAGTTTGTCAAGTTGCTAAGGGATTTAGCCACAATATTGGACTATATCAGCCATTTCCTGTTCCATCAAATCCATGGGAGGACATAAGTATGGATTTTGTTCTTGGATTGCTGAGGAAACAAAGGGGTAATGACTTAGTATTCATGGTAGTTGATAGGTTCTCCAAAATGGCACATTTCATTCCATGCCACAAAACTCATGATGCTGTCCATATTGCAGACTTGTTTTTCAAAGAGGTGGTAAGACTACATGGTCTCCCAAGGAGTATAGTTTCTGACAGAGATACTAAATTTTTGGGGTATTTCTGGAGGACATTGTGGAAGAAGTTGAGAACATACCTAAAATTCAGTTCCATGCATCACCCGCAGACTGACGGCCAAACAGAAGTGGTAAATAGAAGTCTGGACAATTTGTTGAGATGTTTAGTTGGGGATAAGCCCAAGGGATCGGATTTGATTCTATCATAAGCAGAGTTTGCTTATAATAACTCTGTAAATAGGAGTACTGGAAAAACACCATTCCAAATTGTATATGGGAGTAGCCCAAGGACTGCACCAGAGCTGAGGAAGATAGAACAAGGGGAGAGTACAAGTGCTGAAGCTGAGGAATTCGCTAAACATATCAAGCGTCTACATGAGGAGGTTCAGGTACACATTACCAAGATGAATCAAGAGTATAAAGCTAGGGCTGATCAAAGGAGAAGACATAAGGAATTCCAAGTAGGGGATCTAGTCATGGTGCACTTACGAAAAGAAAGATTTCCAGCTGGTACTTACAACAAGTTGAAAATGAAGAAATTTGGCCCTTGCAAAATTTTGAAGAAACATGACTCAGGAAATGCATATGAAGTGGAGCTGCTAGATGGTATTCACATTTCTCCCATTTTCAACATTGCAGATTTAACAGAGTATCATGATGATGGTGCAGATGAGGAGCTAGTGTTAGAGCCATGTCCAATTCCTACTTCTAAGAAGGAGGAGATAGAAGACATTCAAGATCATCGTGTGGGTAGGAGTACCAAAAATAGGCAGTATGAAGAGTATTTGGTCAAATGGAAAGGATGACCAATCGAGGACTCAATTTGGATTTCAGCAGCTGAGGTTTCCCATTTGAGATTTCCTCTACCATTCATGAAGTGACAGGGTCACTTTTCAATCTACCCTGGGTGTCTGATGCAGAAGCATCCAGAGGTATAAGGGCAATCCTGTGTCACCCAAAAAATATACTTAGACTTAGTTTCTGTTTCATGTGTTTTCATTTTTGGATACCGATTTGGGTCAAATAAAGGTTCCAACTCTCACAGTTCCACTATCAGTGATTGTGTAAATCCCGAAAAAATAGGAGTATATAATTGAGCCATCATTTTGGTGAACTAGGAGGTGTAAATTGGCTAGATGAATGTAATTTTAATTTAGAGCATTCCAGAAAAAGAATCAGGTCAAAAGGCCCCATGGTTTGAAAGTTATGGTGGTTTTTCGGGTTTTGGAGACCTCCTAAGAATGCTTCAAAGTCAGGTTAGGGGCATTAAATGACCTCAAAAAGGGTAAAAAATGGGAGACGAGTGAAGCTTGTCTACAGGGCTATAGAGTGCTTTGAGAGCTTTTTGAAAATGCAAATGGTTCGTCGATTAGAGCTATGATTCAAAAGTTATGCCTCCCAAAAGTTTGGTTACCGTTTCTAGATTCTTCTAGATTTGTGTTGACTTCTAATGCAGCTTCTGGAACCTTCTATTTGGTTGGTGGATGCCTACTAGCACTTTCTAGAATGTACTCCTAGTCTTTAACCCTCTGGGGTCTATTTAAGGAGATTTTTGGCATTGTAAAGGAAGTTCGGAGTGGAGTTTGAGAGGAGGTATGGAAAGGAGAAATTATCTCCACATTTATGCTATTGTAATCCCTTAGGGCATGTTTTGAAGTTTATTTTCTCTGTACTGAATGTACTAGCTTATTTTTTAGTTAATACAATTTCCCCTTTTTCTGTTGTGTCCATTCTATTCTTGGGTTGTGTCCCCATCATTTATAAAAGATTAGAATGTTTTTTATATATGAACAACATGTTTTAAGGAATAATTGACCCTAGAAATTGTAACCACGTTAGAGTTTTGGATTGAACTTCTCTTTTAACAATGGATAGGTTATCATCCCTATGTATGTATGTGAGTCATTTTCATTCTTTAAAATATGAGTAAATTTTGGATTAAGTCTAGACAAGGTCTAGCATAGGATGAACATTTTAGTTGTGCAACTTCTAGGAGGAAGTCAAAGGCTAGTGGGGGAGAATGTGAGGTCCTTCCTCACATATACTTATTAAATATGAATTTCTCTATTAAATTTATTATAGGAGATTTGAATAGATATGAAGTAATGTTTTATGTTGTGAATGTCCTAATGAAATTAAGAGAAGTTGATACATCCGTGTTTTAATACTTAGTGATTTGAGAATTGCTACATTATCTTGACCAATTAAATATTTAAATTTTAATAAAAATGGTACAAGGCATTTTCACCTTATGATAAGGGTGTTGATTTTGATACATTGATGATTAAGTTTTATGCTTCAAATAGTTCAGTATTCTTTAATTGGTGATGTTATGATGTTTAGGTATATGCATGCCTAACAAAGATTACACTAGTACTTAATCTAAATTAATGAATAAGTTATATGTTATATTTATTATGTGATTATTGATAATTAAATGCGAATAGAAATGAATTAAATAGTTAGTTATATGAAAGATTCATGTTTTAATTTATCTGATTTCCTTGATAAGTTTTATATATATATATATATATATATATATATATATATGTATATATATATATATATATATGTATATGTATATATATATATATATATATATATATATATATATATATATATATATATATATATATATATATATATATATATGTATGTATGTATGTATGTATGTATATATATGTATATATATGTATATATATATATATATATATATATATATGTATGTATGTATGTATATATATGTATGTATATATATATGTATGTATGTATATATATGTATGTATGTATGTATGTATATATATATATGAAAGATTCATGTTTTAATTTATCTGATTTCTTTCAGAAATTATATATACGTATGTATGTATGTATATACATACATACATATATATATACATACATATATATATATACATACATACATATATATGTATATACATATATACATATATATACATATATATATGTATGTATATATATATACACACATACATACATATATATACATATACATACATACATACATACATACATACATATATATAGCTATTGATGTATGCAATGAGTGTGCAACATATTTTAGCTAGAAAATCTAATGGAGAAATGGAACTGAACCCTATGTACCATTTGTGGAAACTAGGGTTGAGTCTAACAAAAGATGCAAATCCCATTGTTCATATTTTATATGTATCTTAGATTGAATGGATGTATCATTTTGTAATCTTTAAGTGTTAATGTTTGGTAACAAGTGATTTTTCAATGTCGCTTGACACTCGTGAATTATATGCATTCTAGCATGATAGTTAGGGTTAACCAAGTAACCTAAAGATCCAAGTTGGACAAGATTAGTGACCTTTTTGATAAATAGTTAGTAATAAAGATTAAGTACCCTAATCAAGATTAGTGAGTAATCTACATTTTTTTTGAAGGTTGTTAGAAAGTCCTAAAAATTCTTAGCTTTTGATAGGTCCCTAATTAACCCTAAAGGCCAAAAATCATGAAATCTAAGTACTGAAGGGGTATGGGTATGGGTTGGAGGTATTTCCCACCCCCCTAGCCACTTTTTTTGACTTTTATGGTCACTCAAAAACCCCATTTTTTCTTTATTGTGAAAATTGAATGTTTTCATCATGGGTTGGATAACTTTAACTCCACCTTGAGGTTAGCCTATGTCTAGTTGAGTTAGAAGACTTTAAAACTTTTAGGCAAATTGGGGAGTTATTGCATTTTGAGAGTTGGTTGAGTTAGTGTCTTATTTAGAGGCAAATTTGAGAGGGTTTGAGTGTTCACCCAACCTCTAGTTTTAGAGTAGAATTTAGAATTGAAGGAGAAGGAGAGGAAAGAAAGCTCATCTCAAATTTGTTCATTTTCCATAACCCAATTTTGAAGGGAGGAATACTTCACCTCATTTTGTTCATGTTGTGTTTCATGTTTTAGTTTTATTCCATATGTATGTTCGTGTGTGTGTTGAGTATGTTTGGGAGGGATTGAAATAGGTTTTCTTGAATGGTTTTTCTTTGAATTTTGCTTTGATTTTCAAAGGGATTGTATGGGTTGTATTAGAATTACTCACCCTCAGATAGGGAAGAAGTGGCCATGTATGGGGGAAGGTCTTTAGTTGGACTCTGACAGTGTAGAGTCTCTTCTCAGGATGAGAAGAGGGAGAGAGGGTAGGGTGTTATGGGCCCCTACTCATCAACATAGACTATGTATGAGTTTTGGAATGTAAGAATGGAAGAATGGAAGTTCTTGAGTTTATAGCCCTAAAAGGGCACCTGTTATGGTGTTGTGTCTAACATCTCCTGTTGGAAAAACCCACCTTCTCCCTAGTTTGGTTCAATATCGAACCTACTAAGCAAACCTAGAATGGGAGTGAATATTTGATTCTATTTTCATGTTATGATTGGTTGTCTCCCGATCAGTTTTTGTTCTCTCCATGATCACTGTGATGTATTGCAAAATTCATAATGGATCCCTTGTTAAGGGCCAAAAGGGAAATTCAAAATTGTTAATGGATTTCAAATCTGTTGGTAGATTTCTCTTCGGGATAATGATTCTGTTGTAATAATGTGATTGTAAACTTATTGTAGATACGACTATGATCTTAGGTTTTCTTCCCTGGTTCTTTCCCAAGGGAGTTCTTGAATCAAATGATTAAAATCAAAAAATAAATTAAAAAATGTTTCTTTCATATGGTATTTTCTATGATTTAAATCTGTACGCATATGTTCAAATACTAATTAGTAGAAATGATGTTACTTAAGTTTTGCAATTTTTATTTCAACATGGAATAGAGGAAATGCAAGTCATACAATTGGTGTATCATTTTGTATTTTCGAAGTTATTGAGAAGAAAACTATTCATTTCTAAGTGCATCAATATAGATCAACACATTACACTATTAATAGTCCTAGGATATTCTGCCTTGGTTATGATTAATTGTTTAATAGACACATTGATAAATAATTACATTTAAAAATAAGTTGGAATGCATGCTTCTTATCTCTCAAGTTTCCCTTTTCTATTGGTCCAAATATCATCACTAGAAAAGTTGAAATTAAAACTATGTAACTTTGCCCCTTTAGACAATTTTGAAAAAAAAAATACTAAAAAAAAAAGCATCTACATGATGTTGGTTTATACATGAGAGCTTTTGCAATTCAAATAAATCACAAGGAATATTCCCCTAAGATCCCCTTAAATATCTTGGATATTAAAAAAAAGAAAACAAACAGTAGTTATGATATTCAACTATAATTAAAATATCTTTAAAAGGTACTAAGTAAATTTTAAAAATAAATAAATTCACACAAACCTTTTTGTCGATCCTTACCCACTCCTTATTCTCACCTAACAAACTTTCTAAACTTAATGGTGACTAGCACAATGTTACCAAGAAAATAGGGGGCAAGAAAGTCAAAAGAATTAATTAAATGCATGTCCTTTTTCCCCCCATGTGAACTTCCAATCTTCCCATTTTGGACAGCAAACTCCACTTCCCCATACCAATGATGTGACATATCTATCCTTGGAGTAGAGGATAAAATGGTAGTTTTAACATGGAAAACTCCCCCCCCCCCCCCCCCCCTCTATTTTGATTTGTTACAAATTTGCACATGACCTCCACCATGTAGGAAATCAGTGCCTTGTTTCCCTTGATCAGCGTGCAAAGGTTTTGGTAGAAGTGAAAAGGGTGGTGGCCAAGTGGCCTTAGGGGCTAGGTTAGTAGGATTTTAATTTTGTGTTTAGTTTTATTAAGTTAGATTTTAGTATAGTTAAAGTGCTGGTTAGTAATGTTAGTTAGGAATAAAATTGTGTAAGAATTTCATAGATTTTGGAATTTATTATTAAAATTTGTGGTTAATGTAATTTGTGTTAAAATTAATTTGAGAAGTATAAATTTTTGTTTGTAATTTTTAATTTAAAACTTAGTATTAGCTAGAGTGTAGTTAGTATTAGTTAACATTTTTATTATTGAGTTAGTTAGGATTAGTTGTATTAGTAGTGTAAGTTAATTATTGGTTTTAGTTAATTGTATTATTTATTAATTAGTTAATTTAAGTTTTAGCTTTAGTTAATCCTTGTAATTTTTTGATGTTAGTGATTTTTTATTATTTTGGTAGGTTAGTGTAAATTAGAAATTATCAACCTTATTTTTAGTGTTATTTTTTATTAGTGAAGTTAAGTATTAGAATTTTTTTTAGTAATGTTAGTGATAAAGTTCATTTTATTTTACTTTTAGTTTTTAGTTTGTAATTTTAGCAATTACTTAGTTTTATTTTCTAAGTAATTTAATTATTATGTAATTTAAAATATGAATAAAATTGCAATAATGGAATATTAGTTGTATTGTAGGTTTAAGTTAAGCTAGTTGATTTATTTAATTCATTTAAAGAACTAAATTTAGAATCATTAAGTTAGTGATTAGTGCTTGTTAATTTGAATTTTAGTATTTATTAGAGTTAATAGTAGAGATTAGTGAATTAGTTTATTTTAATGTTAGTGGTTATATTGTGCTTAGATTGAAAGTTAGTGTTGTTGTAATTTTAAAATGTTTTTGATTAGTACAAATTATTAAATTGAGTTAGACTATTGGATAAAACTTTAAGTGTTGAATATATATATATATATATATAGTTTTTTAGTATTACGTGTTTATGATGATTTGATTATTTATTTTATTTATAATATATTACTTTATAATTAAAGAATAATAACGAAGCAAATTTTTTAAAAAATGTAATAACGAATGCTCAGGTTTAATGATCTAGTCCTACACATTGATTTTAAACCTAATTGGAATTGTCAATGTATTGATAGGAAAACATGTTGTTGTCTTGCAATGTACCTATGTCTTAATTGAATTAAACCCCTCATCAGCTAAGTGGTGTTATTAATCTTTAAAAAAAAAATTTACATGTATTTTTGCCCTCGTATTTTTGCCACAAAAAGCTTCTACTATGGACTGTGAGGTACAACTTTTCTTTTTACTAGTCCATGTAATCAATCTTCATTCCAAGAAAAGTGCTCCTCCACTAGTGCTTTTTCTGTCATCAATATTGCCTCCCTAGTCTACATTAGTGTAGGCTCTTAGTTCAAACTTTTCACTCCTCTTGTAGTACAAACCAAAGTCATTAGTTCCTTTTAAGTACCTCAGTATTCTCTTTACTACCATTAGATGACTTTCTCTTGGATTTGCAAAAAAGCTTGCCACTATTCCAATAGCTAATGCAATGTCTGGTGTACTATGTACAACATATTGCAATTTTTCAATCATTGATCTATACATTGTCTAATTCACTTTAGATGACTCATCATTCTTGGTTAACTTATGTCTTGTTACCATTAGTGTGCTAACTGGTTTTGATTCTTCTAATCCAAATGTCTTGAGTATCTCCTTGATGTATTTTGAATGGGTCACAAATATTCCATGCTTCAATTGATGTACTTTCAATCCAATAAAGAATTTGATTTCTCCAAACATTGACATTTCAAACTCATGTTTCATTTGATCAGCAAAATTTTGCATAGGATATCTTTTCCTCCAAATATTATATCATCAACAAAGATTTTTGATATCAAAATGTCTATACCTTTTTTTGCCTTGATATACAAGTTGTTGTTGCCATCTATTCTCTCAAATCCTATCTTCACAAGATATTTGTGTAGTCTCTCATACCATGCTCTAGGTGTTTGCTTTGAACCATAAAGTGCCTTATGTAGTTTGCAAACTTTATCATTGTTGTTATCATCAACAAATCCCTTTGGTTGTTCTATGTAGACTTCTTCTTCCAGTATACCATTTAGAAAAGCAAACTTCACATCCATTTGGTAAATCTTAAAACATTTGTAAGCAACATATGCAAGTAGTGTTCTTACTCCTTCCATTCTTGCAATAGGGGAAAATGTTTCCCCATAATCCAGTCCTTCTTCTTGTGCATAACCTTTTCAAACTAATCTAGCCTTGTTTCTTGTTATCTCACCATTCTCATCAAGTTTGTTTCTAAACACCCATTTGGTACCAATTAATTTCTTATCAGTTGGTCTAGGAACTAGGGTCCAAGTTTTGTTCTTCTCAATTTGGTTTATCTCTTCTTCCATATCTGTATACCACTCATCATCTTGAAGTGTATCTTTCACTATTTTGGGCTCAACCTTGCTCAAAAGACATGATTCATTTCTTAATCTATTTCTTGTCATTGGTCTAGCATCCTTGTCACCAATGATTTGATCTGTAGGGTGATGTCTCCTTACATACTTGGCTAATCTTCATTTTGTCCTTCTTTCCATGTTTGATCCTTTACCTTTAGAGTCATTTAGCTCTTCTCCATTTGGTACTTCATCATTTCTTTCATGGATATTGTTTTCAGAGTCAAAATGTGCATTTTCTTCATTCTACAACTTGGCTTTTGAATGTAGCTCGGTATTCACTAGTTGTGACTTTGCTAATACTAAAATTTGTTGTTGATTCTCAACTTGATTGGAAAAATTATCTTCAACAATAATTTCTTCATAGAAGTATACAAAATATCTATAATATTTTGATTGGTTGGAATCATCAACTTGGACTTCTGCATGCTCATCAAAATTTACATTTTCTCTCTCCACTATCTTGTAGGTGTTAGTATTCAAACACTTCTAGTAGAATATCCAAGGAATATGCCTTCACCATTTTTTGCATCAAACTTTCCATTTATAATGTCTCTAAGAATATAGCATTTACAACAAAATATTTTTAAATTTTTTACATTAGGTGAGTGACCATACCAGAGTTCAAAAGGTGTTGCATTTGTACCTTTCTTGACTTAGATTCTATTCAAAGTGTAAACAGCAATGCTTACAACTTCTCTCCAATACTTTAGAGAAAAAAATTTCTCCATCATCAAGGCTCTTACATAGTCTATCACTGACCTATTCCTTCTTTTAGCAATACCATTCTTAGGTGGAGTTCTTGGTGCTGATGTTTGTCTTTTGATGCCTTCATCATTGCAGAATATCTCAAACTCTTTTGATGTGAACTCTCCTACTTTGTCTGATCTTAGGCATTTTAGACTCTTACCTGTTTCCTTCTTGACTCTAGCCAAATACCACTTGAAAATTTGAAATGCATTAGATTTTTTCTTTAAAAACATAGCATTCATTGTCCTAGAATAGTCATCTACAAATAGCATTATGTATTTGTCACCTAGGTAGCTTTGCACTTCTATTGGACCACATAACTTCTCTCCAATACTTTAGAGAAACATTTTTCTCCATCATCAAGGTTCTTACATAGTCTATCACTGATCTATTCCTTCTTTTAGCAATACCATTCTTAGGTGGAGTTCTTGGTGTTAATGTTTGTCTTTTGATGCCTTCATCATTGCAGAATATCTCAAACTCTTTTGATGTGAACTCTCCTGCTTTGTCTGATCTTAGGCATTTTAGACTCTTACCTATTTCCTTCTTGAATCTAGCCAAATATCACTTGAACATTTGAAATGCATTAGATTTTTTCTTTAAAAACATAGCATTCATTGTCCTAGAATAGTCATCTACAAATAGCATTATGTATTTGTCACCTAGGTAGCTTTGCACTTCTATTGGACCACATAACTTCTCTCCAATACTTTAGAGAAACATTTTTCTCCATCATCAAGGTTCTTACATAGTCTATCACTGACCTATTCCTTCTTTTAGAAATACCATTCTTAGGTGGAGTTCTTGGTGCTGATGTTTGTCTTTTGATGCCTTCATCATTGCAGAATATCTCAAACTCTTTTGATGTGAACTCTCCTACTTTGTCTGATCTTAGGTATTTTAGACTCTTACCTGTTTCCTTCTTGACTCTAGCCAAATACCACTTGAACATTTGAAATGCATTAGATTTGTTCTTTAAAAACATAGCATTCATTGTCCTAGAATAGTCATCTACAAATAGCATTATGTATTTGTCACCTAGGTAGCTTTGCACTTCTATTGGACCACATAAGTTTGTATGGACTAACTCTAGTACTTCTTTGGAAGTGTATGTTTTTCTTTTGAAACTAGACTTAGTCCTCTTCCCTAGTTGACATTGTTTGCACATTGTGTTTTCAGGCTTCTTCGGTTTAGAAAAACCTCTAACCTTCTTTTTGTTGTTACTAATAAGATTGTCAAAGCTAACATGACCCAATCTTTTATACCATAACCAAACATCATCAAGTCTAACAACAAGACAATTTTCACCTCCCATATATAGGTAAAACAAATTACTTTTGTTTTGTTCACATTTTCCTATTAGATTTCCATTAGTGTCATAGATTTTGGCAATTTTGTTTCCAAATTCTACTTTGCAACCTACATTGCCTAACTGTGATACACTCAACAAATTGTAGTTCAATCCTTCAACATAGTATGCATTATCATAGGAAATTTTCTCTATAAGTTTAATTGAGCCTTTTGTTTGGATTGGAATAGAGCATCATTCCAAATCTCAGACTATTTCTATCATACTAAGTAAAGGTAATGAACTTACTTTTATCTCCTGTCATGTGATGTGAGCACACACTATCTATGATCCACTTGTCATTCCTATTCACATAGGTTACCAATGTTGTTTCTTCATCTTCATCTTCATCTAATCCATCCTTCATGGCTACATATACTACTTCATCATCATTCTCATCAAAATCTTCTTCAACAATGTAGCATCTTTTTCCTTTGTCCTTGTAATCTCTGCTATCATCTTCTATTTTGTTCTTGTACTTTTTACCTTCTTTATAGTTCTTCTTCTATGTAAACCTTGCAACAATATGTCCTACTTCATTAGAATTGAAACAAATCATAGGGAGCTTACCTTTGAATTTACCTTTGACTCTATGGAATCTTCTAGCAATTAGTGCTTCCAACTATTCCACATCTTCTTCATCTGTACTACTATCACTAGATACATGTTATCCTTTTCTAGTTTCCTCTTTGATTTCACCTCCTCAATTTCTTTCAATTTTAGCTTAACCTTGAAAGTAGATTCAAGGTTCTTAGGTCTATAGTTATCAAAGTTGGACAATTCAAATGCAGTAAGTCTTTGCACTATTCCTTGAAAGGTTAGTGTGTTTCCTTGTACAAACCTTAGCTCTTGGATGGCTAAAACTCTAATAGAATAGATAGGGAGCAAGGCTCTCAAGTATTTTCTATTGATAGTCTCTTCTTCCAATTGACCATCTGAACTTCTTATTGCACTTACCACTTCTTTCATTCTACATCCATATCGAGCAATATTCTCATCTTCCTCCATTTTCATGTCATCAAACTTTCCTCTGAGGCTTTCTCTCTTTTCTTTCTAAACATTTTGATCTCCTCCATAGATATTTGACATGGTTTTCCACATCTTGAATGCAGTGTCACATCCTTTGATGTCATCAAATTCAGCATAACTAAGTGCAGAGGCAATCTCCAACATTGCCTAATTGTGCTCCTTCCTTTTGTTCAAATCATTTGTAGAGAGGGGTCTAGCTGGGTCTACATGCTCTATTCCAATTGAGGTTTTTGCACAATCACCTATTGATCCAAGGTGTAATTTCATCAAACTCTATCATGCAACAAATTAATCTTTGTTGGGCTTGGGAACTTCTCTCTTGGACATCTTGATCTTCCTACTTCTACTATCTTGAAAGTAAATTATCAGATGGCTTTGATAAAAATTGTTATAAATTATTTAGAATAATTGAGAGGGGGTGGGGTGAATTAGTTATTCAAGGTCTAAATATCCAATTCAAAATTTTCATCAAGTAAAATGTGCCCATCAAAATTATTCATTCATCTAACCTTTAACTTTCCTATTCAACAAGTTACTGTAAATCAACATGCAAGCATAACACATAAAAATATTGACACATAACATAGTGATTTATGTGGAAATATAATTTGGAAAAAACCAATAGTAACATGCTACTCAATTCTCACTCTTCTAAAGTGATTCCCTGTGAAAGGTCTACTCTATTAAAGGCTACAACACACTATTAAATGTGACCTAGTTAAAGGATTTAACCACCTTGTTAAAAGTGGGCCTGGTTAGAGGACTTTAGAACATTCACTTGGAATTCCATCCTATTAAAAGATTTACAAATGGCTGTTAGACCAACCTAAGTCCATACGATTTCCTTTTACCCTAATTGATACAATTGCTAGAGAGTAACAATAAGGGGTTTTGACCTGAATACAACATAAAACTTAACTTGCAGATTTCAGATCACTTCTTAGCTCATAACATTGTCTAGATTTTAGTCTTTGCAAGTCTTGATAGCTTGCCCTCCTTTCAAGCTTAGTCTCCTTGAGTCTCCATGCTCAATGTATTAGTGCAATAATCTCTCTCTGACCAATTATTGAGGCAGAGTATCTGTGCTCTATTCTCCCTTCTCCTAGATGTTCTCTCCTTAATGCCCTTTAACCACTTTACAATATGGCACACCAAAAACTCTTGCTTCTTGGCATGTGACTCCTTAAATAGAAGTTTTAGAATTTCCTTTCCTGCTCAAGTCTTCCCTCCTTTAATTTCAATTCATAAGGATTAGGTAGGATTCACTAAATCTAACCCATGTTTTGTTTCTTCTAGAAGCATCGAAGAATCCTATTAAATTCACTCAAAAATGGTTTACATTGAATTCTATGCTACCAGCTCATCATCCTTATCCTCCAACTAGTTCACAAAATTCAAGGTAACAACTCTGTCAGCATAGATTTGGTGAATCTTTGACTTTTCCAATAATGCGGTAGCTCGACACTATTGAAATTCTGATGCTCAGAACATACTATGTTACTCAACATCAATTATGTTTTATTGATGCTTGGAACCTACCATGAATTCACTCAACATCCACTAAGATTTGATATTTATTCGGCCCCTTCTATATTACTCGGCACTTGAACTTCACTTGCCACACACTAGATTTTACATTTGCTCAGCTCCAACTGAGATTTTTCTAAGCTTAAACTAACTTGCTTGGCACCAACTAATAAGCTTAGTAACTTATACTTCTAATTTTTTTAAGTGTGACCAACCTCTATGTCTTTGAATATGTTACCAATACATTGTTCAACCATTGTCTTAACTGATCCTTGCACTTTATTACAAAACCATAACTCAACCTTTCCCTTAGGTGCTTTTGTTACATCTTGTTGATCAAATCCTTTTCATCAATCAACCAAGTGATAGTACTTGGATCTTATAAGCAAGTGTCATTCCTACAAATAGCAAGTTTGACATCAATGACAAAACAATGATTGAAAATATTCTATTAACAACAATCTTCCTCTTTCAATCAATCTTCTTCTCACAATGACCTTTTCAATCAGATTTCTAATAATCTCCCTCTTTGGCATTGATGGCAAACCAAACTGATCAACCATCAGACCAAACTATTCAACCAAATTATCAATATGCTAACTAGGTTAGAATAGTAAGTCAAATGCCAAGATGAAAATTGGACTGGATTACACAATTTCTTCCTCTACTATCCTGGTTTCTTTACTTCTACTTCTCCCTCTTAGCCATTGTATCCTTTTTCTATCTTTTCTTACATTATCTTCCTCTGTATGTGTTACTCACCTTCAGTTATTTAGGTTCTCCTATAGCTGTTGATCATTTTTTCTATTTCTCCCTCAATCTTCATTCTTTTTCATTCTTCTCCCTCAATTATTGATCATTTTTTGATCAATTCTTGCTATTTCTCCCTCCTTGACAATAATACCAAAGACATATTATCTTAGCATCTAAACATGTAAGTTTAGCTTTTATAGGTACTCAAATTTCTCCTTCTGTCACCTTGGTTGTGACTAATTTGGAACTTCATCACTTTAATTACTTTAGGCAAGATCCTAAAGTAAGTATCCTCTACATCAATATGCAATATTTTAACAATTAACTCATTTGATGTAGGGTAGTCTTTCTATTGCTTCAAGTAGCCTTGGCTAGGGGTATCACCCCTAACTTACCTCTAAGATACTCAAAAGAATCTTTAGGTAGAACTTTTGTGAAGATGTCAACAATTGGTTCCTTTGAGCTGACATATTCTATCTTCACTTGTTTGTGTCTTCCACCGATTCTCTTACATAGTGATACTTGATTGCAATATGCTTGGTTTTGGCATGCATTATAGGATTCTTTGATATATTGATAGCACTTTTATTATCACAATAAAGTATAATAGGCTCATTTACCTCTTCCTTCATACCTTGTAGTAGATATTTGATCCATACAATATTAGTGTAATTAATAGCAGTTGCAACATATTCAGCTTCTACTATGGACTATGAGGTACAACTTTTCTTTTTACTAGTCCATGTAATCAATCTTCTTTCAAAGAAAAGTGCTCCTCCACTAGTGCTTTTTCTATCATCAATATTGCCTCCCCAGTCTGCATCAGTGTAGACTCTTAGTTCAAACTTTTCACTTCTCTTGTAGTACAAATCAAAGTCATCAGTTCCTTTTAAGTACCTAAATATTCTCTTTACTACCATCAGATGATTTTCTCTTGGATTTGTAGAAAATCATGCCACTGTTCCAATAGCTAATGCAATATCTATTCTATTATGTACAACATAGTACAATTTTTCAATCATTGATCTATATATTGTTTGATTCACATTAGCTGACTCATCATTCTTGGAATACTTATGTCCTATTACCATTGGTGTTCTAACTGGTTTTGAGTCTTCTAATCCAAATATCTTGAGTATCTCCTTGATGTATTTTTATTGGGTCACAAATATGCCATGCTTCAATTGATGTACTTGCAATCTAATAAAGAATTTGATTTCTCCAAACATTGAAATTTCAAACTCATGTTTCATTTGATTAGCAAAATCTTTTCATAGGATATCTTTTCCTACAAATATTATATCATCAACAAAGATTTCATATATCAAAATGTCTTTACCTTTTTCTACCTTGATATACAGGTTGATGTTGTCATCTATTCTCTCAAATCTTATCTTCATAAGATATTTGTGTAGTCTCTCATACCATGCTCTAGGTGCTTGCTTCAAACCATAAAGTGCCTTATGTAGTTTGCACACCTTATCCTTGTTGTTCTCATCAACAAATCCCTCTAGTTGTTCTATGTAGACTTCTTCTTCTAGTATACCATTTAGAAAAGTAGACTTCTCATCCATTTGGTAGATGTTGAAACCTTTGTAAGAAACATACGCAAGTAGTGTTCTTACTCCTTCTGTTCTTGCAATAGGGGAAAATGTTTCCCCATAATCATGTCCTTCTTCTTGTGCATAACCTTTGCAAACTAATCTAGCCTTGTTTCTTGTTATCTCACCATTCTCATCAATTTTTTTTCTGAACACCCATTTGGTACCAATTACATTCTTATTAACTAGTCTAGTAACTAAGGTCTAGGTTTTGTTCTTCTCAATCTAGTTTATCTCTTCTTCCATAGCTTTATACCAATCATCATCTTGAAGTGCATCTTTCACTATTTTGGGATCAACCTTGCTTAGCAGACATGATTCATTTCTTAATCTATTTCTTGTCATTGGTTTGGCATCCTTGTCACTAATGATTTGATCTGCAAGGTGATGTCTCCTTACATACTTGGCTAATCTTGGTGCTGTCCTTCTTTCCATGTTTGATTGTTTAGCTTTAGAGTCGTTTTGTTCTTCTCCATATAGTACTTCATCATTTCTTTCATGTATACTATTTTTTGAGTCAAAATGTGCATTTTCTTCATTCTACAACTTGGCTTCTAAACATAGCTTAGCATTTACTAGTTGAGACTCAGCTGATACTAAAATTTGTTGCCAATTCCCAACTTTATTGGTAATATTATCTTCAACAACCATTCCTTTCTAGAAGTATACAAAAGATCTATAATCTTCCAATTGCTTGGAATCATCAACTTGGACTTCT
Organism: Cupressus sempervirens; assembly: GCA_028749045.1. NCBI lineage: Eukaryota > Viridiplantae > Streptophyta > Pinopsida > Cupressales > Cupressaceae > Cupressus > Cupressus sempervirens. The sequence continues at coordinate 458,207,210 of CM053787.1, forward strand.
GCATGCTCATCAAAATTTACATTTGCACTCTCCACTATCTTGTTTGTGTTAGTATTCAAACACTTGCATGCTTTTCTTCTAGTTTAATATCCAAGGAATATACCTTCATCACTTTTTGCATCAAACTTTCCACTTCTAGTATCTCTAAGAATATAGTATTTACAACCAAATATTTTGAAATGTTTTACATTAGGTGAGTGACCATACCATAGTTCAAAAGGTGTTGTATTTGTACCTTTCTTAGCTTGGACTCTATTTAGAGTGTAAATAGCAATGCTTACAACTTCTCTTCAATACTTTAGAGAAAAAAAAATTTGCATCATCAAAGTTATTACATAGTCTATCACTGACCTATTCCTTCTTTCAGTAATACCATTCTAGGGTAGAGTTCTTGGTACTAATGCTTGTCTTTTGATGCCTTTGTCATTGCAGAATATCTAAAACTCTTTTGATGTATACTCTCCTCCTCTATCTGATCTTAGCCATTTCATACTCTTACTTGTTTCCTTCTCAACTCTAGCCAAATACCACTTGAACATTTTAAATGCATTAGATTTTTTCTTTAAAAACATAACAGTCATCATTCTAGAATAGTCATCTACAAATAACATTATGTATTTGTCTCCTCGGTAGCTTTTGACTTCTATTGGACCGCATAAGTCTGTATGGACTAACTCTAGTACTTCTTTGGAAGTATATGTTTTTCTTTTGAAACTAGACTTAGTCATCTTCCCTAGTTGACATTGTTTGCACATAGTGTTTTCAGGCTTCTTTAGTTTAGGCAAACCTCTGACCTTCTTGTTTTTGTTGATGCTAATTAGATTTTCAAAGTTAACATGACACAATATTTTATGCCATAACCACACATCATCAAGTCTAACAACAAGACAAGTTGCACCTTCCATATCTAGGTAAAAGAAATTACTTCTGGTTTGTTCAATTTTTCCTATAAGATTTCCATTAGTGTCATAGATTTTGGTAGTTTTGTTTCCAAATTCTACTTTGCAACCTACATTGCCTAACTTTGATACACTCAACAAATTGTAGTTCAATCCCTCAACATAGTATGCATTATAACATGAAATTTTCTCTGTAAGTGTAATTGAGCCTTTTCCTTTGATTTGACATGGAGCATCATTATCAAATCTAACACTATTTCCATCATACTGAGTAAAGGTAATAAACTTACTTTTATCTCCTATCATGTGATGTAAGCACCCACTATCCATGATCCACTTTTCATTCCTATTCACACAGGTTACCAATGTTGTTGCTTCATCTTCATCTTCATCTAATTCATCCTTCATGGCTACATAGACTACTTCATCATCATTCTCATAAAAATATTCTTCAACAATGTAGCATCTTTTGTGTTTGTCCTTGTAATCTCTGTTATAATCTTCTCTTTTGTTCTTGTACTTGTTTCATTCTTTGTAGTTCTTCTTCTATATACACCTTGCAGTAATATTTCCTACTTCATTACAATTGAAAAAAATGATAGGGAGCTTACCTTTGAATTTACCTTTGCCTCTATGGAATCTTCTAGCCAGTAGTGCTTCAAACTATTCCACATCTTCTTCATCTGTACTACTATCAATAGATGCATATTTTCCTTTTCTACTCTTATTCTTTATTTTTACCTTCTCAGCATCTTTCAATGTTAGTTTAGCCTTGAAAGTAGATTCAAGGTTCTCAAGTCTATAGTTATCATTGTTGGACAATTCAAATGTAGTAAGTCTTCCCACTATTCCTTTAAAGGTAGTTTGTTTCCTTGTACACACCTTGGCTCTTGGATGGCTAAAACTCTAATAACATAGAAAGGGAGTAGGGTTCTCAATTATTTTCTATTTACAGTCTCTTCTTTCAACTGACCACCTAGACTTCTTATTGTACTTACCACTTCTTTCATTCTAGATCAATATTGAGCAACATTCTCACCTTCCTCCATTTTCATGTCATCAAACTTTCCTCTGAGGCTTTCTCTCTTTTCTCTTTAAACATTCTAATCTCCATAGATATTTGACAGGGATTTCTACATCTCTAATGTAGTGTCACATCCTTTGATTTCATCAAATTCAGCACAACTGACTATAGAGGCAATCTCTAGCATTACCTGTTTGTGCTCCTTCCTTTTGTTCAAATCATCTATAAAGAGGGGTCCAACTGGGTCTATATGCTCTATTCCAATTGAGGTTTTTTCATAATCACCTATTGATCCAAGGTACATTTTCATTAGACTCTATCGTGCAATAAAGTTATCTTTTTTGAGCTTGGGAACTTCTCTCTTGGACATCTTGATCTTCTTGCTTCTAGTACCTTGAAACTAAACCAACAAATAGCTCTAATACCAATTGTTAGAAATTCTTTAGAATAACTAAGAGAGGGGGGGGGGGGGGGGGGGTTCAATCAATTATTTAAGGTCCAAATGTCCAATTCAAACTTTTCATCATGTAAAATGTGCCCATCAAACTTATTCATTCATCCAGGCTTTAATTTTCCTATTCAGCAAGTTACTGTAAATCAACATGCAAGCATAACACATAAAAAGATCAAAACATAACACAGTGATTTATGTGGAAACCCAATTTGGTAAAAACCACTAGTAACATGCTACTCAATTTTCACTCTTCTGAAGTGATTCCATTTGAAAGGGATGCCCCATTAAAGGCTACAACATACTGTTAAATGTGACCTAGTTAAAGGATTTAACCACCCTGTTAAAAGTGGGTTTGGTTAGAGGATCTTAGAACATTCACTTGGAATGTCACCCTATTAAAGGATTTATAAATAGTTGTTAGACCAATCTAAGTCCATAGGATTTCCTTTTACCCTAGTTGATACAATTGCTAGAGAGTAACAATAAGGGGTTTTGACTTGGTTACAACATACAACTTAACTTGTAGATTTCAAACCACTTCTTAGCTCATAACATTGCTTGGCTTTCAATCTTTACAATTCTTGATAGCTTTCCCTTCTTTCAAGCTTAGTCTCCTTGAGTCTCCATACTCAATGTACCAGTGCAATCATCTCTCTCTAACCACTTATCAAAGAAAGGTATCTGTGCTCTGTTCTCCCTTATCCTAGATGTCTTCTCCTTAACACCCTTTAACCACTTTACAATATGGTACACCAGTAGCTCTTGCTTCTTGGTCTATGAATCCTTAAATTGAAGTTCTAGAATTTCTTTTTCTACTCAATTCTTCCCTCATTTAATTTCAATTTGTAAGGATTAGGTAGGATTCATTGAATCTAACCTGTATTTTGTTTCTTCTAGAAACACCATGAAGAATCCTCTTCAACTCTCTCAAAAATTGTTTACATAGAATTTTGTGCCACCAGCTCATCATCCTTATCCTCCAATTGGTTCACAAAATTCAAGGTAATAACTCTATCGGCTTAGATTTGGTGAATCTTTGACTTTTCCAACAATGCAACATCTTGACACTATTGAAATTCTGATGCTTGGCACATACTATGTTACTTGGCACCAACTGTGTTTTACTAATGCTCAAAACCTACTTTGAATTCACCCAACATCCACTAAGATTTTCTATTTACTCAACTCGTTCTATATCACTCAACACTAGAACTTTACTCGACACCTTATGTTCACTCAGCACACACTAGATTTTACATTTTATCGGCTCCAACTGAGAATTTTCTCATCTTAAACTAACTTTCTCGGCACCAACTATTGAACTTAGTAACTTATACTTCTAATGTTTCTAAGTGTGACCAACATTTTTGTCTTTGAATAAGATACCAATACATCATTTAACCATTGTCTTAAATGATCCTTGCACTTCATTACAAAACCGTAACTCAACCTTTCCCTTAGGTGCTTTTGTTACATCTTGTTGATCAAATCCTCTTCATTAATCAACTAAGTGATAGTACTTGGATCTTATAAGAAATTTTCATTCCTACAAATAGTAGGTTTGACATCAATGACAAAACAATGATGGAAAACATTCTGTTAACAAAAATCTCCCTCTTTCAATCAATCTTCTTCTCAAAATGACCTTTTCAATTAGATTTCCAATAGATAACTCTTCTACTTATATTTTTGTTTGGTAGGATGAATATACTAAAGGTTATAAATTTTATTATCCTACTTCTAACAAACTACAAGTTGCAAGAGCTATTTATTTTGTAGAAAATGTATTTCATGATTTCTCTAATCTACAAAATGAAGAATTTAGTGGCACTAGAGTAGTACTAGAGGAGGACCTACCCATTTCTCTAAACCCTACTTCTCAAGATTCTTCTATAGATTGAGACTCTTATTCTAGTGATGAATCTACTACTACTACAAAAAATCCTAAATAGTTTCAAAGGATAATGTAAAAGATGATTATCTTACTAGAATGGGTGGACTTAATCTTAGGAGATTTAATGATTGAGACTATGCTTTAATGGCATCTATTATGCATTCTAATGTTCCGAAGTCTTTTTAACATGTTAACTCTCAACCTCATTAGTAAAAATTCATGCAAGAGGAATGCAATTCTTTAATTGCTAATAAAACTTTGGATTTAGTTCCCTTGCCTCATGGTAAGAATTTAGTTTAATATAAATGGTTATATAAAACCAAGTTAAATGCCAATAATAAAATTAGTAATTTTAAAGCTAGACTAGTTGCTAGAGGTTTTTCACAAATTGAAAGATTAGCTTACAATGAAACTTTTGCACTTCTTGTTAAGATGTCTACTATTAAACTTGTTCTTGCTTTAGCTTCTAATATGAATTGTAACATTCCTCAAATGGATGTTAAAAGTTCTTTCTTAAATGGTGATTTACATGAAGAAGTATATATGGCTCAACCACTAGGTTTTGTTAAAAAAAGGTAGTGAAATTTTGGTTTTCAAATTAAAAATATATATTTATGTTTTCAAACAATCACCTATAGAATGCTATTCCAAGATAAATTCCTTCTTTCCTTCTCAATGGTTTTCTAGAAGAAAAAAAATCCTAACTTATACATCAAACAATCATTGTTTCGCAAGACCTATTGTAAAATTAAAGAAATAGTTAGTGCTCTATTAGGTAGGAAATTGGAAGCGGGAAATATTGTGGGAGGTATTTATCCTGGTGGGAGAGAAGATCAAAATGTGAAAAATCTAGCAAACTTTGTAGGATTTATGGGTGTTGGTTCCACTAGATGTGGAGTCTAGAAACTCACTTTGAATCCTTTTCCTACAAGTCAAGTGCCTAGATAGGAACTTGAGAATTAAAAGATTCCTTGGAGAATGTGGAGGAGACCAAAGAAAGGAAAGTAGAGAGCCTATGGAAAGAGTTAGGAGATCAAAGGGCATGGTATTCCCTATTTGGTAGGAAACCTAGAGGAAAATCATCTTTCCCTTTGGTTACATTGAAATCTTGCTGGGAGAAAGGTGAGTTTAAAATCTTTATTCTAGACCCAATTGTTGGTTTCTCTATCTCTTCTATGGAGTTTACTCTTATTGGTAAATTTATGGGGGCTAGACCAGATATGGATACGTTGAAAAATATGTTAAAACAAAAATAGGTTATCCATGGTCAAGTTGATATAGCTCCTATGTTGAGTGGATTCCTTTCATTTTTTTTCAACTACAAGGAAGATATGAATATGGTCCTTTGTGGAGGACCGTGGTCATTTGGAAAAAGTACTGTCACTATAAAAAAAATGGGAGCCAAACATGGACTTATCTAATGCCTTCTTCCTAAATACCCTGATTTGGGTTAGACTTCTTGGCCTTCCTTTGGAATTCTAGCATGAGGATATCTTTAAGGGATTAGCTATTTCCTTTGTAGAACTAATTACAATGGATCATGCTATAGCTTGGAAATCTAAACTTCAGAGTGCAAGATTATATGTGAAAGTAGAAAACTTGAAACATCTCCTTGAAAAGGTGTAACTAATTTCAAAACTTGGAAAAAGGATACAAGAAATTTTATATGAAGATCTTCCAAATACCTTTTTTTCCTATGAAAAATAGGGTCATTGGTGAAAAATTTTCCTAAGAAAAGCAAGAACTATCCTAAGACTAATAAGGAGGATAAAAAGAAAGAAGAAAAAACCTAAACGAAATTTTGGAAACCTAAAGTTACTCTTGAAAAGGGTATGAAGGATAATCTGAATCTGGAAAATCAGGAAACTAGCATGATGTCAAATTATGCCTTGAAGGATAACTTGAGCAGTGAAAATTAGGAATTTGGAGTGTTGTTAGATTCTAAGTTACCTAAGAAAAATAAAGAGAATATGTTTGACATGATGAAATAATTATTCATCTACGAGAAGAATGATACAAATTGGGAAGATCTAGTAGAAATGGAGGAAATAGAGGAAGGTGAAATTCTAGCAGATAGAAGTAGAGCTATGGTGTTGGAGGAATCCCAAAATTTCTAGTCTATTGAAATCAAGAATGTTGTTTCTCAGCCTCTTGAGACACCTTTGTGCAAAGAAATTGTTCCCTTTCAAAATGATTTTGAAGTTGAGGAGGTGGACTTAGGAGGGAAGGATCTAAAATAGAAATAGAGTCAAAGGAAAAAGATATAAAAGAAAAGTAATATAGCTCCTAAAGGAGTAGAGACTCGAAATAGTAAACTGGAGCAACAATCTAAGGTGAAACTGAATGTTGGAACTTTGGAGAAACTTGGAAGGAACTCTTCTAGAAAAACTAGATAGATAGAAAGTTTACAGAATATTGTTGATGGAAGACAGGAAACTATTCTAGATTTTACCCCTAAAAAATAAACATGAAAATTATCACATGGAATATTAGGAGATTGAACAATAGTCATAGACTTGATGTTGTCAAAAATTTTGTTAGGGAGCATAAGTTGGATATTCTTTTGCTACAAGAAACAAAAATGGAGAAGCAGAGAGCTGAAAAAATAAAGTCTTTTAATCATTATTGTTTAAAGGCAGGTAGTTCAAAAGGAGCTTCAGGAGGTACTTTGATGTTATGGAAGAAATCCTACTTCTCAGGAACTGTTTTGAATGCTGGTAAACATTTCATGGTGGCTAAAATTACTAGCATTGACCATAATAATGAATGGTATATTGTCAACATCTATGCACCTAATATTAGGAATTCTAGAAAAAAGGTATGGGAAACTCTGTCTAACATAAAGAGTAAGGACTACTGTGGTAGATGGATCTTCATGTAGGATTTTAATGTCCCTCTTTATAACCATGAAAAAAAGGGGGGTAATGTGAGTCAGCTATATGGGAGACTAAATAATATGGATTTCATTAGTAAAAAGGGTTTAATGGATCTATATCTTCATGGTATAGAGTTTACCTAGAGTAACAAGAGGTTAGGTGATGATTCTATTCAGGCTTGATTGGATAGAGCTCTTATTTCTCTTGACTATACTAAAGATTTTGTATGCAAGTTAGAGGCTTTAAAAAAAATTGGGTTGGATCATTTTCCTCTAATTTTTATTGCTGATAAGGTAATATCAAAAAAATTCCTTTTAGGTTTGAAAAAATGTGGATGCAGCATCCACAGTTTGAGCATAAATTGGTTGAATGGTGGAATATAGATATTGATGGAATTGCTCTTTTTAGAATGGCTTCAAAACTAAGAAATATCAAAAAGGAGGTCAAAATTTGGCATAAAAGATATTTTGGTAATATTTTTGAGAGTAAATCAAATATCAAGGAAGAACTATAAAATATCCAAGATAAGATACATAAGGAAGGATACACTCTTGACCTTGTCAAAGAAGAAAATGAAAAATTGGTGGAGGATCATGACATTGCTACTAAAGAGGAAATTTATTAGAGGCAAAGATCTAGATCAATTTGGCTAAATGAAGGAGATAAAAATACTAGATTTTTTCACCTTTCTACTTTGAATCATAGAGTTAAAACTTGTATCTCAAATATTAAGAAAAGAAATGTTAAGATTATAGAGGAAAAGGACATCTTGGAAGAGATGGTCTCCTTTTTTTTCCACTCTAATGACATCTAACTCTAATATTGACTCCATTTACCAAGCACAACTTTTAAAGGTTATTCCATCTCTGATTACTGAAGAGAAAAATTAAATTTTAGGTGCTATTCCTAAGGAAAAGGAAATTTTTAAGTCAGTTTTTTCCTTAGGAGGGGATAAGTCTCCAAGACTGAATGGTTTTCGTATGTTCTTTTTCCAAAAGAAATGGAAAATGGTTGGAAAAGATGTATGTGATGCAGTCAAAGAATTCTTTAGGGAAAAATGTATTCTGAAGGAGATCAATTCCACTTTCCTCTACCTTATTCCTAAAAAGGTTGGGGTTGATTCTCCAGACCAATTTAAGCCTATCAGTTTGTGTAATTATTTCTATAAGATTATCTCAAAAGTCCTCACTTCTAGGCTGCTTATGGTGTTTCTATCTGTTATTTCTGATCAACAAAATGGTTTTGTCCTAGATAGGAAAATTCTTAACTCTATTATTGTTGCACATGAGAATATTCACTCTTTATCTTGTTTTGATAATCAGGGTTTTATTATGAAAATTGATATTGCAAAAGCTTATGATAGAGTGGAATGGGATTTTCATGAAAAGATTTTATTGGCCTTTGGCTTTAGTTATAGGATAGTGAGTGTAATTCTTTAGTTGATTTCTACTACCTTGATTTTTGTTCTAGTGAATGGGTGCTCCTCTAAATTCTTTAGCCCTTTTAGAGGATTGAGATAGGGAGACCCTTTATCCCCTATTCTCCTCACTATTATGGATGATTGTTTGGGGAGGTATATTGGAAAACTGGTTTTACAAGGGGATATTAAAGGTCTACAACCTTCTTCTCAACTTCTTACTTGCTAACATGGACAATTTGTTGATGACACTATTTTCATGGGGAAAGCTGAAGTCAAGGAAGCTAGAATTCATTAAAAAAACCCTTAGCTTCTGCTCTTCTACTTCAGTGCAGTTGATTAACTAGAACAAGTGCTCTTTTTTATTATTATTAATACCCTAGTTTTAAGATAGAACAAAATTGCTAAAATTCTAGGGTGCTTAATAGGTTATTTTCCTTGTATTTACCTGGGTTTCCATTTGGGACCTAATGCTCCAAATTCTTTTTGGAAGGATCTGATTAAGAAGTTTAATAAGAAAATTTCTGGTTGGAAGTGTAACCTATTGGGTCAAGCTGGTGAAATCACCCTCCTTAAAGCTTGTCTGCAAAGTATCCCTGGTTATGCTTTAAGTCTCTTCAAAATTCCAGCAAAATTTGCAGATACTATTGACAAAATCCAAAGGAATTTTCTCTTTTCTAGCACTAAGGAAAGGAAGAGAATGGCTCTAATAGCTTGGGATCAAATATGTAAGCCTATCAAGGAAGGTGGTTTGGGAATTAGGTCAGTGAAAAGTATGACTAAAGCTCTTCTTGCCAAATAGGGATGGAGAGTGTATCATGATGATAAGGAATGGAGCACTATATGGAAACATAAATACCTTATTTATTTGATTTTTTGTCCCCTCCCGATCTTTTACCCCCTTCTGCTATTTTGGGGGCTATGCAAGGAGCTAAGAACATCTTAAGCAAAGGATGGTCATGGAAAGTTAGAAATGGATAGAAGGTTAGATTCTAGGAAGATGTTTAGATCCTGGTTCATTATCTGATTGAGGAATTTGAGGATACGACCCAGATTGATAAATGTAAGAAATTGTATGGAACTTTTGTGGGACATTACTGGTATAATAACAGGTGGGTTAGCCTTGTTGATATTAATTAGGATTTTCATAATATCTAGATTATGTTGAATGCATTTTATTTGTATCCCCATAAGGAAGATAAAATGATATGGAATGGTGATGTAAGTGGTTGTTTCAAAGTTTCCTCTGTGTTCAAATCTAAGGAGAAAGATAATCACCCTTTGTGGACTAAGGCTTGGATAAAAGGTCTTGCTCCAAAAATTAATATCTTTTATCCAATTTTACTTCAGAATAAAATTCATACTTAGGAAAACCTACAAAAGGGAGGGATTAATGTGGTTAATTGGTGCAGCCTATGTAAAGAAGGTTATGAAGATAGAGATCACTTGTTCTTAAATTGTACTTATATTCAAAAAGTATGGAGTTCTATTCTCAACTTCTAGAATATTACTTGGGTCCACCAAAACAATATTGAACATTGTTTTTAGAGCTAGAATTGCCCATCGAAGGATAATGATGTTGGTTTCTTGTGGGGAATCTGGAAAGAAAAAAATAACAAAATCTTTAGAAACAAAGAAATGCCTAAGTGGGTGCTTGGTCAAAACATTGTCAGAGCAATAAAGGAAATCTTCAATTCCTAGAGAAAGTGCAATGAAGATTTCCAAATTGAAAATCCAATGAATAGTAAAGGTTCTAAAATTAAGAAAGAAGATCAAAGACTAAATACTAAGTGGAAGGCTCCTCCTATGGGATGGATTAAAGGGAATTTTGATGGTGCTGCTAAAGGAAATCCTGGCAAAGGAGGCTATGAAGGATTTTTGAGGGATCACATTGGTAATATTATATATGCTATTGCTATACCTATTGGTACTTCTACTAGTCATAAAGCTGAGGCTACTGTAACTCTTTATACAATGAGGCTAGTAGTGGAAATTGATTTTTGGTACCTCTGGATGGAAGGAGACTCCTTGAATATCATAAATATGCTTAATGGAAAATTTTTGATTACATGGTCTATTGAAGCTAGTGTAATGGAAATTAAATCCTTAATGGATAAATTTGATAAAGTATTTTTCTCTCATTCCTTCTATGAAGGAAATGTTGTGGTTGACTAGATTACTAACTAGGCTATCCAATGGGAACATAAGATGAGTTGGCATGATGACCTAAGTAGGAGTGTGGATTTGAAAGATCTAATTAATTATGATAGAACTCACACGATAGAAGGAAACATCTTCTAAGATTAGTAATTTAATGATAAGAGGAGGTGGGGTTATGGAGGATAGTATTATATTTCCTAGAAAGTACCTAAAACTGATTATCACCCCTGCTTGGCACATACGTGTTTTAATGAGTGCCTTGATTGTTTTAATGAACACCTTGGCTTTTCTCAAATCTTTACATCTCCTAGTCTACTCAACTTTGGCCTCTCATAGAACAATGAAATTTTTGGAAATGGGTGAGGAACAGAGAAAACAAGAACCAAAGAACTATAATGGAAGGCCAAAGCCTCTATTTGGTAGATTTTGGAGAAGGGTAATGTCACTACTTACCTAGAGCACCTTCATTGCTACAAACCACATGTCACAGAGGCATTCTTTAAAAATTGTATTGAAGATAGGTTTTCCATGCATGGGATTACAGTTCATTTTTCTGAAGATTTCATTGCTAAAGTCATAGGGCTTCCTAAGGAGGGCATAAAATTCAGCAAGGAAACTAGTATCTCCAATGTTGCATTTAAGAAGAGGAGGGAAAAAATTGGAAAAAAATGGTGACTTTTACGAGCTAAGACAAATAAAAGTTATTTGGCAAGACTTCCTCTATGCATCCATGAGTACTTCATTTTAGATGGTAGGGAAAAAAGAGTTCATAAATTTCATTTTGTGTTCCTGAATCATTTTTGGTATAAGGATACAATCTCATTTCTATTTTATCTAAGGCTCTCCTTACTTCAAAGCCTTCAAGCCCATAGGAAAAAATATTCCCGTATGATTTTACATGAAGGGCTAATCCTTTTAATTGAGAATTACTATAAGAGTAAGACTATTGTATCTTCCCCACCCTCTAAGAAAAAGAGGGGTTCTATTATTACAACCTATTCAAGGAAGAGTAAGGGATATGAAGGGGTTAGTGTGAGAAAGAAGAGTCTAAAGCAAGACACACCTTAGAAAAATGTAGAGGAAATTACTAATTCTGAGAATTTAGAAAAAAATGATGAAATGAATATCGAGAATGAGGAGAATATGGATATGGAAGACTTTAGTTCAAATCTAGAGGGTTACCCTAGCAGTAAAGGTGAGACTAGAAAGGATGAGACTGAGGAAAGTTATGAGACAAATATAGGGTTAGAAAATGTTGGAGAAGAGGATAAAAACTAAAGTGAGCAATCCTAGAAAGCTAGGGAGGAAAATTTGGAGGAAGATATGGGGAAGGAGAAGGATGACCTCACTGGTAAGGGTATTATGAGTGTGGAGGAAGATATGGGGAAGGAGAAGGATAACTCAATTGGTAAGGATGCAATGCTTTCTTTCCTATTCTTTCTTTCCTTCACACTACCAAGCTCAAGGTAGACTCATCTCTCCAAGGTGATTCTTGGATTTTCAATGAGTTAATGAATCTAGAAAGAAGAATGGGAAAGATGTAGTAAGACTAGGAAGTCAATCAGGGTAAGATTATTCAGTTAGAAGTTCAAGTTGGCAATATCCTAGAGAAGCTAAAGGAATATGAACATAAGCTTTGTCTTTTGATAAAAAAGAGTGGCAACAAAATGGAACAGGTCACTTCAAGCATCTGTGTGGCTACTACTAGCTTAAGTAAGAGAAATAATGAGGAAATCATGTCTCCTAGCAGGCCAAGAGAAAGAACAAGACAGATTTCAAGGAAGAAGGTGGTTGAGGCAACTGGGGGATCTACTACTGACATTATCCAAAATATTGCAGAGGTAGGCAAGGAGGTCATGAAAATGATCAACAAGATGCAATAGCTGTTGATAGTGGTTCTGGTAACTAGTCTCTAGTCTGGTGGTAGTTATGGTAACTAGTCTCTAGCCTAGATTTCTTAACTAGTTTTTGTTCCTTTTGTTCAAACTCTAGGTTCCAAGTCCTTGTAAAACTTGGTTTCATTTACTAGTCTTTTTTTGTGGTTTCAAGTCCCTATAAAACTTGGTTTTGTAACTTTTATATTGCAAGTTTCAGGTCCTCGTAAAACTTGGTTGTGCTTATTTGAATATCTTTTTCTTTTCTATTAAGGGTTTCAAGTCCCTTCAAAACCCATTTTCACTTTAATCTAAAACTTGTACATCAAACATACTCCAAATGATATTGTAATTATTATTCTCTATGTGTATGATTTGATTCTTACTTCAAGTTCAAATGTTTTAATTTTTGATATTAAGTTTCAACTTAATTAGAAATTTCAAATGATTGATTTAGGATTTTTATATTGCTTCTTAGGAATGCAAATTTGGATAACACCTAAGGATATTTTTCTTTCTCAAAGCAAGTATGCCCACGATCTTTTAGAAAAATTTAATATGAATTATTCTAATCATATTTACATTCCATGTGAATCAGGAACCAAGCTAATGGTTGTTATGAACACTTTCTTTGTTGATGAAACTTTGTATAGGAACTAGTAGGAAGTTTGAGTTATCTCACTCTCACTAGACCTAATATTGCATATAGTGTTGGTTTACTTTCAATGTTTATTTCAAAACCTCAACCAAAAAACTTTAAAGTTGCTAAAAGTAGACTAAGATATATTAGAGGAAAAACTAACATGGGATTATTTTATAATGAAAATTCTGAATTTAGTTTACAAGGTTTTGCTAATTTTGATCTAGGTAGAGATCCCAATGATGGAAGTCTACTTTTGGTTATTTCTTCTTTGTTGGTTTAGGTGGAATACCTTAGAAAGGTTAAAAAGAACATGTTTTGTTTCTCTTTTTTCAACTAAATTTGAATACAAAGCTTATACTAATGCCTCTAAAGAGGCTTTATGGCTTAGAAGGTTACTTGAAGATTTAGGTCTACTTCAACAAGTACCTACTTCATTATATTGTGACAATAAAAGTGTTATTTCCTTGGCAAAAATCTAGTTTACCATGCAAGGACCAAGAATATGTCTCTCCAACAAGCTAAAAATAAGAAAGTGGCACTTCCCTATTGCAAGGGTGAAGATCAAGTAGGTATTTTGACAAAGTCTCTCTCTAAAGAGATATTTCAATTTCATTGTAAAAATTTGGGGTTACAACCCCTTGATGTAAACTCCCCAAGTAAAGATTAAGGAGGGATCTTAGAAAATTATTATTTCCTTGGATTTATTTAATTTGGGATATTCCAAGGATCCTACATGTTTTTTTCCCTCTAGTCCATAGATCAAGACATGTATGAGTTTTTCTTTTCTTTTCCCCTTTAAAACTTCATGTCTCCTCTTGTTGATTCTTTGGTGCATGCTCTTGGATTTTGGTTATTTCATGGTAACCTCTCTTCACAGTTTTCTCACTTGGATTTTCTTTAGTTTCCTTTCTCTTGTTTTCATTTCTACAACTATAATGAGAAGCAGGGAAAGGAATGATATGTATGGAGGAAACTATGGTAAAAATAAATATCTAGTTAGAACACACTTTTCAAGAATTCTCATTTCACCAATAAGGAATGTGGATAGATTCTTATAAGGGATGAAGGACTCATATGGGGGTGCTTTGGAATCTAGTTCAGATTTTATGACAAATGGTGAGGTAGAGGAGGGTGATTATTTGGGAATAAGTGAAAAAAAGATGATAATTAATAAGAGGACCATAGAGACATCATAGGAAATGGAGAATAGAGTGAATATTTTTAAAAGAATAAGATGGGACATTAAAAAAAAGAGGTCAAATTAGTATTAGCTTGGAATTATTTTGCAAATAGAAAATTTTTGAGATTGGGAAAAGGTTGTGACTTTTCCTAGGAGCTATAAATCTCCTTTAATGGAATAAAAAGTGTAGAAATTCCCATAACAAGGTATGTTTTATTAAAAGGTGTTTTGATCAAGTGAGACCAAACTTAATGTTGCTACAAGAAACTAAAATTAAGGAGAAAAGCTTTAATATATTTACACAACAATTTAGAAGCTAGAAATGTCATAAGATGGGTGTTCAAGGAACATCAAATGGTCATGGGATTATTTAGAAATAATCAATAAGATAGTTATAAGTATATTTAGGCTGAATAATCGTAAGGAAAGAAAATTATTTCTAGTTTGAGTTACCTTAAATTTTGGCTAGAAATTAGGATGAATTCTTCATTCTAGGCAGGAACATCAATACTCTATTAAGACCAAATGATAAAATGGGAGGTAAGGGCTAGCCAAGAAGAAGATAGAAGGACTTTAACAACTCTGTTATGGATAATGGTCTATGTGAAATCCTTTTTAAGAATGGGGACTTTACATGGTCAAATAGGACAACAATATTTTTAAATACTATGGAAAAAATGTATGGATTCCTCCTAATGGGGGACTAGGTTGAGAAACATTGGACTTGTGAATCAGAGACTCTCTAATCATAGGATAAAATCATCATCCCATTAGTTGTAAAACTTTTTAAGATGCCACCCTTGACCATTGTCCACTTAAGTTTAAATAAATATGGTTTAATGCATATATTTTTAAGGAGATAATCAAAGAATGGTGGGGGGGAGCCACTAAAAAGAGAAGCAATAAGGCTTTTATCATTTTAAAAAATCTTCAGTGGTTAAATGAACAACTTAAACAATGGAATATGGAACATTACAAAAAGCATCTTTGTGGAAAAAAATAATATTGAATAGACACTAAACACTATACATAATAATATTATTTAAGGAGATGTAAAATATTTGACTTTTCCTTGAAAATAATCTAAATAAGGATTATAGGAAAATTTTAGCAAGAGAGAATGTCAGTTGGAGGCACAAATCTAGGGAGATATTGTTGAAGGTTGGGGTTAGGAGTTCATAATTTTTTTCCAAAATTCTATTAAGGTGAGGTGAGCTAGTAATAAAAAAAAATTCAATCAAAGATGCACATGGGAAGGAGCTAAATGATATGGATAAAATAGATTAAGAAGATATTAGACTCTTCTCTCAATCAACAAAAAAAGTGAATGTATATGTTGATGTAATGGATGAAATGTTGGAGTTCATCCACATTATTGTGTAACTCACACCCAAAATTAGATGTTGATGTTAGAAATTTATTTGGAGGAAGTTGAAAAAAGATTTAATATGGGGGCTTAAGGGATAAGGCTTTGGGGCTTGACAATTTTCTTGCACTATTTTTTCAACATTTACAAGAGGTGTTTGTGGTGGATTTTTGAAATATTATT
This sequence comes from Cupressus sempervirens, assembly GCA_028749045.1. NCBI lineage: Eukaryota > Viridiplantae > Streptophyta > Pinopsida > Cupressales > Cupressaceae > Cupressus > Cupressus sempervirens. Next base: position 458,223,180 of record CM053787.1, read on the forward strand.
GAAGAATCTCAAAAGGAGGGTCTCATCATTTTGTATTTGAATAACACCTTTGCTAACTTGGTTCAAAGTGGTCTAAAATTAATTCCTTTGAAGACTTCCACCCACTCTCTTTTTTTAATAATTCTTATAGTATTATTGTGAAAGTTGTGTGTGTAAAGCCTTGCTAGGGAGCCCAAGAGAAATAAAACTATTATGTCACTAAGTTTACTAAACATTTTTTTGTAAAAGATTAAAAAACATAAAGATAACAATGTAGAAGTAATACATTAAATACACATCACGTATGCAATAAGCATTACATTCGAAGTTACATTTCTCAAGGGTCCCTTAGCGTTGAATCACACATGTAAATTTTATTAATTCAATTAGAAATATAAATACAAAGTCCATGTCCATAGATAAATAGCATATATATTATCTTAGGAAAAAATACATTAAGTACATATGATGTTGAAAGACATAACCAAAATGCATAACATCCATTACAAATAGCATAGGGTATGTAATGATAAAATACATGATCCTATAGGATCTAAAGTTACAAAGTAAAAACGCATGAATAAAACTATTGAGGATAGAAATAAGTCTCCACATAATATGAATAAGAATAATACAATTGCATCAAAAGTGCATCTTATATTTATACACATTTATCATGATCTCAATAAAAAAAATCACTACTACTCAACTTCATGGAACCTAAATGGTCCACTCCCATTGTGATGAGGAGATAATATCATATCCCACTTAGATATAAATCCACAAATAAAAATAAGATCTATGTAAAAGAATTTGGATAGCTCTCTATCACATTTGTAGTACATGTACAACAAGGTAAGATATATAGGAAACCTAATATGTATATGGGAAAGTATCACCACCTAAGCTATCTCTAAGGCTACTGTGGTAGTCTTTCTAGATCTTGACCACCTAGTAACTCTATTCAATATCAATAATATTTTCATACAAACATAGAAACTAACTATGCAAGACCACTGTATATGAGCAATGTTAGTATGCTAATATAAACCAAATTTAAATAAAGCTTCTAAAAACTAAAAAAAATTCATAAACTTCAAGATAGACTAAGATGAGCTCTCAATTGAGAATATGAGCCATTAATGGACTCTCTCAATAAGAAGCTCTCTTGTTGAGTGGCTTTGTCTAAATAGATAGGATGTATGCTCAAGCTTATGCTTCAAAAATGGCTTCAAATGGAGTTGGAATTTGGGTGTGAGTGTATGGTTTTGATGTAAAATGGCTTCTTAAAATGGCACTATGACTTTACTTAATGGATTGTGTTAAAATGGCTTGGGAGAGGATTCCTTAAATAGGCAAAGGGCTTGAGGGATCAAGGGCTAGGATGCAAGGATGGAGGAAAGGGGAAGGATGAGTCAACAAAGGAGGCTGAAGGGATAAAATCTTCATAAAGACCCTCATAATGGCTTGTAAGAGCAATAAAAGGGCTTGGAAGAGTCATTTATGGCCTAGTGGGCTTCATAAAGTTTTATGGTTGAGATATTTTGAGGGAGATGAGAGCAATTTTGATTTGGGCTTGATTAGGAGGGTTTTAAGCTTGCTTAGGATTGTACAAATGATTAGAGGATGGATTAGGATGGTTTAGGATTAGCTTAGGGATAGGCACGTGGATGGCATTTAATGAGGGTGGGTGAAGGAGGAGATATTTGTTAACTTTGGCTTGGGTTAGTAAGTCTTAACCCATGTTTAGAGAATGTGACAAGGTTAGGAGGGGATTAGGATTAGGTTTAAAGACATCTTCTAGAAGAGTCTAGACTTTGGATGAGGATAAAGACTTTCTAGAATAGTCTAAAACTTCCTAGGATGAGGATGAAGACTTTCTAGAAGAGTCTAGAACTTCTTAGGATGAGGATAAATTAGATTTTTAGGAAATAAATAAAGTTTTATTTATTTCAAGGGTTTGGGTTGAGGAGATATTTATTAAAAAAAATTTAATAAATGTGAGGATTAATATTTAATCTTAATTCAATATTTTGAGTTGGGATTAGGGATAGGAAATGATGGGATTAGCCTTTAATCAAAATTAAAGAAGGATTAGAAGATTTTGGAAGAGGTTAGTGGTCTTAAGGAAATTGGCCAAGTTTTGGGCAAAAAATAAATTTGTTATTTATTTTGGGTTTTTTGGTCAATTTATTAATTAAATAATTAATAAATAAGGAAATAATGTTTAAATAAGATTTAAACATTTTTGGGAGGGATTCCTTAATTAAATATTTTTAATTAAGATAAAGGGATTTAATGGCATAAAAATTAATTAATTAATAAATGATGATCTCATCAGCGACTTTTTTCAGAAAATAAAAATATTTTATTTTCTAAAAGATTTTAGGTGTCTACATTTTGCCCCTCTTTGATGTGATGCTGCAAGTGGCATGGCATCAAAGATAAGAAAATAAGATGCCCAAGGCTAGAGCAGAAGAGGAGAGAATGGACTGTGAGATGCCCCCTCAAGAAGGTGGCGGGGAGAGAAAGCGAGTCTCGATGGCTTCTTGAAAAGTACAAGAATCTTGGATGAGCAAGGAAACTCAGATTGGCAAAGAGAAGGGGTTGAATTAGCTCAAACTCTCACTATGGGAGAATGATAAAGGAGAATTAGATGCACAAGAGGAAGCAAGCTTAAGACTTTAGGGAAGGTGGAGGATGAAGGAGCAGAGCGCTATAAAAAGGAATCTAGGATAGGGAGATGGATGAGGGGATTATAAAGCTGATGCAATAGGATTTCAAAGAGTCAGATTGGCAGAAGATGGGTTTTGGAGATCCCTAGGACTAGGATTGTGGATCTCGAAAGATGAGGCTTGGTGGATTGATTTGGATTGGTGGATCCCTAAGACTAGGATTATGGATCCCTAAAGCTAAAGGTGAGGAGTGATTCAAAGAGATACTGATGCATAAGTTGGGGTAGGAGAGATGGATGTTGGATATGGATGGGGGATAATGGAGATGAAGGAAAACCATTGAAGCTTTTTGAGAGGGGGGATACTTCAAAGAGAAGTACCACCATGTAGTTGAGCACTAGATTTTCTATAGAACTATTGGTTAATTGCGAAGATTACCAAGAACATCAAGGCCTTTTCATCAACTGTCCAGAGGACCGACGAACTAACTCAAAACAAACATGCAAGGATTGCCCCAATATCACACATGAATCCCAGAGGAAGCAGTGTGGAAATGACATTGGGTAACCCACAAGCAGAAAAGAAAACAAGCAAAAGACATGATCAAGACCTTACGCTCTTATTTCCCCATTTGCAGTATACCATGATATGGAAGATCGTGGCAACCTTGAGGAGGGAACAAGGAGATTTCTTGGAAAAGATATTTCAAGACCCAACGGGGAAGAGTCCAAATCAAAAGAAAGAAAAAATCGAAAAGAGAACTGTTTGCCAATGAGATGGATAGGACGAGGTACTAACAGACCAAGATCAGACATGAGGAAAGCTATATCCTGCAAGGACCTATTGGAGAGCACCTAAGCTAGTGGATTTGGATGTGTGATGCGTCTGTCAAGATGAACTAAGAAAGCTAACACTTTGGTGACAGGAAATCTAGCTAAAGGATGCATTAGAATAGCTAACCAAGATGTGTGATGGGTGCAAGATGCTGATCAAGGATGAACTAACATGAACGCTGGATAGATACAATGGTACTAAGCTAAAGAGGATGTACAAGCTGACAGACCAAGATATTTACAAGCTAAAGCTAACCAAGATAGTTACAAGCAAGCAAAAGCTCAGGATGATAGGATAGCGAGATGGTTCGATGTTGTGCAGGATGCGAAAGCTAAGGGTGGGGTGATAGAGAAAGATATGGATTTGGTAGGATGCATCCAATGATGATGAAAAATTTTGTGACCAAGGATAGCTAGAGGAGCAGGATGAGATGGTTGGATAGGATGGTAGATAGCTAGGATTATGATGGATATAAAGAGATGACATTGGGTTTGCATGAGGATAGCCTAGAGCTAGATACCAATGACAAGGGAGGATGGAAAAGACAAGATCTCCAAGGAATATAGTGCCCCCAATCAGAAGATAACATGTGGAAGGAGGTCTTATGATGGATGTGATAGGATTGAAGCTAGGATGGAAAAAGCTGAAGGGGCTAGGGAGATAGATGATAGCTGGGATGGTTGGCTAAAGCTGCAGGAGATAAGTGGATGTTGTGAGATGGAAGATGGAGGGTGGAGGATAGGTGGATAGATTCAAAGATGGAGTTGGATGTCAAGAGATGACCAAAAGCATGAGGGTGATAGGCTAAGTTGAGGATGGCAGGATTATGCATGACGGTTGTTTGCCAAGTTTTCATCATGGTACTTGTCCAAGGCACTTGAATTGCCAAGTTTTCACCAGTGGACACTTTATTTTTCTTTTTCTTTTTTGACTTTTTGACTTTGGACTTAGCTGGAATGATTTTGGCTTTCTTCAACTATTTTGACTTTTTTGGGATTTTCACTGGCTGTTGGAATGTTCAATTTTGTTGCTAGTTGTTGGTACACCGAATTTTTGATTTATACAATAGATTGGATTAGATGGGATTGTTGGTAGGAGATGGAGGGATGAAAAGGTCAGAAAGGAGCATGAGATGGGGATGCTTGCAAGAGCAACATTGGCATATGTTGGGACGGGTGTAAAAAGAGCATATGGGGGATAGATGGTAGATGCGGGTGTGATGGAGGATTTTTGGAAGCGTGCTTGGGGATATAGGCACCCAAGATGGAGTTAGGAGATGGGGGACATGAGTCACTGGATGGAGGATCAGCAATGGTGGATTCCATTATGCATTGGGTTTCAGCTTTTTTCTTTGGGATCCACATGGTTTTGGATTTTCTTTTCATAGGCTTTTGCATTACTTTGCATTCTTTGATCGGATTTTTCCTTTTTGGAGTATGTCTTTTAGAATAGACATATGATTGCCTAGGATGTGGATTTTTAGCTTTATGCATTTTGAAGTTGGCATTTACATTGCTGTGGTAAGATTTGGGAAGATGGTTAGGAGAAGCTTTGTGAGATGGAGAGGATATGGGAGAGCATGTAGGGGGATGATGATGGATGATGTGCCTTGATATGTGCCTTTGCTGATCTTGCATAGGAATGGAGGGAATAGGATTTGAATGATGGTTGATAGGAGGATGGAAGATGGTAGATTTTGGGACATAGGGACCCAAAATGGATTTAGCGGATGAAGGGGGGATATGGTAGGTTGTTTTAGGTTGCAAATATGGTGGAGTGGGGATGACATAAGATTTCTTGAAGGAGTGATGGGAGGCTAGCATGGGGGGTTTTGAGATAGGCTTGGTTTGGGGGCGTGGTGTACCAACACTTTTAGATGGTGAGCCTTTGGATACATATCCAAGACCATGAAATCCTAGGTTTTTTTGTGCAATAATAGGCTTTCTAATTCCTCGCTCTTGTGGTCCTAAACCTTGACCTTGATAATGCCATCGATTGAGCATTTGAACTAGCTGAGGATACTTTTGCTTGTAGAAAATGGTGGAAGTGCTTTATCAGATGTACTGCAATAGGGAGATACTATTCTTAATTCTTCTGCTGAGAGGAGGCCACTATGGATGAATGTAAGTGAACCAAGAGGGTATATTATAGATGGTTAAATAGCTTGGATAGGTAGTAAGATGGAAGCATGGAGTGGAGGAGATGGTAGAATAGGATCTTGATTTAGCTGATGGGATGAAAAGATATCTTGCAGTAGAGGAGGTATGGCTTGAGGTTTTGGAGATGGAGGGGATAGTGACTGCACTATGGATGGAAGACATGGTATGATGATATCTTCATTTATGCTTTGGGGGATGTCAACATGCTTTTGGGAAAGATCTTGATAGGATTGGTTTGGAGTGGATGGTGTGATAGGAGGTGAAGGGATGGACTCTTCAAAGGTAGTAGATGGATAGATGGGAGATGCATTAGTGGAGATGGGTGAGTAGAAGATGGATGCATAAGGGTCATTATGGGAGATTTGGGAAATGCTTGGAGGTGATGTGGATAGGATTTGGAGGGTTTTGACAGATGGTGGGATTTTGATGCTCGTGGGAAGTGGAAGGATTTTAAGCAATTTGATGGATGGTATGGGGATGATAGCTATGGGAGATGGAGGTGATATTATAGATGGGGAAGCTTCATTACTAACTAATTCACATGGTTGGATTAGATGACATGGATTATCGACTGTTGGAGGTGACTTTTATTGTATATCCTCTCGGATATTCCTTGAAGACTCATGTGTCGGAGGTGGAGGTGGATTGACAGGAATAGCTAGTGTGACGGGGGTGGAAGATTGGAAGCTTTGTTGATTGGGTGATGGAGGAGAAGCTGGGATATCAGATGGCATGACTAGATAGTTTGGAAGAATGCATGGATTTTGTGGGATGCTTGGGGGAATGTTTCTAAGGCTTTCAATAAACCTGTCATAGTCAACAAGATTTTCATCATCATTGGAATAGGAGGTGGCGGGAGCAAGGACAATATGACTAAACACATCATGATAGGTTTGGGATTTCATGTTTTGATGATGAGTCAGATGGGGATGGGGTCTTGCATATGGATGAACATGAAAGCTCATGGTTGGATTTGGATTAAGTGTAGATTTTGGATTGGCTGATGAAGGATTTCCTAGGGAGAGTCAAAGCTGTATGACAGACCTAAGGAGGATTGGTTGGAGATTTTTGGCTTTCTTGTGGATGGAAGACTGCAAGGGCATGCTGTCAAAAAGTGAGAGTTTTTCTTTCCTATGCGCTGGATTGGTGGAGATAACAAGTGACAAAGCTAGATTACCCTAGACAAAGCTCTATCAAAGGGATAACCTTGGTGAGGTTGGTGGATTGGTCAGATTGATTGGATAGCAAATTCTAGCAGAATGACAACAGCTCTCTAAAGGCTTGGGTGTGATTTTGGATTGGGTTGCTAGCTGGCTGGGGGGGATGATTCAGAGAGACTTTAGATTTGAGATTGTTCTAAAGCAAGGAACTAGATAAATTTGGTTGCAGTGGGGGAGCTTGGATGATTTTCTGATGAGGCAGTGACTACGCTAAGTATGCCTTGAGCTGTGAGATTTTTTCTTTTTTGGGATTTTGACCAAAGTTGGCAAACATTCATTCAAAAGCTATGAACAAAAAAGTAGACAAAATTTTGGAGCAAGCACGTCAAACACACCAACATCCTAGGAAGCTTTCTACAAGGATGAAATTTGTTATAGCTAGGGAGTCCTCGATATACACAAGGTATGTGAGGCCCAAATCCGTAGATGAAACCAAAAAGATGTCACATAGCCGAGAGGAACGGTAAACCACTTCTCCTCTTTCACTTCTCAAGGGTATAAAGTTCCTTGAGGCTTAGCCCGAGTGACAAAATCTTGATTCCAAGAGAGGTGTCTTTGGATTCACCTCCCGATTTTTATACTCCGCCGAAATGCTGGAGTTGAAGTCATCCCAAGGGGTGATGAAATCCCCAAGCAGGCCTCCTAAAAAGTGTAAAACAAGACCACATACATGATCTTGGGCTTTAAAAGACACTTGTTTATTCCAATTGATGATTTAGATTTTGTAACCTATGATTGAAGACACTTGTGATTATGGCATACAATGTTCATTCCAATTTGACAGCATCGTCAACATAATGAAAGTCGAGAGATCGTCAACATAAGAAATGTGAGCGTCATTGAAAATGTGTCCAAACCATGCAATGTTCATTGATTGTTAGGCATTCAAGATTGAGTATGAGTTTGTTTTGAGTCCAAAACAAAGATGTGTGAAACTCAATTGCCAAGCGCGCGCCCAGAGGCCCTCCACATCAAGATTTGTCCAATTTTTATTCCCAAATGAAGTGTGAGTGAGGTTAATGTGCATTCAAGGAATTTTCTAACTTAGAAAAACCACTAAAGACCCAAGTGAATGGAATTTGATCTTTGTGGATCACTTAAAACCCTCTTAGGTAGACTCATCCCCATGGATGGCACTGAGATTGCAACCAATGGTTAAATTGATGGGTGATTAAAGAGGGTGAGTCCAACTAAAAACTTACTCAAAGCGTCTTTATTAGTTTTTATAACTTAGAGATTTCAAAAATGTGGATTCTTTCTATGCCCCAAAAGATTATTATTTGATCTATGGCATTCGAGATTGGATTTGTTGTTTTAATCATGAATTCATAAAAAAAAAAACTTGATTTTAATCCATGGCACTCAAGAGTGATTTTAGCAACATGCATTCAAAGACAAGTGATTAAACATTCAAGTTTTTTCCTTTGAGCATTCAAGATTGAGATTTTGTGTGTTGTTTTAAGAACTTTGAAGTGCTTTTTTTTAACATTAGATCATTCAAGATTGTTTTGGACTCAAAAGTGAAAATGACTCTTTGGACTTTGGTTTCCATTCAAGATTTTGTGTTCTAGTTTGCATATTTTAAGCCCAAAAACGATATTCCTAGATTGTTTTGATGCATGAAAAACCTAAGAAACATTCAAGATTTTGCAACAAGACATTTTTTTGGAACAAATAACAAAGCTTTTAGGACAATTTTTGGCAAACATTTAGGACTCTTAGTTTTCATGAAATTTTTAAAAGAACTTTAAAATATTTGCAAATGAGGTTCATTTTATCCTTGATTGATGCTTTGAGTTTGATTTAGATTTTAGTGTGCACTTAGTGTTGATTTTGAACCTTTTGAAATGGAAACTTGAAGTTCTTTTTAAATTCCCAAAAATGAAGTGTTCCTAACTTTTCATGAATGCATCTAAAACTTTGATGTTGCAAGGATGCAAATGATTGAATTGTTAAAAGGCTTTTTTTTTTTTTGCAAATTTTTAGTTTTTAATTGATTTAAGTATGATTTAGGGGTTCATTTTAAGCACTAAAAAGAAGTGTGTATGATTTTTCTTCCTTCAAAAAAAATGGCCAAGATCTCCCACAAGAAGAAGAAGAAGAAGTAGATGGAATAAGAAGAATATAGACAAGAAGAGGAAGAAGAATTCCAAGTGCTTTGTCCACCTATAAGCTTAAAAAATCTGCAAACACTATGAGATTATAAGTTCCTTTGTCTTTTTCATGCTCATGTGGACCTACAAAACCAATTTATACAATCCTACCAATCACAAAAACAAACAAAATTAGCCAAAATTAGCAAATGATATACAAAACTTGACTAAAAAAGCTAATGAAGATGACCCATGTGGGGTCCCACCGGGCGTGCCAAAATGTATATGAGCAATGTTAGTATGCTAATAGAAACCAAATTTAAATAAAGCTTCTACAAACTAAAAAAAATTTGTAAACTTCAATATAGACTAAAATGAACTCTCAATTGAGAATATGAGTCATTAATGGACTCTCTCAATGAGAAGCTCTCTTGTTGAGTGGCTTTGTCTAAATAGATAGGATGTATGCTCAAGCTTATGCTTCAAAAATGGCTTCAAATAGAGTTGGAATTTGGGTGTGAGTGTATGGTTTTGATGTAAAATGGCTTCTTAAAATGGCATTATGACTTTACTTCATGGATTGTGTTAAAATGGCTTGGGAGAGGATTCCTTAAATAGGCAAAGGGCTTGAGGGATCAAGGGCTAGGATGCAAGGATGGGAAAAAGCTTATGGAAGGCTCAGATTGCATGAGAGGAGAGCACATGGATTGTGCTTCCTTACAGCCAATCAGGGAGTGACACATGTCACAAGGTGAGAGGATGGAGGAAAAGGGAAGGATGAGTCAACAAAGGAGGCTGAAGGGATAAAATCTTCATAAAGACCCTCATAATGGCTTGTAAGAGCAATAAAAGGGCTTGGAAGAGTCATTTATGGCCTAGTGGGCTTCAAAAAGTTTTATGGTTGAGATATTTTGAGGGAGATGAGAGCAATTTTGATTTGGGCTTGATTAGGAGGGTTTTAAGCTTTCTTAGGATTGTGCAAATAATTAGAGGATGGATTAGGATGGTTTAGGATTAGCTTAGGGATAGGCAAGTGGATGGCATTTAATGAGGGTGGGTGAAGGAGGAGATATTTGTTAACTTTGGCTTGGGTTAGTAAGTCTTAACCTATGTTTAGAGAATGTGACAAGGTTAGGAGGGGATTAGGATTAGGTTTAAAGACATCTTCTAGAAGAGTCTAGACTTTGGATGAGGATAAAGACTTTCTAGAATAGTCTAGAACTTCTTAGGATGAGGATGAAGACTTTCTAGAAGAGTCTAGAACTTCTTAGGATGAGGATAAATTAGATTTTTAGGAAATAAATAAAGTTTTATTTATTTCAAGGGTTTGGGTTGAGGAGATATTTATTAAAATTTTTTTAATAAACATGAGGATTAATATTTAATCTTAATTAAATATTTTGAGTTGGGATTAGGGGTAAGAAATGATGGGATTAGCCTTTAATCAAAATTAAAGAAGGATTAGAAGATTTTGGAAGAGGTTAGTGGTCTTAAGGAAATTGGCCAAGTTTTGGGCAAAAAATAAATTTTTTATTTATTTTGGGTTTTTGGTCAATTTATTAATTAAATAATTAATAAATAAGGAAATAATGTTTAAATAAGATTTAAACATTTTTGGGAGGGATTCCTTAATTAAATATTTTTAATTAAGATAAAGGGATTTAATGGCATAAAAATAAATAAATAAATTAAATAATTAATTAATTAATTAATGATGATGTCATCAGAGACTTTTTTCAGAAAATAAAAATATTTTATTTTCTAAAGGATTTTAGGTGTCTACAACCACAACTAAGCATCACTATAACATATGGGAATTGCAATGGCAATTTGCAGTGGTGGTGTAATTTGTGGTCATTTTCATGTTTTTTTTTTTGTAATTATCCCCGATGATGTTGCATTACTAACATTGTCATCATAATTATGATGCCCTAATTATTATGCCCTCATAGGCATAAAACAAAAAAAAAAGAACCATGACAATCATTTTCCTTTTGTTTTGATTTTGGAGAGAGGTGGGCATGAAAGAGGTGGAGAGGTATGAATGTTTTCATGATGCCCTTATGATTGGTGCATTTTCTTGTTGTGCCCTTGTAATATTTGCATTTCAATGTCATGCTCTCTTTATGATTCCATTGCGGTATCATGCCCTTTCTTTGCAATTTCATTTTCTTGTTGTGCCCTTGATCTGCGATTTCATTATCATGTCATGCCCTTGCTCTGCAAATTTCTTCTAGGGTGACAAGAGGTACATATATAAATGCTCTTTTCCTTTCCTTATAAGCATGTATGTCTTTATATTTCCTTCTAAAAATGTATCTCTTTTTATATTCAGTGAATTTTTTTAAGATGCTTATTACATATTATCTACACAATAGAAAAAATGATCCAGCTGTATACATATTCCAAAATCCAAAAAATAAAACAATAAACCTCTCTCAACCCATGCTAAGTGACTTACCTCAACATCTTACACAAAAATAATGTAGACCAAGAAAAATGGGTAGAGTTCACAAGAAATTTTACAAAAACATATCATAGCAAATATCTTTATATATTTAGAGAGAACTTTTTTAAGTTTCTTATTACATATTATCTACACAATAGAAAAAATGATCTAGCTACATACATATTCCAAAATCCAAATAATAAAACAATAAAACTCACTAAGCTCATGCTAAGTGACTTACCTCAAGATCTTGTAGAAAAATAATGCAAACCACAAAAAATGGGTAGACTTCACAAGAAATTTTACAAAAACATATCATAGCAGATATCTTTATATATTCATAGAGAACTTTTTTAAGGTGCTTATTACATATTATCTACACAATATACAAAATGCTCCAGCTGCATACATATTCCAAAATCCAAACAATAAAACAATAAAACTCACTCAATCTATGCTAAGTGACTTACCACAAGAGCCTACACAAAAATAATGCAAACCATAAAAAATGAGTAGAGTTTGAAAGAAATTTTACAAAAACATATCATAGTAGATATCTTTATATATTTAGAGAGAACCTTTTTAAGATTCTTTTTACATATTATCTACATAATAGAAAAAATGATCTAGCTACATACATATTCCAAAATCCAAATAATAAAACAATAAAACTTACTCAACTTGTGCTAAGTGACTTACCTCAAGATCCTACACAAAAATAATGTAGACCTTGAAAAATGGGCAAAGTTCGTAAGAAATCTCACAAAAACATATCATAGCAAATATTTAAAAATGCATAGAATACACAAAATTATTTTTTTACTATACAAACTCTTCCTATTTTGTTGAATAGAAAAGAAAATAGAGTTGAAAGCATGAGCTATGCAATATTAGTTCAATTTTATCAACCCTAGACTCTTTTCTTAGCTCCACCAAACACTAGGCGATCTTCTACTTCTAAGATATACTTCATTTTTTATTTTCTTAAGCCCTTGATTTCCTTTGTCATGTTGGAGAAAGGATGATTTTTTACTCTCTAGCTTATTGATGTTGATCAAGAAACACATTCACTCCAATAGTTTCCTTTGTAATCATAAAAACTATTGGAATGTTCAAAATGGGAAGAGTACTTCTAGGGGGGGGGGGGGATCAAAAGTACAACACTTTTAACCTTTTTTTAATTCAAATCACATAACTAAAAAGTAAACTACATGTATGTAAATACATCAAACAACCATAAAGTAGAAACATGCACATAACATACATACCACCAAATTTGGTAACCTAGAAACCCTCCAAGAATAAGAAGGTAAAATGGGGGTGGGGATGATACCAACAAAAAATATTGCAACAATAAAAGTTAAAACACTTCTGATGGTCTGCCCTGTGAAAGGCCTACCCTATTAAAAGCTTTACACTATGTCAATAGTGATCTAGTTAGAGGATTTACAAACAATTGCATGAAGTTTCACCCTATTAAAGGATTTACAATAGGCTATTAAACCCACCTAATACATAGGATTTTCAATAACCTTCTCCAAAGGTTCTTCTACCTAGATGTTAATCTAACCTATCAATATAGGATTTCAGCATCTAATAAAATGATAAAAAGTATTAGAACATTTGACCTAATAGAGTGCAATCTTCAATTTCTAGGTTCAAGTACTAAATCTACCCTTCATGTTCTAATCCTTGCTTGATTTGATCTCTATATGTGTCCCTTGTTTATTTTTGATCAACTAGATATGAAACTACTGCACTATTCCTCTAAGTCTTTCCTTCTTCACACTAAAATTTTGATATAATCTCCTCATGCATTGTTCTCTACCACTCTTGCAATGGGTTTTCGATCTCCTTTTAAATATTGTGAAGACTTATGGTTAGGTATGGATCTATGATCCATATTAAATCTCAAATTCCCACTCATACCTTGCATTTTTCTCATTGGTTGCATGCCTCCTCCATTTCCCTAATTGGCTGCATGCAGATCACATAGGGAATGTGAAAGATCTATCCTTATCCTTTTTCTCCTTCAAAATTCTTCTATGTCAGCTCCAAAAATGGTTTACATCTGAGTTTGTGAGGGTACAAACTCATATGCTAATTCTGTGTTAGTTGGCACATACTAGACTACTGGTGCTCGACACAAACTATCCTGGATTGCTTGGCACCAACTACACTCTATCTTGCTCAACACATATGATTCTAGCTCACTCAACATATATTTCATTCTGACTTGCTCAACATCAACTATGAATCGACACTTGTATATCACTAGGCACTTATATACTGCTTGGCACCTGAAGTCACTCGGCACCTATTGAAATACTAGCTGAACATACAGTGTGGCTCAACATACATGGTGTACTTGGCTTCAATACAAAAATTAATTGTGTTAACACTCAAATGTCAAAACTATCTAAGGACTAACAATCTCCCCCTTTGACATGAGTGTCAAAAACACTTAACTAATCATTGCTATTCTATCGTTATGAGTGCCTTATTTACAAAATTTTAGAATTTATTCAAAAAATACCTTAACTCCCCCTGAGTTGATTCGTGCCTTGTCATTTTTTTAATCAAAATTATGTGTTGAATATGCCTAATACTCTTTGTCTTCTATCATGCACTTTTATTCTATACCCATGTATTTGTATCTATTTTATCAGAGCTTATGAAATTTCTGCATTTACATCAGAGCTATTTTCCACATGATTGCCAAAATTTCAAAATTTTGTATCTCCCCCTCTTGTCTATCAAAATTTATAGGTATCCTCCCCCTATCTTATATCTTCATCAAAATACTATATCTTCCTTAAACATATATCTCCCCCTTTATTAATTCTCCCCCTTTTTGACACTAATGTCAAAGGATTCTAAGCAGTAATACCATATTTAGCCAAAAAATTGTTGTTTACCTCCATTATTGCTTTCGGAGCTACATCCTAATTCTCCAAAACTATGTTAAGTGACTTCTGTTGGATGGTAGTCTCTGTAGCAAGGTGTACAATTTCATCAAGAGTAGAAAGATTTGGATCTTTCTTTAATACTGTCTTAGCATAAACTTGTTCCTTGTGGAGGATTTCTAAATGATGGGTTATGGAGGACTGGATCTACATTAATTTTGCCTTAATGTTTGCTTCCTCTGCTATTAGTACAGCTAACTCCCTTTGTGTGTGAAGTAATTATGCAAAATGCTTCTCACTTTGAGCTGGATCTCTCAATAATTGCATGCTAGAGATTTTCAAGTTCCTTTCCAAGCTCATTTTCTTTGATTAATTTCTTGTGTGAAATTGGAAAAGACACACAACATCCTATACAATGAAAAAATGTTTTCAAGAAATTTTTTGGCCTTATCTATTTTCTTATCCAACTCTACCTATTCAAGTAAAATTCCACTTGATATCTTCTCATTAATCTTTCCTTAAAACTTTCTTTCTAACCATTCCATGAGTTTTACATTGGTGTCCTAGTCCTCATTTGTCACCTGGTCAACTATGTCTGATAGTTGCTTAATTATTGGCTTTACTTCATCTTGTGATTACAAGCTAAAGACATCCATGAAGATGTCCTTGATGTCATGAAGTGCTTGCTTATGTTTAAATTCTTTCTTCAATATTTCCTACCTCATCCTTCTATCCAATGCATTTTGCATTTCAACCATTTGTTCTATTGTGATAGTTTTGGAATCATAGGAGGGTGTCACAATCTCTTCATCTAATTCAAGGTCTCCATAGTGAAGCACCCTAGCCACTCTTGTTGAACTTGAGCTTGGGGTTGAAAATTGCAAGGGAATAACTTCAGTTCTTGGCTTCTGAATGGTCTTAGTAGGAGTGTCAGTCTTTGGTAGTTCTACCAATGTCTAAATTATAGCCTGCTCCTTTTTTTTTTGCATCTCCCTTTTCATCTAATTTCCTCTCCTCTACAGTCAACATATGTACATTGTCACTTGTTGCACTTGGTGGAGGTGGTGGTGGAAACATTAAAACTTTAGTTCTAGTAGCAGTGTATGTGAAAGGTTGTTCCTTTGGCTTCACCTTTTCTCTTTGTGGTGCTACTACTAATCTTTGTAGTTCATCTACACTTACCAATATAGGGCTTGCACATAGTTGTGCTTGTAAAGTAGATTGGTGAAGAATCTTTGAGAGATCCTTTGCAGTAAGTGGATTGATGTTCTGAGCTATCTTGTCAGTAACATCCTTTATGATTACTATCTTTGCAGGTGTAGTGGTTACATGAGGTGGACTGGGAGGTGGAAATTGTGTGTCTTGCACAGTCTATTCATCTTCTTGTTGCTGGTCAGCTATTGTCATAGTTTCTTCTCCCTTAGTTGATTCTTCTTCTTTCTCCTTGTTCTCTTCCTCACTTTTCATTTCTATTTCCTTTGCTTCCTCCTCTCCCTTTTGTTCTTCTACCTTCTTTTCCTCTATCTTTTGTTTGGCACTAGTTTTTCCCTTATTGGTTTCCTCCACTTTATCATCAGAAATCTTTTATATTATTTTCCATATTTGTATGGATTTAGTTACAACATCTTCAACTTTGTTTTGAAGAATGCAAAAGGCTCTATATTTGGGTGCAAATTTCCCACTATGTTTCTTGTTTGCCTTGGTTATTTGAGCCTTTGTCATATTAGGCTTCACTTGATCTAGGGTAGATTATTTGATCTCCCTTTCCATATTTAAACAATAATTCCATTTATGCTCAACTATCTTCTATAGTTCTTTTGGCATAGTATTATCAAGCTCTAGAGGTGTGTTCTTAAATTCTGCCATCATGGCATACACAAATTCCTCTATTTTATTCTACTCTTCCCTACTAAGCTTATTAAAATTGAGAGACTTTAAATCATTTAAATCTACATTTTTAATCTTATTATGAAGCTTATCAATTAAAAATTTTGGAGGGTGGGTTACCACTTTAAATTGGCTTATGTCCTCAGATTCTATCCTTTCATCATCCATATCTAGTTGAGCCAGATATCTTCTTCTTTTCTTGGGCTCTTTAGCTAGCTATGTAGTAGCTTTCTTCTTTTCTTGTATTACCTCTTTGGCCTTTTGAGTTTATGCTCTTGTTGTGGCCCTTGTTGCTACTAGCTTAGCTAGAGCTAGCTTGGTTGGAGCTTGTTTTGTGACCTTCTTGGGCTTTGGCTGAGCTATAGGCTATGTTTTTGCCTTTCTCTTCTTCTTCTCAATAGGTTTAGGTGCTTCCTCAACTTCTTCTACATCGGCACCTTCCTCTTTGTCTTCTCCTTGGCCTTGTGTCAACTCTTCTAGCTCTTGCCCTTGCTCACCTTCTTCTTCACTATGTTCTTCCACTTGTTCTACTTCTTCTTCTCCTGCTTCACCTTCAATGTTTGCCCCAAATATCTTCTTTATATTTCTCACCATTTTATCTTTCTTCTTGATAACTGAAGTAGTTTTAAATTTAGTCTCTACTTTGGACTTAACAAAATCATAAGTCTCAAAGTGAGGAGTTTCCTTATCAATTTATTCTACTAGAAATGTTGTGATTGCTGCTAAGGCTTCATCTATATCAAGCTCATAACCTAATGGCCTTAGCCATCTTAGCCTTGGTATTGCTACTTAGATATAGGTGCAGTCAATGTCAACCAAGAAACATATGTCATTGACATGCTTATCAACTAATGAGACTGGTATCCTCATCCTTTGCTTCATAGACTTCTTAAAGTCTTCAAAATAGTTTGTCATTTGTGCCTCAAAATTATCTCCCATTTGATCAACGAACTCATTGATTTGGGTGACTGCTAACTTGTTAGAATTTGAGTTCACCTTTCTAATTAAAGGGAATTATTCCATCACATAAAAGGATATGTACATGAGAACTGAGCCAAATTTGCATTGAGCACCTTTTGATCTCCTTATAGCTCCTAGGTTATCAATTGTTTGCTACCATATAAGTTCAGCCAAATCATAGGTATGATCTTTCTTCACCAACTTATATGCCACATCAACAACTATAAAAGTACGCTATTTAGTCTACTAGATTGATAGAATTTATGTGAAATTATCCTCATAGCAAAGTTAGGTAGGGGTTCACTCACAGTATCAATGTTAATTCCTCTATTGTTCCATTTTGCTCTAGTGTTCTTCTCAATTACTTCCTTTTTGTCACTTCTCAAGTTCTTTGGCTGATCTAGGGTTGGGAGACTAGTAACCCTATGGACTATCCTCTTAGTAATTTTGATAGGTCCTATCTCTAGCCATAAAAATCTATCATGAATTTGGCTTAAAATAATACATATCTATTTAGTCTTAAATACTATAGGGAAAACTAGGGTTTTGATCAGACCCTTCTTCTCAATAATTTGAAACTCATCTTTTAGTATCCCATTGCCACACAACTTATCATAGGCATTAAAGATTTCTAAATCACCTATAACACCAATTTTGTAGTTGTAGCACTTTCTTACATCTTGAACCATCACAACTTTGGGTGGAATGGTAGATAATGCACTAGCCAGGTCATTTTTATAGGTAACTTCTGGTATTGGCCTAAATTTAGGCTATTTAACTTCATTGCTAATGAGTTAAATCTCATGATCTTCCTTAGCCTTAGGGTTTCTAGAGCTAGAGGCCATTTTACTAAACTAGGGCTTTAAAATGTATTAAAAGTTGTAACTCTACATAGCTTGGCACTCGATAAATACCTTTGAATTGATGAGTTCGTGCTGAATCTCTGATGAAATTAATACAAATGACTGTAAGGTAGTTGCTTGATCACCTCTTCGCTCTTCTTGTCTTTTCTCTACATTTGAATGGCATGAAAATGGATAAAAATCAACCTTATACCTGTCAAAGACCTAGCATTAAATGCTTTGTGCTTACAACTGTAGACTTGGCACTTGAAGAATTTAGTATGACTTAGCTCCAATTGTATTTAATTTACTCAGCCTTCAATAGACTTCTCTTTCACTCAGCTTCAACTATCAGCTCGACAGTTATTGCAAACTCAGCATCAATTGGAGCTTCACTCGACATCTAAGAGTAGCTTGACAACTTCTTCAAAAAAAATTTGACATATTTTCTCATGCTAATTTCTTCTTTGCAATAGTTTTTTATTCTTTGGAACTAATGTATGATTTGACTTTGTATATCAGTCTCATACATCTATTTTTGCTTAGTTGGATGAAATGTGATCACTTGACCTCTTGGGTGAAGTGATCCCTCCATTAGATGTGCTACACTCATATTTCTTCTTCCAAGTCTTGTTCATTTTCCCTCTTATTTGTTCAACGTCAAAATTCTCTTTTCCTTTATTGACTTTTGTCTTGGGTGCTCTTGACTTTGTTGGGCAATTCCTACAGATATGACCAGTTTTCAAGAAACTAAAACATGTGGTTGAGCTCAACCATCTATTGTAGCTTCCTTTAAAATGTGTTCTTATGCAATTCTTAGGTATGTGTCCATACTCCTAACAATAGTGAGAACTATACCTGGTGTTGTAATCCTAGTTGTAGAGATGTGCATGATTGGTTCCTCTTGCAAGTTGATCAAGTGTCCACATGGGCTTTGATCTACATTCAAATGCTCTATGTCCATATTTCTTGCAATTGTATAGTGACCTTCAAATCTTGGTGTCCTCATAATATTTTTTCTACATTCATGTGCTTGATTTCCTTGCTCTTTGCACTTGTGAGAAAAGCTTGCATTTGTAGGCTTATCATGCTGATGGTTATTCTTTCTTCTACACACATTAGAGGTATGCCCCCTTTTACCATAGAAATGACAAGTAGGTTTAGAATTCTTACCTTTGTTGCTCCTTACTTCTATAGTCTTGGATGATTCTCTTTGTTTAGTGCTGGTGTAGCCAAGTCCTGAAGTGTCATTACTGGCCCTTGGTGATTTCAGTAATTGCTCAAAATACTTGATAGCCTCATTGGGTTTGTTGTAGCTTTTTGCTATCTCCTTTTCTCTCTTTAATTCATTTTGTAATTATTCATTTTGCAACTTCAAATTCAAAATCTCAAAGTCCTTCATGTTTAGCTCATAATGAGCATTCATCATTTGGCTTAAGGTGTCTAGCTGCATGTTTGAGATCTTTTCAAACTCAATTGTCTTCTCCTCCATTCTATTGGTGAGATTTCTCATGTTATCTTCTATCATGTATTTTTCTTCAATGGCTCTTTTCTTTTTTTTAGTCACTTCACAAAGAATTATGGTTTGTGATTCTTGTTCAAGCTTGAGTAATCTAATTTCTTCATCTTGTGCTCTATTTTTCTCCATCAGTTCTGCTATTGCTGCACCAAATTTCTTGGAATCTCTATTTGAGGAAACTTGTGTGGTATCAATCTCCTTGTAGTGTATGTCATTTTAAGCTATGGCTATCTCCTTTCTTCTTTTTAAGGATTTTCACAGTTCTTCTCTAGCTTCTTCCACTTTGTGTAGTGCTAGTTGCACATCAATCACCTGATTTTCTATGATCTTCCTAGGTTTGAAGACTTCCATTCTTTAGACCTTTTCTCTAAGTTTTTAGGCTTCTCCTTGTGTTAAATCTATGCTCTAATACCAATTGTTTGAATGTTCAAAATGGGAAGAGTACTTCTAAGATGGGGAGGTGATTCAGAAGTACAACACTTTTAACTTTTTAAAATTTAAATCACATAACTAAAAAGTAAACTACATGCATATAAATACATCAAAAAACCATAAAGTAGACACATATACATAACACACATACCACCAAATTTGGTAACCTAGAAATCCTCTAGGAATAAGAAGGTAAAACTGGGGTGGGGATGATACCCACAAAAATTACTATAGCAACAAATGTTCAACCACTTCTAATGGTCTGCCCTATGAAAGGCCTATCCTATTAAAGGCTTTAAACTATGTCAATAGTGACCTGGTTAGAGGATTTACAAACACTTACATGAAGTGTCACCCTATTAAAGGATTTACAATAGGCTATTAAACCCACCTAATACATAGGGTTTTCAATAACATTCCCCAAAGGTTCTTCTACCTAGCTGTTAAGCTAACCTATCAGTATAGGATTTTAGCATCTAATACAATGGTAAGAAAGTATTAGAACATTTGACCTGATAGAGTACAATCTTCAATTACTAGGTTTAGGTACTAATCTACTCTTCCTATTCTGATCCTTGCTTGATCTAATCTCTGTATGTGTCCCCTATATAGTTCTAATCAACTAGATATGAAACTGGTACACTATTCCTCTAAGTCTTTCCTTCTTCACACTAAAATTTTTCTATAATCACACCATACACTATTCTCTACCACTCTTGCAATGGGTTTCAATCTCCTTTTAAAGATTGTGAAGACTTAGGGTTAGGTATGGATCTACAATCCATATTGAATCTCAAATTCCTACTCATACCTTGCATTTTTCTCGTTAGTTGCATGCCTCCTCCATTTTTCTAATTGGCTGCATGCAAATCGCATAGGGAATGTGAAAGTTTCATCCTTATCCTTTTTCTCCTTCGAAATCCTTCTATGTCAGCTCCAAAAATTGTTTACATCTGAGTTTGTGAGGGCACAAACTCATATGTTGATTCCGTGTTACTCAACACATACTACACTACTGGTGCTTGACACATACTATCCTGGATTGCTTGGTACCAACTATACTGAGTCTTGCTTGACACATATATGATTTTGGCTCACTCAACATATACTACATTTTGACTTGCTCGGCATCAACTATGACTCAACACCTGTATATCACTCTGTACTTATATACTGCTCGGCACCAATTGAAATACTAGCTCAGCACACACTATGGCTCGACATACATGGTGTACTCAGCTTCAATACAAAAAGTGATTAAGTGTGTTGATACTCAAATGTCAAAACTATCTAAGGACCAATAAAAACTAAATTCCACCATTAATAAAAATAATTGTAATGATCTCAATGTTGAATGTAATTGATTCTTGAAAGGCATGTAGGGATTAAGACTTTTTGGTTATTTAATCAAAGGAGAAATAAAATGTACCTAGATAACATCCAGGACAAGATAACACTTAGAGTGCTTATGGGTTGAGCACCAGAACCCAAATTATTATATGATTATTTGAAACAAAGAGATCTAATGGTAGCATCTTTTGAATTGGGTGTGCATGAATATCCATTGGGTCTATGAACAACATTTCTAGGAGTTGTTTGTGCTTATTGTTATACTACTTAGATAGAAAACATGGTATGCCCAATTCAAGGGGATTAGTTCCCAAATTAAAAAAAGAAAAAGGTTATTGACTAACAAAAAGATTGTATAGTAAAAACAAGGTTATTGATTTTGGTGTGGGATAACAAAATGCACAGAATTATATTACATTGTAAACAAGGTTGTATTTGATATTATGTTTGATTCATAATTATAGTTAGATACTATATGACTCCCTATTTGAATTTTTTTCCCTCTATTTTTTGCTAAAATTTTATGTACCGAGATCTTACTTTGTGCATGCTTTGATCATTATAAGTATATGATGATCACGTAGTTTAGTATTTCATTAAATAGCATTGGACACACAAATTGTTTATTTAATTGAACTCCTTTTTCAGTTCTTTATTCATATATTTGCAACCACTTTCCTTAGTGTTATCCTAAGATGATGTGGGCTTTTCAATGCATCATAAAAACATGGAGAAAGAAATTGAAAATCTATTATAGAATATATAACAATAGAGAAACAATACAATTGGGTGAAGCAAGGATTTAGGTTACTTGAAGATGGAGAAATAATTTTTCAATTGAAAATAATTAAGCAATCAGTTGTTCCTAGGTAGTAGGTTCAAATACAATTTTTCAAGGTGATAAAATTGCATATGTAGATGCATCACTTGCATGCCATGCATGAAGTGCATTCCCAACTTATAACGAATGATTGGATATAAAGGCTCCATACACTAGCCCAACAATGGAAGCCAAAGATGAATCCATGCATTTATTGGCACAATCTCTCTATGAGGATCCCAAGTATCTATTTTTGTTGTTATTTTGGACATCACTATACGATCCAAAATGTTATGAAGTACTAAATCCAGTAGTAACTTCTCCCATCCCTCCAAAAAATGTAGCATAGGTTTAGGGTCCCTTGGCTCCCAAGAATTTGTAGTAGCTATTCTCATTACTGGAAGAATAACTTCAGTGAAGAGTTCAGTGAAAAGAGTTGAAGAAGAAAATTCTACTTCTGTATAAATTCCATAATCACAAAGATCATTCCCTTGTAGAAGCCTTTGCCAAAATGAAATTGCCTCTAAACCATGCAAAGGATGTTAAAGTGGTTGTCAACCTTGAAACACTCTCATAAGAATTGGCAAAGCAAATGTAGATGCAATACACAACAAATTCCAAGGTGATCATGACAAATCTTAATATCTTAATATCTTAAATTTAATAAATTGGAGGGTAAGAATCTTATGAGAAGTGTGTTTTCTTTAAAGATCCCATGCACACAAACTTTGAAAGGAGAAAGCAGATAAAGAATATATACAATACTAAAAAAATGTTTCAAATGAACAAATCCGTGAAACCAACATTCATGGTATTAGGATATGTTGGTTTAAGAAAATGTAGATGCTATTTCCAAGGTGATCATGATATAACAAAAATGAATTTAATTCCTACTATAGTTTCGTTGAACAAAGATGAAGTTTTGACACCATAATGACTCATGTTTAACACTATTCACTCACACATAGATAAACCAATAGATGGGTAAGTTGAAGAAAAAAAGAATTCGATTGAAATATGAACTATTGAGGAATCATGTAAAAAAATCATTGAATGTTCAAGAAAATAGGAGGAATGAAGGGGAAGGGGGTAGAGGATAAGGGGCATAGGTGTTTGATCCTTGATATATTTCATTTCCACATTCAAGTTTTCAAGATTGGTCAACATCCTCACTTACAGACCTCTCATGTCAAATTTTCTATACTATTTCAACACCATGTTCTTGCTTCTAAGCTGACAGTTCTTTAGGTGCATTTTCTTGTAATACATTAATTTTGTAAAACATTTTGTACTGTTTCAACACCAAATGTTTCTTTCAAAACCTTATGTGCAAATATAAACATTAAGTACAACATGTCCAATATTCTTGTAGATATACACATTAATTACACCAAATGTTTCTTTCAAAACAATATGTATAGATATAAACATTAAGCAAAACATGTCCAATATTTTTGTAAATATACACATTAAGTACACCAAATGTTTATTTCAAAACCATATGTGCAAATATAAACATTAAGTACAACCAACTCAATAAGGGGACACAAATAGGTTATTCCTGTGAAGAAGGATCATGTTAGATAATACAAGGGAGTTTGATCAAAATAGGGAGATAATTGCTAGATTGTTGTCTAACTTTCAAAGAATAGGCAATGACAAATGTTATTTTCCTTGCAAGCATTGTAATGACTTAAAGACAAGAAGAATCAAAATCAAAATAGCTAAGAGACATTGTTGGTAGAATGGTCATACTGAAGTGGGGTTTGATTATCATCAATTGCTAAGTTTTTTGTTATATTATTTTCAAAATTAATATACTTATGAACCATAGAATGGAGGTTTGATTATCATTATTTTTATATAGGTCAATCTCCCCAAGGTGGTACGTGATATGGACCAACACATCTCGAAGGAACACAAAGGTGTGAATATGGAGGAACATGGAGGTGTGAATATGGAGGAAGATGGAGGTGTGAGTATTAAAGGAGAAGATCATGATCCCAGAAAACACATTTGAAGATCATGGTATGGATGCATTGATCCATGACACATTTGGTACTGGTGGTGTTGTTTTTTTTGTTGTTGATGATGATGATAATGATGAGGATGGCATTGAGGTTGTCCATGATATACCTCTACTTGATAAGGTAAACATGACTCTTTACAAAGGATCCCAATCAACTCTTCTCTCTGTTGTATTGTTGTTGGTAAATTTGAAGGTTACGAATGTTTTAACCAACATAACAATGTCACATATGCTAAGGTTTTTGATATATGTCATTATAGTCAATAAAAGGTGAAATATATACAATTAAAATTGTTTATAATAATGAATAATATATTTTTTTGTAGACTGATAGGTGACTATTTGTTACAACCATCAAACGTTCTCCCTTGCTCATACCGAGAATTATGTGCCACTATGAATCATATTGGAATGGAGTATCAGTGAACAGATGCTTTTCCTCAAGATCATGTAATTTATCATAAAGAACATGAAAATGCAAAAAAAAAACTAGAATGTCATAAGAGTAGATATCAAAATGATGAAGTGACAAAAAAGATGCCTTGTAAGGTTCTTCATTACATCATCATTATTTTGTGTCTTAAATGATTATTTAGGTGTAGTAGCTTGGCACAATTTATGGATTCCCATGCATGCAATAGAAGTCAAGATGACATTATTTGAATGCATGTGAATTTTTCAACATTTAAGGAAATAGAGAAAAAAGTGGCCACAATTTAAAGAAGAACCTTAAAATCTCAGGCTTTCTCTAGCAACTGACAATGTCAATCCATATTGAGAGATGAGATTGGTTTGCTCAATCTAGCCTTTTTTTGTTATCAACAATAACCTTCTTCCATAGATGTCAATAAAGAGGGAGTACATTATGTTGGAAATGATTTTTCTAGGTATTTAATTATTCTATTGTTACCTACATGTAACTATAAGTCTTAGAGTGAAATGACCATAATAATTATCTGATGTTGTTTATCCAACTAGTTAAGTACTGATTAGGCCAATTATTGCTTCTATTTTATGTTAATTTTAATACTCTATTTTTAATACCACTAGGACATTTGTGAACTTATACTAGTTGAACTTATAATAAAGTCCAGATAGACCCGTTAAATCATGGGTAGACAGTTATGCCATATTTTTCCAATATTATACATATAATGTAATATTTCATATAACCATTGGAATGTGTGTTCTAATATTTGGATTTAATTTGATTATGCTTATTTGAATAAATATTTTTGAATCATGACTAACTTGCTAGGAAAGGAAGAAGTATGAGAGTGGGTGACATCATTTAAGGAGGAGTGTCAAGGCCTAGCTATGGCAGAGGAATCATGATGGCACCAGAAGAAACTACTACTACAAAGAAGGAGCTATTATTCCAGGAATGTAGGGATGAAGTGTTGTTATATTCCCTCTATATTTACTATTGTGCTAAATTAGTTACCCAAACTTTATTGCTTATACTGTGAGCTATTATATTTCCTTCTTCTCTAGTGGATTTTTAGTTAGTTTATTTTCTGTCCTATTTTAGAATAAATGTTGATCCTCTATTTATAGGGATTGGATTGATAGCTTTGGGGGTTGAAAATTTATGGAAAAATATTGTTGACTCTTGTAGTAATTTATTTGTAGTTTTATGTATTGTTCTTATGTAAGGAGTTTTTGAAATATAATGAAGTAATTCTTAGTTTACATTCTGTAATAGTAGGTTAGCAAAAGCCAACCAAGGGGGTTCACTTGGGAGGTGGATTAGATTAGTGTAGTGTAGATTTACTTTCAACATTTCCAGTATTTTAGATAGAAGTTATAAGTTTGTTCTTGCCGAATTGTACTTTATGAATGTTCCTACATCATCTGCAAGAGCAGTTATATTGGATGGTCTGGGTTGAAATATAGGTTAGCATAGAGTTGTATTTCCATGATTCATTTCAGTAAGGAGTTAAGTGTGTTACTTTCTTGCAACACTAGTATAGGTTCTTTGCATGCACTTTACTTTCCTACAGCATAAGCATAATGACTCTTTAAGAAACCTAGTGCCCATATCATATCAACCATTTCAAGTATATGTCCTTAGGTTGACAAATTAAATGCACCTCATGGTGGGAGAACTAATCCTTAGATTGAATAAACTATTCCTAAGTAAGGCCTTGGGCATGATTATCACACACCTATTGTGAGACAGACCATTTTTGGTGTCATTGCTAGTGATGGTGTCAAGCTAGGAACATCTTTGTAAGCCATAGTTTTTTTATATAGCTAGTTTCTTTTTAGAGATTTCTAGTCCTAAAAATTGCTTCATAAGTGTGAAGAATTAAATTTCATGCATCAAAGAGGAAGACAACAAGATGAATATGGCAGATTTCATCCATGAGGGTCTGTTAATTTGAATGATGAAATTAAAGAAGTTGAGTTTTCTTTTGAGGACACAAGCCCTAATTTTCCTACAACATCCTCCTCTAGAGTAGAATCTTTGGATATAAGTGGTCTTCAGCCTTTTGCTAGGATATTGGCCAGCTTTCTTAATAATTCTAGACCAAATCCATGTGTCATTAATAATCCCGTAGCTAATGCTCCTTTTCAACAGCAACCCCATAATAAAATACCTCCAATAATGGCATACCCTACTTTTCCATTTCCTTTCCCAAGCCTCATAAACAATGCTAATCTCAAAAATATACCTACAACTACTCTTTTAAAGTTTTATGGTATTATAATTGCGGATCCTAAAACTTTCTTGTTTGATTTTTGCATACTCTACCACAGCTTTGACTATAACACCGATGCCCATAGGCTCAAGTTGTTTCTAGCAACACTAAAAGAATCAACCCTATGATTGTTCATGGGCTTAGGATCCAATGCAACAGGTACCTGGGATGAGATTTAGACTCTATTTCTAGAGAAATACAAAGATTAATGCAAGGAGAGTGATCCAAGGGGAGATGAAATTTTTAGAATATCATAAAAGGAGGACAAAATATTGGAAGACTATGTTTCACATTTTTTGTACACAATGCAAAAGAACCCCTAGCATGTACTGGTGGAGGATTCACAGAAACAAGTCTTCTTGGGAGGCATAAACAATAATTGTCTAGAATCATTAGACTTAATGGTTGATGATGATATATACCAATCTTCTCAAGATGACCTCAAGAAAATTTGTCTTAACTACTCAAGGTCAACTATGAAGAAAGGTAGAGGGTACCGGTCCACAGCCACTAAAGCAATCGATCAAGGCATTTCAAAGCTTCAGATATCTAATTTACTCTTATATTTCAAGTAGGGCATCATAAATGATGTCGCTACATATCTGGACACCATGGCTACAAAGAAGAAGCATGAAAAGGCTGAATCATAATTGGTAGAGTACTATCGTCACTACTGTAAACAAAAGCAAGACTGCACATGTTAGTTGGTAGCCAAGCTAGAAAATCAAAATTTTTGAATTGAGTATGTGAAGATAGATGGTCACAATGATCAAGTGTTCTTTATTTCTCAATGTTGACCATGGGCTTCAAGACAAGGTATGCCTTAAGATCCTCTACAATTTTCAAACCCTTTCAATAATTAGTGGCACAACGAAAGTTATCAGAACCCTTCTTGGTACTCCTAACCTCCCTAAGAAAAATAATAAAGAAACTAATGGCCTAATTAGAAAAATAATCAATGGAAAAACTAGCAAAACAACCAATGGCCTAATCAACAAAATAACTAGTGGCAAAATCAATGGCAACCACCACAAGGAAATTGGTAGCAAAATAACTAATGGAGGGGGCCTCCACAGTGATCTAACCAAAATCTTGATAACACACAACTACCACCTCCAATTCAAGAACCTACAATAATGCCACTTCTTGTACCAAATAATGCTAATCCTAAGCCATCCCAATTGGATGCTTAATCTCAACCAAATCCAAAGAACAAGCAACAAAAACAACATATGTACACTACTAATACTCAACAGTGCCCTACTTATTCACTAGACATATCTAATATCCATTTGAGATCTAGTACAACTCTACCTACACTAGAATACCTTACTATCACAAAATTTGTAGACACTCCTACAATACCACTTCTAGAAGCTACATTGCCAAATACCAACCTGCTAACTATTTTACCTGGAAGGATTACTAACTACACCTCAATGAATCATCCCTTTCCACATAGGCTAAAGAAAAAGAAACCTATACCCCAAGAGGAAGAGACATTTGATATTGTTGACTGACTAAAAAATATGCACATCCAAATCCCTCTATTTGAAGCTATCAAGGATATCCCTCTTTATGGGAAGGCTATTAAGGATGCATGTCTTAAGAAGCTAGGGTGAAATAAGAAAGATCCTCAAATAGTCCATGTTGTTGGGAAATTAGTAGATATCATGTTAGGGAAGGTAGTGATACCAAAGTATTTAGATCCTAGTAGTCCAGTAGTTAATCTAATCATAAATGGACAAGCTATGAAAAATTCTTTAGCTGATTTGGGAGCAGAAATAAATGTGATGAGTAAAGATACAATGCATAGGTTATGCATAGATGACTTAAGGACAACTCCTATAGTATTAAAACTTGCTAATAGTTCAAATGTCACTCCAGATGGTCTCATAGCGGATGTGATAGTGACTCTAGATTCATGGGAATACCTTGTTGATTTTCTTATTCTATCACTAGTAGTAAAACTTGCTGGCTATACTATCATATTAGGGAGACCCTGGTTAGCCACCAGTAATGCTAAAATTATTTGTAGATTAGGAAGTATGAAAATTTCAAATGGTCAAACCATAAGGAAGCTAGTGCTATATCCACCTACCTAACCCCACCTAAACTTGGGAGAACTTATTTGGCTAGTTTTAGGGGACAAAGAGGAAGAGTTTAATTTTGTAGCCTAGCTCATGATGATGCATAAGCACTCTTTTTTGAAAATTTAAGAGGAGGATGATTTAATATAGAGCATTCTTACCAATGAGTGCATAATGGCCAAAGATATTATTGAGCATTCTATCTTAAAGCCATGTACCTATGAAGATTGTGTCTACCTAGCAAGCCCTAAGATAATTGGTTAGTTAGCACCAAGTGAAGTAGCTAAAATTCTAGTACTAGAAGTGTCAATGGTAGAATTACCAACTACTATGGAACTTTCTCCTAGTCATAATCTCCAGGTAAACAACAAGTTGTCCCAATCACAATTGGGATTATTAACAAAGCTCCTCAATCAACATGAAAAAAACTTTTCTTGGGATTATAAATATATGGTAGGACTGAGCCCTAAACTCTACACCCATAGGATCTACATCAATGATGGAAGCTTTCCACTTTGTCAGCCTCAGAGGAGAACAAAATCTAGCATTGTGTGAGATAGTTAAGACTGAGTTGCAGAAATTGTTGGATGCTGAATTCATCTATCCAATCTCTGATATCAAATGGGTATCACCATTAGTTATTGTACCTAAGAAAGCAAGTAAGTAGTGGATATGTGTAGATTATAGAGAATTAAATAATGCCACAAAGAAGGATCACTTTCCTTTGCCCTTTATTGATCAAGTTTTGGATACTTTGGCTAGAAAAAAATACTTATCATTTCTAGTTGGATATAGTGGATACAATCAACTAAGTATTGCTCCAGAAGATCAAGAGAAGACCACATTTACATGTCCTTCAGGTACCTATTCCTATTCTATATTACTATTTGGCTTATGCAATGCACCTACAACTTTTTAGAGAGTTGTAATCAACAACTTTGATGACATATCACATTATTATATGGAGATATACATGGACAACTTCACTGCATTTGGTGTCACATTTGAGGAAGCCCTAAAAACTTGGAAAAGGTACTTATATAATGTGAAAAACACAACTTGTCTATCAACAGTGAGAAATTCTTTCTGATGATGTAGGAAGGCATGGTCTTGGGACATTTTATAATTGAAGTTGGAATTGGGGTAGACACTACAAAATTAGAGGTAATTCTCACATCCCTACTCCAACAAAGCAAAAAGAAGTAAGATCTTTCCTAGGACATGCTAACTATTATAGGAGGTTTATCAAAAAAAGTAGTCAAGTAGCTAGTCCTCTATATAATTTTCTTACCAAAGAGGTTGAATTTTCCTGGATAAAGGAATGTGATGACTCCTTCCAGGAGCCTAAGTAACTGTTGAAAACTACACCAATACTTACGGGTCCTTATTGGACTTTGCCTTTTAAAATACATATAGATGCTTTTGACTATGCCATAGGTGTATTCCTAGGAAAAAAATCCCAACACCTTGAAAATGCAATCTACTATATCAATAAGATCCTTCATCGACTAGAGTTAAACTATACAGTGACTGAAAAATAATTATTAATAGTGGTTTATGCTTTGAACAAATTTTGGCATTATCTAACCAGTTATCCCATATTTGTTCATACTAACCATGCAAAAATTAAGTATCTCATGAAAAAACCTACCATTATAGTTAGGTTAGCAAGATGGCTACTTCTTTTGTAGGAATTTGATATCATAATTATTGACAAACCTAGGAAAGAAAATGTGGTAGCTAATTATATATTTAGAATCCATCATGATGAAAAAGATATGACTTTGATAGATGATACATTTCTAGATGAGCATTTATTTCAATTTGATGTCCAAACCCCATGCTATGAAGACATAGTTAATTACATTGTAGCTAACAAAATGCCAACACATTTCTCTTACAAGGATAAGAGGTTTCTTTTAGAGAAAAGCTTTCATTTCTCTTGGATTAGTAATACACTATTTTACACTAGACCTAATCAAGTTATGAGGAGATGTGTACAAGAAGATGAGACATATGACATTCTACATGCACGTCATAATGAACCATGTGGGGGGTACTTTGAAACAAAAGGAATAGCATTGAAGATTTTAACAACTAGATACTATTAGCCTACACTACATAAAGATGCAACTAGTTATACACAAAAGTGTGATAAATGTTAGAGGATGAGTCAACCAACAAGATCAGATGAAATGTCTCTCAATCGACAAGTGGTGGTAATAACATTTGACAAATGAGGCATGGAATTCATTGGTCCAATATGTAAGAATTTGGTATAGCTCTAATACCATATAAGAATTTTCCTTAGGGAAAGATTCCCCCAAGATCGTAGAACTCAAACACAAGCACAACTGTAGACCAAAGAGTATGATCAATATATCAGAGTATGTCCTCATACATTGCTCTATATTGTATGTGATGAATGTACACACTTGGAGTGCCTATAAATAAAGGATTCTCAAGAAGCACCTAGAATGTCTATAGAAAGAATCAAGAGATAAGATAAGCATGACAACTAAGCACATGTCTTATCTATCATTCTAAATGAGAGGATAAGAATGACAAGGTGTTGAAACCTACTCAAGTGTCTTTGTGTTGATACTAATGATGGCTCCTTCCAAAACTAATAAGAAGAAGTGTATATCGGACAAGGAGTAATGTAGAACCTATTTCAAGAAACCAACAGTCTTCTCAAATGACAAAGAGACCTCCTACAACTGCTATACATAAGGATCCACAATCACATCAATCTATAAAGATTGATCATGAAGAGAATGGACATGAGGGTCAGAGTGAGCCCTCACAACAACTATAGAAGGATCATTCTCATCATAGAAAAGTGAGATATCATCAAAGAAGTCTCCCAAATCTACTATGTGTGACTCTACGAATAGAGCTGAAATGTCTGGCAAGAAGTCATCACTTGGAAGAAATAGTGTACCCTATTGTATTCAAGTACATGAATCTATCACTATAGCAATAGATGAAGAATTTTCCTCAAAAAGAAGATGAATATTAGCAATAGTGTCTCCCACATCTTCAATATGAGACTCCATAAATAGGCCTGCAATGGTGGGAAGGAAGTCATTGCATGAAGGTAAAGTAGGAAGACATAACGTGTCCTACTGCACTGAATCTAAAGCATTTGTGGTTGAAATAGGATTAGTAGGAGCAATAGGAGCATCTGGAGGTGTGATCTCATTTGGAGAGGATGCAGCTGCAACTAGAGGTAAAAGATCTTTTCGGAATGGAGGAATTTGTGGATCTCCATAAAGGTCACAAAGATAGATCCAAATATCATATAAATATTTTGACTTCAAGTCATCAAGTGAATCCATAATCTCCATATCCATAAATAGAAAGAGTGCATGACAAATGACAGAACATGTGTCCTAGTTGTATAAAAGCCCTCTCACATATGGTAGTGCATTATGCTGACTAAGATATGGGATAACCAATTGACTCCATTCTTGATAGTTGTTTGGTGTCAAGTAAATCAAATCTTACTCTTCCATGATGAACTAATTAGTGTAACCCCCAAAATTCAGAAAAAAAATCTAAGAACCCCCCCTAATGGATGATTTAGGCACTTGGTAGCCACTTACCAATTTAGGACCTATTTTTGAAAATAGAATTTCTATCCATAGAACCTATAATATTATTACAAATTTGGAAAGTAGATAAAAAATTATGCACTTTAAAAAACATGGAACTTGATTTGGAGTCTTGATGAGCCCGTACTAAGCATTTTAAGTGGCAAAAATTAGAATTTTTGAGTTGTGAAAAAATTTCGTAGCAAAGATCTCAAACCACTTGCACCAATGTGTAGATCACAAAATTCTACATGAAAACAAAAAAAATCATCACAAAAAGAAGTCTGTATGAGGGAGAGATCGCTATTTGAAAATTGTTGCTACTATTTTTTTTTTTGAATCACCACCATCACCTCCAAAAATCAAATGGCTCTAGATTTTGCCTCAGATGTCTAATTTGGATGAAACAAAATTTGATCTGGAGGTTTTTTGACCTTCTAAATGTGATGCAAATATCTAATTTGCACCAGCAAGCACCAATCTTCACCTATAAAAAAATCTCTCCTATGGCTCGATGGCCAAAAAAAATTTGAAAAATATTGTAGATCTAAAAAAATAGTAGAGATGCAGGTGAAAAATAGTACTATTAAATGTACTATTTTTCTACTTTGGCCTAGGGTAGGAAACTTTATAGCCAATTTTCACCAAATCGACACTCTGGATGCAATGGCAAGGTTAGATCTAGTTCTAGATGCTCCTAATTTCTACGATACTCTTGATTCAAGCTGAGATGCTGAAGCAAGTAGTTGGTCTTGAACAACTATGTGAAGAGAAATTCTCCAAGAACTCTGATACCATGTAAGAATTTGGTATAGCTTCAATACCATATAAGAATTTTCCTTAGGGTAAATTCACCCAAGGTCATAGAACTCGAACACAAGCACAATTGTCAACCAAAGAGTATGATCAATTTATCAAAGTATGTCCTCATACATTGCTCTATATTGTATGTGATGAATGTACACACTAGGAGTGCCTATATATAAAGGCCTCTCAAGAAGCACCTAGAATATCTCTAGAAAGAACCAAGAGATAAGATAAGCATTACAACTAAGCACATGTCTTATCCATCATTCTAGATGAGAGGATAGGAATAACAAGGTGTATCTCAAGTGGAGATGTTATAGACACCATGTGCATAAAAGTAGTGTGAACACTTATGATGTCAACATGACAACTCACAAGAGTGCACATACTCCTAGGTGACTAATAAATAAATATTAAAATAATGCATTAAGTAAACTTAAGTGTAAATAGTAAATACTTATTTACACCAACACAATAGATCATCCATCTAATGGAAAATCATACATCCTTGTATGCACTGACTACCTAATAAAATGGATTGAAGTCAAAGCCATGAAGCATGCCCATGACCATAAAGTTGCCACATTTTTGTATGAAGAACTCTTTACTAGGTATAGTATACCTAGAGAACTTGTTATTGATTAGGGTGCTCAATTCACTTCCAATATGATCATAGAACTCATGAAGGAATATAATATCAAACATTGGAAATCAAGCCCCTATCATCCTCAAACTAATGGACAAGTAGAAGTTACTAATTAGGAGATAGAAACCATCTTGACAAAGATAGTTTAGTTGCACCATAGAGATTGGAGCAGCAGACTACCATAAGCTATCTAGGCATATCAAACAACATGGAAGACCACCATTGGGTTCACACCATTTGAAATTTTGTAAGAAAAAATAGCAATGCTACCCATTGAATTTGAACACAAAACTTTAAGAACAATATTGTAGTTAAATATTGATCTTCTTGCAACACAAAGAGTGCTTACTACATCTTAATTCTTTGGATGAAATGTTCAAGTTTGCCTTGGAATGCATAGAAATCATACAAAAGAAAAGGAAAAAATGGCATGACTTGCACAATAAGAGTAAGAAATTTCAAATTGGAGATTGGGCATTACTTTATGATTCTAGATTTAAATACATACTAGGAAAGCTACAAACATGATGGTTGGGTCACTATGAAATAAGCCATATATTTAAAAATGGAGTAGTCTAGTTAACCATAATTGATCTAGTACACTTCAAGTTTTTAGTCAATGGACATCAGCTAAAGTTGTATCACCAGCCACAAATAAAAGAAGACTTCCTATAGCAATTTCAATAGCTAGTTTCCAACAAACAATAGGTAACACTTTCTACAACATAAGGTGCCAACCTTTTTCCTGCAGCCCTTCAATAAGAATTCTAGAGCATGCCCATTATAAAAAAATTATTTTTACATGAAGCTCAATTCTCCATTCACTTTCTAAATTCTTCTTTTTTAACTCATCTTATTTCTTTCTCTACCACCCACCCAACTTCCACCTCATCATTTTTCTATGCTTTAAATAATATGGCAAACTCACTAACATATGTTTTCACTGTTGTTCTTCTACTCTCACCACATTTATCTAGAATGTGCAATGACCAAACTAATAGGTATAAGCTTTTCAAATTTTATTCATTTTTAGTGCATTGATTTTTTTGGTTATATATATATTACTACATTAAATATATATAATTGCAACATTATGCTAGTTCTATACCTCGTGCCAAGTATGACAAGTGAGGACACTTGTCCATGTTTTGTAGGGAGTAGGGAAGGTTACTAATTCCCAATGACATTTCTATTTACTCATTAAAGATCCTCAAAAATGTACTCCCTCTTTGTTTGATTAAAATCTAGTTGCCATAGTACACAATTGTCAAGTGTCATACATATATTCCTGAATAATACCTCATTGTCAAACTAAGATGTGACCCAAATTAAATTAGATATGACCTGAATTAAATTTTGAAGTGATTCTCATATATCTATGATTTATTCTCATTAAAACCACATTATTATTGTGATATTGCTATCAAGATTTAACTGTGTGATTTTGAGTCAAACTCATTGACCCATGTTTCATGAGTAGTGATTCAACATGAATCCATCTCTCATGAGAATAAATGGAACACTTAGCACTCATTGGATCTAGGTGATGCTCATAGGGGTGAAGCACCGGGACTTCCTAGGAGGTCACCCATCCCAGTTCTACTCCAGCCTGAGCATGCTTAACTATAGAGTTTCCTCCATAGTTAAACCCAAAGCTTGCAACCCCATTTACAAAACCTTCACCAAGTGTTGTGCCTTATGAACCATTCATATAATATTATTGTTCATGAAAAAAATTCACAGAAAAGAATGTGAAAAGGGTTTATGGTTTTATAAAGAAAAATTCTAAAATTCATAGAAGGGAAGAAGGTAATTGTTAGAAACAAAGTAGAGGTTAAGATTAGTAAGCACAAATGGGAGGTCAGTTGTAGTGATGTGTGTATATGCTACTTTAGTATGCAAATAAACACTAATCTAATGAAATAAAAGCATTAGCATTAAACTAAATTAACATAACCTCAAGATAGACAAAAGAGAAGCTCTCAAATGAGAATATGAGCCATTTAAGGGGCTATCTCAATGAGATTGTTCTCTTGAGTTGGGGATGTGTCTATTTGATAGGATTCTGGATGTGTGCTCAAGATACTCAAACTATGCTTCAATGGAGATGGAAAATGGCAAATTGGTAGCTTTGTGAGCTCTCAATTTGGCATTATAAGGGTATGGTTAAGGGCTTTGTTTCTCACACTAGCATTATAACTTTAGCTTAAAGGATTGTGATTAAAATGGCTTGGGAGGGGATTCAATTTATAGGCTAAGAGCTTGAGGGTTTGAGGGCTAAGATGCAAGGATGGGGAAAAGCTCATGGAGGGCTTAGATTGCATGAGAGGAGAGCACATGGATTATGCTTCCTTACAGCCAATCAGGGAGTGACACATGTCACAGGGTGAGTGGATGGAGGAAAGGGCAAGGATGAGTCAACAAAGGAGGCTCAATGCCTTAAACACCCTCATAAATGGCTTGTAAGAGCAATGAATGGGCTTGTAAGAGTCTTTATGGCCTTTGTAAGAGCATTCATGGTTGGGTGGTTGGGATATTTTGGAGAGAGTTGAGATTGTTGACTTTGCTTGGCTTAGGAAAGTCTTAAGCTTGCTTAGGGAATGTGACAAGGTTAGGCGGGATTAGAGGTGGTTTAGGATTTAGATTAGAGATGTTAGAGATATGCAAGTGGATGGCATTTAATGAGGGTGGGTGAGTTAGTGGCTAAGCTTGGTTAGTATGGGTGGATGGGGTGGATTAGGCTAAAAAGGGGTTTAGGGATAGGCTTAGGATGAGGATAAATAAAGTTTATTTATCTCATAGGTTTGGTTTGAAGATATATTTATTAAAACATTTTTAATAAATATGAGAATTAATATTTAACCTTAGTTAAATATTTTGAGTTGAAATTAGAGGTAGAAAATGATGGGATTAGCCTTTAATCAAAATTAAAGAAGGATTAGAAGATTTTGGAAGAGGTTAGTGATTTTAAAGAAATTGGCCAAGTTTTGGGAAAAAATAAATTAAATATTTATTTTGGGATTTTTAGTCAATTTATTAATTAAATAATTAATAAATAAGAAAAATAATGTTTAAATAAGATTTAAACATTTTTGTGAGGGATTCCTTAATTAAATATTTGTAATTAAGATAAAGGGATTTAATGGCATAAAAAAAAATTAATTAATTAATTAATAAATGATGATGTCATCAGGGACTTTTCAGAAAATAAAAATACTTTATTTTCTAAAAGATTTTTAGGTGTCTACATTTTGCCCCTCTTTGATGTGATGCCACAAGTGGCATGACATCAAAGATAAGAAAATAAGATGCCCAAGGCCAGAGCAGAAGAGGAGAGAATGGACTACGAGATGCCCCCTCAAGAAGGCGGTGGGAAGAGAAAGCGAGGCTCGATGGCTTCTTGAAAAAATACAAGAATCTGGGATGGGATGAGTGAGGAGACTCAGATTGGCAAGAGAAGAGGCTGAATTAGCTCAAACTCTCACTACAAGAGAATGATAGAGGGAGGTCAGAGGCACAAGAGGAAGCAAGCTTAAGACTTTAGGGAAGGTGGAGGGAGGATGAGGGAGCAGAACACTATAAAAAGGAAGCCAGGATAGGGAGATGGATGATGGGATTATAAAAGCTGATGCAACGGGATTTCAAAGAGTCAGATTGGTGGAAGATGGGTTTCAGAGATCCCTCGGACTACGATTGTGGATCTTGAAAGATGAGACTTGGTGGATTGATTGGATTGGTGGATCTCTAAGACTAGGATTGTGGATCCCTAAAGCTAAGAGTGATGATTGATTCAAAGAGATACTGATGCATAAGCTGGGGTAGGAGAGACAGATGTTGGATTTGGATGGGGGATAATGGAGATGAAGGGATTCCATTGAAGCTTTTTGAGTAGGGGGATACTTCAAAGAGAAGTACCACAATGTAGTTGAGCACTAGATTTGCTATAGGATTGTTGGTTAATTGCCAAGGTTACCAAGAACATCAAGGCCTTTTCACCAACTATCCAGAGGACTGATGAACTGACTCAAAACAAGCACGCAAGGATTGCCCCAGCATCACACATGAATCCCAAAGGAAGTAGCATGGAACTGACACTGGGTAACCCACAAGTAGAAAAGAAAAATAAACAAAAAACCTGATCAAGACCTTATGCTCAGATTGCCCCATTCATAGTATACTATGATATGGAAGATCGGGGCAACCTTGAGGAGGGAACAAAAAGATTGCTTGAAAAAAGATACTTCAAGACCCAAATGGGAAGATTCCAAATGAAAAGAAAGCAAAAATCCAAAAGAGAACCATTTGCCAATGAGATGGGTGGGACGAGGTACTAACGGACCAAGATCAAACATGAGGAAAGCTATATCTTACAAGGATCTATCGGAGAGCACCTAAGCTGATAGATTTGGATGAGTGATGCATCTGGCAAGCTAAACTGAGAAAGAGAACACTTTGGTGATAGGAGATATAGCTAAAGGATGCATTGGAATAGCTAACCAAGGGTTGTGTGATGTGTGCAAGATGCTGATCAAGGAGGAACTAACACAAAATCTAGATAGATACAATGGTACTAAGGTAAAGAGGATGTACAAGCTGACAGACCAAGATATGTTACAAATGTACAAGGTTGTTCATGTTTAGATTTTGTGAGATGGAAATGTTTTAGAGTGTGTTGGATGGATAGTTGGAGTTGATAGGCGGATAGGTAGATGGTTTGTGAAAAGCTTAAGTGAAAATGGGGTTCTTTGTGTGCATGTGATAGGATACAAGCTAGGATACAAGATTTTGCATATAATACAAGCTAGAATATGGTACAAGCTTTGGACAAGATTTGGATATACAAGCTATGATACAAGGGATGATACAAGATTTACAAGCTAGGGTACAAGATTTACAAGCTGAGATACAAGATTTACAAGCTGTACAGGATTTACAAGTTGAGGTACAAGATTTACAAGATGTACAAGATTTACAAGCTATACAAGGGGTATTTACAAGCTTCATTAGATTTTGGAATTTGGTTGGAACACCAAGGGAACAAGCAGGTGTTTTATGGGATGGTGGATGAATGGATGAGGCATAGGATAGTGATAGATAATGGATTAGTCTTAGTAAACAAGGCACTTAAATTACCAAGTTTTCACTAAAGTACCTATCCAAGGCACTTGAATTGCCAAGTTTTCACCATTGGACACTTATTTCTCTTTACTATTTTTTTGTATTTTTCAAAAGCTGGGTATACCAAGGATCTTCAAGCATAGAACTTCTTGAGATGAATGATGTTAGTAGGATCATTTAAGAGTTCTCCTTCCAGTGTAGATAGCTAATAGGCTTCAGAGCCAAAGGAGGTAGTGACAACATAAGGGCCAAGCCAGGTAGGTTCAAACTTGCATTTCTTTTCTCGATCTGCTTGGACTTTCATGTTTTCTTTGAGGACCATGTTGCCTGGCTGAAAGTGTCATTGAAGCACCTTCTTGTCAAAATTCCTTTTGAGACGAGTTTGATAGACTGTGAGATGATTATAGGCTTGTTGTTGCTTCTCATCTAACAGATCTAGCTGGGTGAGCCAAGCTACTCTATATTCTTCATCTGATATTTTCCCTTGCAAAGATATGCGCAAGGAGGGAAGTTCAACCTCTATGGGTAGTATTGCTTCAACACCATAGACTAGGGAGTATGGAGTTATTCCTGTGGATGTACACAAGGAAGTTCGATAGGCCCATAGGGCTGGATTAATTTGTAGGTGCCAATCTCGGCCAGAATCATTGACAACTTTCTTTAGTAGTTTGTGGAGGGTTTTGTTAGTTGCCTCTACCTGGCCATTACCTTGTGGGAAATATGGGCTATTTGGCATTGGGTATGTGTGAGGTGAGGGGATATGATACCATCATTAAGGTAAGCATGAATCTCATGGTACCAAGGAGATTGGGGACCAACCAAGATACAAACACGGTTTGAATCCTCATTCACATAGGTGGGTGTGAGGAGCTGCTCGACTAAAAAATCATATTGTACAGTGGCTTGGGGAAATTCCAAGAGTGAGCCAATAGTAGCCATAGCGTCTGTTGCTTTTTTTTGCATTCAAGGCCCTTGTGTAAACTAAAGCTTTGTAAAATGTTGGGTTAGCTGATCAACTAGCTCTTTGTAGGGTAATAGCTTTTCATCTTTGGTTTGATATTCATTTAGGGCTTGCTTGATGATGAGCTGAGAATCACCAAAGATTTGTAACTCGGTGATGTTCCATTCTGCAGCTATCTTTAATCTTACTATGAGAGCCTCATATTCAGCTATATTGTTGGTGCTAGGGAATTGTAGCTTGAAGGCTTTTGGAATGTAATCTCCTTGAGTTGTGACCAACAATATTCCTACCCCTGATCCATGAGATGTGTATGAGCCATCAAAGTAAAGTTTCCATGGGGGATGTTCTTCAATTATATAGATATGCTCATCTAGAAATTATGTGATCAAAGGATATGTATCTACGAGAGGCGCATCAGCTAGGTGATCTGCTATAGCTTGTCCTTTGATTGCCCTTCTGTCCACATACTGGATGTCAAATTCGCTAAGGAGCATAACCCATTTGGCCAAATGGCCTATAAGTGTTGTTCTAGAGAGCATATACTTGAGAGGGTCAATCTTGGAGACTAGTTGGATGGTATGACTTAGCATGTAGTGGTGAAGCTTTTGAGTTGAGAAAACAACTACCAAAAAAGCTTTTTCCATAGGAGTATAATTGAGTTCATAACCAAGTAGGGTTCTACTAATGTAGTAGATGGCTCTTTCTCTGTTGTAGTCATCAAGCTATGCTAGAAGTGCCCCTAGAGCAGTAGGCATTGCTGATATGTACAAAATTAGGGGACGGCCAGGAACTGGTGGAACCAAGATAGGGGGATTGGTGAGATATTGCTTGAGCTGATTGAAGCTACGTTGACATAAAGGATTGCACTTGAAGTTTTCACCCTTCTTCAGTAAATGTGTAAATGTCATACACTTATCTTCAAGCTGGGAGATGAAGCGCCAAATGGATTGAAGCTTTCCCTGAAGAGTGCAAAGTTATCACAGTGTCTAGGGAGGAGGCATGTCTAAGATAGCCTTGACCTTCTTGGGGTCAATCTCGACACCTTGTTTAGAAACTATAAAGCCTAGAAGCTTGCCAGATGTGACCCCAAAGACACACTTCTTGGGATTCAGCATGAGATGATAGTTGGCTAACCTATCAAAGACTTTCTCCAGGTCAGCAAGATGATCCATGAAGGTATGAGATTTGACCAAGATATCATCCACATAATCCTCCAAAATGTTATGGATAAGATCATGGAAAATGGTTGTCATAGCTCTTTGATAGGTAGCCCCTGCATTATTTAGGCCAAAAGGCATCATGTTGTAGCAAAAGGTTCCCCAAAGGGTAGTGAATGCTATCTTATGCTGATCCTCTTCTGCAATCTTGATTTGATTGTACACAAAAAATCCATCCATGAGGGACAAAATTTCATGTCCAGTTGTAAGGTCTACAATCATATCTATGTTGGCCAAGGGAAAATTATCTTTTGGACAAGCTTTTTTAAGATCTTTGAATTCAGTGCAGATTCTGATGTCACCGAAAGGTTTAGTGACGGGGACCATGTTGGAGATCCACTCTAAGTAGTCGATAGGTCGGATAACCTTAGCAGCTAACATTCTTTCTAATTCAGCTTTGACCAGTAATGCCACCTTGGGGTGCATTTTTCTAAGTTTTTGTCTGATGAGATTGATCTTTGGATCGACTGCAAGATGATGAATTACAAGCTTTGGATCAAGTCCTAGCATGTCCTGATATGACCATGCAAATCAAAAAATGTTTTCTCTTAAGACCTCAAAGAGGAGGTCAACTTGGTCTTGTGATTGGGATGCAACAATGTGAACAAGTCTGCGGATCTTTGAAGAACTGATGTTGACTTCTCTAGTATCCTCAATTAGAATACAAGACACCTTTGCTCAATTATCTTGAGGAGGAAATGCTAAATCCTCATGTTCTACTTGTGACTCTAGATTTTCTTACTGAGGGGTTCTCTTCATTTCCTTAGCTAGTCTCAGATTTACCTTAGTTCTAGCTTTGGGTGTATCGGAACTAGGTTGGGGGTTTTCTCCAAAATGCCCCTTGGGATCTAGCTTATAGATATAGGCAAAATATGGCTTTGGTTTCTTGTGAGGTGTTTCAGCTCCCATGAATCTCAAAAGTGCTTCCTCTGATGTGAACTCATCAATTTGTATGATGCTTGGTTGGTCCCAATCTATGAGTTGTGGATGGGCGAGTGGTAGGTCAATGAAATGGATGGATAGTTCTTGGAGAACAAAGTTTCCAAGGAAGATTTGGTCTAGGATATCATTGTAGGCTCTCTTTTCCACTTCCTCAGGAATGTCTTTGATTCTGATAAGGTCACAGTGAATGTTCAAAAAAGTGTGACTGTCCGTATTGGTGCCCCCAGTTGTGGGTATGCCAAAGCCAAGACCTGACTTCGATTCCCACTTGTGTGCATCATGGGGCATTGCATGCCTCTTTCTTCTGGTCCTAGACCACCACCTTGATAGTTCCATTTTTTAGTGATGAGCTTATGTTCTTGGGGATACTTCTGGTTGAAGTGATTGAGGTGTGCTTGATTACTTGGTGGTGCATCCGTATGTAACCAATTGTTGATATCTGGAGTGAGCTCCTCATGAAGAGGGATTTTTGAGGATACAAAGGTTGTTGGGCCAAACTATTTGTATCGAGGAGGTGGAATCTCCTTAGCTTTGTGATATGTCAGTCGTCCATGGGCATGTGGATCAAGTGGGAGTGCCCCAACAAAAAATTGCATCTGATAGACTATACTCTCCACAACCTCTGTTATTGATCTTCAGGGTAGACAGGGTAGGCGAGGATGGTTTTTGGGTCATTACAAGTGTGGGATGAGCTAGCGATGGTTGTACCAATATCAATTCCAAGGCAATGGTTTGCATATGAAGCTTCAACCACATTGTAGTAAGCAAAGGGTTTTGGATCTGCATGGATGGTTACCTCAGTGCCCTGATGCATAAATTTGACCCACTGATGGTAAGTGGATGGAATGGCTTTCATGACATGAATCCATGGGCAACCAAGGAGGATGTTGAATGGTAGGTTTAGATCAATAACATGGCAGAGTGTTTCTTGGATGACTAGCCCAACCTTGATTGGTAGCAAAATAGTTCCTTCTTTGGTTCTTTCCAAGT
Source organism: Cupressus sempervirens (assembly GCA_028749045.1). Taxonomy (NCBI): domain Eukaryota; kingdom Viridiplantae; phylum Streptophyta; class Pinopsida; order Cupressales; family Cupressaceae; genus Cupressus; species Cupressus sempervirens. Next base: position 458,266,406 of record CM053787.1, read on the forward strand.
TGTCATAAACTTCGATGGTGATAACCTCACTGATGATATCTACCTCAGTATACCCAGCTTGTTTTGTAAATTTTAGGATGCAAATATTCAAGGCTAATCCATTATCTATCATTACTCTTTTTACGACAAAATTGGATACCATGATGGCTATGCGAAGCGGAAGGGTGTGATCTGGCTCGACCACGGGCATGTCAGTGGGTTTGAAAGATAGGGCACATGAGTAGGATAGGTGTCCAACGAGATTACAAAAATTAGTAGCATTGATATCTGAAGGGACACGAGATTATATGAGAGCACTGTGAAGGATGTTCTTGTACATAGGACTGGTGTGAAGGTCTAAAATGGAGATTATGAGCCATTTAAGGGGCTCTCTCAATGAGATTGTTCTCTTGAGTTGGGGATGTGTCTATTTGATAGGATTTGTGATGTGTGCTCAAGATACTCAAAATATGCTTCAATGGAGATGGAAAATGGAAAATTGGTAGCTTTGTGAGCTCTTAATTTGGCATTATAAGGGTATGGTTAAGGGCTTTGTTTCTCACACTAGCATTATAACTTCAGCTTAAAGGATTGTGATTAAAATGGCTTGGGAGGGGATTCAATTTATATGCTAAGGGCTTGAGGTTTTGAGGGCTAAGATGCAAGGATGGGGAAAAGCTCGTGGAGGGCTTAGATTTCATGAGAGGAGAGCACATGGATTGTGCTTCCTTACAGCCAATCAGGGAGTGACACATGTCACAAGGTGAGTGGATGGAGGAAAGGGCAAGGATGAGTCAACAAAGGAGGCTCAAGGCCTTAAAAACCCTCATAAATGGCTTGTAAGAGCAATGAATGGGCTTGTAAGATTCTTTATGGCCTTTGTAAAAGCATTCATGGTTGGGTGGTTGGGATATTTTGGAGAGATTTGAGATTGTTGGCTTTGCTTGGCTTAGGAAAGTCTTAAGCTTGCTTAGGGAATGTGACAAGGTTAGGGGGGGATTAGAGGTGGTTTAGAATTTAGATTAGGGATGTTAGAGATATGCAAGTGGATGGCATTTAATGAGGGTGGGTGAGTTAGTGGCTAAGCTTGGTTAGTATGGGTGGATGGGGTGGATTAGGCTGAAAAGGGGGTTTACGGATAGGCTTAGGGTTAGGATAAATAAAGTTTATTTATCTCATAGGTTTGGTTTGAGGAGATATTTATTAAAACATTTTTAATAAATATGAGAATTAATATTTAACCTTAGTTAAATATTTTGAGTTGGGATTAGGGGTAGAAAATGATGGGATTAGCCTTTAATCGAAATTAAAGAAGGATTAGAAGATTTTGGAAGAGGTTAGTGATTTTAAGGAGATTGGCCAAGTTTTGGGAAAAAAATAAATTAAATATTTATTTTGGAATTTTTGGTCAATTTATTAATTAAATAATTAATAAATAAGGAAAATAATGTTTAAATAAGATTTAAACATTTTTGGGAGGGATTCTTTAATTAAATATTTGTAATTAAGATAAAGGGATTTAATGGCATAAAAATAAATTAATTAATTAAATAATTAATTAATTAATAAATGATGATGTCATCAGGGACTTTTCAGAAAATAAAAATACTTTATTTTCTAAAGGATTTTTAGGTGTCTACAATGTGAACCAATAGAACATAGTGTTTTACTTTCTAGTGTAGAAGTAGTAAGATTCAATGCATGTGGTTGGCTAGGATATTTCCTAAAATTGATAGAATTTGGCAAAGAAGTAGCTATTGAATTTATAGATACATTTGAGGAAGGTGAAACAATAGTATGGGGATTGATGATCATTGCCACAGAGGAATGAATAGTGGAAGTAACTGGGCTGCCAGTAGTAGGGGAACACTACCCCAATCTGCATGATGCTAGATTAGCTAGGGCCCAATTTTCCATACCAGGTGACCCTCCATTAGATATTACTAAGGTAGGGATACAAAAGAATTTATCTTTTTCTACCATACAATGAGTTGGCCATGCATATTATCAGGTATTTTACCTATGAAGGAATATTTTCTAATTTTCACACACATCATTTTAAGTTTTTTAGTTATGTAAGGCATAATTTTCCAATAAATGTCCCCAATTTCTTGTTTAATATGGTATGCATAATTTTTAGGAAACCCAAAAAGGGAATGACAATTTTATTACTCACCGTGCCCTAATCAAATTTCTCATAGAAAGATCTCTTAGGGATGTCTCTTCTATGTCATGGGAAAAAATTATTTAGCATAAAACCTTGTAGGCTTAGATTTCCCCTAATGTGTAGCCTAGCCAAGTTAATGTAGTCCCCATTGACATAGGTGTTGAGCAAGGTACCCAAGGCACATAAACTGAAAATGCGCAAGAAAATATGTCTTTATTTTCTCAAATAATCAATGTACCTACTTCTACCCAAGAAAAAAGAAAAAAGAATGTTACAAGAAGAAACCTCATGTCAAAACAAAAGAGAATAAAGTCAATTCCTACATCAGCTACTCCTACAGAAGAGACACTAAAGAGGGTTAGCAAGAAAAAGGCTATGGTGCTTGAAGAAACTCCTATGTGAAGAAGTCCTAGAATGAAAGGACAAATTCCTAAAGTGCCCTCAGAAACCCAATCCACTTTACCTAAATAATCTAATGAAGAATACATAATACAAGTTATCTTAGATAATTCCACCAATCAATCTAAAATTCCAGACATTCCTTAGAATCTTGATGAGACATTTAAAGCTGAGATGAATGAATGCCAAAATGATTCCCAAGAAAACCAACAGGATACCCTAAGTCATACAGAAGTAGTAGACCCAATAATGCATGAACAAGCTTGTTCAGACACTACACTAGTTTCCTATAAAAAAACATGGTTCACAAGCTTCTTGGAATGATCATGGAGAGAATAGAGGAAGAAAAATAATTGGGATGAGGAAAGTGGCCCAATTACCTTAGAAATGATTCTTTTTCAATTATATAATAAACATGTGTTAAAAACAACCCTATGGAAAGAAGAGACAAATAAAATTTAGAAGTTAATAACAAACTAAGGTGAAGAAATTGCAAAATTAAAAGAGAATTTGACAAAACAAAAGAAAAAGATGAATCATGCCCTTAAACTGGCTAATGAAATAATTACTTATGGGTCGCCATCTAGGATATGTGCCATTTGTTTAAAAGAAAAATTCCTCTTATTCTAGTTGATGATAACCCTTAGAGATATATATACAAAATTCAGGTCATCTTAAGAATTCTATGGTTTGTACCAGACTCTTCCATCATGGTAGAAAAATTTACTCTATGAATTGTACGTGCCTAATTTCATTATCCCTATAGAAACTCAATGGAACCCTCTACTTTATATAAGGGATATACACCTTAGGGCCTTAATATCATGGATACACAATGAGGCCAACTATGACAACTAAACAATTAGAGAGACCAAGAGAACAAAAAACACCTACCATAAGAGAAAAAAGAAATAAACCAAAATAAATCCTTAGGGATTAGTTCAAGTTGACCTATGGGAATGTTCGAAAGGAAATAAGAAAACAAATCTTCGAGGCTAGAACAAAAGTGTATGCAAAGTATTACAACATGCCTTACTTTTTCTTTCAAAAAGCCATGGTTGGTGTTAAAAGTAGATGGGGTAGATTTCTTGAGGGAATCAAAAGGTTAGAACCACATAGCCCTATCAATCTAGAGGCAACCCTTAATCATGCACCAAAAATACATGCAGCTAGGAAGGAAAATTAGACCATAAATTTGGTGTCCATTAACGATACAACCGCCTATGCTCCTTTGGCCCCTGTATGACATCAACTCTAAATGACTTGATAGGTTGTAGGAGGATCACATGAGCAAAGTATAGGAAATAACAAGAGGATTCTACCACACTTTCAGGAGTAATAGGTGAGGGAGGACTAAGGTTGGAGACTTTTGATCGGTGGGTAGAAGATGCAATGCTTGAGGACAAGCATTAAACTTACCAAGGGGTAGATGATGAGGCCAATTATTGCCTCTATTTTATGTTAATTTTAATACTCTATTTTTAATACCACTAGGACATTTGTGAACTTATGATAAAGTCTAGATAGAACTATTAAACCATGGGTAGATAGTTATGCCATATTTTGCCAATATTATACATATAATGCAATATTTTATATAACCATTGGAATGTGTCTTATAATATTTGGATTTAATTCAATTATGCTTATTTGAATAAATATTTCTACATCACAACTAACTTGCTAGGAAAGGAAGAAGCTAGAGAGTGGTCAACAACATTCAAGGAGGAGTTTCAAGGCCTAGCTATGGCAGAGGAATCACAATGGTACCAGAAGACACGACTACTACAAAGAAGGAGTTATTAGTCCAAGAATGTAGGGATGAAGTGTTGCTATATTCCCTCTATGTTTACTATTGTGCTAAATTGGTTACCCAAACTTTATTGCTTATACCACGAGCTATTATATGTCCTTCTTCTTCTCTAGTAGATTTGTAGTCAATTTGTTTTCTTTCCTATTTTAGAATAACTATCAATCCTCTATTTATAGGGATTGGATCAATAGTTCTGGAGGTTGAAAATTTATGGTAAAACATTGTTGACTCTTCTAGCATGTTATCTACAATTTTATGTATTTTTCTTATGTAAGGAGTCTTTGAAATATGATGAAGTAATTCTTGGTTTACATTCTATGTTAGTAGGTTAGCATAAGTCAATAAAGGGGGCCCTCTTGGGAGGTGGATTAGATTAGAGTAGTGTAGATTTACTTTCAGCATTTCCAGTATTTTAGATAGAAGTTATAAGTTTCTTCCTATAGCATTGTACTTTGTGAATGTTCCTGCAACATCCTCAAGAGTAGTTATAGTGGATGGTCTAGGTTAAAATATAGGTTAGCATAGAGTTGTATTTTCAGCATTCATTTCACTAAGGAGTTAAGTGTGTTACTTTCATACAACACTAGTGTAGGTTCTTTGTGTGCATTTTACTTTCTTACAGCATAAGTATAATGACTCATTAAGAAACCTAGTGTACATATTGTGCTAACCATTTCAAGTATATGTCCCTGGGTTGAAAAATTAAATACACCTCATGATTGAATAAAGTATTCCTAAGGCTAGCCTTGGGCATGATTATCATACACCTATTATGAGGTGGACCAAGTACCAAGTGAAAGATATGAATGTATATATTAGAACTCTTTTCAATGAATTGTTGGTGTTATGGATTGGTTTAACTATGTATGATATCTCTTGATCAATTGGAAAAAAATAATTTCAATTACATGTAATTCTTGTGTGGACAATTCAGAATGCACCAGGGTTGAGACATTTTTGTCATATGTTATGCTGAAATCTAGTTATACAAAATAATATTAATTCCAAAAATGAACATGTTTAATCCAAATGTATCATTATCTTGTAGGTCTTCAAACAAATAGAAAATTTTCATGTCCAATGTGTGATCCAAAGATGAAATCTCATCATTCAAAAAGTTAAAGAAAGTAGGTGTTTGATGAGAATAAACACTTCCTCTACACACAAAAAAAAAAGTTTTGAAGTATCAAAAAACATATTTTCAATGGGAAATAAGAGACTACGTCAAAGCCATGAAGAACGACACCTCACTTATGGCAGTTGGAATATAATAGAATTTGAGGTCATCAAAACATTAGTACTGACCACCTTCCAAAGGGACTAAAATGTTATCCTAGAGAATTTAGTAGGCTACCGTACGACAAGCAGCTACAAATTATGCATTTGTTTGATACCATGCATATTGGAAAGAATGTAATAGAGACACTGTAGAAAATATTGGATGGAAGGTGTGACAAAGAATAAATTTCCAAAATTTATAGTGACATTCAAGATTCCAATCATGCAATGAAAAATATTATTGAATCAAATAGCAATGGAGATCAGATCAATGAAAGTGCATTTTCTTGGTTATTAACAGAGCAACAAATTAATGCCATAAAAGAAGTCATATAAAAAATGAGATTTCCTACAAGATTTTTTGTGAATATAAGCAATCTCATATCAAAAAAAATTGAATTTGGCCTAGGGCTAAAAATGCATGATTGGCATACTTTCATCAAGGTAAGTCACAGTCTTTTGTATTTACAATATTTTTGTCAAATTGCATTCAATTTTCATTGTATTACATTAGAAAAGAATCAAATGATTAGTTGCCAATTATTGTTGTATGTTCTACCCCTATCACTCCCAAATGACTTTGATAATAATATCAAATATGTGATATATGATCTTGGAAAATACATGAGGTAAGAAATAATATTTGTTCAATATATCAAACAAGTATTTATATTGTAAAGTCTCATATTTATATGTTTTTTTTTCCTTCAATCCCATGTAGGTGGTTGTCAACTAAAGAAAAACATAAAGAGGATATAAAATATTGGAAGAAAATAATTCCTCTACTAGTGTGTGAAATGCAAAAGTTTTTACTTTCAACTTTTTTCAATGCACAAGAACACTGCCTCATACACCAAGTTGAAGAGATTGAATTGTGTGAACTTGTACAGCCTAGGTCAATGTGGATGCTTGGGAGACACTTGAAATTTTTGAAGGGTTTGGTTTGACAAAGAGCATATCCCAAGGGTTCTATGATTGAGGGATATATGGCATACTAGATGATGGTGTACATTACTCAATATCTTCCTAATCATGTAGTAAAGACCCATATAGATTGCATTTGGGATCTTGACTCCATTAAAAAATTTGAAGGGGAGTACTTGATAGGGAAAGATAGATTTAGGAAAGTGAAAGGTAATAAATTATGAGATGTTATTTTACTTAATTAATTCTTAATCTTCAAAATAAATCTATTATAAGTCATTTATTTACTATTGTACAGTTGCTAAAGAGTGAGATGCAATACATTTGTTTATTGCAAACAATCAAAGATTGGATAACGGTATGCATTGAATGATGTCAACATTATAGTCATGGATTAAATGGGAATTTGTGTCTTCATTGGTTAAAAAATATCATTTTAATGGAGATCCCAATGTTACACAAAAGGAAATAGATTTAACATATGGTTTAAGAGATCTCTATGTACTTATAAGTTTGTTAGTCAATAGTATGTTTTTGAACTCATGGTGAAATAATTTATACATGTTTGAAATTATTTTAGGTGAAACACCACAAGATTATGTTTTGTAATGGATATAAATTTTGCATCAAAGATTTAGAAGGACTTGTGATTCTGGGATAAGTGCAGTCTTCTTGGTGACCAATATTTCATCTAGAAATGACTTACATCCTCAATGATCTGAAAATTGATATTATGGAATTTTGGTTGATACAGTTGACTATGACTTTAATTCCTTCAAATTATTTCTCTTATTCATTAAATGGTATAGATTACAACTCAATCAAAATGATCTTGATAGAACTAGTATTGAGCATCAGAATGGATTTTCAATGATTAATACAAGTTTGTTTGAGCTAATTAGGGATAAGCCCTATGTTCTTCCAAGCCAATGTGAGTAGGTGTTTTACTCAGAGGTTTCACATAAATTAGGTTGGTCATTTGTTGTTATACATGATCCAAGGGGAAGGCCAATAAAGTATAATGTGATGGATGAAGAAGATACCAAGGATGATGAAGAATTGGATCATGATCAAGATTTAGTCGATGATGCTCTTGAAGCAAATGATGTTTTTAATGATTACGATGATGATACTTCTATAGATCACAATGATGATGATGATGATGATGAAAATGATGATGATGACTGTAGGACCAGAAAAATGGGCTAATATCTAACATATTATGAGAAAATCACAAACTTAATAAATATACATTAATACCCTCTAGTCTATCATGAAAACCAACTAAAAAAAAGAAATAACACAAAGTAAAAACTCCCTCTTTAGTTGTAGCTACCATGTCCTTCTTTCTTATCCATGTGACATAGCTCCAATTTCCTATAATGCACATAATTAGGAAGAAAAGGCCTATGATAATGATATGAGAGTACTAGAAGAAGTGATTTGAAGAATAAAAACACTACGAAGTTAGGACCTCAAGACTTCAAACTTAGGACTTAGGGACTAGAAATGAGAGGAAGAGTGCTCAATTTATAATCAACACACAAGATGAGAGCATGGGATTTTTCAGTTTGGATATGTGACTTGGCAAGAGATTCTTTTAATAATCTATGACACATATGACATGAGATGCCAAATGTAGGATTGTATGATACTTGGAAGTCAAACATGACTAAACTAGAAGAGGATCTATGAAGCATCATGTGACATCTCAAACTCAATTAAAGCCAAGAATCTATGACAATGATGAATAAATATAGATATGCATAAGGAATAAGAATATGTGAATTATGACATATCTTAGTCAAGTGAAAATGGAGAATCCATGATGTGGCATTCCCATGTGTCATGATGATGTCAAAATTGTTTCAATATTATGTGGTATATCTAAATTAAAAATTCATATATCCACACAAATAGAAATGAGCAAAATCAAAATTATGAGTGGGAAATATGACTTAGGAAATTGTGAATTTCCATGGTTTGTGAATGATGAGTTAATTAATTAATTAATTGAGGATGTTAATTAGGAAGAACAATTACTAGAATGAAATAGGATTAAATAATGGGTTATTTAATCCTATAGAGAAAATTAGTAGATGATTGGCCAATTTGATTAAATAAGTGCAACAACATCCTTTTGTGAAAATTCAATGATTATGCAAATTGTCTAGGATGATGATAGATAAACCAAAGCCATGGTCAAATTTATTTTCCAAGGACACATGACATGAATTAAGGACACATAACATTTAACTGATATCATAAATTTTACAAGATCAACATTGATTGCTATGATTGATCATAATAACATTGATGAACACTATAAATATTATTAAAATGGTTTGATGATGTCATGATCTAACTTTAAGGGACTTGGCAATGTCAAAGATTGGATGATATGAGTAATAGTTTGACCTAGCACTAAGAGCCATGATAGTACTAAGGTCACATTGATAAGATTTAATATATTGATAGTGTTCCAAAGAACAGTAAGCCACAAAAATCCATAGGATTAGATAGATGATGATTGATTTAAGGTATTTTAAATGTTTAACTTAATTATGGTTGATTTTGGGTGATTCCAATTTGATTTTGGTTGATTCTGAGTTGATTTGATATGATTCTGAGTTGATTTAATATGATGTGAAAGAGCATACAAATTATGAAGAATATGTTGAGATATAATCAAATGATGATCAAATTGGCTAGAAGATCAAAATTAGTAAAATTAGAAAATGGGATGAGTTAGTATGAAGAATTAATGAAACTATAGATGTGAACCATTTTTAAGCATCTACATTTTCCCGCTCTTTGATACAATGTTATTTAGAGGGTTGTGTCAAAGAACATTGATGAGAAAGCCACAACAACATGCCCTAGGAGGGATGATATATATGGGTGCCCCCTTGATAAATTGACTAAGATAAGAATATTTTAGGTCAATTTTTCAACATCAAGAAGAAAATCCATAGCAACTGACGGATCACAAATCAAAGCTAAAATGTGAAAGTTACAAGCTCTAGAGTATAGAATAGGGGTCAATTGAGGGACCTAGAGTAGTTTCATGAGTTACCACTCAATATAATGAAAATATAATGAAAATTATAGCTCAATTTTTCCCCAATAAAGATATGAGTCCAAAGAAATTGATGAATTGCAAATTGGAGTTGAAATACAAAAGTTATGGGCTCTAGAGTGCAACATAGGGGCTCCGAGAGTAGTTTTGGCCATCTAACTACCCCAAGTGTGCCCAAAATGAATCCAAGTGTGCCTAGGGAACACTTGGTAAGACAAAGTGCACTATGATAGTACCAAGTGCACCCTAGGTGCACTTAGGAAGCCCAACTATGCTTAGACAGTGCAAACTATGCCCAAGAAGGCTTTGGGGGCCAAAATCAGTCTAACTAGACTTAAAATGACCTGAAACTTTGCAAATATGCCCAAAATGATGGAAAGATTTCATAACTTGGGTTTAATCAGTCAAAATGTTTAAATTGGTCAAACTTGGTCAAATAAAGGTTAAACTAAGGCTAGATTGGGTGGAAAGCCATAGAAGATTGATAGATAGTATAGGATGATGCACGAATGCAAGAATACAAGATGAAGATGATTTGGTGTATTGGAATACATGGTCATGGTGTTGGATGAAGAGATGAATGATAGAAGACCAAGGAGATGAGATGAGGACCAATTATAATGAGTGAATACTTTTTCTTTCAAAATGTGTACTATATGTCAAATAGAGCTTTATTTTGATATGACAAATAAAATGCAATGCATTGTGGCATAAAGGGCTAGAGAGTAGTTTCATGAGTTACCACTCAATATAATGAAAAAATAATGAAAATTATAGCTCAAATTTTCCACAATAAATATATGAGTCCAAAGCAACTGATGAATTACAAATTGGAGTTGAAATACAAAAGTTATGGGCTCTAGAGTACATAGGGGCTTTGGGAGTAGTTCTGGGCATCTAACTACCCCAAGTGTGCCCAAAATGAACCCAAGTGTGCCTAGGGCACACTTGGTAACCCCAAGTGCACTATGATAGTACCAAGTGGACCCTAGGTGCACTTAGGAAGCCCAACTATGCTCAAATAGTGCAAACTATGCCCAAGAACGCTTTGGGGGCCAAAATCAGCTTGACTAGACTTAGAATGACTTGAAACTTTTCATATATGCCCAAAATGATGGAAAGATGTCATAAATTGGGTTAAATTAGACAAAAATGGTCAAATTTGTCAAAATTGGTCAAACAAAGGTTAAACTAAGGCTAGATTGGGTGGAAAGCCATAGAAGATTGATAGATAGTGTAGGATGATGCATGAATGTAGGAATACAAGATGAAGATGATTTGGTGTATTGGAATACATGGTCATGGTGTTGGATGAAGGGATGAATGATAGAAGACCAAGGAGATGAGATGAGGATCAATTATAATGAGTGAATACTTTTTCTTTCAAAATGTGCACTATATGTCAAACAGAGCTTTATTTTGATATGACAAATAGAATGCAACACATTATGGCATAAAGGACTAGAGCACAAATGCAAACCTTTTGCATAAATAAGAATGATGCAGACATAAAATGACCTTGTCCTTTCTAAGGCATATATGCATGTCCTAGACTCTCAAAGCTACATTATTTAATAGACCAAAAAAGAAAAAGGTGACCATGAACCATCCTAGTCACTCTCATAGATCAATTGATATCATCAAGTGGCATAGAAACATAATTGAAGAAAAAAACAAAGCAAAAATAAATCACTCACTAAACAACACAAGACAACAACTATTCTTGTCCATTATTAGTTTCCTTTTAGTGTTTTAGGTCTTGAGATAGTGTGTGATAGGTTAATCATGTCATAGTTTTTTTTGTTGATTCAGTTGATAGGTGCATAGTGATAGGTTGGATTGATTGTTGGTTCACATTACTGAGATAGGTGTGATTTTCATTGAAGTGTAGTGCTTTGAGTATCATTCTATGAAAGTGCATGTGTTTATGCAAAAGGAATGGTAATCCATAGTGACAATTTACAAGGTTTATTACAAGTTTTTGGTGGGTTTTGTGAGTTTGTGGGTTTTGAGGATATTTGATGTTTTTGTGTGACTAGTTTTTTTAGGACATTTTATGATTTTTGGGATTACTTCAAGGCTTCTACGATGTTTAGTATCTTTCTTAGGATATTTTATGATTTTTAATAGATTTTTTTTAGGAAATTTTATAATTTCTATGAATTTGTTCAAGACATTTTATGATCTTTATGAATTTCTTTATGAAATTTTATGATTTTTTTAAAAATTTGTTGAGGACATTTTATGATTTTTATGAAATTCTTTAGGACATTTTATGATTTTTTTGAATTTGTTCAAGACATTTTATGATTTTTAAGATTTTTTTAGGATCATATTTGAGTTTTTATGATTTTTTCATGCTCATAAAGGATTCCAAATGTTAGCTCCAATCTAATATGTGATAAGTCCAATGGATAAAAAGTGCTTAGGGATATGCCCCCAATTCAAGTTCAAACTCATGTATTATGTAGGTAATATGCCCCTAGACAAGGTGCAAACTATGTAAAAAGGCCAATGATAGAGTATGTATATATTGGTGATGCTTAGGTAAGATAACAATGGACATTAACCAATTTTTGGGCCATGATCAAGGACCAAGGATGTCTTGCATTATGAAGGATATGATCGAGAAATGACAAAAGAGGAAAAACCAGATGGAATCTTGATAGATGGAGGAGAAACAATTGATTACACATGGCACTTGTTTGCCAAGTTTTCACCATGGTACTTGCCCAAAGTGCTTTTTTCCAGGTTTTCACTTTTGGATGGAATTTTTCTCTTAACTCAAATTTTCATACCAAGATGCTTGTTGGCCAAGTTTTCATCAAGGCATCCATTTTTTATGACATCTTTCACTTTTTTCTTTTCTTTTTCCAAGACTTTTTGCTATTTTTAAAATATTTTTTCAAGACTTTTAGATGGAATTACGAATGTTGATGATGAATGTTGAGAAGAAATCTATTGTTGGTGTTGCTAGCTAATAATCTTTGGATCCATGATTGACCATAACTACACATGATTCATTCTTAGTGTGTAGCTAATATCAATCCACTAGAAAGGCCTCAAGATATACCATCACATATCTTATGTAAGATAGTGTCTACTTCTCATGAATCAAAGCATTTGAGGATAATTGGTTCAAAGGATTCTTTTTATGGGATGTCATTGATGATGATGTGTGCAAAGGCTTGATGGATAGAGATTTGATTTGAGTGTTGGACAATTTAGGTAGTTGGATTTGGGCATAAACAGCTAGAGATAAGGAAGGATTAGGAGGATTTAGACCAATGTCTTCCTACATGAAGGCTGATAAAGAGCACTCAAAAAGACTTCATATAGCAATATTCATGGCATCAACTTGTTTAGTTTGTATCCTTGGGAGCTACTTATCTTTTTCTTTTTCACAATTTGATAACACCTTTCAATTTTCACCAAGAGACCTATGCTTGTTATTTCTTTTGCTTTGCTTTTAGTTTTATAACTAGAAAATGGAATTGACTCCCTAAAATATGCCAATGTGTTCTCTTCAAGAGAAATTTCTTATTTATGATCACCAATTTTAATGCCTTCATAGATTTTGAAGTTTTTTGTGAGAGCATCATCATTATTGTTGATAAAAAATTGGTGGTCCATGCTAGTTCCAATCCAATAGTTCAAGAAAATTTGAGGGGATGTCATCATCAATGTTGAATGGGCTTTTCTTGAAGATATATATATGGATATCTGATTCAGTGGTATAATTGGGGTCATGCTTAGAAGCTAAAGGACTATTGGTTTTAGGTTGGGTATCCTTAGATGCCTTTTCATCATTCAAAACATCCATATTCTTACACATAGGTATCATAGTACTCAAAGGACCTATTTGTAATGGTTTCAATACAAGACCCAAACTAGGAGGTTGTCCTTTTATAGTGATAGGTTCAAGTATTCCTTATTTCTAAGATCTAAGACATTTACATCTATCATAGCCTTGTTTTTGCATGATAATAAACCCTAGTCCATACTTGCTAGGAGATATCAAAGTTGGTTCTTGTTCTACTTTTATTTTCTCAATATAGACAGATGTATTCTCATAGACATGTTCTTCAGGTAGACCACCATAGCTAATAAAATTGATGGAAGTAGGATTTTGTGTACTAATATCAAAATTGTGTGCTTGCAATAGTTGTGATTTACTATAAGATTGGGGAGAAATTGGTGACATAGAGTATTCTCCACACTAGTTTCTTCACTTTTCAGCTTTTTAGCTTTTCCTTGGCCTTCAATATTCCCTAATGTAGGATACTTGAGACATAGAGTATTCTCCACACCAGTTGTCTTCAAATTTTAGCTTTTCCTTGGCCTTACTAAAGAGTATATCAGCATCCACATACTTAGAGGAATATGTGGATTGTGCTTCGGTGTTTTTTGGGACTTGGTGTGCAATAGAATTTCTTAGATTATCATAGAACTGGAAAAGATATAGATCACCACGGATGGTAACCTTCACATTTTTGTAGGAAAACTTTAGACATTAATGATATGTAGATGGTATAGCTTTCATATTGTGGATCCAAGGGCATCCTACTATCATGTTACAATTCATTTCAATGTCTAGGACTTGGAATAATGTGTCTTCAATAGCTGGACCAACTCTTATGGGTAATATGATGACACCCTTAGAGAAGTGTTCACCATCATCATATTTCTTTATTGTGATTTTGTGAGAGGGATCTACATCTTCTTCAAAGTAACCCAAACCCTTGACAACTTTAAGGGTACAACTATTCAGCCCCACTCCTCCATCTACTAAGACATGTCTAACCTTAGCATTATGGATAAAGACTTCAAGATTAAGGGAATAATTGTGGTTGGGTTGTCCTTAGGAATAGAGGAGAAAATGTGATATGTTATGATCTAGATAGGTTCCCAACCATGGCCTAGAATTGGGAAACATCAATGTTATCTAGTACTACTAACTCTTTAATGGCTTAATCCAAGATCTTTTGATGTTGGGGAGATGCACGTAGTAGGTCCAAGATGGATATTTATGTAGGGGTATTGCTGAGTTGTTCAACAAGTCATAGTCAAATGAAGTAGGACCATTAGGTCTACTATAGAGTGTAGGTCTAGTAGAGGCAGTAGGTCTAGAAGGAGCTTTAGGTAGGGTGATCTTGGTATGATGTGTAGTGATAGTGCAATGATGGTCTTCAACCTTTAAGGTGAATGTAGATATGTCAAAATCAGAATCATTGAAATAGTTGATGGTGTAGTCATATCTAGTGCATGTGTAAGTCATATTGGCTTATGAGTTTGAATTTGAATTGGAGGCCTTTTCTTTGTCATGATTACCTAAAGGATCTTTAAAGATGGTATGAAAAAAATTAGATGCTAGCAATGATGGATCGATGATGATCACACCATCATCAATAAGGTCTTATATTTCATGTTTAAGCTAGAAACATGATGAGATCTTATGTCCTTTGGTGTGGTGGTAATCATGGAATTTTTTGTCATCCCGCCAAGAAGCTTTAGTTAGTGGTTCATCTTTGCTTGAGGGTAACTACAAGAATTTATAACTAAGTAATTGTTGAAGTGTAGTTTCAAGAGGTATCCCCAAGGGTGTGAATTTTCTATCTTTGTTTATAGGATTTCTTCGAGGTCCATCCTATAGGGAAGTCTTAGTTTTCTATTCCAAAGGTGGCATTTTTTTGGGAGTTTTTGAATTTGTAGGGTTCACATCTTTCAAAGTTAGTTGAGATTGTGTTGTGCTAATTGTTCATGCATCCACAATGCCATCATTGGTCACATTCTTGTTTTTGGAAAACAAAATTTACTTGTCATTTGACAAGTTTTTTTTTTTTTTTTTTTCCTTGTTTTCCTTGAGGATTCCCTTATGGATAAGAGCATCTTCAATACCAACACCTTTTTTCATCATCTTGGAAATGGTGCTTGGACTTTCAATCTTAAGTTTGTAGATTAAGCCAAGGACTAGGTTTTTAATGCACAGGTTAACTTGTTATTCTTCAGGAATGTTTAGTCAGCATTGACTAACTAAGCTTCTCCAATATAGTAAGAATGTGATAAATGGTTCTCCTATCTTTTGTTTAGTTGAGCACAAATCAGAAAGTGTCACCTCATTTGTAATTTTGAATGTAAAGTGGGAGATGAACTTGTCTACTAGTTCTAACCAAGATTTTATGTTATCAAGAAGTTTGGAGTACCATTCAAGGGTAGGTCCACCTAAAGAATGATGGAATAGTCTCATGAGATAGGTGGACTCATCATTGAGTTTGGTATAAGAGGCATAGAATTTACTGATGTGATCAATGGGGTTTCCTTTTCCTCGATATTTTTTGAATCTTGGAGCCTCAAAGTGTTTTGGGAATGGAGGCATATACAAACATTTATCAAATAGATTAGGATGTAAGTCCCTTTATGTATATAGAGCCTATTCCTTATGGACTCCCAATGCCTCAACTTGTTTGAATTGTTGTAGTAACTGCTCATTAGGGTTTTGCATAATAGTTTTCTCTTCAAATCTTTTGTGTCTATGAGTAGATCATTTGCTATGGTGAGAACTATGTCTACTCAGTTCAAACATTTTTGTATCTAAAGAGTTAGGTGATGTATCACTAGGTGGTGGAGGTATGTTAGTACCTTGAAGAAGAAAAGGGCCTTTTTTGTGGTACATGTTGGAGTATTTTTTGGTATTTGTTGTGTCACTTTTTGTGGTATCAACTATGAGTTTTGTACCATGTGTTTTTGTTGTATCACTTGTTGTGGTAGTTGTTGTGCCATTTGTTGTGGTTGTTGTCCAGATATCTCTATTGGTTGCATGTGAGATCATTTATGTGACTATTATTGTAGAGGTATCTATGTAGGCTATTGTGGCACATGCTATTGTAACAACTATTGTCGATATGCAATTTGTTGCTCAAGGCATCTCTAGTATTCCAACTATTGTTTGAGTTTCTCTTGTTGTTTAGAAAGCATGGCTTGTTGTTGTTGGAATTATCATTGGTACATTGCATGAAAGTCAAATGGATTTACATTGGATTGTGTTTTAAGGATGTTGGATGCTTGCACCACTTGAGGTTGTTGTTGTGGTTGATGTTGTTGTTGATATGTCAAATGTGTGTTGAGTGGATTTAAATTTGGTTGTGGATTGGAAACACTAAGTCCTTGTAGCATTATAGGTTGATGTTTTCATGGGAATTGGTTATGGCCTTGAGAATTGAACATCACATTTGTGTTATTATTTTTGTACCTTTGTGTATTACATGTTTCTCCTTGGGACATTATATTGATTTGATAGCGAGACATGTTCCTTTTGGGAATGGGTGAAATGTCAATAAGACTTTTCTTTTGTATGTCAATAGGGATTGTTGCAATTGATGTTTCACATGGTGTACTCATGGGAGGCTCCATAACATTTGACGTCATAAAAATTGGTAAAGTTAGGAGCAAGGGTGTGCTTTGTTGATTTTCCTCCAAAGGAGGTATGTTTAGCATCCCTAGAGTACAAGTCCCTTTAGGCACTCTTGTTGTTGCATTATGTGATTGAGATAAAGTCCTAACATCCTTTTGGCATATTTAGGAAGAGTCTTGTTTCCATTTATTGGTGGGGTTCATCAAACAAGTGATTAATCTTGATGTGTTCAAATGTACTTTGGAGGATTTCAATGGTTGATTCTTGATGGGACCTTATAGGTGCCATCATTATGATTGAAAACTCCAAAGTTTGTTTTCCCTTATCTAAATTCAAGTTGATCATAGGTTATATGGTTTCAAATATTGAGTTGGTTTGATGGCTAGACTTAGGCCCCTCCAAGTTTGGGTTGAATTTCATAATTTCTTGGGCTACCAAAAGTTTAAAGTTCTTTTGAAAGGTTTTGTCTTAACATGCCCTAGCCATTTGTTCATCAGTGATGATGTAATATATGTTAGAATCATCACTTAGGTGTAGAGTACCTTGTATGTTTGACATGTCAAAGGTACTTGTGTTGAGTTTTTTAAATTCAAAGGAATGTGCTTGTTCATCCTTGGGTGTGGTTGGCACACTTCCCCCTCCAGGTGGTATTGGTATGAATATGGATTCAAAGTTAAGGATCCATTGAACCATTACATGTGTAGGAGAAGTATTTGCAGGAAACCTCATAGTAGATGTGTCACTTAGGGTTGGTTGCACCAGTTCTTGATTGTTGGGGTTTTGTGCATGCATGCTTTGTAGGTCCACAAGTAAAGGTTGTGATGCTTTGATTTGGTCTTCATCAAATGTTTGTTTGATTTTCTTGTTCTTCTTTGGCCTTAGATGAGGTTTTGGTTGCACTTGTACCTTAGAAAATAAGGGTTGGTATAGTTCTTTGGGTCTCTAAGTTGACTATGTCCTTGTAAGTATTGGCATGATACCTAAGGATGCAAATGCAATGGAGGAAAACCTAAATGGAATCTCTACCACCCAAGTGCACACCTAAACTACCAACTATGCTTAAATAGTATTGAGTTCACCCTTGGTGCACTTGGGTCCCTAATAGTAAGTAGTTGGTAAGTAGAAGGTATGCAGTTCGTAAACAGAGGTGTTAGGGCGACTAAAATGTAGAATGTGAATGATTTCAATTATTTTGAGTGTTTTCTATAGTTTAAGGATGCAATGCAAGCTATGGAATTCTAGATTAGGGTTCTAGAACCTAAGATGAAATCCCTAATTACCAAGTGCACTTTGAAACTACCAACTACACACTTTAAGTGTGCAGTTGGTAAAATAGGGAAAAACTTGGAAATTTGGAAGTGATGCAAGATATGAGTATTTTTTGAATTTTCAAGTGTTTAGGGATGTTATGAAATGTGAGGAAGTACCAAATGAAACTAGGGTTTTGATATGCAAGGTGCAAATGTCTTAGGAAAACTATGCAAATGCAAATGTAAAGTGACATTTTGGAATTTGACTAAAGGAGATGAAAATGACTCTATGGCATGCAAAATGATGATTTGGATTAGACATTCGACTTGTGAATGATGTTGGAAGTTGATGTAACCCAGATGGACTATGAAAGGGATGGTGTGCTAAGGTTGATAATGATGTTTAGGATATGGTTGAAGGGTTTGATAGAAGATTTAGACAAGATTATTATTAGATTTTTTGATGGGATTTGATGTTTGGATATGAATGTTTAGGGTCCTAGACTATGCAAAATGGAGTGATTATGCAGCTAGGGATAAGCAAAATGGTGATTAGGGATTCTAAGCATATTAAAATGCTATGATAAGGGTATATGCAAGGTTTTGAACTTAGATGAAATCTTTGAGAGGTATTAACCTAAGAGTTTAACCTTGTGAAAATGGACATTGGATGTTGACCAAAAAGTGATAAAAGACAAAAAGATAAAGTTGATAAAGAAAAAAAGATCAAATCCATCAAGAAAGAGACAAAGTTTGATAAAAGAAAAATGATAAAAATGACAAAAGGACTAGTCAAGATCTATCATCCATCAACTCAAGGAGATACTCTAAGATGCATACTTTGTTCATATTTTTGACTAAGTTCAAAGGTTCTAAGTTCAAAATGATGTTTAGGGGGTTCAAAATGATGGTTGTCATGATTGGATATGTAATATGTAAAGGTCCTAAGATACAAAATGAAGTTTTGGGTGCAAGATGTTGTCTTTGGTCATATGTAGAATGAGGACCTATAGGGGCTTCTAGATACAGTTTTAGGCTCCCAAAATGCAATTTGGAGGCCCAAAATGGTCATGTAGGTACCCAAGTGTGCTCTGATAGTACCAAATGCACTCCAACAACACCAACTACACCTATGGTACACTTGGGGCTAGTTTGAGTGCAGTTGGGAGGTTGGGTTGAATGTTTGTTGATTCTAAGTTGGGTGATGGCTAAGTTGTAATACTAGAGAGCTAGGATGCTAGGGTTGATATTATGATTGGATGGTAGATGTAGAATGAAGGTTATGACCTAAGGAATGAAGCCCTAAGTAAATAAAATGTTGGCTAGGAAATGCAGAATGCAGATAAGGACATGCTGAGACAAGGGGGTCCTATCCAAGTACCTAAGGATACTTTTTAAGTCTCAAAATGCTATTTGGAAGTCCAAACTACATTCTTAAACTACCAAATGTGCTCAAATAGTAACAACTACATCCATGGTGTAGCTAGGGCCAGTTAGGGCATAGTTGGTAGTTTCAAAGTGTAGTTGGTAAACTAGGTTGAAACTAAGGTGATTTTAGGTGCTTAATTTTCTAGATTGATGTGATAGTGAGCTAAATAGTAGAGGATAGTGATAATACTAGAATGATGGTTAGGACACCTAAAATGATGGTTAAATTGTGCAAGACAAAGGTTGGGTAATGCAAATGGGAGATGCAAGATGCAGATTTTTGGGTTGAAATGCAAAGATTAAAGAATGCAAAGTGAAGCCTAAGGAATGCACTATGAATGATGAGAGATACTAAATGAGGACTAAATGAAGCCCAGATGATGCAAGTATGAGGCTAAAAATATGGTGGATGTAAGTGGATGCTATGCAAAGATGAAATCTAAGTTTTTCCAAACACTTATAAGATTACAAGTTGTCATGTTTTCAAAGTCTTGAATGTTTTAGACCAAACTTTGCAAAGCTTTTGACAAAGGTTGTAATGTTTTGACAATTTTTTAAGTTTTGACAAAGTTTGAATAGTATCCAAGGTGTAAATTTGAAAATGATTTTTTATCTTGATTAATGTTTTACACACACACAAGACACAACAAGACAAGAATAGTTGTTGTTAAAGTGAAAAGACACACCACAACCTAGGCTTCAAGACTGTATCCACTAAATTCCTACTTGAACCAAAGTTTATTCATGCTTATCTAGAGTGGAAAACTTAGAATATTGACACCATAGGCTCCCCCTTACAACACACTCACTTCTCAAGGCTACCAAGATCTACTTCCCAAGGGTCATGACTTCCCAAAGGACTGTTGTCTTTACTAAGGACCACAAGAATGTGGAATATCTTCATAGGCATGGGTGATCCCCTAAGCTAATGGATAGAAAAAATTTTGGCCACTAAAACAAGGTTTTTAGTACAAGCATTTCATTTGGCAAGTGAATGATAAAATTCCTCAAAGGGTCTCCCAACCCCGAGGATCGTTGTTTGACACACCACAAGGGTACTAGAGGAGAGCTATCATGTAGAAAGATTGCTAACATGACATTAGCCATATCAATTTTTATATAGTGGCTAGAATTTTGACCTGGCAATGGCCTATTACCACTTCAAACTTGTCCCTTGGCATACCCAATATTAGGTATCTTGGTCCAAGGTAGGCTTCTCTATAGAAGTCAAATGGATTTCTCTTACACCCAAGATCCATGAATAGCGAGGGAAGATGATACATCCAAGTAACTCCTAGGGTTCTAAAAATGGATGAAAAACAAGAAAAATAGAAATGTTCATTTCATTGCACCAAAGGAAGTGTTATCTAATTTGGGAAATCCACACACATAGTTTAGATAAGCACATAGGGTCTTTGACAATGTCCTAAATACAAGCATTAGTAATTTGTAATGATTATGTCTTCATCCAATGATTTCCACATGTTGTAAATAGGTGATTGATAATGTGAAAACATCTAATATAGTTCCTAGAAAGAAATAAAAACCCTAGATGTAGATTTTGAGTGAAGTATGTGCTTTCTATGAACCAACTATGCTCTGATAGAGTAGACTGTACCCTAGAAGGCCAAAATGACATATGATGTCCCCAACTATGCTTAGATAGTGTTAACTACACCCATGGTGTACTTGGGGCCTATAAGGGCATAGTTGGTAGTTTCTGGGCACAATTGGGAGACTAGTTACAAATTGTGCAGAAATGAGCCCTAAACAATACACAAAAACTAAAATTATGAAATCTACCTTAACAAGTGCATTCAAACAGTATAGACTATGCCCATGGTGTAGTTGGTGCCTAGAAGGGCACAATTGGTTGTTTATAAGCATAGTTGGTAAGCTAGGAACAATAGATGGGGGGTTATGGTGACTCCTAGGCACCTAAAACTATCTCCTAGAGGTCCCAAGTGAGCCCTAATAGAGCTGAGTGCACCCTAGGATAGCAAGCTAACTAAATGTATAAATAAAGGCATAAAGTCATGTTACTGGTCCTAATTAAACTAGATGTGATAAAGAAGATTAGATGGCCATTTTACCCTTCCAAGTGAGCTCCTTCCTTGCACCTACAAGCACAAAAACAAGAAACCCAAGTTAGTTAAGCATGATCTTCACATCGGGTTCACCAATTGTAGGACTAGAAAAATGGGCTAATATCTAACATACTATGAGCAAATCAAAAACTCAATAAACATACATTAATACCCTCTAGTTTACCATGAAATCCAAATAAAACAAAGAAAGAACAAAAAGTTAAAACTCCCTCTTTAGTTGTAGCTCCCATGTCCTTCTTTCTTCTCCATGTGATGTAGCTCCAATTACCTATAATGCACATAATTAGGAAGCAAAAACCTATGATAATGATAGTAAAGTACTAGAACAAGTGATTTGAAGCATAAAGAGTCTAGGAAGTTAAGACCTCAAAATAAGCATATTGGCTAAGATAAGCATATGATAGGTCAATTTTTTGACAATGAGAAGAAAAAGCCATAGCAACTAATAGATCACAATTCAAAGCTAAAATGTGAAAGTTACAGGTCTAGAGTATAGAACAGGGGTCAATTGGGGGCCCGAGAGTAGTAATAAAATTTTTACTATAATATGTGTTAGGCTTAGGATGGAGATGATGAGCATGTTGAGGTCCAAGCTGGCAGGAAAGATGATTTGTGATGCAGGAGCATCCTAGTTGTAAGAGCAATCTTGCATCACCCAAAGAATTATTTTATTTTCAATCTTTTCTATTTTAATAAGGACTAGTAGATATTATTATTACTATTTATGGTAACTTTCTATTTTTAGTAAGTTTTTCATATGAGCTTGAAATGTTCTCATTTTCTATGAGAAGGTTCATCTTAGAGTTATAAGCCTACCATAAAAATCTTATTGCTCAAAAATAAGTATTAGAGAAGTTATTATAGATTTTTGGTAGAAAAATTTGCAAAGAAATCTTCAAGATCATTGTTGGAGGCCTTAGATTGCTCAGATGAGGTCCAAAAACTTGAGGCAAGGGTGCTTGCATAGTTTTGAGCCTATAGATCAGGAGTTTGCATTTCTGAAAAGTGGTTATAATAGCCAATCAGAGAAACAATTCGAGGGTTATGGCCTTCCAAAGTTGGGCTACCCAAAATTCTTAAAATAAATATCAAAGATGTATTTGGAAGACTCTATATGTATTGTTAGGGTCTGTCATCCCTAGGTATTAAGTTTCATTGTCTAGAACCTTCTCGGGTGGCATAAAATTGCCTATTTAAGAAAGGCCCAAACATTGTCTAGGACAACTCTAGGTGATAGTTTGCACCTTGTCTTGTAGATTATTGTAATGAAGATGCCCATGTGTGTTAGCATATTGTAGTTGTGAATTTTATAATTTCACATTTGTGGAACAAATAAGAAGTCCATATTTTGTTCTCATATTTGTTGTTGTTTCTTTATTTTATGTTATGGTTTATGGTATTAAATAGAGCACCATTCATCAAGTGGTATTAGATTTGTAGGTGTTACGGCTAAGGGTTTCCAAGCCCTCCAAAGAAAAATGCAAGCATTGGAGGAACAGATGCATAGAGGAATGAATCTTCCCATAATAGATGAAAGAAAGGATGAGGAAAATGTAGAAGAAAATACTAAAGTAGGTCTAAACCCAGAGGAAGAGAGGCTTTTTAGGGTCATTTCCAAGATTGGACAAAAACCTAAGTTTGAAGTTCCCACATTTTTGAGAAATCTTAACCCATAAGAGTTGAATGATGGGACCAATGAACTCAAGGAGTACTTTTAGTATGAAAATATTGATGATCTTGATAGGATCGAGTTTGTGAAGGCAAAACTAAAGGGACATGCAAAGATTAGGTGGCAAGAGGTTTAGTTGGAGTGAAATAGCAAGGGAAAGGACAAAATCACTAGATGTGATTAGATGATAGCAAGTAGGAAAATTTGTTCAAGAGTATATCAAAGAGTTCTGCCAAGTTCTCATATCGGCCATGTAGAAGTTGATAAGGAGAAAGTCACCCATTATCTTTATGGGTTAAGACCAAGCATTCAGGATGAGCTAAGTCTAGTTTGAATGAACAATATTAAGGAGGCATAGCAATTTTTCCTAAAAGTTGAGGAGAAATTAAGCAAGAAGTTTGACAAAAAGAATAGCAGAAGAGGTCATAGTGAAAGATCTGGTGGATGATTTTATGGAGGTTGTAATGATGATCAAAAGAACAAGGATTAGGCTAGATGTAGCAATTTGAACCAGAGGGAAAACAATTCCAATAATTTCCATGATCAAAACAATAGAGATCACAGAGGAAGACATAGTGGACAAGGATCTAGAAGAGGAGGCTTCCATGGGAAATGTTTTCACTATGAAGAAGAAGGGTATAGAGAATTTGAATGTACTCAGTGCGAAGGAAGGATAGATCAAAGAATAGAAGGCTACGCCAGAGTTGCACATGTTGATGAAGATGCCAGATTATTATATTTTGAAGATGTTGAAAGAGGAGAAGCCCTAGTTAATAGAAGAGTCCTACTAAGTGGTAAGAATGAACCTAATCAAAGAAGGAGCTTGATTTGCACAAGGTGCAAATATAAAGGAAAGTGTTGTGATGTCATCATTGATGGTGGAAGTATTGATAATCTAGTGTTAGAAATGATAGTCACCAAGTTGAAGCTAAAGAGACATAAACACCCATGTCCATACCATATTCCTTGGGTGCAAGATGACCACAAGGTCATCGTCAATAAGTAGTGTTCAATGAACTTTAAGATTGGAAGCTGCCAGGATGAGGTACTTTGTGATATCATACCTATGGACATATGTCATATGTTGTTGGATAGGCCATGGCAGTTTGATAGGCATGTTGTATATAATGGGCAAGAAAATACCTACATGCTTACCAAGGATGGAGTGAAACATAAGTTAAAGTCATTGAATGATAAAGAAAAAAGGTATAAAGTACTACTAGAATATGTTTTGTTGATGGAAAAGAGTTTATCAAAGGCATGAAGTTTGAGCATATGTGTTTTGCTACAATTCCAAAAAATAGTAAACAAGAAGTAGAGGAGATACATATAGAAGTTACAAATATGTTGGAAGAGTTTTTTTATATTGTATCAGATAATGTAGCTGATGGATTACCCCTAATGAGGAAGATTAGTCACCAGATGGATTTGGTTCTAGGAGCTAGTCTGCCAAACAAGGCAACACACAGAAAGACACCAACAGAAAGTGAAGAGTTGGATAGGCAAGTCCATGAGTTATTACAGAAGGGGTTGATTTGAGAGAGTCTAAGTCCATGTGTTGTACCAATACTATTAGTACCAAAGAACAATGGAGAATGGAGGATGTGCAAAGATTCTCACACTATCAACAAGATCATAGTCAAATACAGATTCCCATTTCTAAGGATGGATGATATTATGGAGTGTTTGAGTGGAGCTAAGTATTTCATGAAGATCGATCTAAAGAGTGGGTACCACCAAATTCGTATCAATGAAGGTGATGAGTGGAATACTATTTTCAATACAAAAGAAGGATTGTACAAATGGTTAGTCATGCCTTTTGGGATAACTACTACACCAAGCACATTCATGAGGCTCATGAATGAGGTACTAAAGGAGTTTTTGAGTAAGTTTTTCATTGTTTACCTAGATGATATTTTGATCTTTAGTAAGACATTGGAGGAGGACTTGATCCATATTCACAAGGTGTTTGATAAGTTGAGGGAAGAAAAGTTGTTGATAAACATAAAGAAGTGTAGTTTTATAAAGAAAGAGTTGGTGTATTTGGGATTTGTAATCTTAGCAGAAGGTCTGAAAATAGACCTAGAGAAAGTGAAGGCTATCCTTGGATGGCCTACTCCAAGGAGTGTGATAAAGGTAAGATCTTTTCATGGACTGGTTAGTTTTTTTAGAAAGTTCATTAGAGGTTTTAGTAGTATTTGTGGACCCTTGACTAAAACAATGAGAGGGGATAGGAAAGAGTTTAAGTGAATGGTAGGAGTAGCTAAGAGTTTTAATCTATTGAAACAAAAAGTTACTAAGTAGCCTATTTTAGCACTTCCTAATTTGAACAAGATGTTTCAAGTAGACTGTGATGCTAGTAGTACTACAATAGGAGTTGTTTTGAGCCAAGAAGGTAGACCATTGCTTATTTCAGTGAAAAATTGAATGATGCAAAAATAAAATATTCTATTTATGATCAAAAATTTTATGCTATAGTTCAAGCATTGAAGAAGTGGAGACACTATCTTCTTCCTAAGAAGTTTTTTTTAAAAACTACTCATCAAGCTTTGTAATATTTGAATAGTCAAGGAAAATTGAACCAAAGGCATTTGAAGTGGGTTGAGTTTTTGTAGAGTTATACATTTGTTTTCAAAAAAATGAGTGGGAAGTCTAACAAAGTTGTAGATGCTCTTAGTAGAAGAAAAATTTTGCTAATAAAAATGTAGATAGAGGTGGTTGGGTTCAAGGAACTCAGTATTTTATATCCAGATGATCCTAACTATAGTCAAGCATGGAAGGCTTATATAGAACCTATTACACTTGATAGGAAAAAGTGGTTGGATTTCATGATCCAGGCTAGTATGTTGTTTAAAGGAAGTTAGTTGTGCATTCCTAGAAGTTCAATGAGAGAGAATCTCATCAAGGAGAAGCATAGTGGAGTATTGGCTAGACATTTTGTCAAAGATAAGACTATTGCTTTGGTTGCTTAGAATTATTACTAGCCATAGTTGCAGCAAGATGTGGAAAATTTTGTACGAAGTTGTAGAGTATGTCAGATGGAAAAAGGAGTGATGTAGAATATAAGGTTGTATCAACCATTACCTATACCAAAGTAGCCATGGGAGGATGTCAGCATGGATTTTGTTATTGGATTACTGAGGATGTAGTGTGGGCATGATTCTATTTTTATGGTGGTTGATAGGTTTTTGAAGATGGCACATTTTATTCCTTGCAAGAAGACTAGTGATGTTGTTCATGTAGCAGAGTAGTCTTTTAGAGAAGTGTTGAGACTACATGGTCTACCAAAGAGTATAGTTTCATATTCAAGATGCCAAAATTTTTGGGTATTTCTTGCATACATTATGGAAGAAGTAGAAGATAGATCTGAAGTTCAGTTCATCACATCATCCATAGACAGATGGATAGATAGAAGTTGTGAATCACAATTTGGGAAACTTGTTGAGATTTTTGGTTGGAGATAAACCAAAATGATGGGATATGATTTTACCATAGGAAGAATTTGTATATAGTAATTCTATCAATACGAGAACTGGTAAATCACCATTCCAGATTGTATATGGGAGTAGTCCCAGAAATAATTATGAATTGAGGCAATTGGATAAAATAGAGATAAGTAGTGTTGAAGTAGAAAATTTTGATAAACATTTGAAGAACATCCATGAGGAGGTGAGGAAGAAAATCATAAAGATGAATACATAGTATAAGGCTATGAAAGATGTGAAAAGGAGGTATAAGGAATTTTAGAAATATGTATAAAGTGGAGTTTCTTGCTGAATTGAATATTTCACCAGTATTTAACATTTTAGATTTGATAGAGTATTATGAAGGAGGTGATGAAGATGAAGTTGCAGAAGCGCAGTGGAGTATTCCAGTAACTAGTTTAGCTACAAAAGAAATTAAGGAGATATTGGACAGTCATGTTGGCAAAAGTACTAGGAATAGAACTTATTAGGAATATTTGGTCAAATGGAAAAGGAGGCCAGTACATCATAGCTAGCAAAGGAGGAGGTTAACGACCTTGGCTTTCCTTTGAACACCAGAGATGTGATGGAGTCACTTCTCAAATTACCCTGAGTGTCTAATGTAGGAGCATCCTGGGTGTAAGAGCAATCTTGCATCACCCAAAAACTATTTTCATTTCAGTCTTTTCTATTTTAATAAAGCCTAGTTGACAAGGTGGTTACTATTTATGGTAACTTGCTATTTTTAGTAAGTTTTCCATATGAGCTTGAAATGTTCTCATTTTCTACAAGAATGTTCATTTTAGAGTTGTAAGCCTACCATAAAAATATCATTGCTCAAGCATAAGTATTAAAGAAGTTATTACAAATTTTTGATAGAAAATTTTCTAGAAAAATCTTCAGGCTCACCATTGGAGGCCTTAGAGTGCCCATATGAGGCTCAAAAAATTGATAGAAGGGCACTTGCATAGTTCCAAGCTTGTAAATTAGGAGTAGGCATTTCTAAAAAGTGGTTATAATAGCCAATTGGAGCAATGGTTTGAGATTTTTGGCCTTTTGAAGTTGGGCTAACTGAAATTCCTAAAATAAATGTCAAAGATGTATTTAGCTGACTCTATATGTATTGTTAGAGTCTGTTGGCCCTAGGTATTAAGTTTCATTATCTATAACCTTCCTAGGTGGCATAAAATTGCCTATTTAAGAAAGGCCTGAATATTGTCTAAGACAGCTCTAGGTGATAGTTTGTTTGTAGCTTGTCTTGTAGATTATTGTAATGAAGGTGCCCATGTGGGTTAGCATATTATACTTGTGAATTTTGTAATTCTGCATTTGTGGCACAAATAAGAAGTCCATATTTTGTTCTCATATTTGTTGTTGTTTCTTTGTTTTTTGTTATGTTTTATGGTATTAAGGGGAGCACCCTTCATCCATTTCATTGTACATTGTAAATAGCACTACAATTTTCTTTAAAATCATTAAAGTCTCATTTTAAAAAAAATTAACCCTTTTATTTGTTATTGCAGAGGACCAACCTTTGCAAAGGACATCAAGTGCACATCCACAAGTGAGAAGAAATATCGATGATGACATGGATATGCCTCTGTAACAATATAGGGAAGGACAAAAAAAGAAAAAAAGAAAAAAGAAATGATTCATGTGAACTTATGTAACTCATTTGATAATGACTGATGTTTATGTATAGATGTTTTATTTATGTTCTATCAAATGTTCATGTGAATGTTCAAATGAATCTTATGTTTCAATGTTAATGTGAATGTTTTAATGAAACTAATGTGTTAATGAATGTTACATTTTATTAACATAATGGATGAATTTTAGATGTTAATGAGGAATGTAGATGTTTTTGGGGGGGGGGCGGGGGGAGGAGGGGGGGATGGGCGGGGAAAATGAGCTTCCACCTTCACATGGTTGGCCCTAATTAGTAGAGAATATTAAACTATTCTAGAAACATGATGAAGCTCAACATTAACCTATGATTGTATGACAACTAACCATATCAATCTCTTGGTTTCAAGCAATATAGAAGGATGCCATAGTCAAACTTATTTATTTATGAAATTTAGTTGTAGTGTATGAAGTATTAAAAAGAATAGCTTTCTATGGGATTGCCTCAAATTATTCATCTCCATGGTATTCTATTTTTTAATTTATCTACAGTCATGTTTGATTGCATTTGATAACTTTTGTTGTAAATTGGGAGACATGCCAAGTTAGCATTTCCAAATGCTAAGTTTACCTTTTCATTTTGATGTTTTATGATATTTCATGCTTTTCTGCTGGTCAATTTGTGAGCCATTCTCAAATGCAAATTAATATCATTGAAATTTATGCTATCCTTACACAATATTAAAAATCATAATCTTTTATAGATTTTAAATCTTACATTCAATGCATTGCAAATGAAGATACTTCTCCCATCCTTTCTATTCTTCATGTCACTGAATTTATCACAATGGTACAATTTGGCACCTATCTTTTATACAGTAAAGTATAGTATGGTCTCTTCTCTTTATCCATACATTCATTTGTCTTTAAAAGTTTTGAATTTTGTTTAGTTCAGGGAAATCTAAGGGAGAACAAAAGTTTTTTTTGACTAATGTAGAAAGAAGACATTTCTTCTTTTGTCTTCTAGGGGCACTGAGGAATCAATAAATTCTATGAATTCTTCACTTCATCAAGCATCATTATAAGATTTTTTTAGATTTTTTTGTGTACATTCAGTAATCTATAATTATTGTATATTTTTTTAATGATCTAATACAAAAGAGATTGCTTTTCAATTTAGAGTGTTGGCTTTCTGATCAACATGATTCTGGATGAAGATCGTGTAATTGCTTTTTTAACCCTCTCTCCTTAAGTTTTCTAAGCAATATCCTAGATCACTTTCAATGAACAAAGATCATAGTTTCATCTTTGATCTTTCTTAAGGATTTTTTATCAACATTTTAGATCATTTTCAATGAAAAAAATAATGTTTACATAGTTTTCTTTTCCTTAAGTCTATGTTTCTTTTCATCAAGACCATGTTTGTGGACTCTTTGCTCTTTTTTTATTCTATATTTGCATTGTAGGAATGAAGAGGGGCAGAAAAAAGACACACAAAAGCTTATATATCAAAATAAAGCATTACATTGATTGAACATTTGACTGAGCTTTAGCTCTTACATTCTATAACTCTATTACATATTTCTACATTCAACTTACAAACTTTTGTTCACAACTTTTGTCTAGAGAGTACATAAAAAGTATTATATAGACATTATGGAGGAGAATGAATGCCCATAAAGCATGTCAAATTATAGATGTGATGGTGGACAAAATAGATAGACCTAATGAGGGCTCTTCCTTATAGCCCTACTTTGGGATTTAGGTATGAAATCAAACTCTTCCAAACATCTACGAAAACTAAAGGTAGATTCAAACACTCATTATTGAACTCTCTCCAATTCCAAAATCTTTGGTTATAACTTGCATAGGCAGCTAACTTTTTAATTAATGAACTTGCATATGCATATACCTTACCAAAAGCTTTCCAACTTCCAACTTGTGGACTCCTAGTTGTTGAGGAGATTATTAAAACTTCAAACCCTTGCCTTTAATGAGGTTATCATGGTTATTTTAAGAAACCAATCTCAAACCTCCATCATCTTGACTACCAACCCTTCCATTGGATTCTCCAATATCCCAAGAGTGGATACAAACCTTCCTTCTCACAAGCAACTCTAGATAACTCCATTCATGTTTTTCTATAATATTTTTTTACTATATTACACATACAACAAAAAATATCTATTGATTCTCGGCCACCTCCAATACAAGAAACAAGGTTTTGGTGTTAAACTATTAGATAGAAATCAAAAGAAACCAAGAACACATTCTCAACTCCCTCAATTCCATTCAACGGTAATATGAATTTAAGGAGGTATTTCACTTTGACAAGGTACATAATTTATTGTCTAAAATAGTGAACAGTGAGAACTTTAGCAAAACCCAATGGTGTTATGCACACCTATAACATCAAAAATAAATCTAAACTTCATTACTACATATAAGGATCTCAAGAATCACCATAGCATGAGATAAAGAGAAGATACAATGACTCTAATTCAAACACTAGTACATCAATAGTATTTCTCAAAATAACCGATTTATTATACAAGATTACACACCATGGTTTTTTCATCTTTCTTCTCCACATCTCATCTCTCTATATCTTCTACCTAAGATTACATTGTTTTATACAAAAAAATGATCTTTTGCCTCCTCTAAGGACTCATCCAAGATGGATGACCTTCCATCTCCCCAAAACTTGTCATTTTGCAAAAATGTTGATAGCAACTTTTTAAAAACAATTTTCCATTTTTTTTTGCATATTTTCCATTTTATGCTTTCACATGCTTTCTTGGTACCCTAAATAGGTCCAAAATCTTATTAAGACCTTTTAACACTACACCTATGGCCTTACATGACATTTTCCACATTTAGACTCTATCAACATGACCTTAATTGAACACTTAGTAACATGAGTTGAAACAACCAATACAGTAACCTATGAAGGCTCAAAAACATACTAATTATGACTCCAAATTCCAAGGAGATGGTTAGGGTGCTCCTACACCAAATATATAGCAAACTTGCCAAACATGAAAAATGGAAAGAAATGTCAGTCATAATAGAAAAAAAGGAAAATGATAAGTGTAATAGAGAGAAATAATACATTAACTAAAAATGAAAAGAAAAAAGTTTGTTGGGTACTAGAACTCATTAAGGAATATCAAAATTGTTTAGTATCAAGTGTATATAATTCAAAGATATCTTTTGAAGGGCATAATTTGGATGACAGTCAAGGAAATTCAAACTTGGAAGTAGGTAACTCTTTGTCATTATGAGCAACTCCAATGATGAAGATCATAGATGATGCAAAAATGGCAAATAGTAAAGTGGATTTTGATGGTAGCATGGCTATCACCAATATTAGCTTAGACAAAGCTAAAAAGAGGATTGAGACAAAAGAGGGTGCTAGATGCAAGCAATTTATTACATCTAATGAGACATGAAATAACCAAATGCTTCTTAAAATAGTAGGTGATAATGCATCAGAGAGCACATGTTACCTTACTCAGTTCCAATAAAATACATGAAATTAATCGATGATAAAAAAACCAATGAAGACATTGGTGCTCCTACTAACAATGTTAGCAGTAGTTTTGGCTCACCACATACTTAAAATGAGCCTTAGGTTCCTCATTTTAAAAGGAAAGTCAAACCTTTATTTACAGAAGTTGAGTTGCAGGACTATTTCAATAATATAGGTGGTGAATGGGCATCTAATATGATTATTGCAAAGAAATGAAGAACTATTACTGAGTCTATACATAAACTTACCATTTTTTGAATTAAATCTATAGAGTACAAAGCAATAATAGAATGAAATTTCTAGTTTCATCGTTATTGGAGGTTTGTGCTTCATAATCGTATAATCAGAATCAGATTTGTGCCTTGGTTACTACTATAGGTATGTTTGAATATATTATTTTTGGAGCTAACTTAACATCTCATTGTTTATAAAAATTGAAGATGTTCAATACATTTGAATAGATGTTAAGGTATTCTATAAAAAATGAATTTATTATTTGGTTTTTAGACTTTATTGCTTGATTCTCGATGATAAATGTATCTAACTTGTCCATGTTTCAGCTTTTATTTCTGATTATGAGCTTATTTAGTATGCCCATTTAAGATTTTACTTATAGTGTTGGGACAAATCCATTAGTTGTAGAAATATCTTCACACAATGGAAGCCTTTCAACCATTCCATCAAACATGAACTTGATGCTACAAACTACCTAATATTGATAACCTAGATTTGTCACATGATTCAATGTGAAGTATTCCTCAACTATATGGACTCAACATGTATCAAAATTACAAACTAAAAACCAATCCAAAAAAATTAGACAATTTTTTGCCAAACATTTTTTATACTACTAATGATCATCATTCCATGTTTAATATTCTTTCACAAGTGCATACTGGTAAAGAAGACATTTCATACTCAACAGATGAAGAACAAAGAGTTCCCCAATATGCCATCCATTCATAGAAGAATCTAGGAACTACAAGATACTCTTTCATATTTTGAAAAAAAAATACATATCCCTCATGGTAGTGGAATAATCAAAGTGCATTATTATTTGTGTAAAATATTTGCATGCTTCCATAATTCTACCTAAACTATCACATGTAAATCTTTCTCATATTCTATTTGTATTGCATCTTGATTAAATTTTTTTGATCTGATTTCAATTAATCTCTATTGAATATTAGTTTGAACTTTGTTATTTTCAATGAGCCTTTTCACAACATACTAATTTAGAGATGGAATATACATACTTGCAGAGTTCAAGTCTCAGCAACCAAAAGGACAACCACACCAATAGAAGTTGTGACCAAAACCATATGAGA
Source organism: Cupressus sempervirens (assembly GCA_028749045.1). Lineage (NCBI taxonomy): Eukaryota > Viridiplantae > Streptophyta > Pinopsida > Cupressales > Cupressaceae > Cupressus > Cupressus sempervirens. The sequence goes on from CM053787.1 coordinate 458,299,861, forward strand.
AAGAGGAACCTCCAAGAAAGAGACAAGAAAGGAAGACACACATCCCTCATTGAAACACCAATAGGAAGAGTGGATCAACAAAAGAAAAGGAGCTCTCATGACACCATCAACAACAAAAGGAACTCGAATTGTGACATAAACAACTGGGCTCATTGGTTTTATCGAATACTTATATAGTACTATGTATTAAATATTTTCTATTGAAATAAGCTATTATAAAAAGATAATAAAAGAAAAATAGATTTAGAAGAAAATAGTTAAAGTGGACCTTGTGCAATTGAGGATGTTTGCAATATTAGGTAGACCTATAGGAGAGCAAATGGATTGTACTTCAAAAGGAGGGAATTTTTGCTACATGAATGAAGTTACACCACATTGAAAGGACCTTATAAAAGAAATGTTAAGAAATAAAAAGTTGTGGTAAATCCATTGGGAGATATGTAGATAAGTAAATACAACATAATATCTCATCATGTGTCAAGACATGACATATAACATTGAACGATACCACAACGAAAATATCTGAAGAACATGTTTTAAAAAAAAATGTTCTTCTTTGATAGAACTATATTTTACTATGTTGATCACATGTGTACTTTGTTTAGCTCAAGTCATGCAATTTCCCCTTTGGCCCCTCTCATAGACATGGTGTTTCATTCTTCTAAGTTATCTAATTGATACTACTTCTGCTCAAGCATTTCACATATAGTGTTGCATTTCCATTTCCTTTTTATATTGTTGTAGATAAGAAGCCCAATGTCGTGATTATTTCTCCATCTAGGAAGTCATGGATTCAACATACATTTTGTGTGTAGCATTATTTTATTAAGGACTTGACATGAAAACAAGTGGACCACCACCAAAAGGCCACATGAAAATAGGCATTCTAATGGTGGTCTATCCTTTTTCATGTCAAGTCCTCAATAAACTAATGTTGAACACAAAATGTATGTTGAAACCACAACTTCCTACATGGTGAAATAATCAGGCCATTGGGCTTCTTATCTAAAGTAATATAAAAAGGAAATGGAAATGCAACACTATCTATGAAACACTTGAGTAGAAGCAGTATCAATCAAACAAATTAGAAGAATGTCAAACATAATCTCTGTGAGAGGTGCCAAAGTGGAAATTGCATGACCTATGCTAAACAACATACACATGTGATCAAAGTAGTACAATTTATTTCTAACAAAGAAGAAAAAATGCTTTTATTAAAATAAATTAGTAGTCATTGCAACTGCGATAATCTATTTGATAGAAGGTCATTGGAACAAGAGCATTGTTGTCACATATTTGTTGCACTTGCGAAAGACAAAGATGACAGAGAGTCATCACACCCATGATACTATTATTGCCTACCATTATCGTTACAATGGCCATTTTGACAATTGATTGTCATTCATATAGCATGAGTGTCATTATTAGGATTAAAAATTAAAACTATTTGATGTTACAGTTGTGAAAATGGCCTATTGCAATCATGACAATGCCATGGTGACCTATTTGCCCCACCTTATGCCAAATTGTGACAATGTTTAAGGTCTTAATTGTGATGGACAAAGTTTTTGTCACAATGTCTGAGGCCAAAAGTTTGATGCATGTCTAATAGGAGCCAATTCTTGGCATTGTCACTTGGGCAATGATTATCTGTCATAATTGTGACATCTTGTAATTGCAATTCAGGTCCAAATGTAGTAGTGCATCTTCTCCCACTCCCATCCTAGCCTGTACTAGCACTCAAGGCAGGGGTGGGGAAAACTTTATCTTTTTAATTTATTTTAAGCCCATTTAATGTTTATGTTATCACTTACTAAATAACTTACAATGACTTCTTACCCTTGTATCCACTTGATGCCCCGTTGCAAGACACTTCCCCCCTCTACAAATAGATAACCTACCCTAAGCTCATCAATAAAAAGCACATTGTAAAATCACAATAGTCACATTTAGTAACCACATCCTTATCTCTAGTACACAATCATATTTGGCCATTGAAATACCCTCTAATTACCAATTGCCAAATTACTCATCATCACATCATAATTCAATCATTTAGAAAGAACGCAGTTTCTTTTAGCTCAAAGGTTTAACTTAATTATTTTTTGAGAGTTGGTTTGGCCATAAGAATTTGTTTAAATAAGCCAATGATGTTTATATTTATTAATAAAAAATTTATATCCTTTATAAATATCCCAAGTCCGTAAGTGATAACTATTAATTAATGATTTACAAATATTAATAATAGATTATCAATTATCAATTATCAATACTTATTAATAAATACTACTAATCTATAATTCTTGAACTATAGTTGAATTAACTATTCTAATTTTTAATTATAACAAGTTTAATAGACATTAAATATAATAAACACATATTTCCTTTTATTTAATAAACTTTAATACTTACTAATTCATTCATTAATATATATGTGTGTGTGTGTGTATGTAGAGAGATAGAGAGAGAGAGAGAGAGAGAGAGAGAGAGAGAGAGAGAGAGAGAGAGAGAGAGAGAGAGAGAGAGAGAGAGAGAGGTGGACTTCCATTTTTTTGTCATGACAACCCTAGCTACTCACGACAACTTGGAATTGGCTACAACAATGAAAGATAAATGTGACAACATTGAGATGTTGCTAGGGGTGGGACTTCGGATGCCACACCCCCAAAGAAATATTTTTATTTGAATAAAAATTTACTTTTAAAACCTAATTGTTTTTGGTAGTTTGATAGGAAAATGTTTTCTATTATTTATTTCCCATAGAGTTTTCAATCACTAAAATATTTTAATTATGATTCTAAATTACAAACTACATTGTTCTAAAAATTTCATTCCATGATTTTTCAATAGTCATTTTCCAACAACCTTGCAAACATGAGATAGAAATTTTTTTACAAAATAATTCCACAATGGGTTTTCAAACCCTACCTCAAACTGACAGCTGAAATTCTAGAACATTTTGATGAATACGAGGGATCCAAAATACTCCTAAGCTTTAAATTTTTTTTTAACTTAATCCACCAAATTTCTCTCCCAAGCTTGTGTGGCAAATGAACCAAAAAGCCTCTAATAAAAAGGCCTATCCTACCTAGGGTTTTATAATCTCTAATTTTTTATTTTATTTTTTAAAACTCACTTTAATTTAATTTAAAAACTTTAATTTAGTTAATTCTCTCATTCACACTGAAAGAACTATTAACTTGAATTATTATTCTATTTCATTTTTCACTTTATTTATGTGTACATGTTTTTTTAAAGTATAATAATTATTTTAATTAATAATAATATATAAAGTTCACTAATTATGTGCAACTGTAATTTTTATTTAGTATTTATTATTATTATTACTAATTTAATTATTATAAATTAAGTGATATTTATATCTTGAATATTTTAATTACTTTTTCCTTTTATATTTAGACTTTACTCAAATCTTTTAAATTAAATGCCCTTATTTAAAAAATTCAAAAATTAATTAAATATCATAAAATAATAATATTCTATTTTTAACAATTCTCATCAATCAATGTATCTAATAAATCTTAGCTTACTTGATTAAGAAACATACATTAAATGCAATCAGTGAATTTCCTCTTATCTTTACTAGTGAAATACACCTATAGAATGAAACAAATTAGGAATGAATTAATAGTGATTTGTGAGGCCTTGCCCCGACCCTTCGTAGCATAGTTGATACCTTATTATTTTGATACTCATGACTTGAGATGTCGAGACACTATCAGATGCTTCGAACATATTATATTATTTCATGTTGTGTGATGGTTACTTTCAGATATTTGAGTTCATCATTTAATGCTTTATGAACATGTATGTTGATGAAGTAAGTAAATGCAGGATTAACACTTTGACTATGAAATTGTAATGATTAAGAATATGAGTAGGATGAGAGAAACCCTAATTGATTGAAAGATGTATGTTTTAATTTATGTGATTTCCCTGATGCGTATATACATAAGTGCATGTGATTTTATGGGGCTACTGATGTGTGCAATGAGTGTGCAGGATATTTTAGGTGAGAAACCCAACGAAGGAACGAAATTGATCCCTATGTGCCATTTGTGGAAACCTTGTTGTTCGTATCTTAATTATACTGTGAGATGTATGAATGTATCTTTCTATAATTTAGTAAATGTTAACATTCGTAATAGTATTTTTTTTATAGTGTCGCTTGACACTCATCAATTGTTTATGCATTTCAGCATGCTAGTTAGGGTTAACTATGTAACCTTCAAACCTAAGTTAGACTAAGATAGTACTCTTATCGCTATCTATTTTAATCTAGTTTAGTTACCCCTAATCCAGATTAGTGCTTAATCTACATTTTGGAGTTGTTAGATAGTCTTAAAAATTCATAGCATTTTTTTGGTCCCATATTAATCCCTAAGGCTTAAAAATTATGAAATCTTAATACTTAAGGGGTATAGGTATGGGTTGGGGGCATTTTCCACCCCCTTAGCCCCTTTTGTTGACTTTTATGGTCACTCAAAAAGTCTATTTTTGCCTTAGTGCGAAAATTGAAAGTTGTTACCATGGGCTGAATAACCTCAACTCCACTTAGAGATTAACCTTAGGTTTGTTTGAGTTAGAAACCTCTAGATTTTTAGGCAAGTGGGGGAAGTTATTGTCCTTTTTAGGTGGTTGAGTTTGGATCTTATTTAGAGGCATTTTTGAGTAGTTTTGATTGTTACCTAATCTCTACTTTTAGAGAAAAGTCTTGGAAGATTGAAGGCAAGGAAGGAAAATCTCTTCTCAAATTGTTCATTTTACCATAACCTCTTTGTGAAGGTAGGAGTTCTTCATCTCCTTTGTTCATGTTGCTCATGTTGTTTCATGCTTATTCTATTGTGTTTTTTACTTGTATGCTTGTATGTATGTTGGGTATGCTTGGGAAGGACTGAAACCATGTTTTCTTGAATGCTTTTCTTTCATGTTTTGCTTGAATTTTGAAGTTTTCTTGTATGGGTGTTTTGGCATCACTCACCCTTGGATAGGGAAAAAGTGGTCAATTTTAGGAAATGTATTCAGTTGGACTCCAAGAGTGTAGAGTCTCTTCTCAGGATGAGAAGAGGGAGAGAGGGTAAGGTTTTATGGGCCCCTACCTGTCAACACAAACCACATATGAGTTTTGGCATGTAAGAATGGAAGAACAAAAGTTCTTGAGTTATAGCCTTGATTGGGCACCTATTTTGGTGTTTTGTCTGACATCTCCTGTTGGAAAAATCCACCTTTCCCTAGTTTTGATTCAATGTTGAATCCTATTGTGAAAACCTAGTATGGATATGAATGTTTGATTTGGTTCCTTGTTATGTTTGTTTGTCACCTGGTCAGTTTTTGTTCCCTCCACAACCTCAGCGATGTTTTACAGGAAATGAAATGGGTCCCTTGTTAACGGCCATGAAGGAAATTTAAAACCTTTGCTGTAATGGTAACGACGTCGGGTTTTCTTCCTAGTTCTTTCCTGGCGGAGCCTTTGAATCAGGTTGTCAATAAAATAGTGATTGAGTATTATCGCTTCTCATGAGGTTTTCGTATTTTTTAGTTATATAAATGTATATAAAAAATAAGATGAAATGATGATGTTCAATTATGAAAAATCCAATTTTCATATATGCTGAGACAACAATTATGTTATGATCATAGATTCATTTTTGTGATTATTGAAAACTAAAACCAATCTTGCATTGTTGTTAAAATGGATCATTCAAATTCTTGGTTTAACTAGGTTGTAACTAGTCCTATTAGATTAATAAATAATATATATATATATATATATCCCTCTTGTTAAAAGAAAAATAAGTTGATTGAAATTTCACACTTAGCATAAATAGGAACTTGCAAAAAAAAAAAAATACAACCTTGAGCCAAATACTCTCTGTCTTTTGTATGAGGGAAAGAATTGATTACCCCTTTGGTAATAGAGAATCTTTAAAGATTCCCCTAAATATTCTTATTGAATAATATAAATAAATTAACAATTGGATAAATAAATATAAAATAAATATAATCAATCTAAACAAAATATTTAACTTATTAAACTAAAAAATATCTTTTTTACCAACTTTTCTTTATGATATAAATCCACCCTACTTGTTCTAGGCACCATTGATGTTGTAGGAACATGGACTTTTAAAAAAAACAAAAAACAACTAAGTTAATGTCTTAAATGCTTTTGCACTTTGCCATTTTTTAATATTTGACATGGGCACTTAATCTCTTTGTCCTCCACTTTGAGTGAATTCCTGCAAGCAAAAGAAAATGAAGTCTTTGGCTCTTGCACCATAGTTGTCCCTGTCAGTCGATTTGGCCAATGAATATGGGGGGTGGAAAAAGGCCTTGGTTTAACTTTGATTATGACATGAGTCTTTTCTCAACTCACGTCTTCTCCATGCGAATTTGGAAGGACCTGTTCTTTACTTTTTTTTTTAAATAAAGTTTTTTTTTTTCTTTGCACTTATTACCTTGCAAGTCCTTGGCTTGTGTGAAGGAGTCTTGGCCAATGTGTTGTGTTTGTAAAAGGGCTTGATTGTTGAAAGAAGATGCACATGTAGGTTAGTTTAGGATTTTATTTTTGTTGTTAGTAAGAGAGTTAGTGTTAGGTTAGTTTTAGGATGGAAATTGTTTTTAATTAAGATCTTTGACTACCATGTTAGTTAGTTTTAGGATTGTGTTTTGTTAAAAGATTTAAAATAAGTTTTGTTTTAATTTAAGTTAGGATTAAATTAAGTTTAGTTTAGTTTTAAATTAAATTAGTTGTTTGTTTATTAAAAAAAAAAATAGTTTAAATTTACTGATTATTGATATTAGTGGGTTTATTTTAATTGTAATGTTTAGTTAATATTAGTTAGAGTTAGTATAAGTTATTTAGTCATTACTTAGTTTGGAATTTTATGTTTTGTATATAATTTAATTATTATGATCTTTTTAAATATTAGTTTTGATTAATTGTTTTTAAGTTAGTTTCAATCTTTGAGATAGTATAATGAAATTTGATATGTGAACATTAATTGTGCTTGTTAATAAAAAAAAAATTGTTGTATAGTAGGAACATCTTTTTCATTAAACTATTATTAGATGTTAGATCTAGTAAATATTAAATTTAAAATTACATGGTTACTAAAAGCTAATTTGTATAAATCTAGTTACCTTGATAAAGGAAGTTAATGGTTATGTTGCGAATATAAATTATCTTAGAAAATTTTAGTTTAGATTCTAATTAATTTAATTTTAGCTATATTTTTTGTTATTGTTATTTTTTTTTTTCAATAGATCATAAGTTCAATTATATTTAGTTCTTTGATGTCTATGCTATGAAATAATTGGACTTATACTCCACCTGATTGATAATTAGAATTTTTTTATACATTGTTGTAATACTAATGTAATAACGAATCAAATGTTGATACCATTTTAATAATGAGAGTTTTAACTTTAATGATTTATTCTTTTTCATGATTGTAAACTTTAGGTGAAATATAGTTAACCTATTTCTTCACTTGCAAATCAACTCTTGTACCCTAGTGAACCTAGTTATTATTATCTTTCAAAAAAAAAAATTGTGTTTTTGCCTTTGTATTTTGGGAATGACATGATTCTTCTCCATTTAGTAGTGATAACAATGTCATGGGTGTGATAACTCTCTGTCGTCTTTGTCTATGACAATTGCGATGGCTATGCAACAAGAGTGCTCTTGTTCCAACAACTTTCTATCAGACAGATTATCACAATTGTGACCACTGCTGATATATTAAAAAAAAACATTTGTTCTTCTTTGCTAGAAATACATTTTACTATGTTGATCACACATGTATATTGTTTAGCGCAGGTCATGTAGTTTCCTCTTTGGCCCCTCTCATAGATATTGTGTTTGACATTCTTCTAAGTTGTTTGGTTGATACTGCTTCTACTCAAGAATTTCACAAATAGTGTTGCATTTCCATTTCCTTTTATTTTACTATAGATAAGAAGCCCAATGTCATGATTATTTCTCCATCTAGGAAGTTGTGGTTTCAACATAAATTTTGTGTGCAATATTATTTTATTGAAGACTTTACATGAAAATATGTGGACCATTGCCAAAGGCCACATGAAAACAAGTGTTTTGGTGGTGGTCCACATGTTTTCATGTCAAGTCCTCAATAAACTAATGTTGCACACAAAATGTATGTTTAATCCATGACTTCCTGCATGGAGAAATGATCATGATGTTGGGCTTCTTATCTAAAGTAATATAAAAAGGAAATGGAAATGCAAAACTATCTGTAAAATGCTTGAGTAGAAGTGGTATCAATTAGACAACTTAGAAGAATATGAAACATAATCTCTATGAGAGGAGCCAAAGAGGAAACTACATGATTTGTTCAAAACAACATACATGTGTGATCAACATAGTAATATATATTTCTAGCAAAGAAGAATAAATTTTTTCTTAATATATCAGTAGTCGTCACAATTGTGATAATCCTTCAGACAAAAGGTTATTATAACAAGAGCGCTATTGTCACATATTTGTTGCACTTATGAAAGACAGATGATAGAGAGTCATCACAACCATGGTACTGTTGTCACATAACATCATGGTTGCAACCACCATTCTGATGGTTGACTATCAGTCATATAGCATGAGTGTCATTATTGGGATAGAAAATTGAAACTATTTAATGTTGTAATTGTGATGATGATCTATCACAATTATGACAATGTCACAGTGACCTATTTTCCCTACCTTCTATCAAATTGTGATGACTTTTTATGGTCATAATTGTGACGGCCAAAGTTTTCGTCATAATGTCTAACACCAAAATTTTGATGCATGTTTGATGGGAGCCAATTCTTAGCAGTATTGCTTGGGCGATGGTTATCTGTCACAATTGCGACATCCTGTCATTGCAATTCAAGTCCAAATATAGTAGTACATCTTCTCCCACTTCCATCCTAGCCTATACTAGCACTCAAGGCACGAGTGAGGAAAACTTTATCTTTTAAATTCATTTTAACCCCATTTAATGTTTATATTATCACTTACTAAATAACTAACACTGACTTCTTACCCTTGTATCCACTTGATGCCCCATTGCAAGACACTTTCCCCCTCTACATGCAGATAACCTACCCTAAGCTCATCAATCAAAAGCATATCGTAAAATCACAATAGTCACATTTAGTAACCACATCCTTACCTTTGGTACACAATCATATTTGGTCATTAAAATACCATCTAATAACCAATTAGTAAATTACTCATCATCACATCATAAGTCAATCATTTAGAAAGAACATAGTCTCTTTTAGCTCAAAGGTTTAACTTAATTATTTTTTGAGAGTTGGTTTGGCCATAAGAATGTGTTTCAATAAGCCAATGATGTTTATATTTATTAATAAAAAATTATATCCTTTATAAATATCCCAAGTCCATAGGTGATAACTATTAATTAATGATTTACAATTATTAATAATAGATTATCAATTGTTAATTATCAATACTTATTATCAAATATTATTAATCTATAATTCTTGAACTATAGTTGAATTATTTATTCTAATTTTTAATTATAACAAGTTTAATAGACCTTAAATCTAATAAATACATATTTCCTTTTATTTAATAAACTTTATTATTTACTAATTCATTCATTAATGTGTGTGTGTGTGTGTGTGTGTGCGCGCGCGCGCGCATGTGCATGCACGCATGCATGAGTAGAGAGAGAGAGAGAGAGAGAGAGAGAGAGAGAGAGAGAGAGAGAGAGAGAGAGAGAGAGAGAGAGAGAGAGAGAGAGAGAGAGAGAATAAAATTAAAGGGGGACTTCCATTTGTTTGTCACAATAACCCTAGCTACTCACGACAACTTGCAATTGGCTACAACAATGAAAGATATGTATGACAGCATTGAGATGTCACTAGGGGTGGGACTTGGGACCCCACACCCCCCAATAAATATTTTTCTTTTATTTATTTTTAAAATTAAACCTAATTTTTTTAGTAGTTTGATAGGGAAATATTTTCTACTATTTATTTCCCATAGAGTTTTCAATCAATAAAATATTTAATTTTGTTTCTAAATTACAAACTACATTGTTCTAGAAATTTCATTCCATAATTTTCAACAGTCATTTTCCAACAATGTTGCAAACACGAGATAGAAATATTTTTACAAAATAATTCCACAATAGGTTCTCAAACCTTACCTCAAATTGATAGCTGAAATTTTGGAACATTCTAGCGAATACTCGCAGTCCAAAATACTCCTAAGGTTAAAAAAATCTTTAAGTTAATTTTCCAAATTTCTCTCCCAAGCTTGTGTGGTAAATGAACCAAAAAGCCTCTAATAAAAAGGCCTAACCTTACCTAGGGTTTTATAATCTCTAATATATATATATTTTTTTAAAACTCACTTTAATTTAATTTAAAAACTTTCATTTAGTTAATTCTCTCATGCACACTTAAAGAACTTTTAACTTCAAATATTATTTTATTTCTTTTTTCAATTTATTTATGTGTCCATAATGTTTTTTTTAAGTATAATAATTATTTCAATTAATAATAATATATAAAGTTCACAAATTATGTGCAACTATAATTTTAATTAGTATTTATTATTATTATTACTAATTAAATAATTATAAATAAATTGATATTTATATCTTTGATATTTTAATTACTTTTTCCTTTTGTATTTAGACTTTACTCAAGTCTTCTTCTTTTTTTGATGGAGGGTCTAGACCTACGAGGTAACCCAATGATTCATGAAGCCTGTGAGCTACCAAATAGTGAAGGCCACCATTCACATTTTAGGGACTCGATACAGACCCACGCATGCTTGGAAACCTCTTTGGCTAAGAGCCAAGGACTGAGGATCATCCATGCTGCCAAATTCACCTAGGGCATGATCCCAGCCTCATATCTTATGATGTCTATGGGCCTTGCACTCAACAAAACTTGATCCTTGGTGGGCTCTTTGTGAGCCATTCAACTTCACCAGTAGACCAAGGGCCTGTTGACTACTCAAGTCTTTTAAATTAAATATCCTTATTTAAATAATTCACAATTAATTAAATATCATAAAATTATAATATTCTATTTTTTACAATTTTCATCAATTAATTTATCTAATTAGTCCTAGCTTTCTTGATTAAGAAACATTCAATAAATTTGAGTGAATTTTCTCCTACATTTAGTAGCAAAATACACCTATAAAATGCTACAAATTAGGAAGGGCTTAATAGTGATTCTTCTCCATTTAGCAGTGATCTTCTTCCTTTTTAAAGAATAGTGAATTATCTTTATTTTGGCCATTGAATTCCTCCTAGAGATGGGCAATGCCTATCAAAAGAGTAGCAAAAAATTTACCTCCAATAGGTTAGCAATTTGTTTCTAGGTTTGTAAGGATTGTGAATCATCGTAGGGAGAGAGAAAACCTTTGAACTTCCAAGCAAGAAAGGAAGATTCTTCCAAAAATTTGTTTAAAGGTAGTAAGAAATAAACTATGAATGTTGCATAACAATTCAAAAAATAGCACCAAAAATTATAAATAATTGTATTTTTCTACAATTGACAAATATTCTGGATTGTGCATTCACTTTGTGCATCCACTAAAGCACTTGGTTTTTTTCCAAGGCATGAGCATCTCGATAGATTGTAACATGTGGGGGTTGTGGTGATTTTTGAATCAATTTTGGTGGGAATTTGAAGAGCTTTTCCTTGGGGATTACATTGATCCATATTTTTGGAATTGTATGAATAACATCTACCTCAGGCAGAAACTTGTTATAATTTAGCAAGTGAATTTCCCAAACAATCAACAATTTTTTGGTAAAACCCACAAAAAGCTCAACAAACAGATTTGGGAAAAAATAGAGTGCACAAAGAAATCCATCATCTAGCTCCTTGCCAAGATCCTACCAATTTGAATTTAGGCAACAAATAGATGGAGGAGGATGGATAGGTTAGGGTTAGAAAGTGACCCAGGGAGAATGCAAAAATGCAACATTCAAATGAAAATAAATGTGTAACTCTAGGTTGGGATAGCAATAGGAACTCATATGAGACAAAAACCCTAAATAGAATGGTTTCTAATAAGAATTTACATCCCCAACAAAATAAAATGTCCCAAGAGAGTAAGAAACTTCTTGATTCCAGGTTATAGGGAGATCACAGTCAAGAAGAAAAAAAACCCTAAGACCTAGGAAAGGCAGATTGCAATGTAGAAGTAATACACCATGAGGGTTCTCAAAATAATACTCCAAACAATGGATATAATGTACTAATCATTAGCAATCATTTTACAGAGGACCGATGGTATCAATGTAAAACCCTAGGACTATTTGTTGTATGGAATAAACCAAATCTAGAAAAATCAACTCTATTAGAGTGGTTAGATATAGGGAACAATGGTCAAGTAAGCATTTTCCCCCTTTTTTACTCTTCAATATATTTACTTTGTATCAATAAAATGTTAGAATGATTTAGAATAATTGAGAGGGGGGCTAAATTAATTCTCATTTCCAAATATACCAATTTGTCTTTGAACAACTTCAAACAATCTCATTAAATAGCTCGGTCCATATACCAATATATTAGTAATTTAATGTTATTTAACTTTTTGTTCTATCTATATGTGTTGGCTAATAGTAAAATAAAAAACTATAAAAATAACATGCATTAAGTAACATCCACACGTGTAAATAACATTTTGACACTAGGGTTTAAAGTGGAAACCCAATTTGGGAAAAACCACCAAATAACATGCTACCAATTTTTCACTCTTCTGAAGTGAGCTCAATTAAGAGTCAACCCTAATAAAGGTTATACAACACACTATTAAATGTGACCCTGTTAAAGGATTTAGTCACCCTGTTAACAATGACCTTGTTAGAGAAATTTGGATCATTCCATTAGAATGTCACCTTAATCAAAGGACTTACAAAATGATTGTTAGGTCAACCTTGATTAATGTATTTTGACTATCATAATGGTTAGAAAGTAATAACAAATTTGATCTATAAAATAAAACTCACTTTGTGAATTCAGATCTCCATTTCCTCATCTATTGGTTCATTGATTGGCATCCATTATCATCTCCATCACTGATATTCTTGGCATATCTTTAAGCAATCATTATTCACTAATCTCTTCACTTTTCCTCTACTGCTCTTCTCCTCATAGCTTCTCCTTAAGATTTCCAATCAATAAAAAACCAACCTTAGAAACCAATCTACTAGCGCAATCATCTATAACTACGCTTGATCACTACTAACCTTCCTTCATCAACTTGCTCGGCAATAACTATCACTTGACTTAAACTTTTTGTTTGACTTCTACTTAAGTTCCTTCATATTTTTTTTCATCTCCTTCATTGACCAATCAAAACTAATACTTGGTCATGCTTAGGGTATAACTCAACTCTTTTCATTTCACTTATACATCAATTCAATTATCTTCTTTAGTTTATGTATTGATTAAACAACACAATATATTGTCAATGACTAACTTATCAAGTGCCCATGATAATTCCATGATACTTAACTTCTCTCTTCTCAACAACATCATTAGCTCACCTTGTTATCTCTTCTTTTCAAATCCTCTTCCTCATTTAATAGATATGGCACTCTACACTATTTGTAAATGTCTCTCTAGTAGGTTAGACAACATCTTACTAGTAGGTTTGACATCAATGACAACATAAAATAATTCCAATTTTAGTTTCCAATAATCTCCCTTATTGGAATTAATTAAAAAACACCTCTAGTTACCATGCAGTCCAAATATTCATTATGTCTTCCTCTTAACTTGTATTAATATCTCCCTTTGTTTTTGTTCTCTCTTTCTTAGTTTCATTCTCAGTTTCATTCAATTTGATGTATAGATGCTCCATTTTTCATTTAGTACATACTCTTTCTCTATCATATCTCCCTTTATTTCTAGTAACTTCAACACCTCTAGAAACATATAGCTCCCTCATTATATCAATGGTAACTAAATATATCTATCATTCTTTATATGTAGCATGTATGGTAACTTGTACACACTTTCTTCCTCTTTGACAACAATTTCAAAAACATCAACCATTCACATGCATGTAATCTCTTTGTTCTAGCATACATAACATATTTGTGTCACTCTTCTAACTAATATAGATATGGCATTCCGTCATCTTGCTTCATAACTCCTTGTACCTTCATCTTCTCATAGTTCATTTTCTTTCTTTTCACATGCTTAGGAAGCTCCTAAAGTGTGACCTTGCATCAATCTATAGGATATTCTGATCAAAACAACTGATGCAATGCAACGTCTCTTCTCAATTTTATTTAGGTAGGAGAATGACCCATAACTTACTTCTTAGATACTCAAAAGCATCCATAGGTAGTGCCTTTGTGAATATGTTAGCTATTTGTTCTTTGGTGTTCACATATTCCAATCTCACTTATTTGTCTTGTACCAACTCTCTCAATTAATGATATTTGATCTCAATATGTTTAGTCTTTGTGTGCATCACAAGGTTCTTTTATATATCTATAGCACTTGTGTTATCACAATATATCACAACATGTTCAGTGATCTCTTCTTTAATACCTTTCAACAATTTCTTGATCCACGCAACATTAGAATAGTTCATTGCTATAGTAATATACTTAGCCTCTACTATGGATTGTGAAATATAGTTTTGCTTCTTGTTTGTCCATGAAATCAGTCTCTTGGCTAGAAAGAAAGCACCTCCACTTGTACTCTTTCTATCATCAACATTTCCAGTCCAATCTGTATCAGGGAAAACATTCAACTCAAACTTATCATTTTTCTTGTACCATAATCCATAGTCATTTGTTCCTTTTAGATATCTCATTATCTTTTTCACTCCCATGATGTGATTTTCTCTAGGATTAACAAAGAATCTAGCAACAATTCCAAATGTTAATGCAATATTAGGTCTTCTATGTACAACATATTGTATTTTTCTAATCTTTGACCTATATAATGTTTAATTCACCTTAGTAGAATCACCATTCTTTGATAATTTATGATTAGTAACCATAGGTGTTCCAACTGGTCTTGTGTCTTTCATTCCAAAAGTCTTCAATATCTCCTTAACATACTTAAATTGTGTAATGTACACACCACCTTTCATTTGATAGATTTGAAATCCTACAAAGAATTTAATCTCTCCACACATTGACATCTCAAATTCCTTCTTCATTTGATCAAAAAAAACTTGTGCATTGAATCTTTTCCTCCAGTTATGATATCATCAACAAAAAATTCTGCTAGCAATATCTTACTTTCAGATTAAGTTTTTAAATACAAATTTATATTGTCATTAGTCCTTCCAAAGCCAATTTTAATCAAATAATCATATAATATTTCATACCTTTCTCTACTAGCTTGCTTCAAATCATATAAAGCTTTTTGTAACTTACATACCATATTCCTCTTGCTAGGATCAATAAATCCTTTTGGTTGTTCAATGTAGTCTTCTTCCTCCAAGATTCCATTCAGAAATATAGATTTGAAATTCATTTGATATACTTTTAATCCTTAGTAAGTATCATATGGAAGAAAAGTTCTCACTCCTTCCAACCTTGCAACTAGGACAAAAGTCTTGCCATAGTCAACTCCCACTTCTTGTGCATATCACTTACAAACTAGTCTTGCCTCATTCCTTATGACTTCACTTTTCTCATTCATCTTGTTTTTAAAATCCCACTTAGTTCCAATCACATTCTTATCCTTTGGTATGGGTGCTAATGTCCATACCTTGTTCTCATTCATTACTACTTTCCAATCTTCATTATCTAAAGCATCTTTGACTAAATTAGGTTCAAACTCACATAATAAGCATGTATCATTATTCAATATTCTTCTTGTCATGACTCCTAAATCTTTTTCTCCAATGATTTGATCTGGTGCATGATTTTTTCTCACGTGCTTTTTCAAAATAGGTTCAAGTCTTGTTTCTCCTTGTTGTGCTTCACTAGATTTAGCTTGCTCTTCTTCTTCAGGTATTTTTGGTTGCAACTCAACTTCCTCTATCTGATGGTCGACAATTTTTTCTATGACATAGCTCCTATAGCCTAATGCTTGGTAGTTTATTGATGCTCAACATAACTCTTCTAAAGAACCTTGGTATTGTCTAGCTACTGATGCTTGACAACCACCTTTTCTAGTCCAGGTAAGGCACTAGGTTCACCTTCATAGATATAGACAAAATTTATGTAGTCTTTAGGTTTTTTCTTGCATTCTTATTCAGTCTTTTATCCAAATTCATCAACTCTAACATTTTCACTTTCCACAATCTTGTTAATTTTATAATTCAAACACTTATAAGCTTTCTTTTTGGTAGAAAAATCTTGAAATATAGTTTCATCACTTTTTCACCAAGTTTTCCTTTTCTTTCATCTTTCAATATCTAATACTTTCTTCTAAAAAATTTGAAATAATTCACATTAGGTGCATATCCATACCAAAGTCAAAAGGTGTTTTCTTTGCTCATTTATTCATTTGTACTCGATTCAAAGTATAGACTATAGTACTTACAACTTCTCTCAAATATTTTTGTGAAACATTCTTTCACATCATCAATGTCCTTGCACGATCCATAATTGATTCATTCCTTCTTTCAACTATACCATTCTATGGTGGAGTCCTAGGTGCACTCATTTGTCTCTTGATTCCTTTGTCATTGTAGAATATGTTGAATTCATATGATATGAATTCACCTCTTCTATTTGATCTCAAGCACTTTAGACTCTTTCCTATTTCCTTTTTGACTCTAGCCAAATACCACTTAAATATTTGAAATACATCAAATTTTCTTTGAGAAACATCACATATATCATTCTATAAAAGTCATCAACAAATAGAATGAAATATTTGTCACCATAATAGCTCTACACTCTAATAGGACCACATAAATCCATTGGCAATGAGCTAGTGTCCCTTACAATATTCATGACATGGCCTAACTACCTCATGTGGTTCTATAAGATGATTGGTCGTATCATCCATTAACAAGTCAATATTTTGGTGCAACGATAACCCTATCCTTTCTAACAATTGGTGTTATAGCTTGGTCATGGTTTCAAATATTGCAAGCCATGGTGAGTAATGTTAGGAAGGGGATTGTTGGTAGTGGGCCAGCATGCCTTGCATGACTCAAGATATGGCTTAACTGACTCCTATAGTTCTATAAGGCTATTGATTGTATCAAGCATTGATAGGTCAATCTTTTGGTGCAACAACAACCTTATCCTTTCTAACAAAATCAATATGAACTAGTTTCAAAATATCATCAAAAGAATAGGTCTTTCTCTTGAAACTAGAATTTTCCATTTTATCCATTTGACATTGTTTGTACATCACCTAATCATGTTTTCTTAATCTTTCTAACCCTCTAACTCTTTTCATATTACTAATGCTTACCAAATTATCAAAGTTCACATGACATAGCCTCTTATTCCATAACCAAACATCCTCAACTTGTGCAAATAAACAAGTATCTTTAGATAGGTCTAGGTAGACCAAGTTACCTCTTGTTTTCTCTCCACTTCCAATTAGTTCACCAATAACATCATAGATCTTTGCCTTCTTATTTTGGAATTCAACTTTGTAGCCTAAACTAATCAACTGTGCCACACTCAACAAGTTATATTTCAAACCATCAACCCAATATGCATTGTCACATTTGATCTTATCATTCAGTATAATTGATCCTTTACATTTCACATAACATGGTGCATTATTACCAAACTTAACAATAATTCCATTATAACGTTCTAACTTATCAAACTTACTTGTGTCACGAGTCATATAATGTGAGAAACCACTATCAATTATCCATTTAACATTTTTACTCACATGTGAAATCAATGTAGTTTTATCATTAGAATCAAAATCATCCTTCATTGCAATATAAACAACTTCTTCATAATGATCATCAGAATTACTATCATAACAATCTTTTTTAGAAATGTAGCAAGATTATTACCTTTTTCTTTGTAATCTTTGTTACCTCAGTTGTCTCTAGCCTTTTTCCTTCCTCTATACTTGAAATTTTTCCTTTCATCCTTCTTATCTCTATCAAGACACCTTTCAGCAATATGACCAACCTTTTTACATGTAAAATAGATAATAGGATGTTTACCTTTGTATTTTCTTTTTCCTCCAGGTAGTCTTCTAACCAATAATACTTCAAGCTCATCAAGATCATCATCAAATTTATTATCACTTTCCACATACTTCCTTTTCTTCATTTTCTTAGATCCATCAAAGGTCATTTTTTCTTTAAATTCATATTCAACACTAATAAGTGAATAATTATCAAAATTTGACAGTTCAAATGTTGTGAGTCTACCAACTAGACTATCCAAGGTTATATCATTACTAGGTGTACATCTCAGTTCTTGAATTGCATATACTATAATTATATAGATAGGAAGTAAAGTCATCAATACCTTACTTATAACAATCTCACCAGATATGATGCCTCCATCTCCTTCTATAACATTCACCACCTCTTTGATTTGGCCACAATATTGTGCAATTGTTTCACCTTATTTCATCCTCATATCATCAAACTTACCTCTCAATCTTTTGCTCTTAATACATTATCTTCTCCTTCATGGTTTTTTACTAATTTTTCCCATGTTTTCTTTGCAATAGTGCATTCCTTCACATCATCAAATTCAACATAACATAGGGTTGCTAAAAGTTCAATCATCATTTGGTTGTGCTCTTGCTTCTCTTTCATTTGTTCAATAGTCATGGGTCTAGGTACCTCAATATATTCATTATCCAAGTATTATGATCTAGAATCTCCAATAACAGTTAAGTGCAATCTCATCAAGTGTTTTCATGTTGGAAAGTTCTTCTTGTTCATCTTGGGTATCTCTCTCTTATACAT
The DNA here is from genome assembly GCA_028749045.1 of Cupressus sempervirens. NCBI lineage: Eukaryota > Viridiplantae > Streptophyta > Pinopsida > Cupressales > Cupressaceae > Cupressus > Cupressus sempervirens. Next base: position 458,318,768 of record CM053787.1, read on the forward strand.
CTTGATCTTTAACTTGAGTTCCTTCAACCTTTCCTTACAAGCACCAATGCTCCGATACCAATTCTTATAATGATTTAAAATAACTAGGGGGGGGGGGGGGGTGAATCAGTTATCCTTACATACACATGTACCAAATAAACTTTGAATAGCTTCAAACAATCTCATTAAACAACTCGGTCCATATAGCAATATATTAACAATTTAACATTCTTTAACTTTCTATCACATCTATAAGTGTTGATTAACAATAAAATAAACAACTATAAGAATAGCATGCATAAAATAACATTGACACATGTAAATTATACTTTGACAAGAAGATTTTATGTGGAAACCCAATTTTGAAAAAAATCACCAAGTAAGATGCGACCAAATTTTTACTCTTCTGAAGTGAGCTCAGTTAAGAGCCAACCTTGTTAAAGGTTATGCAACACACTATTAAATGTGACCATGCTAAAGGATTTAATTACCCTATTAGGAGTGGCCTTGTTAGAGGACTTTGGATCATTCCATTAGAATGTCACCTTGATTAAAGGATTTATAAAATGATTGTTAGGTCAACCTTGATTAAAGAATTTTGACTGTCACAATGGTTAGAATGTAACACTAGGTTTAATTTTTAAAATATAACTCACTTATAAATACAGATCTCCATTCACTCACCTATGAGTTCATTGACTGGCCTATTTTATCATCTCCATTACTAATTTTCTTGGCATCCCTTCAAGAAATCATAATTCACTAATCTCTTCACTTCTCCTCTGTTGCTCTACTGCTCATAGCTTCCCCTTAAGATCATCAATCAACAATGAACCAACATTAGAAAACATCTTTTGTGCCTCCTTAAAAAGGTAATTTTGATCTTTTGTATCTTAAACATCACCATAGATCTTAGGGTTAGATCCGATTCATCGAATCCTTCCATCATTTTGTTCTCTTTCACCTTTCTTGATACTTATAGAAATTTTTGATCAAATCCTTGCCTTTAATTATATAAAAAATTATGTGCATGCATTAAATAAGTCACCTCATCAATAATTATCATTCACACACTTTGACTCATCTAAATACCAACTGTGTTGGGCTCAAACTCAATTCTTCTACAAACTATAACTTTTGTTGTCACTTAAAAATCACTAAGTTCTTCTTCTTGGTCTTCACTATGTAATTAAATAACTTGCACAATAGAAGAAATAATATGAAATATTATATAATTACTTGATAATAACTATGATTAATAGGCCACTTCGAGGGGGCAACCTCCAAATATCTCCAATGAGAACACACTTCACAATATGATGTTGAAATAAGACTGACAACCTCCTACATATACCTAATTATGCTTAGGTTGAATAGACACAACCCTACATAACACCTAGGCTGACCTACCTACCTAAATAATAATATAAGAATGATAACATGACTTAATTAAGGATTAAGACAACCATAAGTATACTATTCATAACCCTATATACACCAATATTTAGGGTGTAGCATGCCCTCTCTCTTGAAAGAAGCATTGTCCTTAATGTTAACCAAGTGTGGATTATTTTTAATGAACTCCTCATCCTCCCATGTGGCCTCTTCAACTAGTAAGTTCTTCCATTAGATGAGATACTAAGTCAGGGTTCTATTCCTCAGCTTTTTCAAGTGTGTTTGAAGAATGCACGCTAGTTGCAAAATTATTCTTCCTTCTTCATCAAGTTCTAGTAGTATTGTTTGAGTAGGAATATTCTGTCCAATTACCTTCTTCAAACAAGAAACATGAAAAACTGGATGAATCTTTTTTGCTGGTGACAATTCAAGCTTGTAGGGAATACTACCAATCTTTTTCATGATTTGGTATGGTCCATAATATCTTGGAGATAACTTATTATTCTTTTTCCATTTCTTCATTGAGATTTGTTTATAAGGCTGCAATCTTAAGATGACCCAGTCCCCAACTTGAAAATCTCTTTCACTACAATGTTGGTCCACTTTTTGTTTTATTCAATTTTGTGCCATAGCTAAATTCTCCTTGAGTCTTGAAAGTACTTGTTGATGAAGCAAGTGCTCCTCTACTATCTAAAATTTTGGTGACACTTTTAATGGTGATGTGATGGAAGGAGGATGATATCCATAAAGTGCCAAAAAATGGAGACATTTTTTATGAGCTATGAAAATAAGTATTGTACCACCATTCTGCAAGAGATAGCCAATCTACTCATTGAGATTATTTTTCTAAAGTGAAACAATGTAGATATCCTTCCAAAAAATTATTAACAACCTTAGTATGTCCATCTAATTGAGGATGGTATAAAGAACTATGAGCCAATTGAGTACCCAAAAATGAAAATAAATCTTTCCAAAAGTGGCTAGTAAATATAGGATCACGATCACTAACAATAAACTTAGGTGTACCATGTAGCTTTTGGATATGCTCCAAGAAAACTTTTTCCACTATACTTGTTGTAAGAGGATGTGATAATGCAATGAAATGTGCATATTTTGTGAGGCAATCAACTACTACCATGATGACATTATGACCTTTAGATTTAGGAAGCCCTATGATGAAGTCCATGGATACCTCTTCCCAATGTTGGCTAGGAATAGATAAAGGTTACAAGAGACCTGGTGTCTTAATTGTTTCTCCCTTATTTCTTTAACAAACCAAACATTTGGTCACAAATTTTTGAACATCACCTTTTAGCCCTTCCTAGAAAAAAATCTTGCTTGACTCGATGATATGTCTTCAAAAATCTTGAATGACCACCAATTGGGGACTCATGTAGCTCTTTGAGAATCTTGTGTTTAAGAGTGGAATTCTTGCAAAGATACAAGTGCTCTTTATACCAAAGAATATCCCCCTTTAAACAAAACTTATCTAAACTACTAGGGTCACTTTTTATTTGTTGGATGAGATTGCTTGTTGCAACATCATTTTTCCACTCTTCTTTGCCTTCTACCACCCAAATTTCTTGTAATATTGAAAGGGCACACAATAAGGATTCATCTTTTTCATCCTTCTTGGAAAGTGCATTGGCCACAATATTTTCCTTCCTTTTCTACCAACATCTTCGTGACCCATTTTTGTTGCTGACCCATTTTTTTTGCTCTTCTAAAAATAGTATTTTTTCCAAAAAATATTTTAGGATGTCATGATCTATCTTAACCTTGAACTGTCGATCCATTAAATAAGGCCTCCATTTTTTAATTGCATGAAGTATTACTAGCATTTCCTTCTCATAAATAGGTTTGAGTTGTTTTCACCTCTTAATTGACAACTCTCAAATGAAATTGGTCAACCTTCTTGCATGAGAACTACTCCTATCCCATTTCCAGAAGCATCACATTCCACAATGAATTCCTTGGTAAAGTCTAGAGTGGCAAGCACTAGAGTTGTACACATAGCCTTCTTCAATTATTCAAATGATACATTAGCAGATTTATTTAAATGAAAAGAATCTTTCTTCAATAGAGTGGTAAGTGGTGTTGCTATACAACCATAATTCTACATAAATCTTCTATAGTATCCTATCAATCCTAAGAAACCCCTTAGCTTCTTAATAGGTTTTGGAATAGGCCATTCTATGATAACCTTAATTTTGTTAGGGTCCACCTTTACTCCTTCATGTGAAACTATGTGTCCTAAATACTCTACCTCCTTAAGACCAAAGGAACACTTGGATGGCTTAGCATAGAGTTGATGATCTTCAAGTAATTTTAATGCTTGATCTACATGCTGCAAATGTTCTTTCCAAGTCTTGCTATAAATTAATATATGATCAGAAAATACTAACACAAACTTTCTCAAGAACTTCTTAAAAATAGAGTTCTTCAAACTTTGGAATGTAGATGGTGCATTGGTAAAACCAAATGGCATCACCAAAAATTCATAATGACCCTCATGAGTTCAAAATGTTGTCTTACAAATATCTTCCTTAATTTGAATTTTATGATATAACCCAATCTAAGATCTAACTTGGTAAACTACATAGCTCCATTTAATTCATCTAGAAGATCATCAATGACTACAACAGGAAATGTATCTTTAATGGTTTACTTGTTGAGTACTCTATAAATAGGTGAGGAGTAAGAACTTCAGCTATGCCTAATAATTCTTGCCTCTAGCATTTCCTCAACAATTTTTTCTATCTCACTTTTTTGTATGTGTGGGTACCTATAAGGCCTGATGTTTGGTGGCTAGCTCCCTAAAACTAGTTGTATGGCATGGTCATGATCCCTCTTAGGAGGAAGTCCTTTAGGAATATCTCCAAGAATCATTGAGTGATGATCAATTATTTCTTGTAAATCTAGATGAGTAAGAGCGTTAGATTGAGAGACTTCTAATGAACATAGTTGGGCCATAAACCCGTGTGCACCTTTATTAAGAAGATTTTGGATTTTTTGAGAGCCTACCATCTATGGGAATTTTTCCTTCAATCCCCTTAGCTCCACTACCTTTCCTTTTGATTGAAATTGCATGAATAGTTCTTGGAAGTTCATCTCAATTGTTCCCAATGTATTAAGCCATTGTACTCCCAAAAAAAATATCAGTTGCACCCATGGATATTGCATACATTGGGGTATCAAGTTGATAATCTCCCATGGATAATTTGATTCTATGATACTTCCTTGAACAACTAATTATACTCCCATCTGCAATCAAAACCTAAAACTCTGGGGCTGGATATATAAAACAATTTAGAAGAGTTGTCAACTTTTTGTTGATGAAATTATGAATACTACTTGAGTCAATCAACACTATTGCTTTATGATTCTTTAAGAAACTCACTACCTTAAGAGTTTGTGGTGCACTAAAACCTGAAAGTGCATGACAAGAAATGATTGGTTGAGAATCATGTGATTCCTCACCTAACTCCCTATCCTCATCTGATATGGGCTCATATTTTTCTTCCTCACTTGGACCTTCAATATAGAACAATTTATTTTCACTACATTTATGTCCTTGACTATATTTGCTATCAAAATTGTAACACAACCCTTTTGCTCTTTTCTGCTAAGTTTTTTGTGGATTCAACCTAGTAGATTGAGGAAGAGAAGGTGTTGAATATCCTTTTTCTCTTGTCATATTAGTCCCTTGCTTTCTAGGGATCAAGAACTTCTCCTCTACCCTACATGCTATTATAAAAGACTCATTTACTAAGCTGGGGAAAAACATGTGTACCTCATGTTGAATGTGATCCTTGAGACCACCCAATAATAAATCATTCAATTTCTCCATAGTAATTGTATCCACTCTTAAGGATATATTTTAGAATATCTGAATATAATCCTTAATTGATCCTATTTTTTGAAGCTTATAAAGTTGGCTAAAGGAGTTTTCTATCACACTATTGTTATATTGTGCTTGGAGTTCTTTTGTAAAAATTGATCATGATACAGTGAGACCCTTTTTCCTCCTATGAGTACAAAGACAATGATACCAATCAAATTGATGTAGTTCTAGATATAAGGAAGCCATCTTGACCTTTTATCCATATGGGATTTGATGTACTTCAAAAAAAAATCTCCATTTGATTTATCCATGTTAGAGGATCCTTGCCATCAAATTTGTGCACATCCACCTTTGGAAAAAAATTCCTAGATCCTGTAGGATTAATATAATTTGTGTCATTATTTGTCGACTTGAAGGTTTCACCTTGATTTCTTGAGAGCTCCTTCCTTTTTTCATTCATATAGGTGCTTAACATGCTTCGTATATCTAATATATCTCCTTGTAGGTCACACATATTCCTCTTAACCTCTTCCTTGAACTTAGTTCCTCAATGGAATTACTATCCTCTGTTGTTTCCCAATCTTGATCCAAAAATTTCCCTCATGTGGTAGCATTCTTTTTACCTCTTGTTGAAGGCCCTATCATGATGGAAACCAATATTTTTGAAATAAATAGCACAAATGAAATGTAAATTCTCTAATTTTTTAAATTATTTTTTACTATAGCTTACTAGGGCCAAGATACCCTTACTCAAAAGAAATTTTATAGAAAATTTTCTCCCTTGGTAGAGAATTTTTCTAATTTTGCAATATCTTGCTTATTTTTTCTTCAATTTGTCCACGATTTGAAACTCAGGATTCTCTAATATGTATTCAAAAAACCAATACAAGTTATACTCCAATTCAGCAAGATGTGAGAGATATGAAGATCTCAATAAATTGTGTAGAAATAGTAATTCTACAATAATTTGCTCAAATTTGCTCCAATTCCTCTAAATCTTAGACTATAGCTTCTTTACTATGGTCTTCAAAATTTTTTAAAAATATTTAAAAAATTTGCTAAAATTTGAAAGTTATGCTCTTCCCAAAATCGCCCCAATGTTGAGAAAAAATCTTGCCTCTATGGTGCTAAGATCATGCTTTGATACCATTTGTAATGAAATAACTTGCACAATAGAAGAAATAATATGAAATATTATATAATTACTTGTTAATAACTAAGATTAATACACCACTTTGAGGGGGAAACCTCCAAATATCTCCAATGAGAACACACTTCACAATATGATATAAAAATAAGACTCACAACCTCCTATATATACCTAATTATGCTTAGGTTGAATAGACACAACCCTGCATAACATGTAGGCCAAGCTAACTACCTAAATAATAATATAAGAATGATAACATGACCTAATTAAGGATTAAGATAGCCACAAGTTGACTATTCATAAGCCTATATACACCAATAGTAAGGGTGTAGCACACTATGTAGATCAGAATACACTCTTCTATTTTTCTTGGCATCTACTAGCTCACTCAGTCATTACTACACTTGGTTGCTACTAACCTTCCTTTATAAATGTTCTTAGAAATAACTATCACTCAACTTAAATTGTTTGTTCAGGTCCTACTTAAGTTCCTTAATATTTTGTTTCAACTTCTTTATTGACCAACCAACACTGATACTTGGTCAAGCTTAGAGTATAACTCAACTCTTTTCATTCCACTTATACATCAATTCACTTGTCTTCTTTACTTTATGTATCGGTTAAAGAATACATTATATTATCAATGACTAACTTATAAAGTGCCCATTATAATTCCATGATACTTAACTTCTCTCTTCTCAACAACATCACTATCTTACCTTGCTATCTCTTCTTTTCAAGTCCTCTTCATCAATCAACATGTATGGCACTCTACATGGTTAGTAAATGTCTCTCCAGTAGGTTATAAAATGTCTTATCAGTAGGTTTGAAATTAGTGACAATGTAACAATTGTTCCAATTGTAGATTCTAACATAAACAAGTAAGAGATGATCTTTTAATTAGGACCTCAATTTTTTTTTAAGGGTTTAGTGTTAATTTCCTTAAATGGGTTCCAAATTCTAATGAATTACATGCTAGTAAATTGTATAAACCTACATGGATAGAGTTTGATAATCTCCTAGTAAAACATAGTCATATTCAGATTTTTAAAAGATTAGGTAACATTTTAGGATAATTCTTAGGTATGGATCCTTGCTCATGTGATTTGAACAAAATTAAGTTACTAGTTAATATGAAGGTAGACTTCCAATTTTTGGACCCTATTAAGATTATCACCGACAGGTCACTCTATAATTTATAGCCTAGACTCTATGAAGAACACATTCAAGAAATTATTCTTTTCGACCCAAATTCTAGAAAAAACCAATAATGATTTATATACAGTGGTTCATAGAAAAATAGAATTAAATAAACTTTTCTCTAAAGATATTAATCAATCATAAATAGGAACTACTTATAATATCACAAGGGAAGAGGGGCCATGTCATGCCCTAAATCTATGAAGCAAACACAACCAACATTTTTTTTTTAAAGGTGGACTTCAAACTTTACGTATAGATCCATGCTAATTATGAACCATCTAGAGAATAGTGAGTTATCCGAATAACATCTAATATTTCCTAGAGGAGTTGAAATTTTACAAATTTGGTCATTGAGTTTGGAGATGATAAAGTTATTTTTTATAGCTATTATTATGATTTCGTATGATAATAGGATTTATTACTTGTATTAAGGTTATTGTGAAGCTCACAAGTTTACTATGTTCACTATCGTTCATAGTGATCAATTATTCTACTATATCATTTTCACATCAAATGATATACATATATATAGTAATCAACATATATATCAATTGTTAATTATTTATACTAGTTTTAATTGCTATTACCTTTGTATTAGCTATTGGAAACAATGTTAATTTTATAAATTCATTATGGTATACTAATCACCAACTAGACTAGCACCATTTATTAACTCATTAATCTTAGTATTATAACTATATGTCATACTAACAAATGGTTTGCATCTACATAATCAAATCATAATCTATGCCCCAATTCCATCTTTCCCATCCATTAACTACCACTTGTGATCTTACCACTTATTATTAATTAAGTGTTAATTTACTGTAGATGAATATAGAACCTATGATGTTCAGCATAATAAAACACATCATTACGATACCAATGGTGTCAATTTATAATTATCAATTATGGTTCTCTTTCTCTTGCCCTTCCTTGTACATATTCATAGTGATGGTATTATGTAGATTGTATATTAAAATGTTAATTAGAATGACTTGAATATTAAGAAAATATAGAATATAATGTGAAACACGTTCTTCTAAGCCCAAGGTTACATTATTATGAATTTCACAATTTAATGCTATCCCACACCTCAAGAATCTTCAAAATATGTCTACCTAATATAACTTAATTAGTTGTTACTAACATCTTAATTCAAACACTCTTTAACCCATAAATTTATATGTAATTCTAACTAGCTTAATTCTAACATTTTCTACTAATCGATGCCTAGCTATACTATGAACTATTCTATACATTTTAATTTATTTCTTAACTCCCCATATCTAACTATACCTCTAACCCCTTACCACTAACCACTAACACTATAACCTTACACAATATTAATATCTAAGTCAATCTATATTCACTATATCCTACTTTAATAATTCCATATATGCACATTCCCAAACAACAATCATTAACCCATTACCCCTTAATTCTCTTAGCCTTCCTTTATTCCAAACTTGGCATACATTCTAATACTTGTATAGGACCTTAAATTTAAACTCTCCCTACTAAGTGCTCAAACCATGTATCTACCCTTTTAAGTGCACTTGCCATACCTCTATGTATGTGCCCCCACTCAAGATAAGGCCCCACTTTCTCCTAGCTGACCCAAGGCCTTTTCCAAGGTGGGCAGCTTTAAAGGTAAAGTGCATGAAATTAACTCCTAACTTATGTTAGGTTTGGTGAGCACTAAATGTGCTTAGGAACTTAGGAAGGCATGGGAGGGGGAGATGGGAAGGTGGGACCCCTTCCTCTCTCTTCCTTGTATAATGTTTTTTTAATGCTTGCACAATCATGGTCACCTAGACTTGATAGGGAAGCATACTTTTTTATTTAATTGATTTTTTTTTTGTTTATTACTTGATTGTTTTATGTCCCTATCAACTACCTGGTCAACCCCTACATGGGGATTTTCTTTCTAGATTTGTTGACTTCCTTATTTAAGGTATAATGAACTGTACTTTGGATGATGTATCTTAGGGTATATATTATATTGAGAACATATTTAATTATCTAAAAAAAATTCTATAAATTTCACATTTAGAAGATTCCATGGCATATTCCCTTGAATTATTTAATAGTCTATATTAGTTGAGTATGATTTTCACTTTCCCCATATAAATTCCAGAGAGTTAATGAGCACCTACAACAAAATTTATTTTCTATGCACTTCTGCATTCTATGTCATCTATTGAATTTCTACCTCTAAGGTCTACAATATCCTTCTTAGGTTATTACAATGATAATTTGGAGTTACTCATTAGACTAAGTATAGTCTAGATTGATGATTGATTTAGCATTTAAACATTTTCTTAATGCATTAGATATACATTTCATGACAAGGTTATATATAACTATCTGAATTGTTTTTATCTATGACTTATGAAGTTTAGAAACCATTGCTCAAGGATTAACATTGTATTATCATGCAAGATTCAACTCAAATATATATACACAACTAATATGCAATAGAATTGAGATGATAATAACCTTCAACAAAGATAATCTTCCTATCAATACAACTCTTCTATTATATCAAATTTCATTTGGCAATCTTTTGCATACCACTCAAGAACATCAAGTATTTTAAATCCTCGATTGGTGTTCCTATCCAAGACAATAAAATGACAATATTATTACAATGAATTTCTCTTCTGTGATACTCTCATGATACACAAAAGGTGGTGGAATCAACGTATCAAATATACACAATGAAAATACTTTTTACTACACATGAATACTTGTAACCTCTCCATTTGACTATTGAACTAAGACAATAACATCCTCTTAAAATACATTTAGACTCACATAACAAGATGGAGTTTTCTCTCTATCTCATCTCAATGCAATAATGTCTTCTCCTCCTATGCACATGGAAGATAACAAGGACTCCAAGTTTTCAAGATCTTTCAATAAGAACCTACAAATGAGGGATAAAAATGATGAACCATGGAAGCTCACCTCCCAACCTAGGCCTCATGGAGGCCATCCACGGAGCTAGGGGAAACAAGGATCAACCAAAATATAGTCAAGCAACATCACAAGAAAATAACTAACATAATTCCAACATCTTTACAATGCAATAACAACCCCGACCAAGGTTTACACAATGATTCACAAATGGAATCATAATCATTGGGTCAAGGTGGGCTCTTCAAAGAGGAGAATGTCATATCCTTATGCATTAAAAATTCTTGCAATTGCAATATGCCCAACAAGGCTTCTAAGAAACACATGCTATCCAAGGCTATCAATATTCAGATGCCTCAACAAGATTATCCATACTTGCTCCTTTTACAAATTCTCACTTATACCTCCCCATAAAACAATAGAAAGGCAAATAGCTTTCAATGGAGCCCATACTCCACGAAATCTATCCTCTCTCCTAGAGAAGGATTTCTCAACTCCAATGTAAAGCCCAACTAACCCCTTCATCCCAAGGCTTCTCTTCCCTCCCAAGGGTGAGTGAAGCCTTCACACCCAACACAACATTCAATCCGCCACAACAAATTTAAGAAATAAGATCAAATGCAAGTAAATCCAACATGCTCATTTACATACACAACAACTACTACATATACACATACAACACATAAACCTTATAGGAACACCCTTGTAATTGCCATTATTCAACTTTCAAGAGATAAGAAAATTCATGGCATGAAGCACTAACCTCCTTCCAAGCAAATGGCTATGAAGTGGTGATGAAGAGCTTCCCTCCCTTGGCTCCCATGTTTTCTCCTCCAAAACCCTATTTGTCTCTACAATTAGAGAGTGGGTGAACAACCACTAAGTTTGGCACAAGCTCCCTAAAAAGACCTCCACTTCGATCCCCACATTCCACTCTTACATCCTTGTATCTTTCTACCCATAGGACTTAACCAAGTGGTGTGATGAGGAAAGAAGTCATGTGACACTCTGATTTTTGAATTGGCTTGAAAATGACTAGTTTAGAGGGTCTCCTAAGTCCTCTAGGCCAACTTATAGTTATATTTGTATGCACCTTAAAATGGTCGCCTAGACTATGGGCCCCCATTATTCAATTTATCAAATTTCCTAAATCAATAGTGTGTAATATTTTATCAAATCAATTTAAATCAATTTCCTTGATCAAATTTAATTATTCTATTTTTTTAAGGTTGATCATTTTATCCTAAGTCTTATTTAATTAAAATAAAATCTCATTTTTTAATTAAATAAAATAAGTCCCCATTTAATTAAAAGAAAACGTCTCTTTTAATTAAATAATTTGTCCACATTTAATTAATTAAGAGAAAAAACCCTCTTTTAATTTAATTAAATATCTCCTATTTAATTAAAAGAACATGATCCCTTTTAATTAAATGAAAATCCCACTTAAATATCTCTTTTTGATGAAAAAGGAAATAAAATAAATTCTTTTATTTAATTTCTCTACATTTAAATGCACATATTTCTAAGTGGGACTTATCTTTCCACTTTCTTCTCAACCACTCTTCTTTTCTCATTGGTGGATCCTTATTTCACATGGATCATTATTTCTCCACCCTTGACTAAATCTTTTTCCTCTCAATCTAGATCATCCAATCTTCTTTATAAGGGAGAGCCCTCTCCTCATTTTGGATACCCATGATTATGCTATTGTTATGCTATAGGATTGGAGAGCAAATTTTGAAGAAGGAGTTTTGAATGCTAAAGCTTTTGTGAATAACTTCTATCTTCTTGTCTCATTCTCTCTTGCACCCATGGCTTTCATCATGGGCTTTTATCATTGCATTTGCATATTAGTTTAGAGTCATATTTGTTTTCATAGATTAGATCTTGCTTTGTTTTCCATTGCTATCATTTAGATTAGCTTGCATCTTCATTTTCATAAATATTTGATGATCATGGAGACTAGCACTCTTGCTTTTCCTCTTTGAATCTCTCATTTCATGGTGTACTTGCATGGGCATGAACTAGGTCAAACTGAGGGCCTCCATTGCAAACCCTTGCATTTCATGAATAGAGAGCTATGAGTGACCATTCAAGACCTCATTTTTGAGTAATCTTAGATATAATGAATCATAGAAGTGTGCTCACATTTTAGGCATACATTTTTGGTGCCCACCGTGGGGCTATCCACCTTTACTTGCTGGTTTTTGTGCAGATCTGTTTGTAGACTCAAAGAAACCCTAGATTTAAAAAAATTTATCATATCTTTCAAATGGATGGCTATTTTGATGTGAAATTTTTTTTTCAGGGTGGTCATAAATCTGAACAGCTTTAATCCAATTTTTAGATTTTTTCAAAACATTGGTGATTTTTTATGATTTTTCATAAAAAATCATTTTCAGGAGTAAATCAGCACATTTTTTGGAAAAATTTACAGTTTCAGAAAGCTCTCTAAATTTTAAATAGAGTTGGTTCTTTGTGTTTTGATTTTAGAGGTCATATTAGGGGTCAATAATTCGATTTGTAAAAACTGGTCTGTTTTGACAAAATGACTCCCTAGGGTACAACTTAAAAGATCTTTTCAAAAAAATTGCATTTTTGGAAAGCTCTCTAATTTTTTATAGGGGTTATTTTTATGTATTTTGAGTTTTGGATCCGAATTCATGTCATGTAGATCCAATCTTAATGACTAAGTCGAAAATCAATTGAAAAAAAAGGCATTTAATGAATAGTTTGCATTTCATTTTTACAACGAATCAATGCATAATGTGGGCTTTCATTTGGGTTACTTACTAATTATCATCACTCTTAAAAATTATATTTTCAAACCTAACCTTGGTTTTGCATGAGTTGACATATATTGCATTCATGAATTTGTTACTTTGTTCGTTGCGAGCGAGCGATCAAGCGTAAACAAAAGGTACAACAAAGAAAAGACGCATTGCAAGGATTATCAGGTGTTTTGTTTGAACTCTAAAACATTTAGATTTGGGATTAAAATTAAACCTCTCATTTTTTTGGCTTGAGTGTTTCACATGCTTTCATAGAACACATTTCAATTAATGCTCTTAATGGGAAATGAATGAACATAGATTTGCTTTCATACAAGTTTGTGTAAGTGAATGCCTATTTTTAAACCTTAAGTAATTCTTGGTTCCAATATCAAATATCTCATTAAGTGATTGATGGCATGGATTCATTCCTTGTTTACATAGGGAGTTAAATGCACCACTTTGTGGACTCACTCTATGTTTACTTGGAAAGTTAAATATTCCATTGTTCAACCCTTTTTCATTTGTGAGTAGTATTGAATAGCAGTCTTAGATTACTTGTGATTGATCTAGATTTCTATCTTGGGTTATTGGACTCGCTAATCTGCCAGCCCCTTATTTCATCCACGTGGTTGCAAGATTAGTGCCACATTAAGGGGGAGGGGTCTACAGAAAAGAAGTGTTAATTGCTCCACTAGGCAACCCTTTTGTGCTTTTTGGAACTCACTTGTTTTCTAAGATGTGGACTCACTTTGAGTTGATGTGAGGAGTTAAATGTTCCACTTTTGGAATCACTTTGAGTTGATGTGGGGAGTTAAATGTTCCACTTTTGGACTCACTTCACATTCTCTTGAAGGGTTAAATGTTTCACTTTTGGACTCGCTTCACATTATCTTAAAGGGTTAAATGTTCCACTTTTGGACTCACTTTGCATTTACTTGAAGAGATAAGTGTTCCACCTTTAGTGCTCTAAATACTTTTGATAGTGAATTAATTAGTTTTTATTTCTAAAAGTATTTCTTGGGAACACACCACCTCAAGGGATGACCTTAACTCCTATGTTTCAGCAGAGTATAAATATCGAGAGGTGAATCCAAAGATGCCTCTCTTGGGAATTGAGTTTGATATCACTCTTGGCTAAGCCTCAAAGAACTTTATACTTTTGAGAAATGAAGGAGGAGATTTGGGTTACCGTCTCCCCTTGGCTGTGTGATTTTAGATTCTTCTCATCTATGGATTTGGGCCTCACGTACCTTGCGTATATCAAGGACTCCTTTTAGAATGCCATGTATATCCTTGTAGACAACTTCATAAGGTGTTGTTGTGTTCTAAGTGCCTGCTAAAACATTGTCAAGAACATACATAAGTAGAACCTTTAAGAAGTAGAAAGACTAAGTCTCTATACCTTTACATGCTCATTGTTTGAAGACATTTTCTTGAAATCCCTTATTGATATCTTGCATGCTTGGTTCATGATTAAAAATCTATTGATACATCTAGTTGGACATTTAAAATGAACAAAATCTGAGTTCCTGAGTCAAGACTTTATGATCAGATTGCTTTGTTGTCTTTTTATTTTCAATCTACCTAGGTTGATCCAGTTTGAATTAGGCTACTTTCCCCATTTTTAGAAGCCTTTTTGCACCTTAGGTTATTGTGCTTTGACCTCTTGAATTAGTAAGAATTGATTTCACAAGAGACCTTGTTTGGAGTTGGTGAGTTAGAGATCGTCCTTGTTGAGAAAGATATACACTTGGATCCTTTGATATTCCACTTGGAGAGTATTATTAATCTCTTGTCCATCCACTTTCATCAAAATTTAATTTTAATTATTTATAATTTGGGTAAATCATCCTCCTAGTCCATATGTGCTAGGGTATTCACCCAAAGTTGTGGGCACCTCTATGGCAGTGTTGGTTTACATGTATTGCAAAATTCTATCTTATCACATCTCTTTTGGACAAGAGAGAGCTTTTACTATCCTAGTTTGGTACCAATGTTTCTTAGGGTTATCCTATCAACTAGTACCTTTTCTTTCATATTGATTACAAGTGCTATTATATGTTGCTCAACATTCAAATGAACTCAAATGGTATCAAAATTCACAAAATGACTCTTGGTCTTCTTTCTTCTTCATCTTCCATGTCTTTCTAATCTCCCATTTCCATTCTTCTTCTTCTTCATGTCTTCTTGATTCTTTTCCTCTTATTATCATATAGTCTACCTTCTTCTATTCATTCTTTCACTTCTTCCATACTTGATTCTTCTTCTTCTAGAACCATGGATCTTATATATCTTTTTAGGGATCCTCATTTGAGCTTAGATGAAATCCACCTCCTTCTTGAATTTGAAAATTGTTGTTGCTCCAATAGATACATGGATGCTAACATTGCAACAAAAATGATTAAAAAAATAGATAAATCAGACACCTTTGCTAGGATCATGTGCAAGATCAAATCACAATATCCTTCTTCCAAATATTTCCCATCTTCTAAGTCTTATCATGATTCTTCTAAATATCATTCACATTCTTCATCTTCTAAGTCTTACAATGATTCTTCTAAATATCGTTCACATTCTTCATCTTCTAAGACTTATCATGATTCTTCTAAATATCATTCAAATTCTTCATCTTCTAAGTCTTATCATGATTCTTCTAAATATCATTCACATTCTTCATCTTCTAAGTCTTATCATGATTCTTCTAAATATCATTCTCATTCTTCATATTCCAAGTCTTATGATAATTCTTCTAAATATCATTCATGTAGGTTTTCACCTACCTCTTCTTCACGATATCATTCTTCTTCTACTTCTACCAAGAGTCTTATTCCTCTTATTGAGATAGATCATAATGAACAACATGAAAAGTCTTGTGATACACTTATCTATAATTCCTATAGTGAAAATGATTATGATGATGATGATGATTATACTCCTACACATCCTAAAATTCCTTCCAGTCCTATGTTTATGCTTAAAGGGGATGAGTCACAGAAAGATACTAATGGTAATCCACATGAATCAAATCTTGAAAACAACATTGATAAGTATTGTGAACAATACCTAAATGATAAATCTGCATTTTTTGAGGAAAAGAAAGATTTTTTTTGTGCTGAAATACAACATCAATGGGATAAGAGTTCCTCTTCTAAGAACCCTCATGTTGAAAATAAAGATTACACTCTTTAGCAAGATCATGTTAATGTTGAACCTTTATCTTCTGATGCTCCCCTTTCATCTTCTACTTCCTCCATTATCCATACATCTCCTAAAGATTTTGAGTCTCTCAAATCTTCTACCAATGCTTCATCCAACAAAGATCATATTGCTTTTCATGTAGTTCCAAATAGTTATCCTCAAGGGCTTCCTCTTAGAGAAACTCAAGCTAACCTTCACTTGGCTACAAATACTTTTGATAATGCTAAACCTAAAGAGCCTAAGCCTTCATGCACTATAATGCCCACTTCAGCTAGTCCTTCACAATCTCCTCCAAAGTATTCCATACAATTCCAACAGGCTTCCTTGTCCTTAGAAGTGGGTTCATGTCAAGAGGACTCTAAAAATGATAAAGAAAAGAATATTAAAAAAATCAAGATCAAGAACCTTCTATGGCATCCAATCCTTTTCATGATATCTCCGATACATTTCATGGTTCTTTTGATCCCTTACACCCTTTCTCATTCATTCCACCATGTCTTAAGTCTTCTCCTAAACAAGATCAAGCCACTACTTACACTGATGAGCTTATTGACAATAAAAATGATCTTAATATAGTTGTGCCTTCCAAAGATGATACTTCCATTAAGGTTATTAAAAATAGTGTTGTTACTTCCAGTGTTGAGCCTATTGAAAATCAAGAGAGAAACTCTACACTTATGCTATCCAAAGATCCTTGTCAAGATCAAAGTCTTCCATCTTCTTGTTCTACCACACCATGTTCCCTTCCACTTTCTACTCTTCCTAAGTCTTGTCAAGCTTCAAGTACTCCTATTAAAGAAGTTGCTCCTATTCAAGATTTTCATGATATTATTGAAAATCCTAATGCTCACTCTAAAGATGTTGATGTCCTTAATTGTCAAATAGATGTTAATGAACTTATTGATTACCCTTTTGCATCTTCCACATCCATCCTTGGACCTCCCCCACCAATACTAAATTCTTCACGTCTTCCTTCCATCTCGGGTCCTTATGTCCCTTCACTTTCTCCTCCTAATTTTCCTAATTCATCATCCATCTTGGGTCCTTATGTCCCTCCATCTCCTATCTTTCCTCAAGATCAACATGGATGCTTATCCTTGAATCCTTTTCATCCACCCACTCACCTAAACCAGTCATATCATCCTTCTTCTTCCACAAGTCCCAAGTCTTTTGGAAGTAACTTGAATGTTCAATACAAGAAAAAAAAGCAATTCAAGAATCTATATAGAAAAGACCACCATGTCTCCTCTTATCAACATGGGGGCATAAAGTCAAAAAAGATATCTAAGAAAAAAATTATAAGACAAGTGTGGGTTCCAAAATCCATCATTGAAGATATTATCTCTAAATCATCAAAAAGAAATGAAAAGAAGCCTGTGGCTATATGGATTCCAACGTCTTGCTTGAGAGAGTCTAATGTTGAACATCAATTGAAGTTGATATTCAAGCTTCCAAAGAATTCTACTTCATCTTCTTCCAAAAGCATTTTTCCATTCCATGCCCCTAAACTACAACCTCTTCTATCCACTCACTATATTCCTTCAAGTATTCCTTCATTCACATTTTTTCCATCATCTTGCCACTTCAAGGTGTGTGTTGACATTGATCTTTCCTTCATTTCCATCTTCCAATCTCCTTCACTCGCATAAAGCCATATCCTCCATTTTTGTCTTCCCTCTTCCTTTCCCTATTAGCACCTTTGAGCATATCATTTCAGATCCTTTGCATGTCATGCTTTAAAATTTCAAGGAGAATTATCTAAAAAGCTTAACTTCTTCCAAAAAACATCAAAAAAATTGAAAAAATTTTTTAAATTCAAAAAAATTTGAGAAAAAAAACTAAAAAAGAAAAAAATGAAATTTTTGAAAATGTGCCTTGGTGAAAACTTGGTAATCAGGCACCTTGGTAGCAAAAGTAAACAGAAATAAATTCATCCTATGGTGAAAACCACTTCCTTGTGGCACCTTGGATAAGTACCATGATGAAAACCTAGCAATCAAGCATCATGCGTAGTTCTTCTACATCTTCATCCATTCTATCTTCTCTCTTTGATCTTGACAATGTTGACCTATACACAAACATTTGGCTATCTTATGATTATCTTGTTTTCATTCTTTTCATGTTTAGCCTTCACATCTATTTCCCTCCATTCATTCTAGTCTTTTTCTACCCTTTTCCCATTTACCCCTTTGGTCTTGATCTAATAAAATAGAGTAAAATACGATACTATGAAGCCCCTTGATATGTCTACTCCTTTGGATTGCATCTTCCCCACTTTTAGATTATGCTTTCTTGAATTATCCTATACTAGCCTTTCATTTCTTGTCCAAATGTTCTTTACATGAAAATTTTCCCTAGGTTGGGTACTCTTGAGGAGTCAGTCCTTGAAGATCACTTTCACTTGCTTCATACACTCCTTCCTTATCCATCATATTTATCAGCTTGTTGCTCCATCATGTCCTCTACCTTGCTAGACATTGGGACTGCACGATGCGATCATGCTTGAGAGTTTGGTCCTTATTTTTGTTTAGGGGCATCTTTATACATATTTATTGATCTTGAAAAAATACTAAAAAAATGATATATTTTATAAATTCAAAAAAAAAATGATATATTCCAAAAATAAAATAAAATGATATATTGTGAAAAATCTAAAAATTGGAAAATGTCCTGAAAAAATGATCATCTTAGTAATAAATGCTTTGATGCATCTTCAAAAAAAATATATATTCCAAAAATACAAAAAAATTCAAAAGTTCAAAAAATCAGAAAAAAGAAGAAAAGGTGCCTTGATGAAAACCTAGAAACAAGCACCTTGGTAGCAAAAAATACAAAAAAATTATAAAAAGTCTTGAAAAAAATAAAAAAATAAAAAAATCCAAGTGGTGAAAACCTAGAAATGGGCACTACTTGAGTCCTTTGCACTCCTATTTCTTAGTGCATGTCCTCGATACTTAGTCTTTCTCCATCATGCCTTGTCCTTGTTGCCTTGGTTTGGAATTGGTCTTTGTCTAGGGGGCATAACTATGTTAGCTTTGGTCTCTTGGATGTGTTAGTCTTTAGGACACCTCACAGACGGTGTTTTTCAACACCACTCCAGTTGCATTTTTCAATACAACCGTTGACATCAAGTGTTTTTCAGCACTTGTTGGTTTGGTCTTACCCAATATCATCATGTGATCTTCCCTTCTTGCAAGCATTTGATCCTTGTCCTCAGAACTCAGTATCAGTTAACACACTTAAATTTTTAAATGCAACACTTAATGCTTGACTTATGTCATGATTTTTTCTTTGTGTGCTGATTATTATTGATTTTTGTTGAGTTTCCTTGTCTGATAAGTCTCTCCATGATGCATCCCTAGAGGACTTGGGGCATGGGACATGTTTTTATTTGTTTTTTTCTTGTAGGTGTGGTCTTGAAACTCTAGAGTGTCTCTTGTTGTCCCCTTGAAACACTTAGGAGATTTGAGGCATCATCCTTGATTGTTTTTCCACAACTGTTCTTATGGTCATCTTTGCATCTATGCCTTGATACGAGCATTGTTTTGCTACATTAAATTGGGTAAGCTAACATCGAATTCATCTTGACCTTTATGTCTTTGATGCTTATGTTAGAATCTTTCCACATTCCAATCCAATATAAAATACATTTTATATCTTCATAGTTGCACTTGTGAATAGTGATGATTGTGTGATTTTTTGATGTCCATTAATAATGGCCCAATGATGAAAATAAGTTCTTTTACATTCTCTAATGAATGATGAACACAAAAATCCTATGTTACAGTTGCTATTTTGCAAGTACACCTTTGCATTTTCATGTAGCTTGCATTATTAGACTTCATGTTAGTTTGCATTTTTAGGCTACATTATGAGTTTGAGAGGGTTCTCCCTTCATCTTTATTATGGGCTTTTAATCAACTGTGGTCATTTTTTCATCTTCATTTCCTTATCTTCTTTCGTGATCTCAATTGAAATTTCTATCTTAAACAGTTGAATGATTTTGAGGCATTTTCTTTTCTTCTTTCTATTTCTTTCTATATCTTTCAAACTTCTATCTTCCATTTTCTTTTTCCCCACTTCTTTTCTTCTAAATCAGCTTTGGGGCATAATATTTCTTGCTTGATCTACCTTAGTTCTGTGATTCTTATATCTTTCATCTTACATCAAGAACTTTATCTTTTGTTTGATTTGATCAAATTTATCAATTTGTTGTTTCTCCTCTATCTCATTTCGATTTCGATCATGAGGGGGCAGTAATGATCAAATTCAATCTTTGATTCAGTTTTATCAATTTTATCCTTGACTTTTTCAAGTCAAAATTTATTTGTATTCTTTGTCCTGATGTGTTCTCGATTGGACCACACATCTGGGTTGTTTTGTGATTCCAAATCGACCTCACACTTCAATTTCTTTCTTTGACTACATGTGTTCCCAAATAGATCACACATTAGTCAAAGAGGGGCAAATGTATGCACCCTAAAATGGTCACCTAGACTATGGGCCCCCATTATTCAATTTATCAATTTATCAAATTTCCTGAATCAATAGTGTGTAATATTTTATTAAATCAATTTAAATCAATTTCCTTGATCAAATTCAATTATTCTATTTTTTTAAGGTTGATCATTTTATCCTAAGTCTTATTTAATTAAAAGAAAATCTCCTTTTTTAATTAAATAAAATAAGTCCCCATTTAATTAAAAGAAAACCTCTCTTTTAATTAAATAATTCATCCACATTTAATTAATTAAGAGAAAAACCCCTCTTTTAAATCAATTAAATATCTCCTATTTAATTAAAAGAACTTGCTCCCTTTTAATTAAATGAAAATCCCACTTAAATATCTCTTTTTGATGAAAAAGGAAATAAAATAAATTCTTTTATTTAATTTCTCTATATTTAAATGCACATATTTCTAAGTGGGACTTATCTTTCCACTTTCTTCTCAACCACTCCTCTTTTCTCATTGGTGGATCCTTATTTCACATGGATCATTATTTCTCCACCCTTGATTAAATCTTTTTCCTCTCAATCTAGATCATCCAATCTTCTTTATAAGGGAGAGCCCTCTCCTCATTTTGGATACCCATGATTATGCTATTGTTATGCTATAGGATTGGAGAGCAAATTTTGAAGAAGGAGTTTTGAATTCTAAAGCTTTTGTGGAGAACTTCTATCTTCTTGTCTCATTCTCTCTTGCACCCATGGCTTTCATCATGGGCTTTTATCATTGCATTTGCATATTAGTTTAGAGTCATATTTTCTTTCATAGATTAGATCTTGCTTTGTTTTGCATTATTATCATTTAGATTAGCTTACATCTTCATTTTCATAAATATTTGATGATCATGGAGACTAGAACTCTTGCTTTTCCTTTTTGAATCTCTCATTTCATAGTGTACTTGCATGGGCATGAACTAGGTCAAACTGAGGGCCTCCATTGCAAACCCTTGCACTCCACGAATAGAGAGCTATGAGTCACCATTCAAGACCTCATTTTTGAGTAATTTTAGATATAATGACTCATAGAAGTGTGCTAACATTTTAGGCATACAATATTTAGACCCTCTACCTATACTACTACCATATGGGTGTCTTATTTTCACCAAAATAACTCTTGGAAACTACTTTTAGGCTCTCTAAAGTTCCTATCAAATTTAATTTGAATTCCATCATGAAGGTGACTCATCCTAACATTCTCCAAGGTGGGTTAACTTAATTTCATAATGGGATTAAAATTTTGGTTAAGTGACTTCATGCCCAAAATCTTATATGACATGTCATTTACACATAGACAACACAAGTGTCAAATGACACACACTTTAAAATACTTACACATCATGATGACATGTCTCTAATTACTCATGATCTTAAATTTATTACACCCATGCACAATCACATTATGAAATAAACACAATACAACAAGGTTTTGAATCTTCCAAAGATTCACCTTGGCTCTACCATGTTCACATAGGTTTGAACCTTGTTTCCCTAAATAATTTCCATGGTTCAACTTTCCTGCACACTCACCTTAGCCATTAGTAGCCCAATGACATATTATAGAAATACATATAGATAAGTACAGAATGATCCAATATCACATAATTCACATTAACATATACAAATAACTTTCATCTAATCATTTCCATAAACTACTCAAAACATTCCAATATTAAAATACGTGTATCAACATTTATCTTTCTTAACATAATGAAATTACCATTCTAGCACTATTACAATACTTGTCTATCACAACCATGAAACACTAGAGTCATATCTATTACATCATTAAAAAAAAAATGGATCCTAATATATGTCTTAAGTGGAGATTACTAGTATGGAAATGAGTAACTAGTATCTTTTTAGTCAAGTTAAACATCACAACATTCCTAGCAATACCCCTTTACTACATTATCAGGGTGTGTGTGTTCTAGGGTCAATCCCTCAAGCCATTAGAATGTTCCAACATTATGTCATCATGATTTAAAAATAATCTACGAATGCAATCATTTATGTTTTGTTGTTGATATAATCTACATCCATTGTTTTTGAAATATAAAGCAACCAAAACTAGTGGGTCGACCCTTACAAGAAAAAAGCTGGTAACCAACACATTACTAGCAATGTCCAGTAGAAAACAAAAAACTAAATAAAGCTTAAAAAAACCAAAGTTCCTTCAACTAATAATTAAATAGCATAATAATAGGAACAACCAGACTAAAAAGTCCAGAAGATCTAATACTACAAAGTTCATCAAGATAACTATTGGCATAACAGACCAATCCCAAGTCTTAACTACAACTGGATACCATCAAAAGAAGAAACATTAGATAAACATAAAAGTCTTGGATTTGAGGATCCCATCAAACTAAAAAACTCAATTTTCATTTTTCTCCTTCCCCTTCGTAGCCAATAGAATCTAAGACTAGTCATCCAAGGAATTTGAAGAGTAGCTTATGGTCCTCCATATCCATTCCTATATCCTCGTTTTCTTGTGCTAGGAGCTGGAGAGTGGTGGTTGTGGCGTAGGTGACTTTGAAAGTAAATTTAGAGAAGGTAAAGAACCCTTCCTCTAAAACTTTAACCCTCTTCTCCAATTTGGCATACTACTCCACCTGCTCCTCAGTCTCTTCCTTGGTTTCCATTTTCACCTTCTTTGCTTCCTCCTTGGTTTTATGGACCTAGATTTCATCTTGAAAAACCTGTGGATTAGTAAAAACCTTAGAATTATCCTTGGCCAGGGATGAGATAGTTATGGAGGAGGTATCCACTTTGTTACTTTCATCACAGAAGGTTATGGGCTCGAGGGAGAAGCTTGTGGACACATGAGTGATCTTTGTGGTAGTAGCATTACTAGAAGAAACCTGAATCTTCACATTATCAACAGAATTATCTTTTAAATTCATACTTCTTTCCACCCCCTCCTTACATTCTTCTTCCTCCTCCTCCCTTTCTTCTTTATTATTTTCAGAGCTTTCCTCCTCAACCTCGTCCACCCTAAATCTATTAGATTTCTATTTATGCCTTGCCTGGGACTGGGTAGGTCTTCCAGATCTACTCCTTGCTTTACATCCATCCTCCTCCTCTGAATCCTCTTCATCCACCTCTATAGGTTTTTCAACTTTTATCTTTTTATTACCCTTTTTTTCCATAGCTATATAAAAAAAAATTCTTCTTCTTATTTTTTCGACAAGGGGAGGGGTGGGGGGAGTGAATTTTAGTACCAGTACTAGTGCTCAGGGGTGAATTCTGGTAGTGGCATCAGTTATCAACCACCACCACCCTTGAGGGATACATGGCAAGGTGAAACTAGTAGAGCCAAAAAATTAGGCCTTGATGTATTATGGTATAGTTTTTCCCTTTACTTCTCTTTTCCCTAATATCAACTACCATATCCTCAAGAGAATGCAGAAGATAAAATAGGATAGAAATGAAATCCCTATTTTTTAAATGATTTAACAAAGGGAAATGGTAGTAGTAACAGACACCAAACCTTCCCTCTAGCATCAAAAATCTCATGAGAACCAAGCACACATCATCCCATGGGACTGGCAACTTGTCCCTTTTAAACCCTCCTCTATATCAAACCAGCTCCTCATCTTCTACAAAGAAATTGTTCATACTAGCCTCGTCTACAGTTTTAGTAACCTTTCTCCATTTTTTACCTTTTATTGAAAGGCTAGTTGCCATGGAAATCACTTCCTCTATCACTTGGAAGGTGATTCCATTAATGGTGACCTTGTGGTCATTCCATCCATTAACAAATTGGAGGGCACAGTTCTCATTGAACCATGTCATCGACTACATGTAGGGCAGGAAACCCCCTCCTTTCAGCAAAAACTAGGTGGCCATCCTATCTTTGAAGTTCTCTATCTTTTTGGGCTCCAGCCTATTTAGGTCCACACACATTTTGATTCTGCTAATTTTCACCTCCCCTTCTTTAGTAATGTGCATTTGAACTTCTTCTTTTTTCTGATATCTCTGCAACTACTATTCACCTTAAGCCCTTTAACAATAAACCAAAGGATTTTCCAGACCCATGCTTGAGAAGTTTCAAAATCCCATGCAATTTCATTATGGGATTAATTTGTGATTGTATAGCATCATAATTTTCACACCCCAAAAATCTCTTATAGTTTGATAAATTATATCTTTTATACTTTTAATTAGGGAGTAATTTAAAATCTGCGATGTGTTACCATAATTATGAAATGACATCCCGCTTAATTTGCATTCACTCATTTTTTTTTTTTTGTACGGCCATGTCTTCTCATTTCCAATAGACCTTTGTTAGATTTAGTAGACTTCATCACATTATTGCTAAAATTGGTCCCAACTCT
The DNA here is from genome assembly GCA_028749045.1 of Cupressus sempervirens. Lineage (NCBI taxonomy): Eukaryota > Viridiplantae > Streptophyta > Pinopsida > Cupressales > Cupressaceae > Cupressus > Cupressus sempervirens. The sequence continues at coordinate 458,344,079 of CM053787.1, forward strand.
AAATTTAATAATCATAATTAAATAATATTCTCACCTCTTTCCTTGGTTATCAATGACTTAATATCATCATTAAGATCAACAATATTCCCCCAGCACATGATTTCCATTGTTTTAAACCCCATAGCAGCCCCCATGTATGCCACCTTATTTCCCTCCCTATAAATGTGTTGTAGGAGGACACTTTCCATCCCTTCTAGAATTTTCTTAACATCAATAATGATATTTCGAATATTCCATCTTGTTTGGGAGGTACCTTTGACCATATCAATGATTAATTTGGAGCCTCACTCAATTTTTATTTCCTTAATTTGTATTTCCCTAATCAGCTAAAGGCCCCAAAATAATGTCATTGCCTTAGCCAAATTATTGCTTCCATTTCCCACTTTCCTAGCATAAACCAATAGCGCATCACCATTCCTATCCCACAACACTCCACCCGCCACTCCTATACCTCCTCTAGTAGAACCATCAAAATTTAGTTTATAATGTGAAAGGGTAGGTGGTCTCCATTTCATTTGTTGTCTCTTCATCATTTTTGAGTTATCAAAGAGGAAAAAATCCTCATGATAGCCCCAATTTTCAGCAATTAGTCCTTCTTGTCTACTTGGTTCCTCCTTTGGCATCTTTCATTTAGCCACTCTTAAATTTTCCTTCAACAATTTCTCCATTATTCCAAAGACCATCTCCACTGGTTTATACTCCTCCCTAAATATTCTATTATTTCTTTCTTTCCATATCTGCCAGCATGCATATGGTGGAACAATCTTCCATATCAAATTCAATCTAGGGTGAACAAAGGGACAACTCCAATTCTCCACAAATTATCCCAGACTATCTTTCATAACCCAGTTGAACCCAAATCTCCCCCAGACCCTATTCCAAATCTCTAAGGAAAACTAGCATTCTAGAAATAGGTGAGGAATGGTTTCTTCCTTTTTCTTGCAGAGATAGCAATAGTTTGTAATATAAAAGCCTCTTCTTTCCAAATTGCCCAATGTTAAAATTTTGCCATGCTGAGCTTTCCACCAAAAGAAATTAATTTTAGGAATAAGGTTACTAATCCAAACCTTACTCCATAATTACGGGTAGAGATCCTTGCTAAAAAGGTGTATGTAAGCTGATTTAACTATAAAGCTACCACTTGGAGTTAAATCCCAAGCTGTAGTATCCTCCTGGAATAGTACAGGGAGTCTCTATTCCCCAATCAACTCTTCTGATTCCTTAAGAAGTTGACTGTCCTCTTGGAAGTAAGTTTCCTTATAAATTTTTCTCCACTTCCTCCCTTGATCAATACATCTCCAACTTTACTTCCCACATCTTCTTTGAGCAACTCCATTAACCTTCTAAATTTGCTAAAAACTAGTGATTTCCCTCCCATCCACTTGTCTTCCCAAAATCTTATATTAAAACCATTTCCCACAATCCACCTTGTCCCTTCTCTTAATAATCCTCTACTTCTGACTATATTCATCCAAATTTTAGACCCCTTTGGGAGATCATTATTAAATAGAGTCCAATTGAAAGGGAAATTTGATAGATGTTTAGCTTTCATAATATTACAACAATCCATATTGTCTTCTCCCAATCTCCAGCCAATCTTCATAAGGAGAGCCTTGTTAAGGTCTCAAAGTCATCTTACTCCCAACCCCCCCTTATTCTTTGGTTTTCAGACCTCCTCCCACTTGACTAAACTCACTTTATTTTTCTCCTTTGTCCTTGACTAGAGGAAGTTCCTTTGTATCTTTTCAATCTTCTCTGCTGTGTTTTGGTTAATTTTGAATAGGGACATGAAATAAATGGGAATACCCTAGAGAGTAGCTAAAAGAAAATATAGTTTTCCAGCATTACTTAGTATCTTCCCTTTCCATCCTACAAGTTTCCTTCGAATTCTCTCCACTATCGTGTTCCATAATTCATTAGTAAATTCTTTAGTGGTTAGTGGTAATCCAAGATAAGTATCTAGGAGGCTAGTAGATTGGCATTCCAGAATATTTCTTATCCTCCTTTGTAATGAGGCATCAGTATTAAAGAAATAAATCTTATTCTTATGATAATTGACTTCCTGACCTGAGCTTTCTTCATAATTGTGTAGTATAGTCTTCCAAGTTTGAGCCTCTATAATTGAAGATTCTCCAAATAGGAATGTGTCATCAAAAAATTGCTATAGGACTTTAGTATTGGCTGTAGTAGCAGGCTTAACCCCTTTAACACAACCATTATTCACAAGTTTATAGAAAGACCTCCTAAAAACTTCAACAATCATAATGAAGAGGTAAGGGGAAAGTGTATCACCTTGCCTTAGTCCTTTCTTGACTCCAAAGTTGCCCCAAGGACAACCATTTAGGAGAACATATTGAACTGTGCCAACCATCATTTTGATCAGGTTTATAACTTTGTTACTAAACCCCACTCTTTCGAGCACCTCATAAAGGAAATCCCACTTAACCTTATCATAAGCCTTGGAGATATCCAATTTGAATGCCATCCCTAATTTTTTGTTTTTCTTCATTGAGTGAATAACCTCATGTGTGGTTAAAGTTGTGTCTAGAATCTGTCTTCTTGGAACAAATCCTTTCTATGGACTACCAATTATTCTTTCCAAAAAATGATTTATTCTATTCACCAAGACTTTAGCAAATATCTTATAAATACTGTTACATAAATTGATAGATCTAAAATCTAGCAGGCACATTAGTGTGGGAATTTTAGGCACTAATGCAATAAAGGTCTTATTGATACTTTTTAGAATCTTTCCAGTTCTCAAAAAATCTCTAGTAGCCTAGATGAATTCAGATTTAACAGCCTCCCAAAAATGTTGAAAGAATGTAGGGGGGAACCCATCCAGACTCAGAGCCTTATAAGATTTCATAGAGAAAACCACACATTTCACTTCCTCCTCCATGATATTTCCAAGAATGTAATTGCTCTCCTCCATTCCTAGTACCTATGGAATCATATTAATCAAGCATCTTTTGATCATCAGATTCACAACTTTATTGTCTTTGATATAGGCCTTCCTAAAGTATTCCACCACATGTTTTCCCATCTCCTCCTGATCCATAAAGACCCTTCCCCCTTCCCCATCAATCCTATTAATTTTTTTTCTTCTTTTATGGTTAGAGGTTGACCTGTGAAAGAAAGTAGTGTTCTTATCCCTTTCCTTAAGCCACTAAACTCTTGATCTTTGTTTCCAAAAAATTTCCTCCCTCAAGAGAATATCCTTCCACTTTTTTCTATACTCCTCCTCTTCCTAAGTTGCATTGTCCAGGTTGATCCCTTTTGCAATCTCCACTTGGATTTTTTAAAGCTTTTCCTCCACTTCACCTTTAGTTTTGAACAAGTCACCAAATGAATCCTTAGCCCAACTCTTCACATTCCTCCTTATGTTGTCAAGTTTTTCAGCCAGTCTATATATCACAATACCATCTATCCTTATATTCCACTACTCTTGAACTCTCTCTTTGAATTTTGGGTGAGACTACCACATTATTTCATATCTAAAAGGTTTTGGCCCACTTTTCAAACCATCCTCCCATAGGAAGATTATAGGGGAATGATCTGAAGCAATTCTAGTAAGATTCTCAAGATTAGATTTCCCAAGTCTATTCCAGTTCCCTGTCACCAATAATCTATCCAATATAACCTAGATAAGGTCATTTCCCTTTCTATTGTTAGTCCAAGTATATTGGTTCCCTCTTACTTCCATATCTATAAAATCCATTCTGCTCATAAATTCATTAAGGTCTTGCAAGCTTTCTGGGTAGTCCTTATTTCCACCCAATTTCTCTAAATGATATAAGGGGTATTAAAATATCCCATACACATCATTTGTTTATCCTTCATATTTTCAATAATCTAAGCCAATTTATCATATTTTTCCTTCCTTCCTAGTTTGCTATTAGAAGCATAGATATTGATTAGCCCCCAATAATGAGTGCTAGAATGGAAATCAGTAAATATAAAAAATTTATGCTTCCAAACCTCAATTCCCTTCATGGATTTTGGAATCCACATAGTAGCAATACCCCCCAAGGCACCATTAGCATCCCTATTTAGATACTTAGCACCCAGCCAAATATGACTAACTATTTTATCAAAACTAGCACTAGACATGTTAGTTTCTTGTATTAAGACATAGTCAACTTTTTCCTGAAATATGTATTGTTTTAGAGCATATTGCTTCTAGGGGTTATTTAACCCCCTCAAATTCTAAAAGAATAATTTAATTTCTTACCTCTAGTAACTGTCTCCAGTGTAAGTTTCTTACCACTAGCCACATCCCTTTTTACTTGCTTTGTCCTAGTTGCTCTACTAGATGGTCTTCTAGCTGTCCCACAAGCTCCTACATCTAGTTCCCCCCCTCCCCCTCTTCTTTTTCTAAACCTCCCATTCCCCATTATCCTCATCATGTAGTGAGGTAAGGCTAAGCTCCTTATTAGCCTTATCAATGCTTTCCATCAATTTTTTTGTGATCTCCACTAGGGAAGCTTTAACCATCATTAATGGGGTACACACTCTCTCTTGAGTATCACCTCCTACAACCATAATTTCTTGTTGGCTATCACCTCCCTAAATTTTTGGGGAGCCAAGAAGAGGGTGGGGAGTCTCAATTTCATCTTCCTCCAATAGTGTCCCATCCCCAAGCTCCCCCATGGGTGAACTCACAAGTTCCTCTAACTCCCTTCTAAATGAGTATCCACCCATTTTCTTTTTTTCCTCCAAAGCTTTCCCCTCCCTAGGGCCATTTTTTTCTGGAGTGGAAAGCACTGGGGGAATTTCCATAGAATTAATCTCCATGACTTGTTTTGAGACATCAGAAGATTCTCCCAATGTTTCCATAACAATCCCTGGAGAGCCCTCCTTCTATTTTTCCTTTTGCATTTGGATCCTGAAATCCATAATAAGGTGTCCAAAGTGACCACATTTTTGGTAGAATAGGCCTGCATTCTCATATTCTATAGGCTGGACTTTCTCTCCCCATTTAGTTTTCAGTGTAACCATAGTGGGGAGTGCTCGATTCAGGGCTACATTTACATAGAACCTTGCATAAACCAGTCATGTGTTTTGCATAGTTACCTTGTTTGCCATGACAAAATGACCAAAATAATTCTCCACCCACCATAGGATCTTATCATCTCAAAATTCCAGGGGCAGACCAGGTAATCTAACCCAAACTAGGGCAAGTTTGTTCAAAACTACATCCATTGTTATTTCTTATGAGAGAAAATGTTAATCATCTTTCCTAATTTGGCTAGTGAATCATTCTATTAATCCCTTGATTGAGTCCCTAGCTTGAACATATAGAGTTTCATTTTCATGTGATCTTATCTATACAACCTAATGTTATTGAACGGATATTACACTTATGATAACCAAAATCTACTTTAGGTCTCTAATAGGATCTCATAAATCATTGTTAATAAAAAAAAGTCGATCATGACCTAATTAACTCCTAATAATATTCATTCCTTATGGTTTATAATAGGGTATGAGTGTGGGCCTTACAGGCCACTGATTCTAGACAAGAAAGAGGGTTTAGGTAAGTATTTAGCCAGTATGATAAAAATCCCAAATTAGGAGATTGAGGATGGAGAGATAGTCAAAATAAACTTAAAAGAACATGTTCACCAACCATGTTTAGATTGAAAGAGTTGAGAACAAGAAAAAACAACAAAGAAAAGTGGAATCTCAAGAATCAAAGATGCTAGTCGTAGCAACTCAATAGGAAAGGAAAGTGATGTGACTAATTATGTATGAGTCTTACTAGAAAATCTAGTAGTAGAAGAAAAGATTAATAAGATGGATCAATGTGAAAAATGCAAAAAAATACAATATATAAGAGAAAAATTGAGGTTAAACTATAGGTCGTTAAAGCATATCACATTCATTCATAATGGTATCAGTGATCAACTCATCTTATGGGAAGAAGCTCATAATCCCCATCTTATTTAGGAGAAACAAATATTCGATAAAGAAATAAGGAAAAACATAAAAGCAATATCAATAGAAGGTGATATTCCTGAAATCTTGGTCACTATCAAAATGCCAAAGTAGGGAATATCAACCAGAGCATATGTAATAAGAATATTGGTGAAACCGTCTCAAAGCCCATGAAATTAGAAAGTGGTTTATAAATTTGAGTCTAATATAGAATTAGGTAATGAAAAGGATACACAATCACCAAATCAAGAACAAAAGAAACATATGTCAACACAAGAGGGGAAAACAAGTGCAAATGCAAGAAATATCAACAAAATAGAACACAAAGAAGTAACAACAAAATGGGTAATAGAGAAAGGAAATGAAACATAAATACTAACTACAAGTCAAAAGAAGGAGATTTAATGGAAAGATAAAACACTAAAAAAAAAGAATAAAAAAGAGAAAATAGTAGTAAAAAATATTACAAGAAACCACTAGATCAGATAAAAGATCAAATAACAATTTAGAAGAGAAAACATGTTTAGGATCTCTATCAACAGATGTTAAGAATAATCAACCAGACATCATAGTAGAAAAATACAAGAAAAATGGAAAACAAATGGAAACCGAAATAATGAATACTACATAATAAAAATGAAGGAAATTACATCTATATCCCTATCAAAGTACAAACACTCTTAAGAAAAATAGGATTGATAGCCTAGGATGGAAAATCTGGATTTTAGGGTGAGGACAATATGATTCACAATAGTGTAGAGAAGAATCAAAATTGGGAGGATTTTGGAGTACAGAGAATGGAAGGAGATCATCATGAAGATGAAAAATAAAGAATCTCTAGACTTGGAAGTAATTGATAGTGTAATAAGCAACAAAATAATGAAAGAATTGATAAGAGAACAATCAAAATACAAGGGAAATGAATCTATAGCTATAAGTATACAAAATGCTAGTAACAATCCTGAAATTTTAAGTATTGAAGAAAATATGGAAGGCTTGGAACATCCAAAGTGTCGAAAACAAGGGAAAACTGGGAAGAAAGTCTTTAGATGAACTTAAGAGCAGCAATAGGCAAGGCTAGTAATTAGAAAAAGATCAATAATATACTTCATGTAGGGAAGGGTAAGTTCCTTCCCACATGGAATGTAAGGGGATTTAACACCCCTAAGAGAAAGAAATTTCTTAAGAGAAATCTAACAATATTAGAATCTAATATAGTTTTAATCCAAGAAACAAAAATTAGGACAAGTGAGGGTGAAAAACTTAGAAAGAAATTGGGAGCCTAGAAAGAAGAATTAGTAGAATAAATAGGGATGTATGGAGGAATATAAGGAATCTTATGGGATCCAAGAAAGGTAAATTTTACCATACAAATATCCAATAGTAACTGGATGTGCGGGAGAGTAAGTAGCTTTAGAAGTGATGTTCGGTTTTTACTTATTAATGTGTATAGACCTATACCAATAGTGAATAAGATGATAGTGTAGAATGAGATTAGTAACTTTTTGGAGGTAAAATATATAGAAAATGATTTATTAGGGGAGAATTTTAAATTCAAAAGAAAAAGTGGGTGGATCCAAAACCATCACACAAATAATGTCAGATTTCAAAAGAATGGTTTGCTAAGGATAATCTTCTCAATAACCTAGCTGCTAATGGGGATCCACATGGAAGAAAAGAAGAAATTGTTTCTATAAATCATAGAAAGACTAAACAAATTTATAAACTTTCATTACTTTAAACAACCCTTTCAATATAGTTATACTTCCTAATGCAAGATCAGACCATTTTCTTGTAAGGCCAAATATAGGTGAACCCCATAAACCATCTAGAAACTCATTCAAATGTGAGAAGATGTGGTTCCTAGATTATGATTTTATTAAAAATATTAACCAATGGTGGCAAGAGGAAAAATTTGAAGGTTCAAACAAAAAATAAAAAAATGGAATAAAGACCATTTTAACAAATAGTCAAAGAGAAATTAGAAAATTGAAAAATCTATAATTACTATAGGATGGAATGAATAGTGATAAATATATTAAAGAGCAAGAACTCCTAGCCAAATAGGAAAATACCCTAGCAAAAGAAGAAATATTATGGAAGCAAAAGTCAAGAGAGACATGGTTGTTAGAAGGAGATAGAAATACTAAATTCTTTCATAACACTCTTAAAAAAGAAACATAAATAGATTTATAAAAATCAAGAATGATGAAAAGATATAATTGAAAAAACAAACAAGATAGCTAAAAAAAATTTAAAGTATTATATTGACATTGTAAAAAAATTTGAATCCTCTAACCTAATATTGCAAAACAAGATGGAAATTTCTAAATTAATAACTGTAGAAGAAAACAAAATCTTAAATAAGAAATTTATGATAGAAGAAATAAGAGAAGCACTTTTCCAACTTAATCTAGATAAGTCCCCAGGTCTAGATGGCTTTCAAACCTTCTTCTTTCAAAAATTTTGGCATATATTAGGACATAATCTATGGGAAGTCATTGAAGCAACTTAAAAATTTGGTTCTTGTTTGATTGAAATTAATAATACTTTCATTACTCTAATTCCCAAAAAAATCTAATCATGAAGAGCCAGGGGATTTTAGGCCTATAGCATTATGCAATACTATCTATAAAATTCTCTCAAAATAATTAGCTAATAGACTTTTAAAAGTATTACCAAAAGTCATTTGGTAAGAGCAAGCAGGCTTTGTCCCTGGCAGGTTAATCTTTGATGGTATAATCATTATTCAAGAATTAATACATTCAGCACAAATAAACAAGGAAGCTTGTATGTTAATGAAGTTAGACATACAAAAATCCTAGAATAAAGTAGATTGGATATTTTTATACAAAACATTTGAAGCATTTGGCTTTTCATGCCAATGGATAAACTTAATATACAATTGCATCTCAACACCCAAAATTTCACTACTAATAAATGGTACTCTTGAAAGCTTCTTTAGTATATCTAAAGGAATTAACAAGGGGATCCAATATCTTTACTTTCTTGTTCATTATTATGGTATAAGCCTTTGGTAGAGATATAAAAAATGCTCAATTAGAGGGAAAATTTAAAGGTATAATAGTAATAGGGGAAGTCTCCAAAATAATACACCAACATTTTAACTGATGATACAATTCTACCAAGGCAAATTTTAGTGGAAGAGGCTCAAAACTTTAGGGAAATAATTAAAAATTACATGGAAGCTTTAGGTCAAAGGGTAAATGCCAACAAATCAGAGATCATTTTCCTTAATACTAGTCCCTTAATGGAGAGAAATGTCTATAATATTATGGGGAATAGGAAAGGGTCCTTTCCACATAAATATCTTTGCATCCAACTGGAAAAATGTATTAGATAATGGAAAGCTTGGAATCCAATTTCAAAAAAATAGAAAAAAATGTGCAGTTAGAAAGGAAAATGGTTATCAAAAGCTAGAAGCACAATTATGATTAAAGGATTTGTATCAGTTATAGCCACTTACCATATGTCTATTCTTCCTCTAGCCAAACAAGTAAAGAGGAAACTAGATAGTAAGCTAAAAAAAAAATCTTTTGGAAAGGCATTAAAGAAAAGAAGAAACAAGCTCTAATAAAGTGAGATAAAATATGTCAACTTAAAGAATATGGAGGACTAGGCATTAAGAATTGGAGTTGGAAAAATGAGGCTCTGGGAGCCAAGCATTGTTGGAGAATGTACCAAGAACATGAGAACAAATAGACCAATATTTTATATCATAAGTACTTGAATAGTTCCATTTAGTTATCCCTATTTCACACAAAAAAATGTTTAAGAGGATTGAGAACCTAGACTTTTATGATGAATTGTTGTCCTCTAATAGCTAAAAATATCACATGGGATATCGACCTTAGTTAGGATGCCTTATTCTGGGAAGACTCGTGGGATGAGCTTCTTTCACTTGACAACTCAAACCTCCAAAAAAATATTAAAAGCACTCTTACTAATATTTGAGGATAGTAGTAAGTGATGATAACATTAAAATAAATGATAATCATTATGGGTTTCACAAAGGAAACCCCTTGAAAATACCCCTTTGACACCACATGATAAATACATTTTTGAGTCAGTCGTAAACAAAAGGTAGGTCAATCACAAAGATAGGGAGGAAAAATTGATATGGGGAGCTTCAAATAATGGTAAATAAAAAGTTAACATAGGTTATGAAAAGATAATAAATTCCCAACAATGGAAAATCATTGGCATTCCCCTCAATCTATGTTGGGAGTTTGCATGCCTTCCCAAAGGAAAACATCTTTTTCAAGGAAGTACTTCAAAGGAGAAATATTATAGTAGATAGATTCACCAAGATGGAATTTGAGGGGCAATCAAGATGCCCATTATGCAAAAATAAATCTAAGACAGTATAGCACTTGTTGTTTAACTGCTCATGTGATAGTAGTTATTTGCAATGGTTATGTCAAAAAAAAAATTGAAAAACAACTTTTCTTGGAAACCTTATAAATTTCCTCAAAAACTAGCCTAAATATGAAGGCTTATGGAAAATCTCTTCATCCACACTTTTATGGGAACTGTGGAAGGAGAGAAATAGAAAGATACTTTGTAATGAGAGAATAGATACATCTAACTATCTTAACAAGTTGGAAGCATGCATTATAGAAGTGGCTAATAAAATTATTAGGAACACATATGAGGAAGAAGGTTCTTTCACCAAATGAGATGCTAAAATGTGTAAGAATTTGTTTAGCTTAATCAATATGCCTATGAATTACACAAAATTAGATAAATTGGCTAGGGCTAAATGCAAAAGGGAACCTCCTCTAGTAGGTTGGGAAAAGTGAAACTTTGATGTGGCCTCTAGGGGTAACCCTAGACCCATAGGCTTAGGATGTATTATACATGTAGATAAAGACTCTTATTTAATTAGATGATCCAAACCTCTAGGGGTGATGTCTAATAACTTGGTGTAATTAGAAGCCTTGATTGAAGGCTTAAACCTTAGTAAAGAATTGGGTATTAACAAATTGGTAATTGAAGGTGACTCTCAAATCATATTAAACACGCTTAGGAAAAGGTATACCCCTAATTGGATCTTTAAAAAAAAATTGAATACACATTCTTAATATCTGATAGATTCAAAGAAACGGTCATAAAATATATATATCAAGAAGGAAACAAAGAAGCAAACCTCAAGGAGTATGAATATATCTGTAGTGGTGACTAGGGCATGGAAGTAGGTGTTTATGATAATTTTTTTGCATAAATTTGAGATTTCTTTGATCTTGGTTTAGAATTTTCTTGTTGGGCTTTTATGGCCATGAGTAGGGTCTCCAGGAGCGTTATTATTGTTGGAGGCTCTAGTTATGACGGATCTTCTCTCAAGGTGAGTTCACAAGAGGAGGAGCCATTTTATGTTATCAAGTGCTTGAAGTTAAATAAAGTTAATGGTTGCCTTCTATGTAGTCAGGATCGACCTATGCTAGTTACCCCTTTAGAAGTAGTAATGGAAGATGTGGAATATTTTGCCTCACATGCATTGATATGCAAGTTTCTTGGTATTCAAATTTCCCTGTCAGCTCTGGAAGCCTGAATTTTTCATGCATGGTAGGTGGAAGGTGATATGGATATTATGTTAGCCAATAATAGCTACATTTTGGTGGCTTTCTCTTACATGTTAGATTGGAACTAGGTCTTTGAGGGAGGCCCATATTTTTATGACTATGTAGGACTTTTTTTCAAAACCTAACATACAAGGTTTAATTCTACTGAGGATCTTCCTTCAAGGGTTCCTATTTGGGTTTTCCTGCCGCAACTTCCTTTAGAGTTCTAGTGCGAAGATATCCTACAACAAATTTCCACTATGCTTGGGAAGTCAACTACTATAGCACATCAATCACTGGATAAAAAGGCTATTTCTTATGCCTATATTTATGTTGAAATTGATTTAAATAATCCTTTTCTAGATTCATTGGAAATTTGCCTAGGCTCTTCTTCTTAGATCCAATAGCTAGACTATGAATCTATTCCCTTCTGTTGCCACATTTGTCCATCATGTGGTCATTTATTGTGCCAATGCCCTTAAGCCACCAAAGGAAATGGTACCCTTGGTAGATTCTTTGGCCCAAGGATGGCCAATGATGGTAAGGGGAATGGTCAAACTATTAGTACTAGAAAAGGGAATGTTCAGAATGATAGTATTGGTAAAGGGAAAGCTCAAATGAACATTACAAGTTAGGGGCAAGGGCCATCCACTATGACCAGTCTTAGTAAGGATGGTTTTATCCTAGCTCAAAACTGTGCTAAGGGGAATGGTCAAAAGTGATCTCATCTAGATCAGCAAGTAGACTCAAGGTTCAATCGTTTTGAGGTTCTTGACAACATGGTCATAGAAGAAGGAATTCCTATAGAGGCTCAATGTGGAGTTATTGGCTTTGAGGAGAGGATTTATATTCTTAGTGGAAATCCAAATGTTGTAGTTCAATAGAATTTGGAGACCTCTATTAGCATTGAGTCTAGTGCCCTTGTGGTTTCTCCTACTCCACAGAAAAAGGATGTTCTTTTGGTAGATTTGGTTAAAGATGTGTTTTCCTTTGGTTAAGGAAAGGGATCTTCTCTTATTTTGGGCCTAATGCAAAGACCATTTAAGAAAGTCTCTTTTGCTACTCCCTCAAGAGTTGGGAAAAAGTAGGATCAGGAAAAAATTAAACTTACAAGAGATTTACTGGTAGAGTTTGGGGTTTTCAAGACCTTGGATGAACATTTTTTCCACTCTACTCAATGATTATTCTCTAATGGAAGGCAAGGGGGTTAAATAGCATCCCCAAACAAAATGTTATTCATGAGCTAGTGGTTGATCATTCCATAGATATCCTTTGTATCAAGGAGACCCACCTTTCAATGGACTCTATGTTTAGATGTGCTCCTAAAATTTGGTTTGTGGACCAATGTTAGTGTGTTGGTGCTTTGGGAAACTCTAGTGGGCTTGCCATTTTTTGAGATCTTAGGAAAGTTATGCCACTTTATTGGGTCTCTTGCCTCTTAGCTCTCTCAATGGTTGCATCCTCTCTAGAAACTAGAGAGATGATTCTTGTTACTAATTTTTATGCTCCTATTGATCTCCCTAGAAAGTTCAATATTTGGCCACATATTAGGCATGTTAGAAGCTGTCATCCTTTCTTGCCTTGGATTGTGGCTAGAGATTTCAACTCTATTCTCAGTCTGGAGGAAAAGAGGGGTGGGTTGGCTCGTTTGGGTCCTTCTTCTAAGCTTCTTTGACAAAATATAGATCTTTTACATCTCTCTAATGTCAAGCCTCTTAACAAGCTCTTTACTTGGAACAATCAAAGGGTTGGAAATGATGCCATCTCGGAACATTTGGATAGGTTCCTAGTTTCTTGCTTTTGGAATTGTGGCTCTCTTTCTTCTCTTCTAAAATTATTCATTGGAGAGGTTCCAACCACTGGTATATCAAACTTATAGCTAGTTATGTTGCTCTCCGCAAGAAGCCTGCCTTTAAGTTCCAACTGATGTGGCTTTGTGACACTTCTCTTCATGATTTAATGGCTCACTAGTGGAGACAGTGAGGCCCTTCCTATGGCACTATTATGTTCTCCTTCTCTATAAAACTCCAGTATGTTAAAAGGAAGTTGAAGCATTGGAATAGGAATTTTTTTGATAATCTCCACATTATGAAGAAGAGGGCTCAAGATCATCTTGATGTTATTACTAGGAAGATTTGGGATTTGGGTTTTTCTAAAGCTCTTGGAATAGTAGAATCCCAACCTTCTATTGATTTAGCTAAGTGGTATCTTAGATAAGAAATTTGCTAGAAATAGAACACTCGAGTTGACTAGCTTTAGGAAGGGGACAAGAACACTGCATTTTTCCATAAATCTATGTAGGCTCAACATAATAGGAGTTACATTTCTTCTCTTGTTACTTCTAATGGGACACATTTGACCTCCTCTCAAGTTGTATCTAGGGAAGCTGTTCAATTTTACTCTACTCTCTCTTTAAATGATTTACCTCCATTAGAGATTGAGGAGAATATAGTATTGTCCTATATTCCCTCTATTGTGACCAAGGAGATAAATGAATCTCTTATGAGGCCAATTTGTATGTCTGACTTGGAGGGGGTGGTCTTCAGCTTGTGTAAAGGAAAAGATCTAGGGCCTGATGGCTTCCCTATTGAATTCTTTCAGAAATTTTAGGATATTATCAATCATGACCTTTTGGATGTGGTTTAGGAGTCCTATTCCAACAAAGAAATGCTCCAAGCCTTGAATGCTACTTTCTTAGTCCTTATTCCAAAGAAGGAAGAGGCTAATTAGCTAGACTTCTTTAGGCCTATTTCTCTTTGTAATGTGATCTATAAAATCATTACTAAGCTCCTAGCAGACAAGCTTAAAGTTTTTCTTCCCATGGTTATCTCTAAGGAATAAGGGGGTTTTGTGGTAAATTTTTTTTTTTTTGGATGGGGTGGTTATGGCTTCTGAAGCTATTCACTCTATGTGTACTTCCAAGGAATGTGCCATGTTTGTCAAACTTGATATGGCTAAGGCTTATGACAAAGTCAATTGGGGTTTCTTGTAGAAAGTTCTTCTTTCAATCAGGAATGGGTTAGATAGGTCCTAAGCTATGTTTCTACTTCTTCCTTCTCATTCCTTCTTAATGGTGAACCATCAGAGCTTTTTGGGGCATCTAGATGTCTTCACCAGGGAGATCCCCTCTCTCCTTATTTATTTATCATTATGGCTGAGGAACTTGGTAGACTTATCAAGTCTCATGTTTCCCAAAGATTGATTCAAGGAAGGCAATGGGGAAATGGTATACCCACTCTTTCCCACCTATAGTTTGTTGATGATACAACCCTTGCTTGGAGAACTTAGATTTGGGAATTTGAAGCCTTTTGGCTCACCCTGGATACTTATTTGGCTGCCACTGGGTAGAAAATTAATGACAAAATGTCCTCTATTTTTTTCTTCAACACTCCTTAGCCTATCTAGAAAAGGATTGCTAATGTCTTGAGATTTTAGATTGAGTCTCTCCCTTTGACTTATTTTGGGATCCCTATTGTAGTTGGAAGATAGCCTAGGCTTTTCTAGTAGAGCTTGCTCGAAAAACATTGAAAAAAATTCAATCATTAGACTCATAGGTGGCCCTCTACTACCGACAAGGTGACACTCCTGCAATTTGTGATGCAGGCCCTTCCCATATACAAAAGCATAGTTCAAGATGCCCCAACATATTTTCTTAAGGAATTTGATGCTCTCTCTCACCAATTTGTTTGGAATGGCAATTTGCAAAATACAAAATGGAGCCTCATCAATTGGGATACCATTTGCAGGCCAAAAAAGGAGGCCTTCATTATACTATTTTGTGTAGTCAAGCTCTTGTTGCCAAGCTCTATTAGTTTTGGTGTTCTAGTCAGTCTCAACTTTGGGCCCGTATCCTATCACACAAGTATTTTCTTGGTGTTGAACCTTCAAATATTTCATAGTTTTCTCTTGAGTGAAGAGGCTCTATGGTGTGGAATACCCTCAAGATTAGTGCTCACTTGGTGAAGAGAATTCTATTTTGGATCTATAATAGAGGCACTAAGGCTCTATTTTGGAGTAACTCTTGGAATGGGCATCCTCCTCTCTTAGCCTCTCATCTGCACTTTTACTCTCTTTGTGATTATTTCCGTGGCTCATTATAAGAAGGCCTATAACTTGGGCCTTGTTGTGGGTTATAGATGGAAGAATTATTTTGATTGGCCACCAAGTGGCTCTCTAGGGGATCAATTGGAACTATCTTAGATATTGGCTTCTAGGAGTGTAGCCCTCTATAGGAACTTGATGTTTTGGCTTGGGGGGTGCTTCTTCTAACAAGTATTATGTTTCTTCAAGGTACCTCAAATTTTTGGTGAGATGGAGGTCTCTTGGTGGAAGAAAGTTTGGAATATTTTTTCATGGCCTAAGTGTAACTTTTTCCACTAGATTCTAGTTTACAATCATTGTCTTACTTGAGAAAATCTCTCCAAGAGAGGCTTCTAGGGGCTTCCATCTATGTTTTATGTCATTATAGTGAAGAAACTATTTCTCACCTTTTTTTCTAGTGCCCCTTTGTCAAACATATTTGGCACCTCTAGTGGAGTGTGTGGGGATGCACATGCTGGCATGTTTCCTCCTTGTCTAAATTTTGGGACTGTTTGGGCCATCCCCCTTCCAAGACTTATTTTCTTTGGGTTGCTTGAACTATTTTCCATTCCCTTATTTTATGACATGTTTAGGTTGAGAGGAATAGGAGGATCTTTCATTATGTGTAGTTTGAGATGAAGCATCTATGGGGGGGAAATTGTAAATTATCTTCATGAAACACTCCTAGCTACATGTGACATTTGTGGAGGTTTGGATCCTAGAGATGTTGGTATTTACTCATGCCTTTTCTTTCCTCTTCAAGTTAGCACTCCCTTGGTTCCCCACATCTGCTCTAGGAATAGAGGTAGGCAACACTCTTAGTGTGTTAATTATGAGGGGCATTAGACTCCTCTCGAGGTTAGAGTTATTAAAATAAACACTAGTGGTTCTTCTCAGGGGAATCCTTGTTTGGCTAGTATTGGGGAAGTTGGGTGTGATAGTTCTGGTGATATTTAGTTTTTGTTTTCTATATACAAGGGTTACCTTACTAATAACCTCATGGAAGCTTTGGCTATCATGGTTATAGTGGAACAATGTTGTCGATGTGGCTAGAGAAGAATTATCTATGAGACTAACTCGCAGGTGGTTGTGAGTTTATTGAATAGAAGGAACCTTGTGCATGTGGATTGGCATTTGGGTCTAGTTATTTAGAAAATCACTCAGTTCTGCAATTCTTTGGATTCTATGTCTTTTATGCATATCCCTTGTGAGTGGAATGGGGTGGCTAATTGTTTGGCTAAATGGGCCTCCAAGCATGGGCTAGATTGGAACATTATTGATCATAGGATACTTCCCCTTGATTTATCTCGGATGCTGGATCAACTTGTGGACCAAGATAAAGCTTTGTAGCTCTCTTTGTTTCTTGTGTTGTTTTGCTCTCTTCGATATTCAATAAAAATTTTACCACTCTTTTAGTTTTAAGAAGCAAACCTCATTGCAAATAGAGGTGTACAAAGGGAAGATTTCCTTATAAGAGTAGTTAGTTAGACAAGCTCAACCTATATTATTAACCATGTTCCTGAACACTATAATAATATAACCATTATCAAGTTAAAAAGAAGCTCAATCAAATTATAATATATCTTATACTAAACACACAAACTTATAGCTAATAAGGATATATGTACACAAAACCAATCAGATTGTAACCTTTTATATGATTTCCAACATTGATCGAAATGGACTTTATAAATGAATATTCATTATTAATGTAGTTATGAATTTAAAGATATTCATAATTTACTTAACTAAAAGTAAGATATAGTCAACATATACTCATGGGGCACGAGCACCTAGGAGTAAGGTGAAACCCTAAGTCAAATTTTGGTTTTTAAATGGTCTAACCAACTATTGAGAAAATTAGGACTAAAACTAAACTCCCAAGATAGGTTTAGGAGGTGTGTGGTTAGCTAAGAGGTGAGTGTGACTCAAGTTTTGAACTACTAAGTCCTGATAAGCATAAAATTGCTAAAAATTGCTCTATAAGGAAAAATATGGAAAAATGCCTGAAGAGGGGCAAGAAGTGTTCAAAAAAGGTCCTTAGGTTTACTAGGTTCATTTTATGAGGTTTGAAAACAAACTAGTCAAGTTTGAAGGCTTAGGTTGCAGAATTGCAAAAGTCATCAAAATTGCTCATTAACAACTTTGCATTTTTTGCAAACTTACAATAGCACTTTTTGCACAGTTTGGAGAAATGAGCACCGCAAGTAGTTATGTTTTGGAACAAAGGGAGAACTGGTGTGGAAAACTTATATAAACACCTTACAACTCATTTCCAAGGGTTGGACATGCATTTGTACGAACTACACATGTGTAAAGGATAGTTTTGTTGTCAAAAAATGTAGTTTGAAGGATTGAGTAAAGAAACTAGATTGAATTGCTTATTATTTTGAATGTATTAGTGTCTTAAGATCACATTTTAATTATATTCATACTTTTTTTGATCTTGAGTAGTCATTTTAATAGGTTTTGAAAATTAATTAGGTTTTACATTCCTATTGTCCAGCTATGAGTATCAGCAATAAACATGGTTAAGGCTTGACTTCCCATGGTTGAAAGTCCATGACCTTTGGGAATAAATAAATTTCCTTTTTACACTATTTAAATACAAATTTTGGAGTTTGTGGCAATCAAGAAGCTAATTTTACGAGCGAACTCTAGGTTGACCAAGAGAGGATTGGCAAGTGCAATAGAGGCTTGCAAGTGAGTTTTAAATGGAATAGAGGATTGGTACATGCCAATATTGGATGAGCAATGGTAGAGTAGGGTACTAAGTATCCATAGACTAGAGGAAATGGTCTAATGAAAATTCTTGAGAATTTGGTAAGAGTTTGGTTGCCATTGCTAATAAAACCCTCAAAATAGGGGTGAATTGTAGTTGTATAGTATGGACACCATGGAAGCCTAAGACCTAGAAAATATTCAAACTTAGATCATTAGGAATCAAAGTCCTCAAGACACCAAGAGGCCTCATTAAGGTCTTTTAGGAGTTATAGCTAATTCCTTTTTTTTAGGAGGGCTAATAGGGGCTCTTAAGGCTACAAGGACTAATAGTGCAAATTGGAGTTGTGGATATGCTAGACCAACCCAAAATATGTAGAATGAAGTGAAAAGCATCAAGAACCATGGAAAGATGGAAAAAACTTGATTTTGGCCTTTTGGGGGCACTTGGTGGATTTTTGGCTCACTAGGTCAAATGATGCGTGGTTGGTGACTTGGAGTCAAAGGATGGAAATTTAAATTGATTGGAGAGTTTCTTGATAAAAGGGGATTGGAAAGAAATCCTCTAGGTTGGGGTTTGGAATAGAAACCTAGGTAGCCTAGGAGTAGCCTTGTTAGAGAAAGAAATCTCTATAGTGAAGAATCTCCCCATCAAAGTGATATCAAAGCCATAAGATTATGGCTTGTGGTGGTATGTTGTATTCCATTGAACTAGTTGGATCTTAAGGATGGTTACCAATGTAGAGTTTTCAAAGGAGGTAGATACAAAGAAGTAGCTCATGGAGGAGAAAATCAAGCTTCTTGATGAGGCCATAGAAGAGATGAAAGATAAGTTAAAAGAGATGGAAGATGTAGCCAGGCAAGAGAAGATGAAGACTTCATTAGTAAGGGAAAAGAGAAGGTGAGCTTGGAGGATGAAATACCTAAACCTGATCCTCCACTTGGTGAGAAAGAAGCATTCCCCAGAGCTCTCAAAGCATTTGGAGGAAATAATCTTGAAAATGTGTCATCATTCCATGGAAAGATGGATGCAGAGGTGGTCCTAGAATGGATTGAGAGTATTGAAGACTACTTTGAATGTGAAGGAAAAAAAAGGCTCAAAAAGTGATATTTGCAAAGTCAAGATTGAAAGGACAAGCACTAACTTGGTGGAAGTTTGTGTAAGAGGAAAGAGAAAGTGAAGGGAAGAAACTAATAGCCAATTGGAAGGCTATGGTAGCAAAGATAAAGGTGACCTATTTTCCAGAAGATTATGAGATTCAAATTCACAAGCAAAGGTAGAATCTCAAGAAGAAGGATCTTAATGTAGCTACCTCCACTAGGAGTTCCAAAAATTGGCTCTAAGGTCAAAGCTACAAGAGGTAGAGAGCATCAAGGTGGTAAGGTACTCAAATTTCCTTAAAGAGTCTATTAGGGATAATTTGAGCTTTTTTAGTCTCACCATAATACAAAGTTATTTCCAAATGGCTGGGAAAGTGGAAGATAAATTGAGGAAGAAAGGGGACTCAAGTTCCAAAGGTGGAGGCAGAGGTAAAGACATCAGAGATGGCTCATGAGATGGTTCTAGTGGATGGACCAATGAATAGAGGGGATATGGATATTCCAAATGGAATGATAATTCTATTAGGGGAGCCTCTATTAGAGGTAGGGGATCCAATAATGGTGGCAAAGGTAGATATGGGAACAACAATAGAGTCTCACAATTCAGCAATATGAATCATTACAATTATGGCAAGTTGGGGAATCCTACCTATAGATATCTAGAGAAGCCATCAACATCTTATGGGGTGAATAATTTCATTTATATCCAAGAGGAAGACAATCAAAAAGAAAGAGAAGTGGACCTTGACATAGAGAAGGGTGAGACCTCATGTTGAGGAGAGTCTTCGTTAAGGAGCTAGTAAAGGAGGAACCCAAGAAGAGAAGAGCACTATTTAGAAATACATGCAAGATATTAGGTAAAGTATGAAAAGTGATCATAGAGTCAAGGTCTACTAAAAATGTATTATCAAAGGAGGTAGTACAAAAGCTTGGTTTAGCAAAGATTCCCTATGTGTGTCCTTATAAGGTGACTTGGTTGAACAAGGGACATAATTGATTACTAAATGAACAAGTATGGGCAGACATCACTATTGGTAATTATCAGGATAAGATTGCATGTGATGTACTTCCCATGGATGCTTTCCATCTACTACTAAAGAGACCTTGGTAGTATGATAGGGAGGTAGTACGTCATGGGAAGGAGAACAAATACTCTTTCAAGAAGGATGGAGTCACTTATAGGATACATTCCATAGTGGAAGAAGATAAGGTAGAGAAGGTTACTACTAAGACATTTTTGATGAGTGGGAAAGATTTCCTCAAGGATTTGAAGGAAGTTGAAGGAGTAGAGTAGGCCATTATGGTGAAGCCCAAGGAGGAGAAGCCATCTTCACAAGCACCTATACCTACAGAAGTGCAAGAACTGCCAAATCAATTCAAGGACATAATTTGTGATGGAGCACCACCAACCTTACCTCCAAAGAGAGTCATAAGTCATCAAATTGACTCCATACTAGGATCATCATTACCAAAAAAAGCTGCATACAAGATGACTCCAGAGCAAAACAAAGAGATTGTAAGAAAAGTCCAACAGTTGCTTTATCAAGAGCTAATTGGGAAGAGCATCAATCCATGTGTAATACTAGTTGTCTTAGCACCTAAAAAGGGAGATAAGTGAATAATTTGTATTGATTCTAGGGTAATCAAAAGAATCACAATCAAATATAGATTTCCTATACCTGGGATAGAAGATCTAATGGACTATCTAGGTGGAGCTAGGTACTTTTTCCAAAATTAATTTCAAGGGTGGCTATTATTAGATGTTAGTACCCAATATGGTCACAATTTTAAAGCTTTCAATTTTAGATGTTGAACATCTTTGAACCACTTCGAACTAAAGTTCAAAGTAGTTCAAAGTAGTTTAGAATGGTTTAGTGGTACAAATAACCCATCCTACAGGTTTAATACAATCAAAGTAAAACTTCAAGTTCAGAGTTTTTGAACCACTTCAAACTGAAGTTCGAAGTAGTTCAAAGTAGTTCGATGGTTCAAAAACACAAGGTGGTTCACTGGTTCATCTTCCAGATTCAAGTCCTAGCCCAAAATTGTCAAGTTCAATGATTCAGTACAGTAATTTAGAGGTTTGATGATCTATTTTGAGAAGCTCACATGTATGGTTTAATGGCAGTTTTACTTTTGTTGACAACAGTTTTACATCAGGGTTCACAGCTAGGTTCAGTAAATTTTTGTTGTTGACTATATATTCTCCACTAGATTTGAGTTATTGTTATTTGAATAAAACTTCACTAGAGAACTAGATAACTATTTTGTGAGTCCTATTGATATATCATCTGGCCACTCTTTCTTTCTACTGGTCTAGATTATCGACCACCAACTAGAGGATGGAATCAGTGTCAAAAAGAAAAATGTTGAACCACTATGCCAAATTAGTTCTCAGACGAAGAAGGGTGATTTGATCAATTGGTTTATTCCACCTATGAAGAGGCTTGCTACTGGTGAATGATTCATTGATGATGAAGCAAAAGTGCGTATTGTGGCTGCAAGAAAAGTGACAAAATTTTGTAGAATTTTAGATCCTTAGCATACTATTCAGCACATCCTTCCCTATGTGAAGAACTCGATAGCCAATTCTTCTCAATGCACTAATCAATGGAAATGGTAGAAAAATCTTTGATAGAATGTGCAATAGAGCCTATGTCTACAAGCATTAATAAAGACAAGTTTCAGTGCTCCCATGACAACAAGTCTAAAACACCATGCAAGAATACAACATGCAAACACAAATTCTCTGATGACAAAAAAAAGTCATATTTCAGAGGTCATAAATCCCAATCTAACCATTGGATCTAGCTAAATTTTAGATATATCTTGGAAAACCTAGTTCTCTAAATCTTCACCAAATCATTTTGTCATATTTATACGAATAAAAAGTTACAAGTTCTTGACTGCACCACTAGCAGATCAGAAATAACAGTCATAAATTGTAGATGGCAGAAAATAGTCATATTTCTCCAAATATTCTTATGAGATTAAGTATGGATCAAGAGTTATGGGTTTTTTCTCATGCCTTTATTGGCTCAAAAATTAACAATTACAGAATGCCGACAATCAAATTGGGTCTCAGTGCAGGGGGCATAAATTCCAATCAAACCATTGGATTTGGCTCAATTTTAGATATGTTGTTGAGAACCTAGTTATGCATGATCTGACTAAAGCATTTTTCAAAATTATTCTTGGTTAATGAATTATGACCAATTGAGTGGGGTGCTATCAAAACTATCAATGACAGTTACAAAATCTTGACAAAACATCATCACCAGCAAATGCCACCTGTCAGCATAAGTATACCATAGGGGCCATGAATTTTCATAAAATATGAGGATAGAAAGGTAAGAAAATCATTAATTGACACTTGCCAATTAGTTATGTATACTTGGCCAAATTTGATGTAACCATATACATATACTGAAACTTTGGTTAATAATCTTTGGAGATTATAGAAAGATATTGCAAAAATTAAGGGTCATCAAAATAATCTTGAAAAAGATTACTATTGATGAAAATAAACTTTATCAAGGAAAACCAAAGGAGAAAATAAAAAAGACTTTTTGGGAAGTATAAAAGGATATCAAGATTCAATTACTAGAATGGAAAAGTCACAGCAAAGAAAAGTTAAATAAGCCAGCGATAGAGTTTAGAAGGGTTCCAATTCTTTTTGCTGGTTTCTTCCAAGTTTCAGACTTTGGGCTTCATGAAATGAGGAGATCTTGCAAAATAATTTTTATTTCCTTGGGAGACAGGGAGAGGCAAAGCAGGAGAGATTTTCTTTCTTTTTAGAACTTTGTGTTTGAAATGAAGATTAAATTTTGGTGTTTGATGTAATATTGTAGGGAAAGTTTCTGTTTTCTTTAAATAATGATCAAATTGTAATGTGTGAAAGAGGCTTTGTAATCTTTTATAGTCAGGGAAGGGAGGCTGAAGGTTAAACATATTAGACTTTGATGATAATGTATTTTTCCTTCCACTGAATTTGGACTTTGAGTCATTTCTAGTTTTCTCTAAAATTATAGTCTATTCTTATTGTTCCTTTATTACATTGACATTTCAAAATACCTTGCAAGGCTTTGATTTTAATCCTCCCAGGGAGATGAATGATATAGTTTCATCCTCATTACATAATGTAGTGTTCAACAAATGAACTTTGTGTCATCTGTTGTTCTTTAGTTTCCTTTCATGCTTTAGTATAGATTTCTACATCTACGATGTATTTACGGGTAGATGTTTGATATCCTTTTGTGCTTTTTGGTAAAAGCACCCACATTTAATTCATTAAACATCTTGTATGGGGAGCTGTACCCGATAAAAATTTAGAGGAAGGTTATCAACCCCATGATAACCTCTCCAACTGTTGGTGTTAGTTTGTCCTTTCATTTGGGCATTCAGGGTTAGATTTGCACACATTTCCTCGAAGGACAATCTGTTCACTAACATTAGATTAGGATGAAGGAGGGTGATGAATGGAAATCTGAATTTAAGACTACTGAGGGTCTCTATGAGTGGTTGGTAATGCCATTTGGCCTTACCAATGCACCAAGTAACTTCAAAAGAGTCTTCAATGAGGTTTTGAAAGATTACATAGGAGTGTTTGTTGTTGTGTATTTGGATGACATCCTCATCTTTAGTAAGACAAAGGAGGAGCATATAAAGCACCTAGAAATGGTTTTGAAGAAGCTTCAAGAGGAAAATTTGATAGTAAACCTTGAGAAGAGAGAATTCATGAAGGAGGACCTAGTTATTTGGGTTTTGTAGTATCCCAAGGAAGTCTAAAAATGGACAAGAGTAAGGTAGAGGCAATCTTAAGTTGACCTACTCCTAGATCTACTACTGAGGTTAGGATTTTTCATGACCTAGCATAGTTTTATAGGAAGTTTGTGATGAGGTTTAGTGAGATCCATGCACAAATGAATGATAACATCAAAGGAGGTATGAAGACCAAGTTCACATGGACCAAGGT
Organism: Cupressus sempervirens; assembly: GCA_028749045.1. Classification (NCBI taxonomy): domain Eukaryota; kingdom Viridiplantae; phylum Streptophyta; class Pinopsida; order Cupressales; family Cupressaceae; genus Cupressus; species Cupressus sempervirens. The sequence continues at coordinate 458,368,478 of CM053787.1, forward strand.
AGAAGATGAAAGTTTAGAGACGTTGAAGAAGGAAGTGGCAACTCAACCAATATTGGTTTTGCCTAGTTTTGAGAAGTCATTTTTGGTGGAGTGTGATGCTAGTAACATAGCAATTGGGGTGGTTTTAAGCCAAGAGGGAAAGCTAGTGGCATTTTTTAGTGAGAGGTTAATGAAGCTAAGACAAGGTATTCAGCATATGATCTAGAACTCAATGCACTTGTTCAAGCCCTTAAGAAGTGGAGGCATTACCTATTGCCTAAGAAGTTTATTGTCTTTACTGAAAGCCAAGAACTAAGTCTTATCAAATCATAGGAGAAGCTAAGTTTGAGGCACATCAAATGGATGGAGTTCTTGCAGTCCTACACTTTTACTATAAAACACAAGAAGGGCACCAATAACAAGGTGGTAGATGCTTTGAGAAAGAGGTTGTTGATAGTACAAGAGGTCAAGTTGTAGAGCATAAGACTTGATAGATTCAAGGATTTATATGAGGAGGAGACTGATTTTTCAGAGGCCTATAGGGTATGTATTAACTTTGAAAATCATTTCCATAGTGGCTTTTCTAAATATACCTTACAAATGGGCTATTATTGAAGGGTCAACAATCATGCATCCCAAGGGGATCTATGAGGGAAAATCTCATACAAGAGAAGTACAATGGAAGCATGAGTGGGAACTTTGGCCTTAACAAGACCCTGAACCTCATGGAAAGGTTCTACTATTGGCCCAAGATGCAAAGGGATGTAAGGAGGTATTTGGAACTATGTGGTATATGTCAAAAGGAAAAGGGAACTTCATCCAATGTAGGACTTTACTGACCTCTACCCATTCCTAATAGCCCTTGGGAATGCATTAGCATGGATTTCATAGTGGGATTTCCAAGGACTAGGATAGGGTTAGATAATTTTTTTATGGTGGAAGATAGGTTCAGCAAGATGGGCCATTTCATCCCATGTAAAATAACACATGATGCAAGCAATGTAGCCAATATATTCTTTAAGGAGGTGATCAAAAAACATGGGTTACCAAGAAGCATAGTTGTTGACAAAGATGTTAAATTTATGGGCACTTTTTGGAAGAACCTATGGAAGAGGTTGGGAAAAAACCTAGCTCATACTTTTGCATACCATCCCCAAGTAGATGGGCAAGACAGGAGTCATCAACAAGGTCCTAGGAAACCTCTTAAGGTGTATTAACAAGGAGTATGCATAAAGTTGGTAGCAAGTCATACCTCAGGGAAAATTTTCCTACAATGATAGCAAGAATAGGAAAATAGGGTTAATCCCTTTTCAAGTAGTGTATGGCACACATCCAAGGGGCATAATGGAGTTAAGGGACCTACCAGCACATGAAAACATCAGTGGGCATGTTGATGACTTTGTTCAGTCTATGAAAGAGGTGCATGATCAGGTTAAGCAAACCTTGATGGAGGAAAATTAGAAATTGAAGGAGAAGAAAGATGAGGGGAGAAAGGAACTACAATTTGAATTGGGAGGCTTGGTGATGGTCTATTTGGACAAACCTAGGCTACAAAAGGGAATCTCTAGTAAGTTTTAGATCAAGAGGATAGGGTCATGCAAGGTACTAGAGAAGTATGGATCCAATTCCTAAAAAGTGGACTTAGCTAAAGACATGGTTATCTCTCCCATCTTCAATGTCAAAGACTTGATACCTTACAAGGGTCAAAAGGTTGATGAAGAAGAGTACCAAGAAGAGCTAAGAAAGGATATCTCAAACCTATAGGTACTTGAAAGGAAGCAACCATAGGTGGAGACAATATTGGATTCTAGAGTGAAAAAGAGTACAAGGAACAAGGTTTATAAAGAACATCTAGTGAAGTGGTCAGATAAACCTGAAGCTAAGGCAACTTGGATTCATCAAAGTGATTTCAAGAAGCATGACATTAGCAAGGAGTTCCTCTCTCAACAAGTGCTTTAGGCTTCTTCTTGCAAGGGGAGAATGGTGCAGGAGCACCTAGGGGTAAGGTGAAACCCTAAGACAAATTTTGATTTTTAAATGGTATAACCAACCATTGAGGAAATAAGGACTAAAAATAAAGTCCCAATATAGGTTTAAGAGGCGTGGTTAGGTAATAGGTGAGTGTGAATCAATTTTTAAACTATTGAAGTATTAAGATATTTCCTTATTAATTAAATAATGTTGATTTAAGTCACTTATTGTCTCTAGTTTACTTAAGCTAAACTTTAGGCATATAATAATTAATTCTTTTATTAATTATTATCATGTAACATAGGTTTTATCCTATTATGGTTTTGATCTCCTTTTATAAAGATTGATCTCTTTGTAATTTTATTCATTCACTTTTGAAAGATCAAAACCACCGCTCCCAAGAATCATCTACATGTAAACACCTATCATAGAAAGAGAGAAGCAAAAGCTATGGAGGCTAGAATTTCTAGATCCATAGATGAGACATTCTTGATGAGAAAAAAGAGAAATTTCTATTATCAAAAGTGAATGAGTAAAATTACAAAGAGATCAAACCTTATAAAAGGAGATCAAAACCCTAATAGGATAAAACATAGGTTGCATGATAATAATTAATAAAAGAATCAATTATTATATGCCTAAAGTTTATCTTAAGCAAACTAGAGATAATAAGTGACTTAAATCAAAATAATTTAATTAATAAGGAAATATCTTATTTTTCTAACACACCCACCCCCCCCCCCCCCCAAGATAAACTTAGGGAGTAGCTAAAAACCTAGAAACTAGTGCTGAAAGAAAATTGGGTCCTGACAACAAGGCCTAATGAGGTACCCAAGAACAACCCAATCTCTGTAAAGAGGAGATATAGAGAAAATCACATGGGAAAAACCCTACTCCAAAAAGAGATGGAAAGAATGTTCTAGAGGATAGGAACAAAAGATGATCATGAAGAACACCACTGAAGCATAAAGATGCAAACATTGCTGATCTAAAGAACCTTCACTATATAGAACATGTTCAGGTAGAGAAGACTAAGTCTGAAGATCTAATCAATCAAAGATAGAAGGTCTCTTCATGGCCTCCAAAAATAAGAATAAAATAATGTCTATATGGTAAATGATTCATCTCACTGAAATGCTTAGGTATCTAGCCGATGTAATTGCCTATTACACAGGATCAAATATTGAATACATAGCTCACTCCATCAAACCTTGCAAGCAATAGAACCAACATAAATCCCCTATAATGTTGAGAGGTGAGACATGAAAACTAAAATTGAATGCAATATCTCCTTTAGAAAGAAGAACTAGGAAAATCAAGAGTGCAAAAGAAGTACAAACACCTATACTAGCATGTGTCGTTGACACATCATGAGGCTAATGTCATGGAAGGAACACTCAACTTGACAAAGGAAGATGACAAATATGGCCAACATGAAACCCCACAAGACACTTTATAATGTAGTGCAAGTACAAAAAAACACAAAGATGTGTGAGATCCCAAAATAGAATAGAGCGACACTTTATCTTAGTGTGTTTACAAAAATACTACAAAAATATGTTAACAAAGATCAAAAGAGACATAAGGTTGATACAATAGATAGTACAACCTATGATGAAGAACCAACAAAATTGATCCTTGGACTTGAAACAACCAAGATATGCACCAGAATGCAAAAATATAAAAGACTAAATAGAATGTGCCTAGAGAATAATTTGGAAAACCAACTAACATTATTTGAAAGATCTTGGAAAGACCTTCCAAATGATATAAAGAATTCCCAAATCAGAGACTAGATGCTCAAGATATGTCTCCTAGAGTGAAAAATAGAACTGTTGGCTTTGACTATGTAAATAGGAAACCAAAAAATGTCAAAAATTAAAATAAACTATACCATCATGACAAGCTCAAAAATATCTTTCTGACAATGTAAGATTTGTCAAGAAATACCTATGTATGACAAAGATACGGCCAAAAAACCACAGACTACTTTTTAGGAAAAATAAATCAAAGAAGAGATAGTTTGAAGGCCATCAAATTTTTGCTCCAAGATTGATGACATCACACCTATGACTATTAGACCTCTGTGCTAGTATCTGGACTAACATGTATCAATACCTTGCTAACATATGTGTGTCCTTCAATGATGCAAGCATCACATGCTTTAAAATAAAATAAAATAAAAAAGAAAGCAAGTTTTTTTAAAACTTTTTTTTTTTTGCAAAAACATGTGTTTCTTTGTTTAAAAGTGTTTTCTTCCTTTTTTTTGTTTTTTGATTTATTTTTTAAATTAAAAAAATAAATTGTCACCTTGTGAAGCGTGCCCAAATCTAGAAGCAATTTTTTGCCTCAAATTTCAACTATGTCCAAATTGGACAAATTTTATATGGAAATAGGGGTTTTTTGATTCTACAAATCCAATGGTGAGGTCCATTTGAGCTCAAAATGCATTGAAAAAAAAGTACCCCCAGATCTAATACAAAATAACTCTGAAAACTAAAACCCTCTGAAATAAGAAAAATCTCTCATAAACTAAATAGGGGCATGAAGATCTAGAGCTCTGATACCATGTTGAAGTTGATGAAGGATCAACCCCACAACTCTCAAGAATCACCTGCATGCAAAGACCTATCAGAGAAAGAGAGAAGCAAAAGCTATGGAGGTTGGAATTTCCAGATCCATAGATGAGACATTCTTGATGAGAAAAAAGAGAAATTTCTATTATCAAAAGTGAATTAATAAAATTACAAAGAGAACAATCCTTATAAAAGGAGATCAAAACCCTAACAAGATAAAATCTAGGTTGTATGATAATAATTAATTATTATATGCCTAAAGTTTAGCTCAAGTAAACTAGAGATAATAAGTGTCTTAATACTTAAATTAAAATGATTTAATTAATAAGGAAATATCTTATTACTCTAACATGAACTACTAGGTCCTAATAAGCACAAAATTGCTAAAAATTGCTCTATAAGGAAAAACATGGAAAAATGCCTAAAGAGGGGCAAGAAGTGTTCAAAAGAGGTCCTTAGGTGTCCTAGGTTCATTTTATGCGGTTCAAAAATTAAATGGTCAAGTTTGAAGGCTTAGGTTAAAAATTGCAAAAGTTGTCAAAATTGCTCATTGACAACTTTGCAATTTTTGCAAAATTGCAATAGCAATTTTTGCACAATTTGGAGAAATGAGCACCATAGGTAGTTATAGTTCAAAATAAAGGGAAATATGGTGTGGAAAACTTATATAAACACCTTCCAACTCATTTCCAAGGGTTGGACATGCATCTATGTGAAGGATAGTTTTGTTGTCAAAAAAGGTAATTTGAAGGATTGAGTAAAGAAACTAGATTGAATAGCTTACTATTTTGAATGGAGTGGTGTCCTAAGATCATGTGTTAATTATGTGCATACGTATTTTTAACTTGAGCAATTATTTGAATAGGTTTTGAAAATTAATTAGGTTTTGCATTCCTATTGTCCAACTTTGAGTATCATCAATAAACATAGCTAAGGATTGACTTCCCATGGTTGAGAATCCATGACCTTTGGGAATCAAGAAATGGCCTTTGTACACTATGTAAATATTAGTTTTGGATTTTTTGGTAGTCAAGAAGCTAATTTTACAAGTGAGCCCTAGGTGAGCCCAAAAAAGCTTACAAAGGTGCAATAAAGGAATGTAAGTGAGTTTTCAATGGAAGAGAGGATTGACACATGTCAATATTGGATGTTCCATGGTAGAGTAGGGTGTTAAGTGTCCATAGACTAGAAGAGGTGGTCTGATGCAAAGTCTTGAACATTTGGTAGGAGTTTGGTTGCCATTGCCCATAAAACCCTCAAAATAGGGGTAAAGTGTAGTTGTACGATACAAAAACCATGGAAGCCTAAGACCTAGGAAATATTCAAGCTTAGGTCATTAGGAATCAAAGTCCTCAAGACACCAAGAGGCTGTGTTAAGGGTTTTTGAGAGTTATAGCTAGTTCCTTGTTTTTAGGAGGGCTAATAGGGAAAATTGGAGTTGTGGGTATGGTAAACCAACCCAAAAGATGTAGAAACAAGTGAAAAGCATCATGAACCATGGAAAGATGGTGGAAACTTTATTTTTTCCCTTTAGGGGCACTTGGTGGAGTTTTGGCTCACTAGGTCAAATGATGCATAGTTGGTGACTTGGAGTAAGAGGATGGAAATTCGAATTCATTGGAGAGTTTCTTTGTGAAAGGTGATTGGAAAGAAGTCCTCTAGGTTAGGGTTTGGAATAGAAACCCTAGGTAGGCAAGGAGTAGCCTTACTAGAGCAAGAAATCTCTAGAGTGAAGAAGCTCCCCATCAACTCATAAATTTCATGGTTAAAGACTATATTATTCATCCTTGGTACATTTCAACTTACATTTTTTTAGAGTATGTCCCATGAATAATAAAAAGGTAACTAAAAAAACTATAAATTAGAATATAATTTCTTTATTTCACAGATAAAATATTTAGGCCATCACTAAAGATAGAACAAATAGTTAACAAGATCAACTTTAGAAAAAACTCTCAAAATAAATATTAATAATGCATTTATGATAATCAATAGATTGTACTCACCATTGTAATTTACTAATCATGTATAAGAAAAATAAGGAGAAATTTACTTTTAGAAAGTTACTTTGTAGATCAATATATTATAATTTCTATAAAACTTATAATAGTAATAATTTGATTACAACATTAAGATCTAGATTAAAATCTAGTGTTGCATTATAAATATCTATGAAGTGTCCTTGCTAAACTAATATCCTTCTTATAAATTTGTGTCAATGCTATATTTACCTTTTAATTTTCAAATTCTAACAATGATCTTGGTCGAGAGGTAATTGGATGTAGGCTAAACAAAATGGGAATTTAATCAAGACAACAAAGCACCAAGAATAACATCCATGAAAGAGAAATTAAAAAATTGCCAAGGAAATATAGATCAAATGAAAACTTTGGGAAAATTGAGGAATAATCCTTGCAATCTCAAAAATTTGTAAATAGGGGAATACCCCTATAATATTGTCTATAGTTTTAGTGGACACAAGTTCTCAGAGAAGACTAGTGGGTTTCTTAACTCTCTTTTTTCCTAGTAGTGCTCATTTGAACGGAGGAACCATGTAAAATCCTTTTAAGAATTAATAAAAAGTATTAGCCTCGACCTTTTAATAATTAAAAATTAATTAATTTATCTAATTAATCCTTGGCTAATTTAATAACACACAAAAACAATAAATACATGACATACTCCAACAACAAAACTAGCTAAAGTCCAAATTATAAAATTACACTAAGAGTTAAGTTCACAAAGTCGCATCACCTTGACAAATTTAGATGGGTAGTCAATCATAAATGTGTCCTTTTTCTATGGACAAATAAGGCTCAAGTTGAGATTTGGACCCAACTATTATCTTCTATCTCTTACCATTGAGATATTTTTTAATCTCTAAGCCTATGTAGTCAATTAGTGTCCAAACATTGAGTCATTTGTAAGATATTTACTAGGTAATATTACAAGGTCATCACTATGACCGAGTTAGCTAGTAAAGGTGGAAAAAATTGCACTTAGACCGAGTAGAACAATGATTTTTGAGCATTCAATAAAGGCTAAGAAGATATGTGAACCAAGGATTATAGTGTGAAATGAGTAATTCAATGATGACCAAGCTCATTGAAGATTTATGAAGTGCTGATTACATAGATGTATGATGCCAAGCAACAACATACATGACCGAGCATCAAAGTACTCAAGTGTCAAACAATACAATTTTGATATGTGAATTTTTAATGGCACAAACTCATATGTGAATCATTTTTTACCAACATTTCTATGAGAATTAATATCTATAGAGCCAGATCAGATTCTATTTATCCATCATTAGTAGAAGGTTATGGTACCTAGACAGAAAATTCAACCAATCAAAAAAATAGATAGAAACAAAAAAAGTTGATGAATTTTAAACCATTGATTTAGATCTAGAAGGTTCACATGAAATATATTTAAAGAGAATTCTAACACTAGAATTAGAGAAATAAAGAAGAGGATGAAATGCGAAAAGAAACATGTATGTGAAGAAGTCACAATTTAGATCCAGTAGAGAGAACAGTCAAAGTAGTGAAAGACTGAACATATTTATTAGATTAGGAGAATCATATTAGAATTAAAGGAAAGAGGAGACCCAAGATCAGCTTATAGAGCATACCAAGGGTTAGGTACTAAATTAGTTATTTGTAGCTGAGACAAGGAAAATCTCTTAACAAAGTGGTCCTAACAAGCCTATGTAAATCTCCTAACAGATTCCTTACTTTATTGTAAGTGTCAAGCCCTCTAACAAGGCAATACCTAATAGTATTTTAGTCTTTAACAAGATAGACCTCTCACTACATACATCATATTTTATAATCAAACATTCTAACCTTAATAGGTTAACTTTATTGTTGCAATAGTGAAGATTTGTGGGTTTCATCCCTACCCCAGTTTTACCTTCATCCTGAATTATTTGTGGGTAACCAAATCTTGTGTTATGTGTTGAACTATTATTGATGTGATGAACTTATTTTATGTTTCATCATTATAGTTTTAATGATGAATTGGGTATGACTTAATAAGAATTGATTTTAGAATTAGAAGTTTAAGATCCTGATTCACCCACCCTACCCCACCCCACCCCCACCCCCCTCAATATCTTGTCTCCCATATATATATTCCAACAATATTTTGATAGGGCATACTCATCTTGGTGATTCAAGGAAGTTGATGCTCAATACCTAAAACCCTTTATAAAAGAAAATTATGCACAATATACATCTACATATAAAAGACAATGGTAGGAAGTGGTACATCACATAGATCCTCACTCACAAGTGACTATGACTCCCCCCTCAAACACATTAGACATGTGAAATAGAAATTTAAAACATACAAGATAACCATACACATGCAAGTATGGGGTAAGTAACCTATAATCCATATACATTGTCAAATATAGCCATCATCATGAAAACAACTATAATCATTGTATGAAACCATGTAAAACACCATCATCAAATGAATAATCACGATAAAAAAATGAACACAAATAATGTCTCAATTATGTAATAGCTCATGATATATATGAGTTCAACATGAAGTAGTGTCAAATAACTATGCAACCAAGTGTCACTGAATCAACTGATATATACATGAAAACTAGCCCCAAAGGGTTTGACAATATAAATTGAAAGAAAACTAAGGGTGATCACTACATCCACCCCTAAAGTTAGGCTTACTCCTAGAAGCCTATAAAAAAAAGGATCTAAATCATGCAATATTGATGCATCCTCCCAAGTCATTGATAACTCATCTATAGGGTACATCCTCCCAATTCATTGATGACTCATCTATAAGGTCCCATTAGACCCTTACCTACTCTATGATCAATCCTTGAAGATCAACTCCCACTGCTGAATAATATGAACAAGCTCTAAAGCCAACTACCTACACACTCACTTTATGAGTTTTATATCATTGCTGTAGGCTTCCAGGACTAAGCCTAACTCTAGGGGGGTGGATTTAGTGCCCACTCTTATTTATATTTATATTTATATTGTAGAACTCTTTTAGGCCAGTTTTCATGCATATGTTAGTTGACTTAATGGCATAATTGATTTGTGTTGGTGTAAATAAGTATTCACTTATTACACTTTACTTAAGTTTACTTAGGTTAATGCATTATTTTATTATTTCTTAGGTGAGACACTTAGGAGTTTGTGTACTTTTATGAGTTGTGATATTGACAACACAAAAGTAAGCAACTCTAATTTAGGAAATGATGCCTACAACATTGGAGTTTGCATAATTAACTGAGTTATTGTGTAGATAACATAGTTATTCGCACTACTATTTTAGCACATGGTGTCTACAATATTATTTTGTGTGCTACACCCTTGTAGGCTTTTCCTCTCATCATCACACTTACTCTTGTGCTTAATGGACGATAATCCACATCTAGTATGACTTATCACATTGTTGATTATTATGCATTCTAGAAGCATTGGCCTTTATATAAAGACACTCATAGTGTACTTTCATATTGAATTGAATACATATAAATATTTTGATCATACTCTTTCTAGTCTACTATTGTGCTTGTGCTTGAGTTCCATGGTCTTGGGTGAAATTTTTCCTAAGGAAAATTCTTACATGGTATTAGAGCTTGGAGAATTTCTCTTCACATAGCCATTCGAGACCATCTTGTTGCTTCAGTACCTCAACCTAGATCTAGAGTATCATAGTCATTGGGAGTGTCTAGAGCTAGAATGGACCTCATCATTGCATTCAGAATATTGATTCGGTGAAAATTGACTATAAATTTACCTATATTGGGGCAAAGTCAATTTTGAGGCAATTTTTTTTTTGCAAATTGACAGTTGAAGGTCTGATTTGCAATTTTAGGTATAATTTATTCGATCTGCAAATTTTATTTTCAAATCTAAAATTTTATTATTTCTCTGTTATTCTTTTTAAATTGCATTTTTTGAAAAAAAAAATTGCCCAATAGGGCCTGCAAAGAAATTTTGTTTGAAGGAATCAGGTGATCAAACCCTAGCCCCTATGGAGAATATTCTCAAAATATTCCTTTATTACTCGGTGACATTTAAAAATGGATTATACACATTTTAGCCAAAGTTTAAACTTTTGATGAGCAACACTCTAGCTTTTACAATCGGTGGCCAACTTCATGTTATAATGCGATTGGTATTTGTTTTAAACACTTTGTGAATAGTTCCCATGATCAATATGGGATTATTCACTAAAATCTCAATCACCTTTTTCATTTTCCGCTCCCAATCACTCCTTGTTTCCTGATGCCCATTTTAACTATAGCTAACCTCCAATAATTTAAAATTTCTAGCGCTGAGTAAAACATTCCTGTCATCATTGCTCATGATAACTGGCACCAGATCCCTGTAGCACCATCCATTATTAGCCATTAATCTTCTTTTCCAGTTGCCACATCATCAAATAATCAAACTTATGTGGGCCTACTCTTTATTATTTTGACATTCTTTCCACCCACACCAATAGGTTTCTAACAAGCATAGTTAGTGCCACCTCGACAAGACTCATATGCATGGATAGGTCATACATGCATAGCTAGCTCTGCTAGCAAATACACATAGCCAACCTGGACCTCCACATGGCCTGCCCACATAAGCCATTTTTCCACATCACAGTGACTCAGTGACACGTGTCTGTACAACAACCTTGCCATGTATACTTTTCCATACTAGTCTATAAAATATGGCCCTACCATGTCACTAGACAATTTTTGTCACCGACATCAGTATTTCATAGTTTTAAATTTGATAGTCATCTGACCATCATACCTAGGCACTTTTGAACTATTGTGACGATTGTTTGACCTTTGAATTTAAGCTCACAATTTTTTTCCCAAACCCCTCTCTAGATGCAATTTTAATTTGACAATCTAAATTTGGAAGGCCATAACTCAATCATTAGGACTCCAAATTAGGTGCAATTTTTTGGATTTTTGGTAGAATTTCTTGAACTTTTTAGTGGTGCTATTCTTTTCTTGTTTTTGTGCATGGATTTTTTAGAAATTACATTTTTTGGTGACTGTATCTGTCCAATCCTATATTTTGTAACTTGAAACACTCTGTACAATCCCATGTGGACATATTTTTAGGTTCTATTTTTTTAGGTTCTATTTCCAAGGATTCAACTCCAATCACTTCAAAGGGAAAAGGGCAAGCACTTATGGTTGGATCAAGTTCTTCATCGGAATGGATTCTTGACTCAGTTGCCTCATATCATATGGGTTCCTCAAAGGGAGAATTTTCTTCATTGAAGCAGTCATAGGTACCACACATCTTTGTGGGAGATGATACAAAAATGGAATTGAAGGGAAAGGACATGTGGAGATGGAAAATGGGGAATTCAAAGATGTCCTCTATGTTCCAAACCTTAGCTCTAATCTCCTATCAATTTACCAAACCACTCACCTTGGAGATGGCAAAAAAGTTGAGTTTCTTCCAGATTTAGTAATGGTGAAGTCTCAAAGATGATTCATTGGTTGCAATGGGGCAAGTCAATCATGACAAGAGGCTTTATTCTTTCTCCCAATTTGTGCTTAAGTATCCTTCACAAGTCTTGTTAAGTCAATCACATTCACAAATCAAATTATGGCATGAGTAATATTGACATCTAGCCTTTTGCTATCTTTAGCAACTTTTCTCAAAAAACATGGACAAAGGTCTACCAATAATGAACTTTTCTAATAGTGAATGTTCAACATGTTTAGTGGATATGCATCTAGAGGAGAAGTTTGATAAAGGGAAGTCTTCAAGAGCACCAGTTGTTCTTCAGTTGGTTCACATGGTACTAGCAAGACCTTTTGCAGTGACTTTAGTTAGCCAAGGCCACTACACCCTTACTTTCATTGATGACTTTTCATGCTACACATGGGTCTACTTTATTCATCACAAGAATGAAGTGGTTGATAAGCTTCAAGCCTTCAAGAGTCATGTTGAAAAGCAATGAAGGAAAGCCGTAAAGGTTCTTTGGATGGACAATGAAAGAAGATATGTGAACACAAGATTCAAAGACTTTTGCAAACTTGAGGGTATTGATCTTCAGAATCTACCAACATTTAGTTTAGACAAGATAGATGTTGCAGCATTGAGGATATAAACTCTTAAGTCAATGGTAAGTTTCATGATACAAACCAAGTCTCTTGATCCTACACTTGAAGTCAAAGCTATAAGCATATCCAATCACATACTGAATAGGTCTCATCATAATGCCTTAGATGGAAAGGCTCCTTTTGAGGCATGGTGTGGTAGAAAACCAATTGTAAAACACTCCAAATTCTTTGGTTGCCAAGTGTTTCCAAGGATTCAACTCTAACCAGTTCAAAGGTAAAAGGAAAAACACTTATGGATGGATCAAGTTCTTCATTAGAATGGATTCTTGACTTAGGTGCCTCATATCATATGGGTTCTTCAAAGGGAGACTTTTCTTCATTGAAGTAGTCATCAGTGCCACACATCTTTATGGGAGATGATACAAAAATGGAAGTTGAAGGGAAAGAACATGTGGAGATGGAAAATGGGGAATTCAAAGATGTTCTCTATGTTCCAAACCTTGTCTCTAATCTCCTCTCAATTTACCAAATCACTCACATTAGAGATCGAAACAAAGTTGAGTTCCTTCTAGATTCAATAATGGTGAAGTCTCAAAGATGATTCATTGGCTGCAATGGGGAAATTCAATCATGATAAGAGGCTTTATTCTTTCTCCCACTTTGTGCCTAAATCTCCTTCACAAGCCTTGTTAACTCAATCACATTCACAAATCAAATTATGGAATGAGTAGTACGGACATCTAGCCTTCCACTATCTTCAACAACTTTTCTCAAAAAACATGGTCAAAGGTCTACCAATAATCAACTTTCCTAAGGGTGAATGTTCAACATGTTTCATGGATATGCATCTAGAGGAGAAGTTTGATAAAGGGAAGTCTTCAAGAGCACTAGTTGTTCTTCAGTTGGTTCACATGGTACTAGTAGGACCTTTTGTAGTGACTTTAGTCAGCTAAGGCCACTACATCCTTACTTTCATTGATTACTTTTCATGCTACACATGGGTCTACTTTATTCATCACAAGAATGAAGTGGTTGATAAGCTTCAAGCCTTCAAGATTCATGTTGAACAACAATCAAGGAATGCCATCAAGGTTCTTTGGATGGACAATGAAAGTAGCTATGTGAACATATGACTTAAAGACTTTTACAAACTTGAGGGTATTGATCTTCAGAATCCACAAGCATTCAATCTTTACAAGATAGATGTTGCAGCACTAAGGATACAAACTCTTAAATCAATGTAAAGTTGCATGATACAAGCCAAGTCTCTTGATCCTACAGTTGAAGTCAAAGCTATAAGCATTTCCAATCACATACTTAATAGGTCTTTTCATAACGCCTTAAATGGAAACACTCCTTCTGAGGGATGGTGTGGTAGAAAACTAGTTGTGAACACTTTAGAGTCTTTGGTTGTCTAGCATGGGCAAACATATCTTCCAAGGGATGCAAGGCACCACCATCTAGGCCTTGTACTTTCATCGAATATGAAGATATTCTTAAGGCATATAGACTTATGGATCCTAAGACTCATGAAATCATTGTGGAGAAGGATGTACACTTTGAGGAAAGTTCACCCAGCTTATCCTCTAATCCTCTCTACACTTCATACACTGTGGAAACTGATAGTGGCACTAGCAATAGTGATTCAATGGACTTAGATTTGTGGGATACTATTGACAGATGTAGAGAGAGGTCACATCATCAGCACATTCCACGTGCATACATTGCAAAAGTGACAGGTCCAGCATAGCAAGGTACACCTTGTCTTCTAGCTTTAGCAATAGGGGATGACTACATGGTAGATATTTTAGGTTTGTTTGTGGATTCATACATAGCATACTTGGGGTATATCATCAATTATATACATCTTCTCTTTGATGAAGAAGATCCTTCTTCAATTGTTGTGAGGGCTCACTCTAATGCTCATGTCCATTCTCTACATGATTGATCTTCAAAGGTTGATATGATTATGGATCCTTATGTACAACATTTATAAGAGGGCTCTTTATCATTTGAGAAGATAGTGGGTTCTTTGGGATAGGTTCTACATCCATCCTTTCCAAATCTGCACTCATTCTTTTCAATAATCTTGGAAGGGGGGACAATTAATATTGATATAGGGATAGTTGAACAGGTTTTAGAGGCATCATTGATCATTGGGATTCCTTCTACACACAGGGGAAGCATCTCACCTGTACCTATGTCATTGTTTCTTCCAAAGGGGAGGAACATCATTCAGCACTCATAGACTAGCTTCTACCTTGGAGTGGCTATCACTGATCAAAACTCTTTAATTGGGGGGGGGGGGGGGGGGGAAACCTTATCTATCTTTACTCTTCTTTCTTATGGGGGGGAGGGGGGGGGCTTTTTGGGAGACTTTTTCCTCTTATGGAGTTTTTTTCTTCTCATTGTTCACTATTATATATACTTGATGTATGTCATAAGGTGCAGGGGGGCGGGGGGGCTTGATTACTCCATCCATCCATGCATCTTGTCTTTTCATCTCTCTTTCTTGGGGAGGGTTTCTCCCATGAGGTTTTCCCTCTTTCTCCACTTTATGAGAGATTTCATTTCATTATGTACATGGGTACATAACATAGCCTAGTAGCCTAGACCCATTATGCATTTCATCCTAGTTTTTGTGAGATTAAGTGCATTCCCCTAAGTTGCACTTAAGGGGGGGTGTTGGTGTAAATAATTATTCACTTATTACACTTTAATTAAGTTTACTTAGGTTAATACATTATTTTATTATTTCTTAGGTGAGACACTTAGGATTTTGCATACTTTTTATGAGTTGTCACGTTGACAACACAAAAGTAAGCAACTCTAATTCAGCACATGATGTCTACAACACTGGAGTTTGCATAATTAACTAAGTTTTCATGTAGACAACATAGTTATTTGCACTTATATTTTAGCACATGGTGTCTACAACATTATTTTTCATGCTATACCTTTGTAGGCTTATCCTTTCATCATCACACTTACTCCTATGCTTAATGGAGGATAATCCATATCTAGTGGACATGTGTTTGGTTGTATGACTTATCATGTTGTTGATTCTTATGCATTCTAGAAGCATTCTAGAGGCCTTTATATATAGCCACTCTTAGTGTACTTTCACATTGAATTGAATACATATTGATATTTTGATCATACTCTTTCTAGTCTATTGTTGTGCTTGTGCTTGAGTTCCTTAATCTTGGGTGAATTTTAGCCTAAGGAAAATCCTTACAATTTGTTTATCTTGGGTTTCCTAGTAGGAAATTACATGACTACTACAACAAACTAGGTTAAATATATTAATATTTTTTTAATTTATTGTGGGGCAGGGGCCCCAAGCCCCACCCCTGACAACATCTCAATGCTATCACAAACAACTTTACTATCGGGAATAGTGAAGAGCTTCCATAGGTAGCTTTCACTGTTGTAGCTAGCTCCAAGTTGTCCTTAGTAGTTAGGGTTGTTGTGATAACCAAGGGGGTGTTCCCCTTTATTTAAAAAAAAAATGTAAAAATAAAAATATCAAATATATATTAATAAATAAATTAGTAAATATTAAAGTTTATTATATAAAAGGAAATATGTGCTTATTAGATTTAATTTATATTGAACATGGTTTTATTACTCCATCCATCCATGCATCTTGTCTTTTCATCTCTCTTTCTTGAGAAGGGTTTTTCCCATGAGGTTTTCCCTCTTTCTCCACTTTATGAGAGATTGCATTTCACTATGTACATGGGTACCTAACATGGTCTAGTAGCTGAGACCCATTATGCATTTCATCCTAGTTTTTCTGAGCTTAAGTGCATTCCCCTAAGCTGCACTAAAGGTGGGGTTTTGGTGTAAATAAATATTCACTTATTACACTTTACTTAAGTTTACTTAGGTTAATGCATTATTTTATTATTTCTTAGGTGAGACACTTAGTATTTTGCATACTTTTTATGAGTTATCATGTTGACAACACAGAAGTAAGCAACTCTAATTCAACACATGATGTCTACAACACTAGATTTTGCATAATTAACTGAGTTTTCATGTAGACCACATAGTTATTTGCACTCCTATTTTAGCACATGGTGTCTACAACATTAATTTGTGTGCTACACCTTTGTAGGCTTATCTTCTCATCATCACACTTACTCTTGTGCTTAATGGAGGATAATCCATATCTGGTGGACATGTGCTTGGTTGTATGACTTATTATGTTACAAATTCTTATGCATTCTAGAAGCATTCCAGAGGCCTTTATATATAGGCACTCCTAGTGTACTTTCACATTTAATCGAATACATATCGATATTTTGATCATACTCTTTTTGGTCTATTGTTGTGCTTGTTCTTGAGTTCCTTAATCTTGGGTGAATTTTTCCCTAAGGAAAATCCTTACAATTTGTTTATCAATATATTGATATTTATTTAATTTATCAATACTACACTATTGTTAAATATATTGATATTTTTTTAATTTATTGTGGGCAGGGGCCCCAAGCCCCACCCCTATTGACATCTCAATGCTATCAGAGAAAAATTTACTATCGGGAATAGTGAAGGCTTCCATAGGTAGCTTTCACTATTGTAGCTAGCTTCAAGTTGTCCTTAGTAGTTAGGGCTATTGTGATAACCAAGAGGGTGTTCCCCTTTATTTTAAATTTTTTTTTTTTTTTTAAAATATCAGATACATATTAATAAATAAATTAGTAAATATTAAAGTTTATTATATAAAAGGAAATATGTGCTTATTAGATTTAATGTATATTGAACATGGTTTTATCAAAGATTAGTTTTGGGTAAAATAAATAATTCAATTTTAGTTCATGATTAGAAGATTAATAATATTTATTAATACATATTAAAAATTGACAAATAATTATTTATTATTAATATTTTTAAATTATTAATTAATAGTTTTAGATTAAGGTAAAAACAAGTTTTGAAAGAACCCGAAACCCTTAACAGAAAAACAAAAGATGTTCAAATGAGCACAACCAAGTTTTACAAGGACCTGAAACCACAAAAAGGGACCAAAAAATGAAACCAAGTTTTACAAGAACCTAGAACCTAAAGTTTAAACAAAAGGAAGTAAAACTAGCTGACAAACCCAAACCAGAGACTAGTTACCAGAACCACCACCAACAGTTATTGCAACTCCTTGATCATTTTCACCACCTCCTTGCCTTTCCTCCACAATGTTTTGGATAATGTTAGCAATAGAGAATCCAAATCTCCCAGTTGCCTCAGCCACCTTCCTCCTTGAACTAAGTCTTGTTCCTTTGCTTGGCCCACTAGGAGACATGATTTCTTCATTATTTTTCTTACCTAAGCTGGTAGTAGTTGCACAAATTCTTGAAGTGACCTATTCCATGTTGTTACCACTCTCTTTGATCAAAAGATGAAGATCATGTTCATGTTCCTTTAACTTCCCTAAGATATTACCAACTTGAACTTCTAGCTAGATGATCTTAGCCCAATTAGTTTCTTGGTCCTACTGCATCTTTCCCATTCGTTTTTTAGAGTCATTAACTCATTGTACATCTAGGAATCACCTTGGAGAGAGGAGTCTACCTTGAGCTTAGCAGTGTGAAGGAAAGAAAGAGTAACACCCTTACCAGTTGAGTCATCATTCTCCTTCCCCAAATCTTCCTCCAAATCTGTAGCATCCTTACCAGTTGGGTCATCCTTCTCCTTCCTAGTATTTTGCTCCAAATTTTCCTCCCTAGTTTTCTGGGGTTGCTCACTCTGGTTTTTATCCTCTGCTCCAATATTTTTTGACCCTATATTTTTTTCATAACTTTCCTTAGCCTCATCCTTTCTAGGCTCAACTTTGTTTCTAGGGTAACCCTCCAGGTTTGAAATAAAGTCCCCCATATCTATATTCTCCCCATTCTTCATATTCATTTCATCATTTTTGTTTGAATTTTTAGACTCAGTAATTTCTTCAGCATTTTTCTGAGGTGTCTCCTACTTCAAACTCTTCTTTTTCACACTTACCCCTTTGTCTCCCTTACTCCTCCTTGAGTGGGTTTCATTAACAAAACCTCTTTTTTTCTCAAAAGGTGGGGAAGATATAATGGCCTTACTCTTACAGTAATTTTCAATTAAAAGGATTATAACTTCATGTAAAACTAGATAGGATTCCTTTTTCCTATGGGCTTGAAGGCTTTTAAGCAAGGAGTACCTCAAATAAAATAGAAAAGAGATCCTATCCTTGTATCGAAATTTTTTTAGGAAAACAAAATGAAATTTATGAACTCTTTTTGCCCTACCATCTAGAATGAAGTACTCATGGAAGCAAGAGAGGATGTCTTGCCAAATAAATTTTATTTGATTTAGTTCATAAAAAGTCTCCATTTTTCTCCAAATTTTTCTCCTCCTCTTCTATCTTCAGAAATCTCTTGAATGCAGCATTAGAAATATTGGTTTCCTTGTTGAACTTTATGCCCTCCTTGGGAAGCTTCGTGACTTTGGTGATGAAATCTTCAGTCAAATGAACCATAACACCATGCATGGAAACCTTGTCTTAAAACTAATTTTTAAAGAAGGCTTCTATGATATGTGGTTTGTAGCCATGAAGGCACTCCAAGTAAGTAGTAACATTACCCTTCTCTAGAATCTACCAAATAGGGGCTTTGGCCTTCCATGCTTTACAATTCTTTGGTTCCTATTTTCTTGGTTCCCCGCCCATATCCAAAAATTGCATTTCTCTATGAAATGCCAAAGTAGAGCAGACTATGAGAAATAAAGATTTGAGAAAAACTGAGGTGCTCATAAAAACAACCAAGGAGCTCATTAAAATACATATGTGTCAAGCACATGTAATAATCACTTTTAGGTACTTCCTAGGGAATATAACACTATCCTACACAATCCCACCTCCACTTATCATTAAATTTCCAATCTTATAAAATCTTACCCTTTTTCATGTGAGTTTTGTCATAATTAATAAGTGCTTTCAAATCCACACTCCTTCTTAGGTCATCATTCCACCTCAACTTACTTTCTCGTCGGATAGCCTGGTTCACAATCTAGTCAACTACAATGTTTCCTTCATAGTAGGAGTGAGAGAAAATGACTTTATCAAATTTATCCATTAAGGTTTTAATTTTGATTACCCTAGCTTCAATAGACCATGTAATTGGGCTTTTACCATTAAGCATTTTATAATATTCAAGGAGTCTCCTTCCATCCAGAGGTACCAATAACCAATTTCCACTACCAGCCTCAACTTTATGACTAGTTGAGGTACCAATAGGGATGGCAATAACATCTATAATATTACAAGTATGATCCCTCAAAACCCATCAACAACCCACTTTGCCAGGATTTCCTTTAGTGACACCATCAAAATTCCCTTTGATCCATCCTATAGGAGGAGCCTTCCATTTAGTATTCAGTCTTTGATCTTCTTTCATCATTGTAGAACTTGTAGTATGCATTGGATTGTCAATTTGGAAATCTTCGTTGCACATTCTCTAGGAATTGAAGTTTTCCTTTATAGCTCTGACAATGTTTTGGCCAAGCACCCACTTAGGCATTTCTTTGTTTCTAAAGATTTTGTTATTTATTTCTTTTTAGATTTCCCACCAAAGATGGGGAAGAGTAATTTTCCAAAAGAAACCAACATCACTATCCTTAGACAGGTAAATCCAACTTTGAAAATAGTGTTCAATGTTGTTATGATGGACCCAAGATATATCCTAAAAGTTGAGGATAGTACTCAATACTTTTTTACTATAAGTACAATTTAAGAACAAGTGATCTCTATCTTCATAACCTTCTTTGCATAGGCTACACCAATTAACCACATTGATGCCTCTCTTTTCCAAATTGTCCTGAGTAAGAATTTTATACTAAAGCAATATCTAGTAAAAGATATTTATTTTTGGAGTAAGACCTTTTATCCAAGCTCTAGTACACAAAGGGCAAGCACCTTTCTCCTCAAATTTGAACATAGATGAAACTTTGAAATAGCCACTTGCATCAGCACTTTATATCATTTTATCTTCCTTATGGGGATAGAAATAAAATTCATTCAACATAATCTAAATATTATTAAAATCCTAGTTAATATCAACAAGGCCAACCCAACTATTGTTAAACCAATAATGTCCCAAAAGAGTGCCATATAATTGGTTACATTTATCAATCTGGGTCCCATCCTCAAAATCCTCAATAAGAGGATGGTCCAAGATCCAAGCATCTTCCCAGAATCTGAACTTCTGCCCATTTAAAACTTTGCAGGAGCATCCTTTACTTAAGATGTTCTTAGCTCCTTGTACAACCCCCCAGATGGCAGAAGGGGAGAGAACATTAGGATATGAAAGAAATTTAGATAAAGAGGGAGCATTAAAAAGGTATTTATGTTTCCATATAGTGCTCCACTCCTTATCATCATGATACACTCTCCATCCCTACTTAGAAAGAAGAGCTTTGTTCATACTTTGCACTGACCTAATTCCCATACCACCATCCCTAATAGGCTTACAAATTTGATTGCAAGCTATTAGAGCCATTCTCTTCCTTTCCTCAATGCTAGAACAGAGAAAATTCCTTTGGATTTTGTCAATAGTATCTATAAATTTTCTAAAATTCTGAAGAGACTCAAAGCATAAGTAGGAATACTTTGGAGGTAAGCTTTAAGGAGAGTGATTTTGCCAGCTTGGCTCAAAAGGTTGCCCTTCCAGCAAGCAATTTTCATATTAAGCTTCTTAATGAGATCATCCCAAAAGGAATCTAGAGCTTTAGGCCCCAAAGGTAGACCTAGATATATACAAGGAAAAGAACCTATTGAGCACCCAAGAATTTTAGCAATTTTGTTCTATCTTAAAACTAGGGTGTTAACAAAAATCAAAGAGCTCTTATTCTAGTTAATCAATTGACTTGAAGCAGAAGAGTAGAGGCCAAGGGCTTTTAAAATATTTTTGGCTTCCTTGACTTTAGCTTTCCCCATGAAAGTAGTGTCATCAAAAAATTGTCCTTGGGAGTAGGTAAGAGGCTAAACAAAAGGCTATAGACATTTAATTTCCCCTTGAAAAACCAATTTCCCAATATACCTCCTCAAACAATCGGCCCTAATAGTGAAGATAATAAAGGATAAAGGTCTCCTTGTCTCAATCCCCTAGAAGGGCTAAAGAATTCAGAGGCAAATCCATTCACTATAACAATAATCAAGGTTGTAGAAATCAATTGAAGAATTACCCTCACTATACTATTACTAAAGCCAAAGGCCAATAAAATCTTTTCAAGAAAAGTCCATTCCACTCTTTCATAAGCTTTCACAATATCAATTTTCATAATAAAACCCTGATTTTTGAAATAAGATAAAGAGTGAATATTTTCATGCACAACAATAATAGAGCTAAGAATTTATCTACCTAGGACAAAACCATTTTGTTGTTCAGCAATAAGAGATGGTAGCACTAGAAGTAGCCCAGAAGTGAGAACTTTAGAGATAATCTTTAGAAGGAGTTACACAAACTTATAGGCCTGAATTGGTCTAGAGAATCAACCCCAACCTTTTTAGGAATAAGGCAGAGGAAGATGGAATTGATTTCCTTTAGCATACATTTTGCCCCAAAAAATTCTTTAATAGCATCACACACATCTTTGCCAACTAGTTTCCATTCTTTTTGAAAAAAGAACATAGGAAAACCATCTGGTCTTGGAGATATATCCCCTCCTAAGGAGCATACTACCTTAAAAAGTTTCTCTTCGTTAGGAATAGTACTCAACATTTTTTTTTCTTCAGTAATCAGAGATAGAATTACCTTTAAAAGTTCTACTTGGTGAGTAGGATCAATATTAGAGTTAGATGTCATCAGAGTGGAAAAAAGGAGATCATCTCTTTCGAGATTTCCTTTTGCTCTGTAATCTTTATGTTACCTTTCTTAAGATTTGAGATATGAGTTTTAGCTCTATGCTTCAAAGTAGAAAGGTGGAAAAACTTAGTATTTTTATCTCCTTCATTCAGCCAGACTAATAGGATAAACTTTAAAAAGCTGCCTCCAAAAAAAGATATAAAAGATTTGTGAATCTTTCATTATTTTGAAAAAACACAATTATTTCTATTGGCAAATCTCTCAATCTTTTATTCTAAATATGATTAATGTTGGCAATTATTTTTGAATCATTATTTTTTTTGTATAAAATATTAATGAATCTCAATAATAATAGGAAGTTCATTAATCACCATGGAATATTACAAATCAAAATTGTTCTTTTTAACTCGTGGAATATTATGACGATCATTACATATACTTTAAATCAATAGTGAAAACTAAATATTGGTGATATATCCCTAAAGTAACTAATAATTATGATAATTATTGGTTAGTTAAATATAATTTCTCCAATAATATATTATATTTAGGTGACTCAAATCTAATCATGTAATGAATATTGTGGCAAATATTTGAGTTTAAGTTTTTCAATAAAATAAAATATTGAGCAGTTTTAAATATTCTAGAGCTAAATTTTATAAAACTATGGCAATTTAGGTTGTACCAAATCTTAAATTATTAGCCAAATTACTAGCCAAAAAATCCTAAAATTAGCCAATTTTTGAATATTAGCCACTAAAATATACCATGCAGACCAATCTAGATCTTTGCCTCCAACAAATTTCCTCTTTAGTAACAATGTCATGATACTCCACCAATTTTTCATTTTCTTCTCTAACAAGATCAAGAGTGTATCCTTCCTTATGTATCCTATCTTGGATATTTTGCAGTTCTTCCATGATATTTGATTTACTCTCAAAAATATTACCAAAATGTCTTTTATTCTAGATTTTAACCTCCTTTTTGACATTTCTTAGTTTAGAAGCCACCCTAAAAAGAGTAGTTCCATCAATATCTATATTCCACCATTTAGCCAATTTACTCTCAAACTGTAGATGTTGCATCGACATTTTTTCAAACCTAAAAGGAATGTTTTTTTTTTAATATTAACCTTATCAGCAGTAAAGATTAGAGAAAAATGGTCCAACCCAATTTTCTGTAACACCTCTAACTTGCATAGAAAATCTTTAGTCCAGTTAGGAGAAATAAGAGCTCTATCCAATCGAGCTTGAATGCAATCATCACCTGTCCTCTTATTACTCTAGGTAAACTCTATACCATGAAGATCCATATCCATTAAACCCTCTTTGTTAATGAAATTCATAAAATCTAGTCTCCCATCCAGCTGACTCACATTTCCCCCCTTTTTTTCATAGTCATAAAGAGTAACATTAAAATACCCCATGAAGATCCATCTACCATAGTAGTCTTTACTCTTTATATTAGACAATGTTTCCCATACCTTTTTCTAGAATTCTTAATATTAGGTGCATACATATTGACAATATACCATTCATTATTTTGGTCAATGCTTGTAATTTTGACCACCATGAAATGTTTTCTAGCATTCAAAATAGTTCCTGAGAAACATGATCTTTTCCATAACATCATAGTACCTCCTGAAGCTCCTTCTAAACTACTTGCCTTTATAAAGTAATCATTAAAAGACTTAATCTTTTCAGCTCTCTCCTTCTCAATTTTCATTTCTTGAAGCAATAAAATATTTGGCTTATGCTCCCTAATAAAATTTTGAACAACCTCTAATTTATGGTTGGTATTCAATCCCCTAATATTCCAAGTGATAATTTTCATGTTTATTTTTTAGGGGTATAATCTAGAATAGTTGTGTATCTTCCATTAGCAATATTCTATAAACTTTCAATCTCTTTGGTTTTCCTAGAAGATTTCCTTCCTGGTTTCTCTAGAGTTCCAACATTTGATTTCACCTTGGATTGTTGCTCCAATTTACTACTTCAAGTCTCTAATCCTTTAGGAGTTATATTACTTTTCTTTTCAAGATTTTTCCTTTGACTCTATTTTTGTTTCAGATCCTTCCCTTCTGAGCTCCTCCCCTCAACTTTAGATCCATTCCCAAAGGGAACTATTTCTTTGCACAAAGGTATCTCAAGAGGTTGAGTATCAACATTTTGGATTTCAACAAACTCGAAATCAACATTCTGGGTTTCCTCTAAAACCAGAGATCTACTCCTATCCTCTAGAATTTCTCCCTCCTTTATTTCCTCCATTTCTACTAGATCTTCCCATTTTATATCATTCTTATGGTAGCTGATTAATTGTTTCATCAAGTCAACCATATTCTCTTTATTTTTCTTAGGTAAGGCAAGATCTAACAACAATCCAGTCCCCTAATTTTCAAAGCTCAGATTATCCTTCAAGGTAGGATTTGACATCATGGTAGTTTCCTAATTTTCAAGGTTTAGTTTATCCTTCAAACCCTTTTCAAGAGTAGCTTTAGGTTTCCAAACATTATTCTAAGCCTTTTCTTCTTTCTTTTTATCCCCCTTATCAGTCTTGCGTTGGTTCTTGCTTTTGTTAGGGAAATTTTTCACCTAATGGCCCTATTTTTTATAGGTAAAACAAGTATTTGGAAAAGCTTTGTATATAATTTCTTGTGTCCTTTTTCCAAGTTTTGAAATTAGTTCCACCTTTTTAGGAAGGTTACTCAAGTTTGCCACTTTCACATATAATCTTGCACTTTGAAGTTTAGACTTCAAAGCTGTAGCATTATCCACTGCAATTAATTCCCTAAAGGAACTAACTATTCCCTTAAAAATATCCTCATGCCAAAATTCCAAAGGAAGGCCAGGAAGTCTAACCCAAATCGAGGTACTTAAGAAGAAGGCATCAAATAAGTCCATGTTTGGTTCCCATTTTTTTTATAGTGAGAGTGCTTTTGCCAAATGACCATGGCCCTCCACAAAGGACCATATTCATATCTTCCTTGCAGTTAAAAATGAATGAAAGGAAATTATTCATCATAGGAGCTATATCAACTTGACCACAAATAACCCATTTCCATTTTATCATATTTTCCAAAGTATCTATATCTGGTCTAGCCCCCATAAATTTTCCAACTAGAGTAAAATCCATAGATGAGATAGAGAAATCAACAATCGAGTCTAAAATAGAGATTTGAAACTCACCTTTCTCCTAGCAAGATTTCAATGTGGCTGGAGGGAAAGATGATTTTCCTCTTACCAAATAGAGAAGACCATGCCCTTTGATCTCCTAACCCTTTTGGCAAGTTCTCTACTTTCCTATCTTTGGTCTCCTCAACATTCTCTAGAGGAATCTTTTCTTGCTCAAGTTCCTATGTAGGCACGTGATTTGTAGGTAAAGGATCCAAAGGGATTTTCCCAACCCCACATCTTATGGAACTAGAACTTGTAAAAAATTTGTGCAACATTGTAGACTTTTCCAAATTTTTATCTCCTATCCCACTATGATCAGTACCTCCCACAAGATTTCCCCCTTCCAATTTCTGCCTAATAGAGTGTCAGCCAATCCAAAAACACTTAGATCTATCCTTTATCTGGTGACTAATGTTACTCTGCTATTATTAATTAATAGTTATCGCCTATAGACTTGGAATATTTGTAAAGGATGTTATTTCCAATTACAAAACATAAACATTACTGGTTTATTTAAACACATTTTTATGGCCAACCCAACTCTTAGAAAATAATTAAGTTATACCTTTTGGCTGAAAGAAACAATGTTATTTTTTAAATAATTGAATTATTTGATGATGATTATTTTTGTGATTAGTTATCAAAGGGTATTTAGATGGCCAAATAGGATTGTGTACCAGAGGTGGGAATTTGGTTATTGTTCCATGTTATTTTTGTCATGGCACATTATGTGTGTTGCTTATTGTGATCCCTAACCTTTTTATGTGAAGCTTGTGACTTATGAATATTTGATGATTCTTTAGAATGACTTTGTCTAAGAACTTCTGGTGTTTCTAGTTACCTTTTATGGGACTAAATGTAACTATTATGAATTTATGATATGCTTTTGATTGATGAGACTAGGGTTGGTTATCGATGTGTATGAGGGGAAAGTGGCCTGCAATGGGGGTCGAAGCCCTAACATGGTTGCTAGGGTCTAACTCATTGTAAGTTGTTTCCTAAGAAATAACATAAATATTAAATGGAGATAAAAATGAATTAAAATGATAAAAATGTTTCTCACCCATGCCTCATGCACTAGTACAAGCTATGATGTGAGTAAGAGAAGATGCTTGACTATGACCTTGCATAGTTAGTTTCGTTATCTATATGAAAGGATTACTGATACCAAATAGATTCACTAGGAGGCCAAGGTCTAGAGAAACTTCTAGGGTAACCTTAGAGTTATCTCATGTGATGAAACTTTCCCATATACATATTAGGTCTCCTACATATTGTTGGTTTCCTCTATAATTAGACGTCTTACCTTGTCCTACATGTAGTACCTATGTGATAGAGATCTATCAAGATTCTTTTACCTAGATCCTTTTTTTGATTTTTTGATTTTTATCCAAGTGGGATTTGACATTATCTCCTTATCATGGTGGAAGTGTATCATTTAGGTTCCACAAGCTCAGGTGGTAGTGATTCTTTTTCCATTGAGATCTTGACAGATGTGTATTAATGTTCGATATGCTTTTTTTTTAGTTGTATCTGTTACAAATTTTAGCATCATGTTAAAATTGGCATACCTATAAAAGATTTATAGCTATAGAAAATTGGTATTGTTCACAAATTTTAAGGTCTCATGTTTTGTGTTTGAATTATACAAGCGCAAAGGTGACTGAACCACAAAATGCAAAGAGAAAGAGTTGATAAATCATACACCAAATCTAGATCTTTATATTTATATTCAAATATATTACAAAATTATATGCAAATATGATATTTTTCATTCTATTTACAAATGGAAAAATACATATTACAATATTTCTATACAGACTAATGAATGAGCTATACAATGCAAATAAATACATAGTGGTGAAGAAATCAAGAAAAAAGGGGAGGGTCATGATTTGTCATTGGCTTAGCATGATGATAACTAAAAGTTGCATTCCTAGCTAGCTAGTTGTTGAAGTGCTCCCCAATCTATAAAATATTGAGAGGGTGTTAGTCTAAAAAGACTAAGCAATGACAATTCTCAGTCATATCATCATCTTTTGACTACTACATCAATGAACATTCAATCACATTATATTGAAAGAAGGTAGGATTGAAATGGGTAGGGTCCACTTGTAGGAAAGTGAGATTAGGGAGGCTCAAGAAGGTACTATTTGAAGCTTAAATAGAAGTGGTAAGAAGAGTTGACATATAAGTAAGAACACTTGAAATAGAAATGGAAATTGGAAGAGAAGTTTCAACACTATTAGAAGGAATAGTATATCCTATCCCTTGAGTACTATCTATTAAAGCTTTAACATTGGAATCAACAAGATGAGAAATGGTACGCAAAAGAGAAATGTCATGTTCATCATTTTGAATAAGTTTCCTCACAAATTCTATAATAGATATGACATCAAGATTGTAGTTCTCTTGAACTAACCAATTTTCTATTTTCTCCAATTCATTGGTAAGCTTTTGGACTTGAGTAGGAAGATGTAAGGTATCATCATTTTCATTGGATTAATTAGAGAAATTATGCTCCATGCTAATATTAGGATCATGAGCAAGCATGGTGGTCTCATCAAGATTCCTGGAAAATGAGAATTCGGGATCAAAGGAACCCATGAGCCTATAAATTCTTCTAATTGGATTTCTATAAGTGAGACTCAATGTGATAAATCCAATACATAAAGAGGAAAACTAACAATTCAAAAGTAAAGATAAAGGATCACAATGCATACAAAGTAAATCTAGAAATGAAAGCAAGATGCATACAAACTAAGCTCTAGTTGTTAAATGCAAAAAATGAAATATATTTATTTGTGCAACTTCTCTCTTTTTAACTAAAAGCTAATAGATCTAACCACTAAATGAGGTATTTTTGTTGTTATATTTTTTCTTTATATATATGGCTAGATTTTAGAGTAATAACATATTTTCTTATTAATAAAATCATATTGATTTAATTATTAAATCACTTATTATCTCTAGTTTACTTAAGCTAAACTTTATGCATATAATAACTAATTCTTTTATTAATTATTGTCATGCAACCTAATTTAGATTCATGATAGGGTTTTGATATCCTTTTATAAGGATTGATTTCTTTTTGTAATTCATCCATTCACTTTTGATTAATAGCAATTTATAGTTTTTCTCATCAAGAATGTCTCATCTATGGATCTAGGAATTCTTGCATCCATATCTTTTGCTTCTCTCTTTATGTGACAGGTGTTTGCATTTAGATGATTCTCAGGAACTATGCGGTTGAACTTTCATCAACTTCAACATGGTAACAAAGCTCCGGATATTCATGCCCATGCTCTATTTATGAGAGGTTTGGCTTGGCTTTTAGATCAGTATTTTTTCTTTCAAAGGGTTTAATTTCTCATAGGCTTTTTGTATTAGATTTTGGGAGGGGGGCATCACTAAGTTTTAGTGTACTTTGAGAAAAAATGGATCACTCTGATGAGCTTGTAGTGCCCAAAAGCCCTTATTTTCATATAAGGTACATCCAATTTAGACATAGTTGGAATCTGAGGCAAAAAAAATTTCCTCCCAAATTGAGCATGTTTCCTGAGGTAGCAATCTATATATATTGGCACAAAAATTGAGTTCTCTTGCACATAAATTGATGGTTTTTGCATTGAAATTGAGATTTTTGGCACATAAATCAAGACAATTTGTGCATGTTGGCACAAAAATTGATACATATTAGCATGAAAATCAATGTGCTTCACCTCCTTGCCCTTCCAGCTATAATTTGACCTAGTTGTGGTTTTCTTTCTATAACTTGCTCATCCACACTCTGTTTTTTGCAAATGAGATATCACTGGAAAGTTGATTTTGAGCTAGATGAATTGTTGTAGGTTTTAATAGTAATTTTATCTAAAATGTTACTATTTTTATGTCAACATGAGGGGTTGTATTTTATACTCAGGGAGACATATCTTGAGCATATTATCTTCAACTTGGGAATTCTTTATATCATTGAAAAGGTCTTTATGTACTCTTTCTATTGATGCTAATTATTTTTCAAGGGTTTTCTCTAGGCACATTTAATTTAGTCTTTTGTATTCTAGTAGATATCTTGGTTTTTTAAGGTATGGAGATTTATTTTGTTGCTTCAGATGATTCTTCATGAGTTGCACTATCTCTTGTATTAGCCTTAGGTCTCTTTTGATCTTTGTTGACATCCTTTTGTAGTTTTTTTGCAAACACACTGAGATGAAGTGTCACTCTGTTGCATTTCAGAATCTTGCACATCTTTGTGTTCTGTTGTACTCGCACTACATCATAAAGTGTCTTGTTTCATGTTGTCCATATTCATCATCTTCCTTTGTCAAGTGAGTGTTCCTTCCTTGACATTAGCCTCATGATGTCTTGATGACACATGAAGTGTCACTCTATTGCATTTCATGATCTTGCACATCGTTGTGTTTTGTTGTACTCAAACTATATCATAAAGTGTCTTGTTTCATGTTGGCCATATTCATCATCTTCCTTTGTCAAGTGAGTTTTCCTTCCTTGACATTAGCCTCATGATTTATCAATGACACATGCCATTATAGGTATTTTTACTTCTTTTTCTCTCTTGATGTTCTTGGTTCTTCTTTCTACTAGAGATATTGATCTTATTTTTAGTATTCATGTCTTACCTCTTAGCATTATAGGGGGGTTATGTTGGTTCTATTTTTCTCTTGATTCAATGGAGTGAAGTATGTATTTAGTATTTGATCTTATGTACTAAGTGATTGCAGAGGTTGGATAACTATGCATTTTGGTGAGATGGATTATTTACCATATATACACTCTTTCATTCTTGTTTTTGGACGCCATGAAGATACCCTCCATCTTTGATTGATCATCTCTTCAAACTTAGTCTTCTCTACGTAGTCATTTTCTATAAAGTGAAGGCTCTTCAGATCAATAGTTTGGCAATATTTGTAGCTTCATGCTTCAATAGTGTTCTTCATGATCACCTTTTGTTCCTATCTTCTAGGGCATTCCCTAGTTTGGAGGCTTATTTAGTCCTTCACTAGTTCTTTCAATAGTTTTTCCATCTTTTTTTGTAGGGTTTTCCCCATGTGGTTTTCTCTATTTCTCCTCTTTTTAGATTTTTTGTTGTGCTTGGGTACCTCATCAGGCTTTGATATTAGGACCCAAATCTACTTTTAGTATTAGTTTCTAGGTTTTTAGCTACTCCCTAAGTTTATCTCTAGGGATTTGTTAGAGTAATAATTTTTTTCTTATTTTTTTAAATCATATTGATTTAATTATTAAGTCACTTATTATCTCTAGTTTTCTTAAGCTAAACTTTGGGCATATAATAATTAATTATTTTATTAATTATTATCATGCAACCTAGGTTAGATTCATGTTAGAGTTTTGATCTCCTTTCAAAAGGATTTCTTTCTCTTTATAATTCATTCATTCACTTTTGATTAATAGTAATTTATGTCTTTGCTCATCAAGAATGTCTCATCTGTGGATCTAAGAATTCTAGCCTCCATAACTTTTTCTTCTCTTTTTATGTGATAGGTGTTTGCATGCAAGTGATTCTTGAGAGTTGCAGGGTTGATCTTCCATCAAATTCAACACTATCAAATTAGCACACAATGATGTAAATAGAATGCAAAAGAAAAGTAACTAGATGCATATAGTGAAACTAAGTAGATCTAGCTAAGGAAGGAAATCTAACACCAATATCTAAATGGAGGGTAAGATATCAAGTTCACCAAAATGTAACATAAAACTTATGGTTTGCAAGATGTAGATTAAGATCAATTGCCTCTTAATCTTCAGATGTCACATTAGGGAAAGTGAAAGAAAGACCCTTAAGCATAACCCTTAAAAGGGGCTCAACAAAACCCTAGGAAGATGCAAGGGATGCCAATGTTAAATCTAAAACCCTTCTCAAAATATATACACAAAGGACTACTTTCTATTGGATATTATTTCCATTAATTGTAATGGTCTTGATTGGTTTGACTAATTGACTATGAACTACAAGTAAATTAGCTGATTGAGATGCAAATGATGAAAGAGTATGTATGATAACTAACTACATGAAAAGATCAAATTTGAAACATAAAGATGGATGCTGTGAAATGAAAAATTGAAGCATATGACTCAACTTTGGAAGCTAATGAGGGGAATCAACTCAAATTTGAAAAACAATTGTTAGAATCACAAAGTGTTTGGGATCTGAGACCATCAAATTGATATCTACAAATTCTAAGAATATATAGGTCTTTGTACATGACTTGGAAGTCAAGGACAACATGGGTCAAGAATGAGATCATCCTTGACCTATTTTATATGAAACTTAGAAATATGGAGCTTGGACTACAACCTAAAACCATGGTTTTGAGATTTGAATTTTGTTACTCTAAAAAATTGTAAACTTGAACCTACAAATAAGGAAAAGGAATTTTTTTTTTTTTTTTTTTTGGGGTGGGGGGGGTGGGGCAGGAGAGGTGGGGGATTAAAACTTAAAATGATAAAGCATATGAAATAAAGACAAATATAAATATTCACCTTGCTTTTCAAATCTCCATGGATGGATTTGTATTCTCTATCCACAAAGATGTATCAATACTTGTATGGCAATGATGATGTAAGATGTCTCCACAAATGTAAATACAAAATCGTAGATCCATTGATATAGATATGTGCTTGATGTTAGAAATAGAGGTTTGGTTAGCACTTGGATGTACTCCTTATGTGTTTTATTGATGACATATTTTTCCATTGAGGATAGCATATGTTTATGTGATCAAGATAGACAAAGATATTGCAGACTATAGGGTGATTATTAGCACAATAAAGTCAGAATATAATAGGTTAAGCTATGCGAGCTAAAATTTGTATAGAGGGATGAGTATGGGTAGCATATCTATGTTCGTTGGATCTTATGTTGAGTTCTGGATGAGTTACAATATGTTTGGTGAAGACTAGTAGTAGACCAGTGTACAAGAAATAAAGTCAGAAATAATTAGTAGCATATTTGTTGTATCTCATGGGAATGGTGGAATTAATGAAAATGAGCTTGGTTCATGGTAGAAGACATGTTCATACAAGTATTTTTGTGATAGAAAGGCTTAGAGATTATTCTAAAAAGGTAACTATTGTGTAACATGCAATATTTGTCCCAGCAACTAACAATATTGAGGAAGAGTTTATTTTATCATTATAGAATGTAATATTTCTATTGTAATGTGTGGGAACTATAATGTGATATTTTTAATGATGCTTATGAAGGTGTGTATACCTTAGCATGGACCTATGTAATTAATTGTACATGGGAGAAGGTTTAATAGGTTGACTTAATTAATTATGTGTGAGGGTATAAAGAAAATA
This sequence comes from Cupressus sempervirens, assembly GCA_028749045.1. Classification (NCBI taxonomy): domain Eukaryota; kingdom Viridiplantae; phylum Streptophyta; class Pinopsida; order Cupressales; family Cupressaceae; genus Cupressus; species Cupressus sempervirens. The sequence continues at coordinate 458,401,425 of CM053787.1, forward strand.
TTTTTTTCTTGGCTAGGAATCATCATATAAACAATGTTTATGGTCAGATAATGCAAGCTTCAATGTTAGATGATCAGAAAAGAGAAGAGATTGAGTTGGTTAATTGTGGTGAGCTTCAAAGGATTTGTTTTGGGAAGTAAGTTTCAGATCAATGTGTTCATTGATTTGGATATGTTATCCTAAAGATTATTTTGTATAGTTGTTGAAGCATTTAGAAAGTGGGTCTATTAGTTTCTTTATCATCCTATAACAAGGTTAGAACCTTCTTAAAAGGGTCCAAGGTCTTCTAACAAGGATTTATGCTCTAACAAGGATTGTTGTACTAAATGAACTGTAATTGGCTCCTAATAGGGTCACATCATTTCACAAGGAACTTGTATATTAGTACACTATCTTTTAGGTGTCATCCCCACTAAGATTTTCTCTTTGATCAAGCATTCCCCTGGTCAACAAATCATTCTACTATGGTGCATGATTTTCTCTCATTATATATCATTATCTCAATTGTTGGATTTGAGATTTATAATTTGGGCTTAAGTTTAATTTTTCACAATTGATTAAGCCCCCTCCCCCCTACCTCACCCCTCTTCTTAGTACTTGAAGGATTGAACTCTTGAAAACTCCTTGAAAGCTTGCTTGAATTGATAATTCCTTGATGAATCTTTCTCTCAAATGCATATGGAAGGGTCCTAAATAATAGCTTACATAAATCATGGATTGATTCCATCTAGAATGGATGCTAATAGATAGAAAAATGAAGAGAGAAGGCCTTCTTTTATAGAAATTTTAAAACAAAAACTAAGAAGGGTCGACTCAACAAACTAGGAAACAAATGAAACCCTCAAAATGGGCTTGGGGTCTAGGGAAAAATGTCTCAGGTAAGGGATGACATCTTCCCATACTAGGGGATTAGGGAATGAAGTTTTCCCTTACCCTAAGGATTATGGACCTTGGGATGCGCACTAGGATCTCAAGGATGGAAAAAGAACAAATGAAAACTTGAGGATAAGGAGCAATCCAAGCATAAGTGCATTCATGCACCTAGGAGATAGCAAAAGGGAGGACTAGAAGGTATTTACAAAGTAAATGGTTCAATTTAAAGACAATACATATACATAACATGTATCGAAATATTTGAAATGGTATATTGCCACCTCACATTATTCTTCATATGATTCACCATATTGAGTAGGATATGGAGTTTGACAAATAACATGTCAAATATAATGTGGAATTAATGTTATAAATTTTTAGAATAATTGTTGAACAATTACAAGCCTACACAAGTACTATCAAGTGTGCACTTCAAAATTATGTGTGGTAGTAAAATGCCATCATATAATTATTCTCCACTAATGAAATATGTATGATTCCCTTCCTTCTCTTCATGGAACTTTGATACTATTTAGCTTAGGATTATCTTCAAAGTGAAGTAGACAATAAACTTTTGAGAATTCATAAATTAAAATAATACATATGTATTTATAAGAAATATATAATTTTTAATTATATATATAGAGATTGAAATTTTAGAAAGTTAACTATAATGATAAATTGTGTATACTATTATCAATCTATTTGACTTTATCTCAAGAGAAATTTAATTATATAAAAATAATGTAGTGGTTTTATATTGACTTTCATCACATTTCTAATATCTATCTATCACTATTTAGTGCCCAATTTCATGAAATTTCATATATAATTTTTTTATATTCATACTATATGCACTTATTGGAGTTCATTTCAATTTACTTAATCTCTACCTCAAATTGTATGTATTTTATGTTTAAGTCCTTTATACACGAATAAGGTAGATTGTCTTCTTTAGATACCAAGCTTATTGTTGTCTAGCTATATGTCATTTAATATAAAATAGGAAATACATCTATATTAACGTCATCAAATTGTTGGCTACAATTAATTAATTCTGTGTTGTCTTTGATGTTACACAAATGTCATATCCATTAATAGAGAATGCTTACCAAGCTCAAGCGGTTAGTGAAGATAGTTTTCATTGTCTACTGAGCGTTCACTGGTTTACTCTGAACAGGTAATAGTATCTATCGAACTCACTCGGGCATTGAAGGAATTGAGGCAGAAAAGAGTGTTAACCAAGCTCACTCAATTAATGAAGGGAAAGTTGGATAGAATTAGTATTCACTGAGTTCACTCGGTTGCCAAAGGATTTCTGCAAGTTCGTAGCACTAACTGAGCCTCTATTGGTTAACATAGGAAATCATTCCAAAGTTTTTACCAAAAAAGGTTGGCAGATGAAGGATTTCTCTTGTTTTGGTATATGAAGCTTAATTACTTTATGTATTGACTCTAGCCAACTATGATGATAAATATTAGTTACTGTAATTTGAATTTCGGCCAACTTGACAAATTGGAAGGTATAAATAAAAGGTCAAGTTGAGATTTTCAGTGTGTGTGCAAGTGTGTTGATTGAATTGAAAAGAAAAGAGAAAGAGTGAACTTGAAGGATAAGCAAGTATCCTTGTGGAGTAGAAAAGTAATATTTGATTAGGAAGGATCAAGTTTAAGTAGAAAAGAGATCTAGATTCAGTAATTTAGTTGCATCACAGTCAGGTCATTTCATTGTTACTCTCTAATCATTATAGCAGTGATCTAAAATCTCTTAACAGAGTTGGTTTAACAACTAGTTGTAAATCCTCTAACAAGGTGGCATTTCCGTTGAATTTTTTTAAGACCTCTTGTAGTGCCTCTCCCATTCGACTTCTGTAAGTCATCCTGATGGATGCAACCTTGTTGATCTTTTATTGTGATGGGATCATTTTTGTGATCCTGAGTGGTCTACACCATCGAGGTGTTTGGATTTATGTTTTTGTATCAGTTTCTTTGTTTATGCTTTTGACTGATCTATGAGATTATGATGTGATTTTTGGTTCACTGAGGTTTGTGTCAGTGGTTACCAAGATCAATGTGGTATCATGAGGTTGTTTCATGATTACCTTGAGATGTGTGCAGAGATTGCACTATGTACTATTACCATGCTACATTGGACTAGGTTCCTGTAGCAGTGGTTAGTCATGTTTATGACTATGGTTGTTTATGTGTTTTAAATGCCTTTTTAATGCAGAGTAATCAATCATTATTAAATGCTTAAGTAATTAGAATGGATTGTTCATGTGGGATTATTTGGTTATATGTTGTGGACATTTACCTTGTTATATTTTGATCTGAGAGATATATGTTCTTATGTGATGCTTTATATTTGAGAGGGCCTGAGGGTCAGATGTTACACCTTGATTCCAGTATCATAGATTTTAGACTACTATGCTGTTCAGTTAATCATATTGCATGATGATGCCATTTTGAGATGACAGTGTGTTTTATGATGATATCTAGTTATCTGGTTTTTGGACATACCTCTGATTATGTTATGTGATGGATTTAATGCTATGGTTATTTACTTCATTCCTGCGTTATTATGCTTTATGCAAACATGAGTGATGTAAATAGATTATTTTAATATAATTAAATAAATGGTTAAATTAGGTGATTTAATGCATTTATTGCTTCGACTATGTTATTATATGCAATTGCACTTGATCGTGTTGTTTAGTGTGCAGGATTTATATCCCTGGTAGTGGCACATGGAGTTAGTGATTTAGCCTTTCATATTTTACCAATGTCATCCTTGTATGGTCAACATATCCTTAATTAAATGGTTAATTTAAACCTTTCGGTGATTATTAAATCCAAACTCATTTGCATTATGTGATTTAGACCAGTGAGCGTGTCTATGCATTTAGAGTTTCCAATTGTCATGAAAGTTGTTAAGGAATTTTTGTGTTTTTGGGTTTCGGGCTTTTTAATTGATTTATTTTAATTTTTGGCAGCTTTGCCATAGATAAATTCCTATTTATAGGAATAGCCTATTTTTGTTTGGGTTGATTCGAGGTTTAACTAGGTTGGCTGGTTATTTGCCCTAATCGATTATTCACTCAAAAAGTGAATAAGTATCCAAAAAGGAATTTAATTCCTCACTTCTCACTTTTAAATTAGAAAGTTGGAGAGTAAAACCCAAAATCCTCTTCATGAGGATTTATTGTTTTGTTCATTGTGGGAGCCATGGGCATGGGATCATCGCAAGGTTGGGCTCGTTGGATCCAGCTCGAGGAAACCTTGGATTGCCACGATTTTTAGCCACTTCTACGAGCATTTTATTTTTTGGTTCAATTTTCTGTTTTGCCCTTTTGGCTGTGAGGTAGGGCTTTCTCATTTTATTGTTTCGGCTCTGTCTTTGCTTCTATTTTTGGTAGCCATTTGTTTGGAGGCTGAGAACTAGTGTTCCCCTCTATTTTTGTATGTTAGTTCTACTCGATTGGGTGGGTATGAACATCTCCCTATTTTTTGGGATGAGGGTTTGGATTTTTGGGCCATTATGCTGGCCGTTTTTGCATACAGTGTCTGATTCTTTTTATTTTTGGATTTTTGGGGTTTTTGAACCCAAAAGCCAAATGGGTTTTAATTTTAGAATTTTTCTAAAATTTGGAGTTTTTACCTCATTTTGCGTGTCTCCCTATTTTCTCAGGTTTTCTCGACACAATGTAGGTCATGGACTTGTATGATCACTTTGGATATCAGTCAAACCACTTCTACACTTTTATGTTGCATTGGTATGCGTGTTACATCCGTACTCCCGACATTGTGTTCAGTTGAATGATTTTATACCTGTTATGGTTTCTTTTGGACCTTTGCTTTGTTTCATGGACACTAGGATTCATGTAGAATCCATACTCTCATATTGAGGCTGGTTGAGTAAGTTCATGACTTTTGGTCTTGTTACATCATTGGAATTTGTATAGAATCCATACTCTCAGATTGAGGTTGGTTGAGTGATTTTATGATGTATAGTTCTATTGGCTTTGGGATTCATGTAGAATTCATCCTCTTGAGTTTCTTTCGATTGGGTTTTTTGTTTTGCATTACATTCTCATCCTGTCCTTGTGTTTTGATCTTCATGATGGTGGTGCGCCACACACGAGTACGTGCAAGCTACATTTGTCGGAGGACTTGCGGGTCTCAACCTTCCATGTCTTTTTTGGAAGTTTTGATAATTGGGGTTGGGATGGGAGTATGCATGCCCACGCGCACTTGTTGTAGGATAAGCATGGGTAGGGTAGGGTAGCATATGGAGGGGGCTTCTATCTCGCAGCTCAATGTTTATGGCACTGGAGGTTGATGGAGGATAGGAAGTTTTAAGTAATTGATAACTAAATTTAAATGTGTGAGTGTTAATAAAATTTAAGATAATGCAAAGATCCTCATTCATGTGATGGTTCCAAGGGATTCCCTTGAGAGTGTTGCCACACGTGATCCGAGCTTGGGATTTTAGATGCCAAGTGACTCTCCATGATGTCAGACCCTACTTAGTAGCCTATTGAGTGTCTGACCAAGACCTATACTCCTTGCATTGTCTTAGGTTCTTGGTTACAGCCATCATATTGTCTGTCGTGAGTGTTAGCCTTGGATGTTCTTTTGTGTGTTTGTGGTTGGATCATTATCTCCATCAGTATGGTGGGTGTGGACCTACGGGTTCCACATGGTTGGGAGACATAGCTACCTTCACCACTGCTAGGGACCAGTGTACAGAGATGGTCTTTTGCCCTAGTGTGACTGTTGCTAGATTTTTTCACTTGGTACTTTGGGTTTTGAAGTATGCTTTCTTGTGACTGATGCTTTCATTGGAATGCCTGGATGTCATGTTTAGATTATGTTAGTTTACTTGATGCATTCCCATATTATGATGTTTAGCATATGATTAGATGTTGTGAATTGTTGTATTAGCATATCTGTTGCTTATTTTTGTTTAGCATGTGATAGGTGATGTTATCTACTATGGGATTATCTTATGCTTTACTACTAGCATGTTAGATTTCCTTATGCTTATACTGTTGCATGTTGTAGTAGTGACGTCCCTATTACGACAGTACCGATGATCTGGTTGGTGGCTTGGGATGTTACGTGCAGGGGATGGCTAGGACCCACGATGGTCTTATGATGCTATTGACGGTTGGGAGGAACCACGCACTTATTTGGTTGTTTAGTTCTAAGATGTTTTTCTATTCATTGCGATGTTTCTTTTGTTCTCTTCGATGTTTATTTTAGTATGCTCTTTGCTATTGTAGTTTAGATGGATAGATGTTCATCATTTTGTGTTGTTCTTGCACTCGAGTGTACATTCCTTGAGCCTTTTTGGATCCAGTACTCCCTAGTGTGGAGGTTCTTTGCTCTATTTTGGTCAATTGTTGGTCTTTTGTGTTTCTTGAAGTATTTTCGTGTTCTTTGGGTGACATTTGTTCAACATGGTGTGACATTAAAAATATATCGCACGCCCATGAAAATTGTGTCATACGATACTGTAAAGTACCACACGCCTTCTTGAGAAATGTCGTACGACACTAGAAGAGTGTTGCATGCCTTCTTGATAAATTTTGTACAACACTGGAAGAGTGTCACACGCCTTCTTGAGATATGCCGTACGACACTAATAAAGTGTCGCATGCCTTAAGGAGAAGTGTCACCCTCCCTTAGTAAGAAGTGTCACACAATTTTTTGTAAAAACCTAGGCAAGCGAAGAGCGGGCACTTTTTGTCGTGTTCCAAAATTTTTGAGGGTTGATTTGGCTACCCTTTTGGGTGTTCTTCGACCCTATGCTGTTGCATTTTGAATTCTGTGAGTTTCTCTTGAAATCCAATTTTTGTGTTTCTGTTTTAGTCTCTTGGGGTTTAAAATATATTGTTTAAGTATAAGTTTCTTATACTTAAGATATATTTTAATATATGCGACGAATCTTTTGAGATAGGTCTCAGACCTCTCAGAGATAAGTTAAGGATTCTAGGAAATTTTAGGGCTTCAGAAATCTAGACTTAGCCAATTTTCAGGGCTTCAGGATTTTAGGCTTAGCCAAATTTCAGGATTTTGCATTTTACCCCAGCTTGGTGTTTTGTTGATGAGTGGTCATTTCTTGAGCCCTCATCTTGTTGTGGTGGTTATTGACTTTTTTTCACATTTGTCAGTTGGTAGTGGCATTTGGAGATCTGTTGGTTGCCGAGATTGTGGTGAAGTCTTCCATTGCGATCATTGTGATCCCTATATGATGTTGTCATGTGCATTCATACTTGTTAAAAAATAAATAAAAAATCTTGGCTTGTATTTCATCCTTGTTTCCAAGGATCTCCAGGTACGGCATTACATCTAGTATTAGAGCCCATTTTCAAACATTGGGATCTCTTTGTTTATGTTTCCCTTGTAGTTGTTGCTGCGTTGGTTGAGTGCGAGTGTCTTGGTAAGAACTCGTGATCTTGTTGCTTTGGTATCTACTTGCGATGGACTTGCTTGTCCAATAGAGGCAACTAGAGCAGTGTGTGGAGAAGGAAGTGAGTCTTCCTGATTTTGTTAGTGAAATCAATGTGCCTCTGTTGGTTGCTTGCTTGTGTGACCCTTCTAGATGGAACCACTAATTGGTGTCCATGTGTTGGCCTTGTGTGCCTCTTCTTGTTTCTCCTCATGGATAAAGGTGCATTGTTTCCCCTATTTTTCTCCTAATTGCAAGTAAATAGATGAATCTTATTTGTGATTCTTTATTTTGTTGATTATAATAATGAAATGGTTCTTTTCATGGAGAAATGAGTGTTTAATTGTGAATCATTAAAAAGTAGTAGTTTTGCATTATATCCTTGGGCTAATGACTTAAGTCCCCAATTTGATTGCTTCATAAGCTTATGTAAAACTGTATTAATTTGATGGATATCTAAATGTTGCATTGCATAGAAATTATTGTTGTCTGCATATGCATGAGATTACTGATGGGATATTGCTTGATGTGTGTGAGTGTGTTCTCTAATGATGATAGGATGATGTATTCCTTAACATTGTGTGGTGATTTATCCCTCTTGTGTGACTGTACTCAGTCATCACCTATAATGTGATTTGATTGATGCCTTATTTTATTTGGCTGGAGGTACTTTCCTCTTGTTGTTGGGCTAGCATTGATTTTCTGTATTTTCCTCTCTTGGAATAGTCATCCAATTTTATCTATCACTCTCTTTGTGATAGTTGTCACACTTGGAATATTGTTGAAATGAGCTCCTTTTTGTTATTTATTGTTGGAATTGACAATTCCCCCATTTGGGCTTTTTATTTTGGTTCATGATGACTATTTTGAATGTGTTTTAACTACTGCCTAGTTGTGTGTTGTGACTCTATCGTGTTCATCTCGAACCTCTGGCAGTACATACAAGGGATAATATCAAAGAGAACATTATAGTGTGTGTGTAGTAAATGTAAAGTTAAAGTAATTAAATGGTTTAAATGGTGATTAAACTTAATGTTAATTCTTGAAAGGTATGTACTTGTTTTATGGTGACTCTTGGACCCTTGCTTGAAAATCTTTCAATTTCATTATGCATTAGTGCTTATGTTATGTTTAATTAATGAAATTATGAAAGAAGAGTAATGATGGTTTCAATGTGTGAAGTACCTTTCATTCCATGTCTTATATTGGTTGGGCATGTGTACTCTTATGTGGTTTTGGACATTTTCTCCATTGTTTGTCTTGGTGGCCAAGACTATTGTTTTTGCCTTTGTGGTTTTATTTTGAGTGGTGGATCAGATTGTAGGTCTTAGGTCTCTCTTAGCTTCTTCATGTTGTAGTCCTTGTCGATATCTTTTCAATGCTTTTCAAATGGATTCAATCCGAGTCTAGACGTGAAAGCTATGGCTTCTGGAGTTGTTGTTTGATGTTCCAAGTACCTTTTCGAGTAGAGGCCAATTCAATCATGAAATGTCATATTTATGGCCATTGGAGAAGTTTAAATATTCATGTTATTCATAATGGAAGGGTTATCTTATCTTCATAATCTACTAGGTACTTGTTGGGGTTCGTGCTTGGTTTTTTGTGTTTCCTATTGCACTAACCCACCCTTGTGAGGTGTAGTGTGGTTTGTGAGAATTCCTTGTTTGAGGATGATGTTACCTTGTCATTTGGGAGTGACTCGGTTCTTTGATGAGTCTAGATTCTCCTTTTTGGACATTGTCTTGGGTGCACCTCTGTATCCTTTTCTCCCTTGTGAGAGTAGGCTAGTGTGGTTATGCCACTAGCTCAGTTAGTGTTCTCTTGTGAGTATGTTGATGGTTGGTGGAATTGTGAGTTTCCTAATGCATCATCGACTGATTTTGTGCAAAGGTTGAGAGGGACTCCCTCTTAGTCCTATACTCTGTAGTATCCTTCTCCCTAAGCTTATATCTTCATGTGGATTGTCCTAGTCAAGTTTTCTCATTAACCATTGACTTGAGGCTAGAGATTGAGTTTAGCAGTAGTTTGGGTGTAGTTTTCCTAGCATGGTGCTAGAGAGACATGGTATCATTGGACACATGTTACCATCTCATGAGTTGGTATGCAGAAATTATATGATTGTGTCCACTGACGAAAGTCTTTCAACCTTGTGAGAAGGTGATATCTTGTCTGGTTGGGTTATGTTACCCTAGTTTCCAGTGGTAGTTGAGCTTTTGTGCCATGGTGAGGCATTGTGCTCCTACACTTGGTGGTGAGTAGTCTTTTGGAGTGTGTCCTTTTGTTGGTAAACTTTCATCCACTTGGTTCTAAGGGTGAGTTTACGTGGATTCCAGAATGATCATGTGTGACATGATAGTATTCTTGGGAATTTGGGATGGTTTTTCCCCATGATTCCAACTTTTGTTGGAAGTGCTTAGTGTTTTGACCTAGTTTTGTGGTCATGTGGTTGGTGCATGTCATAGTTGGGCACCTATTGATGAGGTAGAGAGGTTTGTTCCTTACCTTGTATTGTTGACTTTATGGCTAGATGGGTTTTTCCTAGTGCATAGAAGGTTCCTTGTTGGAGGACCTTGTGTCTATGGGACACCTATTCTCTTGTGGTTAACCTATTTGTGGGTAAATGTGAATGTTTGAGAATGTTGGAGTGATATGGTTTGACTTGTGGAGACGTTGTTGAGTCATTCCTATCGCTTGCTTTTGGATTTTGGTTCTAATGTGTTTTGGTTTCTATTATTGGATTGTAGGCTTCTAGGAGTAAGCCTAGTCTTTGGGGGTGATGATCTAGTGCCTCTCCCATTTGACTTCTATAAGTCATCCTGATGGATGCAACCTTGTTGATCTTTTGTTGTGGTGGGATCATGTTTGTGACCCTGAGTGGTCTACACCATCGAGGTGTTTGGATTTATGTTTCTGTATCAGTTTCTTTGTTTATGCTTTTGACTAATCTATAACATTATGATGTGATTTTTGGTTCACTGAGGTTTGTGCCAGTAGTTACCAAGATCGATGTGGTATCATGAGGTTGTTTCGTGATTACCTTGAGATGTGTGCAGAGATTGCACTATGTACTATTACCATGCTACACTAGACTAGGTCCTTGTAGCAGTGGTTAGTCATGTTTATGATTATGGTTGTTTATGTGTTTTAAATGCCTTTTTAATGCAGATTAATCAATCATTATTAAATGCTTAAATAATTATAATGGATTGTTCATGTGGGATTATTTGGTTATGTGCTGCAGACATTTACCTTGTTATATTTTGATCTAAGAGATATTTGTTCTTATGTGATGCTTTATATTTGAGAGGACCTGAGGGTCAGATGTTACACCTTGACTCTAGTATCATAGATTTTAGACTACTATGATGTTCAGTTAATCATATTGCATGATGATGCCATTTTGAGATGACAGTGTGTTTTATGATGATATTTGGTTTTTGGTTTTTGGACATACCTTTGATTATGGTATGTGATGGATTTAATGCTATGGTTATTTACTTCATTCCTGCATTGTTATGCTTTATGTGAACATGAGTGATGTAAATAGATTATTGTAATATAATTAAATAAATGGTTAAATTAGGTGATTTAATGCATTTATTGTTTTGGCTATGTTATTAGATGCAATTGCACTTGATCGTGTTGTTTAGTGTGCAGGATTTATATCCCTGGCAGTGGCACATGGAGTTAGTGATTCAGCCTTTCATATTTTACCAATGTCATCCTTGTATGGTCAATGTATCCTTAATTAAATATTTAATTTAAACCTTTTGGTGATTATTAAATCCGAACTCATTTGCATTATGTGATTTAGACCAGTGAGTGTGTCTGTGCATTTAGAGTTTCGCATTGTCGCGAAAGTTGTTAAGAATTTTTTGTGTTTTTGGGTTTCAAACTTTTTAATTGATTTATTTTAATTTCTAGAAGCTTTTTCAAAGATGAATTCCTATTTATGGAAATAGCCTCTTTTCGTTTGGGTTGATTCGGGGTTTAACTAGGTTCGCTGGTTATTTGCCCTAATCGATTATTCACTCGAAAAGTGAATAAGTATCCAAAAAGGAATTTAATTCCTCACTTCTCACTTTTGAATTAGAAAGTTGAAAAGTAAAACCCAAAATCCTCTTCATGAGGATTTATTGTTTTGTTCGTTGTGGAAGCTACGGGCGTGGGATTGTCACAAGGTTGGGCTTGTTGGATCCAGCTTGGGGAAACCTTGGATTATCGCGATTTTCAACCACTTCTGCGAGCGTTTTATTTTCTAGTTTAGTTTTTCATTTTTCCCTTTTGGCTGTGAGGTAGGGCTTTCCCATTTTATTGTTTCGGCTCTGTTTCTACTTTTTTTTTGGTAGCCATTTGTTTGGAGGCTAAGAACTAGTGTTCCTCTCCGTTTCTGTATGTTAGTTCTACCCGGTTGGACGGGTATGAACATCTCCCTATTTTTCGAGATGAGGGTTTGAGTTTTTGGGCCATTATGCTGGCCATTTTTGCATAAGATGTTCGATTCCTTTTATTTTTGGATTTTTGGGGTTTTTAAACCCAAAGGCCAAATGGGTTTTAATTTTAGAATTTTTCTAAAATTCAGAGTTTTTACCTTGTTTTGTGTGCTGCCCTGTTTTCTCAGGTTTTCCTGGCACAATGTGGGTCGTGAACTTGGATGATCTATTTGGATATTAGTTAGAACACTTTTTTACTTTTATGTTGCATTGGGATGTGTGTTGCATCTGTACTCCCGACGTTGTGTTCGGTTGAGTGATTCTATACCTATTGTTATGGTTTCTTTTAAACCTTTGCTTTGTTTCATGGACACTAGGATTCATGTAGAATCCATACTCTCGGATTGAGGCAGATTGAGTAAGTTCATGACTTTTGGTCTTGTTACATCATTGGGATTCATGTAGAATCTATACTCTCGGATTTAGGTCAATCGAGTGATTTTATGATGTATGGTTTTATTGGCTTTGGGATTCATGTAGAATTTGTCCTCTTGAGTTATTTTTAGTTGGGTTTTTTGTTTTGCATTACGTTCTCATCTTGTCCTTGTGTTTTGATCTTTGTGATGGTGGTGTGTCACACACGAGTACGTGCATGTACATTTATCGAAGGACTTGTGGGTCTCGACCATCCATGTCTTTTCTGGAAGTTTTGATCATTGGGGTTGGGATGGGAGTATGCATGCCCATGGCCACTTGTTGTAGGATGAGCATGGGTAGGGTAGGGTAGCATATGGAGGGGGCTTCTATCTTGTAGCTCGACATTTATGGCGCCAGAGATTGATGGAGGATAGGAAGTTTTAAGTAAGTGATAACTAAATTTAAATGTGTGAGTGTTAATAAAATTTAAGATAATGGAAAGATCCTCATTCGTGTGATGGTTCCAAGGGAGTCCCTTGAGAGTGTTGCCACACATGATCTAAGCTTGGGCTTTTTGATGCCAAGCAATTCTCCATGATGTCAGCCCCTACTTAGTAGCCTATTGAGTGTCTGACCAGGACCTGTACTCCTTGCATTGTCTTAGGTTCTTGGTTACAGCCATCATACTGTCTGGCGTGAGTGTTGGCCTTGGATGTTCTTTTGTGTGTTTGTGGTTGGATCATTATCTCTGTTAGTATGGAAAGTGTGGACCTATGGGTTCCACGTGGTTGGGAGGTGTAGCTACCTTCACCACTGCTAGGGACCAGTGTACAGAGATGATCTTTTGCCCTAGTGTGACCGTTGCTGGATATTTTCACTTGGTACTTCAGGTTTCAGAGTATGCTTTCTTGTGACTTATGCTTTCATTGGAATGCTTGGATATCATGTTTAGATGATGTTAGTTTACTTGACGCATTCCCATATTATGATGTTTAGCATATGATTAGATGTTGTGAATTTTTGTATTAGCATATTCATTGCTTATTGGTGTTTAGCATGTGATAGGTGATGTTATCAACTGTAAGATTATCTTATGCTTTACTACTAGCATGTTAGATTTCCCTATGCTTATACTGTTGCATGTTGTAGTAGTAACATCCCTATTACAACAGTACCGACGATCTGGTCGGTGGCTTGGGATGTTACGCGCGGGGGATGGCTAGGACCCACAATGGTCTTATGATGCTATTGACGGTTGAAAGGAACCATGCACTGATTTGGTTGTTTAGTTCTGAGATGTTTTTATGTTCATTGCAATGTTGCTTTTGTTCTCTTCGATGTTTATTTTAGTATGTTCTTTGCTGCTATAGTTTAGATCGATAGACGTTCATCATTTTGTGTTGTTCTTGTACTCAAGTGTTCATTCCTTGAGCCTTTATGGATCCTGTACTCCCTGGTGTGGAGGTTCTTTGCTCTATTTTGGTCAGTTTTTGGTCTTTTGTGTTTCTTGAAGTGTTTTTGTGTTCTTTAGGTGACATTTGTTCAGCATGGTGCGACATTAAAAATGTATCGCACGCCCATGCAAACTGTGTTGTATGATACTATAAAGTATCGCACGCCTTCTTGAGAAATGTTGTACGACACTGGAAGAGTGTTGCATGCCTTCTTCATAAATTTTGTATGACACTAGAAGAGTGTCGCACGCCATCTTGAGATATGTCGCACAACACTGATAAAGTGTCGCACGCCTTAAGGAGAAGTGTCGCCCTCCCTTTGTAAGAAGTGTCACACAATTTTTTTTATAAAAACCTGTGTGAGCGGATAGCGGCCACTTTTCGTCATGTTCCAAACTTTTTGAGGGTTGATTTGGCTACCCTTTTGGGTGTTCTTCGACCCTATGTTGTTGCATTTTGAATTTTGTTGATTTCTCTTGAAATCCAATTTTCATGTTTCTATTTTAGTCTCTTGGGGTTTAAAATATATCATTTAAGTATAAGTTTCTTATACTTAAGATATGTTTTAATATATGTGACGAATCTTTTGAGATAGGTTTCAGACCTCTCGGAGATAAGTTAAGGATTCTAAGAAATTTTAGGGCTTCAAAATTTTAGGCTTAGCCAAATTTTAGGATTCTGTATTTTACCCCAGCTTGGTGTTTTGTTGATGAGTGGTCATTTCTTGAGCCCTCATCTTGTTGTGGTGGTTGTTGGCTTTTGTTCACGTGTGTCAGTTGGTAGTGGCGTTTGAAGATCTAATGGTTGCTATATTTTGGTGAAGTCTTCTATTGCGATCGTTTTGATTCGTATATGATGTTGTCTTGTGCATTCATACTTGTAAAATAAAAAATAAAAAAATTCTTGAGTTGTATTTCATCCTTGTTTCTAAGGATCTCTAGGTGGGGCATTACACGTCTTTCAAGGCCACTCCTAGCAAGGTGATTAAATCCCCTAATAGGGTCACACCTAATAGTGTGTTTTGTAACCTTTAACAAGGTTGGCTCCTAATTGGGCTCACTTCATAAGAGTGACTCTTAATAGGGCTCACTTTAGAAGAGTGAAATTAGTAACTAGTTACATCGGTGGTTTTTCCCAAATTGAGTTTCCATGTTAAATCCTAGCGCCTCATGTGTTCATGTTATTTCTCTTATGCTTGCAAGATTAATTATTGCTAATGTTTTAAGATCTACTAAAAGTAATTCACACTCTGCATTTACTGAGTTACATCATTTTCTATGTGTTTACCGAGTAACAACAGTAATCAATTTTCTCAGTCTAATTTATATTGTTGACATCTAAGGGATTTGTGATTTATTTTAGTGGTAACTGATTCACCCCCCTCTCAGTTACTCCTTCTATATTTCCAACAATTGGTATTAGAGCATTTGGTACTTGCAGGAAAGGTTTCAAGGACCTAAGCTAAAGATTAGGATGTCTTACAAGAGAGAGATATTCCAAAGTTAAATAGAGAGAACTTTTCAGCATGGCAAGGACTCATCAGACTTCATCTAGCCACCATTAGTGATTCAGGCTGCAAATACCTTGATGAAGAATACAAAAATCATACTAGTACATTCTCTGTTGGAGATCTTGCTGAGAAAAAGAACCATAACATCATGATGATTGATATTACATCTACTCTCAGCTATGATGAATTTGATGAGGTCAAAGACTGTAAAATTGCTTTTGATATGTGGAACAAGCTAAAAGATATCTATGGTGGTGATGAAAATGTAAGGAGAGCTAAAGAAGAAAGCCTTAGAGGACAGTTTGATCAAATAAGAATGAGAGAAGATGAAAATGTTGCCAAATTCATGGAAAGAATCAAAGCTATTGTCAATGCAATTAGAGCTTCTAGAGGAGAAATCAAGGAAGAAACTATTGTAAGTAATGTTCTTAGAACATTGCTTCCTATCTATGCAATTAGAGTATTGACTATTCAAGAAAAGAGATGTGATCCAAATCACAAGTTAAGTTTGGATTCCTTGGTAGGAAGGTTGACAACTTTTAAGCTAGACAACTTTGACAATTATGTTCTAGCTTCCAAAATTGTTGAGTCTACATTTGAAGCCAAACTTTCACTCAAAGAAAAAGACAAGAAAATAAAGGACATTTAGTCAAAAAGTGAGGAGGAAACAAAGAAAAGTTCTAATAGTGATCTTGAAGTTGTTGAAGCTTTACTTGCAAAGAAATATTCTAGAGGTAGAGGAAAATACAAAGGTAAAGTCCTTTAATTTGGTTTTCATGTGAAGAAATTGGTCATATTGCTACTAGGTGCCCAAACAAAGAAAGAAAGGATGAGAAGAGGAGCCACAAGTACAAAAGCAAAAAGGAATCCAAAAGTCACATATCTTTCAAAGAAAAAGGTAAAAAGACTTGTTTTATGGCTAAAGATTTTGATAACAGTGAAGATGAAATAGTGTACATTGCTGTAAAAGATGAATCTAATAAAGAAGAAGACAAGATGGCACTTATCTCTCATGTTAGTAAAAATGACACATGGATCATAGATAGTGGATGTTCACATCATATGATTGGAGACAAAACAAAATTTGAACACTATGATGGAGGTAGTGTAAGGTTTGGAAATAATGAACCTTGTTGCTTAAAAGAGAAACATTGAATCTCATTAACCAATGAACTTGTACATGACAATGTCTATTAGGTTGAAGGACTGAAACATTACCAAATGTGGCATAGCTAATCAACATTGGATTCAAGGTAGAATTCATGCATGGCAAGGAAAGACTACTGGATGACAAAGTGAATCTGATTGGATCAGGAAAATAAACAAGAGGTAACTTAATTTATCTTGATCTTGGTGATTGCTCATGTTTTATTGCTCAAATAGAATAAAGTTGGTTATGGCATAGAAGACTATGTCATGTAAATTTTGATAATATGGTCAAGATAAGAAAATTCAGAAAAGTAAGAGATATCCCTAGTTTGAAGAAACCAGATGTTGGATTATGCAAAAATTGTCAAATTGGCAAAATGGGAAAGACTAGTTTTAAGAGAAAAAGCTATCAATCTAAAGATGTCTTGGAAATTGTGCATAATGATTGGTGTGGACCCATTGGAATAGAAATTTATAGTGGAGAAAAAGTCTTTATTCTTTTTGTTGATGACTGTCATGTATCTTAGAGAAAAGTCAGAAGCATTTGAGAAATTCAAATGGCATCTAGCAAGAGTAGAAAAAGAAACTGGAAAAAGATTGAAATTCTTAAGATCAAACAGAGGTGGTGAATTCATCTCCAAAGAATTCAATAATTTTTGCACTGAAAGAGGAATTAAAAGGCAAGTATTAGCCCCTGGTACTCCTAAGCATAATGGAATAGCTGAAAGAAGAAACAAATCCAGCATGGATTGTGCAAGGACTCCAATGATTTAAAAGAATGTTGCTATCAAATACTAGAAGGAAGCCATCAGCATTGCAATTCATACTTTGAACCGAGTATAGTTGAAGAAGGACTCACATTAAACTCCCTATGAATTGTGGTATGGCTACAAACCCAATGTAAGTTACTTAAAATTATTTGGCAGTAATTGTTATATCTTGAAAGAGTTTAGAAAAGGCAGGTTTGATGTGAAAGGTGATGAAGGTATATTCTTAGGATATTCTTGCAGAAGTAAGGTATACAAATGTTTGAATTTGTCTACTCATAAAATCATAGAAAGTGCACATGTGAGAATTGATGAGTTTGTAGAAAAGATTGAAGAAGAAAGCAAAAGGGAACCAGAAGATTACAAAAGATTTGTCTACTTCGAACCTGATACATTGTCAAGCACATCTAACAATAAGTAGGCTTCATCTCCTGAGTCCTCCATAGCTACCAAGTTGCAAGAAGTACAAACCAAGTCACAGGGACCTGAGTCACATTCTGAAGCTACCAAGCCAATGCCTACCGAGTCTGAATGACCTAAGCTAGAAGTTGAGATTCAAAATGAAGATAGTGCAATTCATTCAAAAGGAAAAGAACCTATGTTGGCCAAGTATGTCAGAAGGCATCATGCACCTAATCAGATTATTGGAGATAAATCAAAAGGTACTATGACAAGAAGAAAATTAAAAGGTACATGTTTACTTGCTGATTTTGAACCTAGAAGTGTTAAGGATGCTATAGAAAATGAAAGTTGGATTGAGGCAGTGAAAGAAGATATAGAACAAATAGAAAAGAACAAAATTTGGACTCTTGTTCCTAGGCCTAAAGATAAAAATGTGATTGGAACAAAATGGGTATTTAGAAATAAGTTGAATGAAGATGGACAAGTATCAAGAAACAAAGCTAGATTAGTGTGCAAAGGTTATTCTCAAGAAGAAAGAATTGATTATGGTGAGACTTTTGCCCCTGTTGCAAGATTAGAAGGTGTTAGGACCCTACTTGCATATGCTACTCATAGAGGATTCAAAGTATATCAAATGGATGTTAAATCTACATTCCTAAATGAAATTCTTGATGAAGTCTACATTGAACAGCCAGAAGGTTCTGTTGATCCTGACAAAAGGGATATGGTCTACAAATTACACAAAGCACTATATGGTCTCAAACAAGCTCCTAGAGCCTAGTATGAAAGACTACATAACTACTTGATATATATTGGTTTTTAGAGAACAAATGATAACAGTAGTCTATACATCAAGGAAGGACTAGATAACAAAATTGTGTTGACAAAGATATTTGTGGATGACACTCTATTTACAGAAGATGGTGATCTATGCAAAGAATTTTCAAAACAAATGAACAAAGATTTTGAGATGTCCATGTTTGGTGAAATAAAATTCTTTGTTGGATGATAGATACAACAGGAAAAAAATGTTATCTATATCACCCAATCTAAGTATGTAAAAGAGATACTCAAGAATTTTGGTATGGAAGATTCAAAACCAGTTGGTACCCCCATGTGTACTGGACTCAAGCTTACCAAAGATGATGACTCGAAAGAAGTAGATTAGACCTTATAAAGATCAATGATTGGAAAATTATTGTACGTAGTTCACACAAGGCCTAATATTTCTTTAGCAGCTCGAATAGTGGCAAGATTGTTAGCTAAACCTAGAGAAAATCGCATGATGGCAATTCAAAGAATCTTGAGATATTTGAAAGGTACTAAAGACTATGGCTTATGGAACAAACTTGGAGGAAACCTAGAACTAAAGGCATTCACTAATGTTGATTGGGTAGGAAATTTTGATGATAGAAAATGCACAAGTGGTGGAGCTTTTCTTCTTGGTAAAAGGTTAGTATCTTGGACAAGCAAGAAGCAAAACTGCACATCCCAATCCACAATAGAAGCAGAGTATGTAGTAGCAGTAGTGAATTGTTTTAACATTGTTTGATTCAAACAATTACTAAAAGGAATGAAGGTTGAAATCAAAGAGCCAATAGTCATGTATTATGATAACACCAACGCAATTAACATAACAAAGAACCTACTAATGCATTCCAAAACAAAGCACATTGCTATAAAATATCACTTTGTCAGAGAATTGATGTAGGACAAAGAAATCAAATTAGAATATGTCCATACAAAAGAACAAATTGCAAACATATTCACCAAGCCATTACCTAAGGATGCATTCTTGTACCTAAGAGGTAAGCTAGGGGTCATTCCCCTATCTGATGCTCACTAAATAAAGTTTAGTGATGCATCAACCATAACCAAACTAAAGATCAAACAGTTGATGCAACATAATTAAGAGAATATTGCATATGAATTAGTACTCAAGGTATATTGATACAAATTTGGCATGTGTTGTCAAAGAGGGAGAATTTTATTGTCATATTTTTATCTTTCTAAAATTTTGTAGAGGGAGAAGTTTGAAAAGAAGTTATGCAAAGGAAGAATTCAGCATAAAGAAAAATTTCTTGCGTAAAATCAAAGAGGGAGAAACTTTCTATCAAAAGGAATCTTGTTCTCAAAATTTCATTGTGCTATGACATGTTGTGTTGCCATCAATGCCAAAGAGGGAGATTGTTGGATACAATTGATTAATTGTGTATTGTCTTTGATGTTACACAAATGTCATATCAGTTGACAAAAAATGCTTACCAAGCTCACTTGGTTAGTGAAGATAGTTTTCCTTGTTTACCGAGCATTCACTAGTTTACCCTAAATAGATGACAGTGTCTACTAAGCTCACTCAGGCGTCGAAGGAATTGAGGCAGAAAATAGTGTTAACTGAGCTCACTCGATTAATAAAGGGAAAGTTGGGTAGAATTAGTATTCACCAAGTTCACTTGGTTTCCAAAGGATTTCTACAAGTTTGCAGTGTTAACTGAGCCTCTATTAGTTACCATAGGAAATCATTCCAAGTTAGTTTCTACTGAGTAAGGTTAGCTTATGAAGGATTTTTCTTGTTTTGGCATATGAAGCTTAATTACTTTATGTATTGACTCTAGCTGACTATTATGATGAATATTGGCTATTGTAATTTGGATTTGGGCCGACTTGACAAATTGGAAGGTATAAATAAAAGGTCAAGTTGAGATTTCCAGTGTGTGTGCAAGTGTGTTGATTGAATTGAAAAGAAAAGAGAAGAAGCAAACTTGAAGGATAAGAAAGTATCCTTATGGAGCATAAAAGTAATATTCGATCAGGAAGGATCAAGTTTAAGTAGAAAAGAGATCTGGATTCAACAATTCAGTTGCATCACAATCAGGTTATTTCATTGTTACTCTCTAACCATTGTAGCAATGATTTAAAATCTCTTAACATAGTTGGTTTAACAGCCAATTGTAAATCTTCTAACAAGGTAGAAATTCCATTGAATTTTTTTAAGACCTCTTCCAAGGCCACTCCTAGTAGGGTGATTAAATCCCCTAACAAGGTTACACCTAACAATGTGTTTTGTAACCTTTAATAGGGTTGGCTCTTAATAGGGCTCACTTCAAAAGAGTGAAAAATAGTAACTAGTTACATTGGTGGTTTTTCCCAAATTTGATTTCCACATTAAATCCTAGTGTCTCATGTGTTCATGTTATTTCTCTTATGCTTGCAAGATTAATTATTGTTAATGTTTTAAGATCTACTAAAAGTAATTCACACTCTGCATTTGTTGAGTTACAACATTTTCTGTATGTTTACCGAGTAACAACAACAATCATTTTTCTCAGTCTAATTTATATTGTTGACATCTAAGGGATCTAGGATTTATTTGAGTGGTAACTGATTCACCCCCCTCTCAGTTACTCCTATATTTCCAACACAAATTTCCTCAAAGAAAAAGAATTTCTTGCTAAATAGGAAAATATCCTTGCAAAAGAAGAAATATTATGAAAGAAAAAATCAATAGAAATAGGGTTGTTAGAAAGAGATAGAAATACAAAAAAAATTCATAATAGTACTATTAACAGAAGAAATATTAATAGAATAACAAAAATTAAGGACAATTTAAGAAGGGTAGTTGAAAACACAAACAAGATAGTGGAAACCTTTGTGAACTATTATATAGATATCCTTAATAATTTTGAGTCATAAAATTTAATAGCTTGAATAAGATCTTAGGATCTATTCTAAAAATAATATCTCTAGAAGATAATAAAAAATTAAATAAGAAATTTACCAAAGAAGAAATTAAAGATGTCCTTTTTCAACTTAATCCTAATAAATCGCTAGGCCCTGATGGTATTCAAGTATTTTTCTTTCAAGAGTGTTGGGATATTTTTGGAGATGACCTTTGGAAGGCTGTTGAGGCAACTAGGAATTCTCCATCCCTTCTAACTAAAATTAACAATACATTCCTATCGTTAATTCCAAAGAAAACAAAACATATGAATCTAGGAGATTTTAGGCCCATAGCCTTATGTAATACTATTTACAAAATATTCTCAAAAGCACTAGCTAATAGACTTTAAAAAGTTCTACCAAAGCTCATTTCAAAGGAACATACAGGTTTTGTTCGTAGTGGGTTTATTCTAGATGGTACTATCATAATCCAAGAATTGATTCATTCTGTACAAATTAATAAGGAATCTTGTATACTAATGAAGTTAGATATCCAAAAATCCTACAACAAAGTGGATTAGAGATTCTTATATAAAATACTCGAAGCTTTTGGGTTCTCTCATCAATGGATCAACTTAATATATAATTGCATTTTGACACCAAAAATATCCCTTCTCATAAATGGTACCCCTGAAGGTTGTTTTAGTATATCTAGATGAATAAGACAAGGGGATCCTATATCGCATTTTCTTTTCATTATTATGGTAGAATTTTTTGGTAGAGCTATAATAAAGGCTCAAATTAAGAGGAAAATTAAAGGAGCCGCAATAATAGAGGAGGTCCCTAAAATAATACATTAGCAATTTATAGATGATACAATCCTACCAAGAGAAAGCACTTTGGAAGAAGCTCAAAATTTGAAGTAAATGATAAATAATTATATGAAAGCATCATGTCAAAAAAAAAATACTAAAAAATTATAGATTCTCTTTATTCATAGCAAAGAGGACGTGGGGAGAGAATTTTGTAGAGTAATGGAATTAAAAAAAGGAATATTTCCATGCAAATACCTTGGTATTCAACTTGAAGGCATTATAGAAAGTAAAGTTTGGGATACAATTTTAGAAAAATTGGATAAAAAAATGGAAAGTTAGAAAGGGAAATGATTAACGAAAGATGGTAGAATAACTATGATTAAAGAATTACTTTTGACCATCCCCACATATCAATTGGCATGCCTTCCTATACCCAAAGGTGTAAAAGGAAACTAGACTTTAAAGTTAAAAACCTCTTCTGCCAAGGTTCTAGAGACAAGTAAAAACAAGCTTTGTTAAAATAGGAAAAAATATGTAGACCTAAATAATTTGGAGGCCTAGGTATAAAAAATTTGAGTTGGCAAAATGAGGCATTAGGGGCAAAACTTATTTAGAGAGTTTTTAAAGAACAAAATAGTAAATGGGCCAAAAAATTATATTATAAATATTTAAACAATAATAATCCTTTATCTTTATTCAGAACTAAAATCCCTCCAAAAGATTCAAGAATTTGGAACTTTATGTTAAACTGTTGCTCATTAATAGTTGATAACTTAACTTGGGATATCGATTTAGGGTAGGATGTTTTATTTTGAGAAGATTCATGGGATGGGCTCCCTTCACTTGATAGTGTATTTCTACCTATAAACATAAAAAATACTCTTTCAGTTATGTGGAATAAGAATGTAAGTGATTATAGAATTAAAATTAATGATACTTCACAAGAAAAGTACACTTTTAAACAATTTTTAAAAAGTAGACATACAAATCATATAAAGAAGAAAGCTAAATTAATTTGGGGAGCCTCAAAAGATGGAAATTATAAAGTCAAACTAGGGCATGAAAAGATAATAAATTCTTAACAATGGGATAAGATTGACATCCCTCTACATCTATGTTGGAATCTAACATGGCTTCCAAAAGTAGATGTTTTCCTCTGGGTTTCTTTTCAAAATAGAATTCTAACAACATATAGGTTTACCAAGATGGGTTTTGAAGGACCATCTAAATGCCCACTTTGCAAAAAGAATTTGAGACTTCTAAACACTTGCTTTATGATTGTTTCTTTGCTAAGAATTGTTGGTATTGGTTATGTAAGAAATTAAATTGGTAAACCACACTCTCTGATAACCTTTTCTTTTCTTTTTAAAAGTTGGTTGAAACATGATTTTTCTAGGGTTTATAGTAATTTATAAAAAAATCCCCTTCAATACTCCTAGGAGGAATATGGAAAGAAAGGAAAAGAAGATATTTTGGTAATGAAAAGATAGATCAAACATCTTTTTTTTAATAAATTTGGGGCTTGTATTATCGACTTAGCTAACAATAATCTCATAAACTTTTATAAGGAGGAAGGTTCATTTTTAGAATAGGATGTAGATATGCATAAAAATTGGTTTAAACTAATTAATCCACCAATGATATACACAAAATCTCGCAAGATCGCTATGAAATAATGTAAATGGGAGCTTCCTCCTACAAGATGATCAAAGTTAAATTTTGATGAGGCCTCTAGAGGTAATCTAGGACCAGCAAGCTTAGGATGTATTATTAGTTTAGATAATTGTTCATGCCTAATTACATGCACCAAACTTATATGAGTAATGTCTAATAACTTAGCTGAATTAGAGGCTCTAATAGAAGGATTAACTCTAAGTAGAGAGATAGGTATTAAAAAATTAGTTATTGAATGAGACTCGCAAATTATCCTAAATGTGTTAATAAAAAGAGAGACCCCAAACATGATCCTTAATTCTAAACTTAAATATGCCCAAACTATTGCAAATCAATTCAAATAAATAACCATAAAACATATTTATAGGGAAGGTAATAGAGAAGCAAATAATCTTGCTAACAAAGGAGTAGATGGAGAAGAGATTCTAATAAGACAAGCTAATATGATAAGTATAAGTTAGACACTTGTTCTTGAAGCGATATTGGCTTAGAACTTTTATTGACAAAATAAACATGTTAAATTTAAAGTTTAATGTTTTTGATTAAGGAAAATAGGTTTTGAAGGGTGCATGAAACCCTTTACATATCAAAATATTTTCAATGGAGCCCGAACAAAAGATACAATAACCCAAGGGTGAAATAGGTCACCAACCAAAATTAGGTGACCAGGGTGGCCTCACAGATAACACAATACACTTCAGCCACCAAAATAGGTTTTGAACGAGTGCCTGAAACCCCATGGTTACAAAAGAAATATGAAATAAATCCTAAACCATGAGAAACTACAAAGAAACAATGGGCCAAAAAGGCCAGGAGAGCCAAACAAAAAGGGGAAGCATCTAAAAGAACAAGCGAGCAACAAGTTTTGAAAGGACCCAAAACCTTATACAAAACCAAGCCTCAAGGTTTACATTTTGGTCTCATCTTTTGAGAACATAAAGACATATCAAAAGAAGAATTTAAGAGCTTGACCTTTTTTCCTTTTACTATTGTCCATCCATCCTCCACCTTCCCAGCAACCTTCTTCCACTCAAGGACAACAACTATGCAACCAACCCCCAACACCCTCACAATAGGAGAAGAAACAACACCACCACACGATTTCTAGACCATAGCAATAGAAGGGAGAGCAACACCATCCTGAGATTGAACCGCAAGAGGGGCAACATTCGAATCAACAGTTACAACATCCAAAGAAGGGACTATTGCAACATTCTTGGTCACCACCATAGGGACATCATTTGAAACATCAAAGACAACAATAGAATCCTCCACCAAAGAATACTTAGAAGAGCTTACTAACCCATCCTCAACAGTGAATTTTTTTTTAACCATGTAGTGATCATCTGAAACCGCCAACCACCAAGAAGGTGATTTCTTGGATCTAACCTTTTCAAAGGAGCATCTCGTAGTGAGATGGCCAGTCTTATGGCATTTCTCACATCTAAAGGGAACACCTTATAATCAAGAAGTTGAATCCAAGAGACTTTTGGAGAGGCCAACCTAATCATTCCAGGGAGCCCCTTGGAAACGTCAATATCCACAAGAATGTAAGCATACATCATCTGATACACATTGGAAGATGCAATATCAACCAACAAGAAGTCCCTGAGGGCCTCCCCCATAGCCTCCAATACTAAATTCAATCATAAGTGAAGGGAAAGATTCAACAACTTTACCCAAAGAGGAATTTTATTAAAGGATTCCATCGATGGGTCAAAATCTTTAGACCAAAGTTTAGCCATCAAGGGGAACCTCTCCTCCCAAGAGAAACCACGACACAAGATTACATTTCTATCTTCAATGGTAGAAAATTTCACAATTAAAAAACCCTTACCATAGGGTAAATCTAAACTAAATCTAAGATGATACGCTCCCAATATTTGGATATCCAAGCATGTAGATCTAACGGAGAAGGCCAAAATCCCCTAAAATGAATAATAGTAGTTGTGAAAGAGAAGTCCTCTACATAAAGTTTAATGTTAATAAGTGACTTTTTCTCAGTTATTTAATACTTTTCCTTATATAATATTTGATTTTAAAATTAAAGTTAATAGGAGATCAGATTCATTTTTTATTATGAAGCATACTTTTTTGTTCTAATAACTCATAGCCAAGTTTAATTATCAAGTTATATTCACAAGCAATATAAAGACAAAAGCTATATAATTTGGAAATTAAAAATAAGTGTTAATAATTAATCTTGGCTTCAGCCTCTTACTAGTCCAAAAAAAAATGTCATCAAAGTTCCAATGCAACATATTTTGTATTTTCAATACCGTTCAATATTTTTGTGCTTACCTTGTATTTTTTTAAAGAATTTCATACATCTTTCGAATTAATTATAAAAATGGTAATTATTTTAGAAGCAATAACTAACAAATTAAAAAAATTGATACAAATAACCTTAGCATCAAACAATATAGATCACTCTCATCTTGATGATGGATAATACACACTCTAAACCAAAAACACATAAAGATTAAAAATATTAATAATTTTTTTTAAAAATGCATATCTATATTGTTTAGTTTTGACATTATTTGTATTCATTTTTTCTTCTTATTGATTATTGCTTCTAATTTAATTACTACTTTTATAGTTTATGAAATTCTTAAAAAAAATACAAGGCAAGCACAAAAATATTGAATGTTATTGAAAATACACAATATGTTGCATTGAATTTATTTATTGCTCATAGTTTTAATCCTTAGCAAGGATATAAAATGACATTGATATTGCAATATATAGATGTTGATTTATACCATACACCCTTATGTCATAAAGCTTTGCTCATGAATCTGTATAGTTATATATCACTAATTATTTCAAAGTAACCAATTGTTGGACTTGTTAGAGATTTATTTATTTGAAATTAATTTTAGGCATCATGATAATCAAGTTTCATATAGAGAGTTTTATTTGTGAATATCAAGAACCAAAGGTCTAGCCAATCAATTGAGAATAAGAAGTAAAATAATGACACAACATTTATGTCCCCTAATTTTAAAAGAAAGAGAATCTTAGGTTTGAACCCAACATTGCACATTAGTACCTAGATAATAATATATTTAGAGAGTTGTATCCTATCATTAGTGACACATTAATTAGCATATTATGCAATTATTTGTCTAAGTCTTCAATCCCCATTCTAGAACCACTAAATTAGATCTTACAGGTTTGGTTGAACAAGACTATAGTCTATGACACTCCTCGAAGGTAATCATCAACATTTGCTTTTTCTATACATTGACATTCCAAAAGTACGGTGAAAAAAGATCTTGGGATTCAATAGATCAATAATACATCATGTTCATTCACAACAATATTTTTTAATATCAAAATTTAAGCCAATACACTACAATGTTTTTTTATGACACGAGCATATAGACATCGAGTAGAAATGTAAATATGATATAGATAGTTGCATGTAAGAGAAAATAAGCTTCCCGTCTCTTATTAGTCCTAAAAGGCAGGGAACTATTGTTTTCAATTGACCCCTTTCAATTAATTTTTCTTGGCAAATCAAGCATTACATTTCAGAACTTCTAAAATCCTATTTAAAAATTGAATTATTGAATGTCATTTCTAATTTTTTGATTGGGCTAAGGTAAATTTGCTGGGGATAAATTGATTTTCACAAAATTAAAATTGGACAAAAATTTAAGTAGACAGATGGCTAAGTTTGGCAAAAATCTATGAGAAGAAGGTCATGATGTCAGTAAAAATTAATGGGCCAGCAATTAATTAGTACATATCAGCATTATCGTCCCTCTTATGTTTCCTCCATAATTAAAAAAACTTCCTTCTGACATATAGTTAATGCATGCTTTCATTTTAGATGAAGGATATTTTGTTAGAATTATGCTTTTTATATCTACTTTTGTATTTGATTGTGAAGAATCAAATACAAAAGAATTATTTATAAATACTAAAAGAACTCTTGGCTATTTGATTTCATATTATTATTAAAATATATTTATGTTCAATTAATAATTTAGTTCAATATTATAAACATATTTTTAGATATATTTAGACTATTTAATATAATTCATAAAATATAAATAATTTGTAAATATAGTATATATTATGAGTTATCTTTAGTCAATTGATGTAATTTTAAGTTTAATCAAATGTTTATATATATATATATATATATGAATTTTCTTTTCTTTGTAATTAAAATGTAAATTTCATTTTACTTATAAATTTGCTAATGACGAAACAGACGAGGAGGTTCCATTAAACTATGTATTAAAAGATTATTTTTTATTTTAATATTTGAAGTAAAGAAATATCTAGTAAAAAAAGAAAAGAAAAAGTTTATTATATTGATAATATTTTCATTCCATCAATTTCTTATGAATTAAATTATTCAAAAATTAAAATAATTAATGTGGTTATTAACCTTTTTTCTTTCTTTATTCAATTTTTATTGTTACAAAAATTTATAATATCTTTCACTAGTACCAAAAGGTAGGGACTCAAGCTCTCAAGAGCTCTTGTTATAAAGATAACTTCTTTTATAGGAAATATTACCTTTGTCATTACTATAAGCCAGTTACTTTACAATTTATGATTTGTAGCTTTTTCTTTATCATAGCAAGTTATATATTCTACAATTCTCATCACATGCATATTACCTATTGAACAAATGATAACATTCACAACAACCAATTTGCCATTGAAAGATGAGGAAGCTTTATACAGTAAGGATCAATAATTTCAAGGTAGGATATCAGAATAAAAAGTCTATGAGATCAGAATTTACAAAAGACATAAACTATTGACATGTTTAAGTTAAACGATTTAAGAGATTCTAACTCAAAAAAGTTTTCCATTAAAAAATCTTTTAATGGTTGAACCTCTAATTACATTTTTCCCATAATAAATAAATTACTATCCATTAATAAACCTATTTCTATTCAATTATTTTGTAAACACGCCCACTTAATCATGAAGTTCAAAACATACATTTCCTAACCATAAATATAAAAATATGATTGACATTGATAAACCTATGTGAGCATCTCCTATATCCAATGACTGTTAAGTGTACTATTTATTATCATGAGAGATGGGTTTGTGTAAACTACTAACCGTAAAACATGGATCAATGAGTTTGACTCAATAGTATCACAATTGATTATCTTCTTCCATTCTATATATTATTTCAAAATACAAGTACAAAAATATTTTGTTAGAATTCAGAAAGCAAGTATTTAAATACTTGGTGCAAGCTAGTTATTGAACTGACTTCCATATATTTGCTAGATGTAAGCCAACTATAATGAATTGACTACTTAAACTTTTGCTTGGTGTAAGGCAGCAATGCGGTCGAATACTTAAATTTCTTCTTTTATCGAAGCCAGATATTCAACCTAAGTTGGTGCAACTCAGCTGAGCACTTGAAGACTTGCATTAGTAGTTTATGCAAGCCAGATATTCAATTTGACTATGTGCAATACATATTTGTTTGCACGCTGACAAAGTGCCATATTATATATCCTCATCATCACCCCAATCTTCGAGTTATCCAAAATTTGTCTATGGGTAGCTGCAATGTCTCAGTCTCTGCCGAATATATGAAATCAAGATTGACAATGTGATTAAAGGAAGATGATGACCACATTTTTCTGACTACAGTAAACACTTCGCCCTTTTCCCCGCCATTTCCTTGTGCTGTTCAGAAACTGACAATTGACCTTGAAGACTTTGCCCTGCAAGTGGCCGGCAAAAACAGAACACTCCTCACTGTAACCCATGGTTTCCAAGCTTATTAATAAGATTTGCAAGAGCCTGAAGACAACACATAGGCTCGGTTACTTGTTCCTATTCTCAACACAGATGAAAATGAAAATGAAGATGGTCTTAGTTTGTGTCCTATTTCTCTCTGTCCTACCTTCCTGTCATCTTCTATTCGTTCTTATTACTCTGATCAAGAAGCTCTACTAGATTTCAAGCATTTACTTTCCCTCGATTCCCAAAGTTCCTTGCAAGATTGGTTTCCCCATTATTCCCTCTGCAATTGGACCGGCGTTGTCTGCTCTTCTCGTCAACAGCATGTGGTTTCTTTAAAACTCACGGGTATGTCTTTGCTTGGCCCTATCTCTCCTTTCCATGGAAACCTCGCCTATTTAACCAACTTGAATTTGGACGAAAATAATCTCTATGGTGGAATTCCTGTTGAGTTGGACAATCTTATTGAACTCAGAGTGCTTATGCTTGATAATAACAACTTAACAGGCTCCATTCCACCCACTCTGGGAGATTGCCAGTATTTCACAGATCTCTATTTGTCTGGGAACCTTCTCAGTGGTAACATTCCCTCCCAGCTTGGCCTTCTTTCAGATTTAGAAACCCTCTATTTAGGGGGAAATCAATTAACAGGCACAATCCCATCTTCTCTAGGAAATCCCTCCTTCTTATCATATTTAGATTTGGGGTTAAACAGACTAAGTGGTAGCATTCCTATTCAATTGGGAATGCTTACTCAACTGGGTGTGCTTGTGCTTAATGTAAACAACTTGACAGGTTTCATTCCGTCCACTCGAGTGGACTGTCAACCTTTAAAAACTCTCAGTTTGTCAGATAACCATCTCGGCGGTAGCATTCCCTCTCAACTTGGTTTTCTTTCATATTTGGAAATCCTTTAATTAGGAGGAAACCGACTGAGATTCAATCCCACCCTCCCTAGGAAACTTGTCTTCTTTAACGTCTTTGGAATTGGATGACAGTAGACTTCATGGCAACATTCCCATTTATTGGGTATTCTTACTCAACTTGGTCAGCTTTTTCTTCATGCGAACAACTTGAGAGGAATGATTCCTGCTGCCCTTTCCAATTGCACTCTTCTCCAAAATTTGACGTTCTATGAGAATCAGTCAACTGGTCCCATTCCTTGGCAATTTAGCAAATTATCAGAGTTGCAACAACTGTTATTGTGGAAAAACCAACTCACTGGAGAAATCCCAAGTTCCCTCTCTAATTGCACTAAACTTCTAAATCTTGATTTCTCAAGTAACCAATTCAGTGGCACAATTCCCTTGGAGTTTGGCAACTTACCCCAACTTGTATGGCTTGGTTTAGTAGATAATCATCTTGTAAGCAAAAGTGGTGATTTATCTGTTCTAACAACCTTGGTTAATTGCTCCTTTTTAGAGCACATACAGCTATCTTTTAATTACCTAACTGGCATTTTACCCTCTTCTTTTAGTCAGCTATCAAACAAACCTTCCAATTTGCTATTATTTTCTAATAAAATTGAAGGAAGCATACCAAGTGGCATTAGTAATCTCACGATGCTTTCAACCTTAGCCTTATCTGGCAATTGTTTCAAAGGAACTATTCCATCCTCGTTCAGTAAACTTCAACATCTTGAAAGATTATATCTAGACCAAAACTTTTTAAATGGAAGTATTCCAAAAAGTTTGGGGCAGATAAAAAGTCTTGGGTTGTTAGACCTAAGTCAAAACATGCTTTCAGGGTAGATTTCAGATAGTCTTAGTAGCCTCCCAAAACTAAGACATCTTCATCTTGATCGCAATCAACTATCAGGAACAATATTTGTTAGTTTAGGAAGTTGTCCAACATTGGAGCTAGTGGACTTGTCTCAAAACAAGCTAAGAGGAAATATACCCCCAGAATTAGGTCATAAAAATCTCCAATTTTATTTCAACATTTCCGGAAATTCATTTCAAGGTTCTCTTTTGGAAATTAGCAGTATGGCGATGGTCCAAGATATAGATGTGTCTGAGAACAACTTTTTAGGTAAAATCCCAATTGCTCTATCAAGTTGCACAAACTTGCAATATTTGAATATTTCGTGGAATTCGTTTGATGGTCCAATTTCTATTGAAATATTTAATGCGGTTGTTGTTTATTTGTAGAGCCAAACGCCCACCTACCACCCCTGATGGATTGCAGAATAGTCATAAACATTTATCATAGGTAGGTGAGTTTTCAAATTCAGAAATGAGGGGGAAAAAATTTTTGGTAGAAGACAAAAAGGAATGTTCTATTCCATTAGACTATAAGACAGAGAGAAAAAGTTGAAGTTGCAAAGTAGAGAGAAGTTGCAGAGAAAGTGATCAGCAGATCCAGTCATCAAAGTGCAGAGAAAAGGAAGTTCATTTCGTGCCTGTAGTTGCACGTGTTTCTTCTCTAGTCATTCTGTAAGTTTATTATTTGTTTGACTCAACCTATTGAAGCAGTGATTGCTCCAGGCATTGTAGTATGCAACCATTAGAGCTGTAAGTTTGAAGTTTTGGGGTTATTTTAAGGTTTTCTGGTTGAAGTCGAATGCTCCCAGATTTTGTAATGATTTAATCCAAGTTGAATAGTAAAGTAAGCAAGCATACTTGAATCCATTTGTCTCCTTCTATTCATTGCATTTGAAAAGTTTTATTTGGAAGCTTCAAGTTCTGGATTTCTAGTTTTAATGGTGAAAGTTGTTCACTTTATAAATCTTCACTCGGTGAAGTCTTGTTAAAAGATCTTATCTTTGCTATCTCTAACGAGTTCACTCGGTATCTTTATCTACCAAGCTCCATTCTCTAGTGGCTACTGAGTTCACTCGATAATCGCATTGTCTACCGAGTTCACTCGGTAATCACACCCTACAGTGTCTACCAAGTTCTTCATTTACAAAGTTGATTATTCATCTACTGACCTCACTCGGTATCTAGTGTTTACCGAGTTGCCCTTCATTTACCAAGCTCACTCGATAAACTCTCGTGCCACTTAGTTTCATTGGCTACTGAGCAAATACTGTCACTCGATAATAGTTGTTGTCGTGCAAATTTTTAGGTTTAGGTTTAGAATTTTTAAGGTTGTGATTATTTCTCACATGGTATCAGAGCTTTGAGGCCCCACATCCAAAGTGAGATAGGGAAAATTTTCTTTGGATATTTATCATGGCAAGAGATGCAGGAAAGATATGGCAGAAACCACCATCATTCAATGGACAAAATTATGATACATGGGCAAAGAAAATGAAGACCATAATGGTTGCTAATGATTTGTGAAATTTTGTAGTTAATGGGTTCAATGATGTGACAGACCCAGCTCAGTATGCTGCCCTCACAAATAATCAAAAGACTCATTTGAAAGAGTCAAGGAGGAAGGATGTTAAGGCATTAAGTCTTATTGAGGCAGCAATGACATAGACAGTATTCCCAAAGATTGCAGCAGAAAATTATGCAAAGGAAGCTTGGGATATCCTTGAGACAAACTTCAAGGGGACTAATAAAGTCCGCATAGTAAAGCTACAGAATATAAGGAGGGAGTTTGAGAACCTTCAAATGAAAGAAAATGAAACAGTTGCAGATTTCAGTTCAAGGACCTCCAATGTGATTAAACAGCTGAAGTCAAATGGAGAAGACTATTAAGAGCAGAGGATAGTCGAAAAGATATTGAGGAGTTTACCTCATAAATATGACAATTTGGTCATGACCATAGAAGAGGCAAAAGACCTCACTATTTTGACAATGGATGAGTTGATGGGTACACTTCAAACCCATGAGCATAGGATCAATAGATCTACTTCTTCATCTTCCCAAGAGGAAGGGGGAGAGGAAGAAATGGCTTAGGCAGAAACTCCAAAGGTAGAGGCCAAGGTAATGGAGGACAAAGAAATGCTGCAGCAAAAAGCTCAGGAAGAGTAGATGGAGCAAGTAGCTCATAAAATACTTCAAGAGGAAGTAAGAAAAACTACAACTCAAATAGGAGTAATGTAGAATGCTACTACTGTCATAATATGGACATTATGCAAATGAATGCTGGGAGAAGCAAAATGATTAGTCAAGACAAGAAAATGTAGCTGATGTGAACATGGGAAGTGGAAATAATGCCACTGCCTTCATCATGTGTAATGTTGGTGAAGAAGGAACCCCTGAGGTTTGGTACCTTGATAGTGGATGTAGCAACCACATGAGTAGTAATGAAACCTTGTTTTCATTCATTGAAAAGAGTTTAAAATCTAAAATTAAGATGGGTAACAATGGAACCCTACCAGTTGTTGGCAAAGGATCTATTATAGTCTGCACCAAGAAAGGTGAGAAGAAGGAAATACAAAATGTGTATTTTTCCCCTGGTATGAAGCACAATTTGATGAGCATTGGTCAGCTCATTCAAAAAGAATACAAAGAGCTGATGGGGAATGATATGTACATCATTCAAGAAAAGGATGGGAGCAAGAATTTACTTGCAGCAGTTCAAATGACAAAGAATAGAATGTTTCTCTTGAGGATAGAGACATGTTTCTCATCTCAAGTTGGTACTGCACCTCCCACACAATCAGCTCTACGAAGTGTGATTGAAGACCCCTCATGGCTATGGCACCTCAAGTATGGTCATTTTGGCTATGCTGGTTTAAATTTATTGTCAAATAAAAGAATGGTAGAAGGTTTGCCATGCATAAAAAATTCATGTGACAAGTGTGAGGCTTGTATTTTGGGTAAGCAACATAGGCTTCCCTTTAATTCTAGAAATTCTAGGAGGGTTAGATATCCATTAGAATTAGTGCATACTGACCTAGTCAGTCCTATGCAAGTTACTTCCATTAGGGGAAGTACTTATTTCATGACATTTATTGATGATTTTAGTCGTAGGACATGAGTGTATTTCTTAAAGAATAAATCAAAAGCATTTAAAAAATTTGTAGAATTTAAAGCTCCGGCTGAAAGAAAATGTGGACATTATATCAAGGTCCTAAGATCAGATAGAGGAGGAGAGTATACTTCCAATTCTTTTGTAAATTTTTGCAAGAAACATGGCATAAAGAAAGAGTTCACAGCTAGCTATACACCACAGTAGAATGGAGTGGCTGAAAGAAAGAACAAGACCATTGTTGAAATGGCAAGGAGCATGATGAAAGAGAAAGGTCTCCCAACTGAATTTTGGGGAGAGGTTGTGGCAACAATAGTTTACCTAATTAATAGGTGTCCCACAAAGGCAGTTCATGATAGAACTCCAATGGAAGCACGGTCATGTAGAAGATGGACAGTTGAACACCTAAGGGTGTTTGGATGTGTTGCATATACACATGTGACTAAAGAGAAAAGGTAGAAATTTGATGACAAAGGTGTGAAATGCATTTTCATAGCGTATAGCCTAGAATCAAAGGCACACAGATTGTATGACCCATTGAACAACAAGATGACTCTTTCAAGAGATTTGGAATTTTTTGAAAATTAGTCTTGGTATGGTCAAATTGATGAGTCACTGAGCACTTCAAGTAAAATGCCAATTATAAGTGAAGAGGATGCTGATGAACAACAAAAAAAAGGAGCAGATAGAAGGAAAGGCAAGCAGCCTCAGTCATTAGCGAGCTCCTCTAGGTATGACCAAGTGTCAGTGCTAAGCAGCAGCAGCGAAGATTCTAATCCCACATTCTCCTCCCTATTACCAAGAAAGACCAAGAGTCTTAGGGAGATATACCAAGATAAAAGGTATGAAGATCATGATGAGAGTGTTAATTTTACATTATTTTCTCATAGTGATCCAATATATTTTGAAGAAGCAATCAAAGAGAAGAAATGGTGTAAGGCCATGAATGAGGAAATAGATGCTATAAAAAGAAATGAGACATGTGGAGCTAACTGAATTTCCTCCCAAGAAGCAAGTGATTGGAGTGAAATGGGTCTACAAGACCAAATGCAATGTTGAAGGCAAGATTGATAGACATAAGGCAAGGTTGGTAGTCAAGGGCTACAAACAGAAGTATGGAAGAGACTATGATGAGACCTATGCCCCGGTTGCAAGAATGGAAACCGTGCGTGCTGTCATAGCAATTGCAGCTCAACAAAAATGAAAGGTATATCAAATGGATGTGAAGTCCACCTTCCTAAATGATGTATTGAAAGAAGAAGTGTATGTGGATCAGCCACC
Source organism: Cupressus sempervirens (assembly GCA_028749045.1). NCBI lineage: Eukaryota > Viridiplantae > Streptophyta > Pinopsida > Cupressales > Cupressaceae > Cupressus > Cupressus sempervirens. The sequence continues at coordinate 458,436,922 of CM053787.1, forward strand.
TGCTTATGAAGTTGCAGGTGAAGAGAAGAAAGTATATAGATTGAAGAGAGTTCTTTATGGGCTCAAGCAAGCTCCAAGGGCATGGTACAGTAGGATTGACTCATATTTAATGAGTAATGGCTTTAGCAAAAACAATGATGAGCCTACTCTCTACATCAAGGTAGAAAATAGTAATGTGTTGATTTTTTTTTGTATGTAGATGATTTGATTTTTGCTGGAAATGACAAGGCTCTAATTGGTGAGTTCAAAGAGGCCATGAAAAATGAGTTTGAGATGACAAACCTAGGTCTTTTGATATACTTTCTAGGCATAGAAGTAAAACAAATGCATGATGGCATCTTCATCTCTCAAGAAAATTATGCAAGGAAGATCTTGGAGAGATTTAAAATGTGGAATAGTAAGACAGCCCCCACACTAACAACAGTAGGTCTGAAGTTGAGCAAGAAAGACTCTAGCAAGAGAGTGGATTCAACACTATACAAGAGTATGGTTGGAAGTTTAATGTATTTGACTACAACTCAGCCAGACCTAATGCATGCAGTAAGTCTGATTTCTAGATTTATGGAAACACCAAAGGATTCCCATTGGCAAGCGGGAAAGAGGATCCTAAGGTATGTGAAAGGTACCAAGGGATTTAGAATTTTTTATACTACAAATAATGAATTCAAGTTGGTTGATTACACTGATAGTGATTGGGTTGGAAGTATAGATGATAGGAAGAGAACTTTCAGATACATGTTTCATATGGGATCGGGTGCAATTTCATGGGCATCCAAGAAGCAACCTATTGTTGCTCAATCTATAGTAGAGGCTGAGTATATAGTAGCAAATGTAGTAGCATGTCAAGAAATTTGGCTAAGGAGGATCTTGACAGATTTAATTGAAAGACAAAAGGATGGAACCACAATTTATTGTTACATCTCATCTATTGCATTGTCCAAGAATCCAGTCTTCCATGGGAGAAGCAAGCATATTGAAATTAGATATCACTTCATCAGAGAGTTGGTGGAGAATGGGGAAATCAAAATGGAATTTTGTAAGTCTGAGCAACAGCTAGCAAACATTTTTACCAAGCCATTAGGGATTGGAATTTTTGTACACCTAAGAGAAAGTCTTGGTGTAGTTGATTTGGATCAGCAGTGATCCTTGTTTGTTTGGCTCAAGACAAAGGGAGAGTGTTGGAATAGTTAATGCGGTTGTTGTTTGTCCCTGGAGCCAAATGCCCACCTACCACCCCTGACAGATTGCAGAATAGTCATAAACATTTATCATAGGTAGGTGAGTTTTCAAATTCAAAAATGTGGGGGAAAACATTTTTGGTAGAAGACAAAAAGGAATGTTCTATTCCATTCGACTATAACACAGAGAGAAGAAGTTGAAGTTGCAGAGTAGAGAGAAGTTATAGAGAAAGTCATCAGCAGATCCAATCATCAGAGTACAGAGAAAAGGAAGTTCATTTCGTGCCTACAATTGCACATGTTTCTTCTCTGGTCATTATGTAAGTTTATTATTTTTTTGATTTGACCTGTTGAAGCAGTGATTGCTCCAGGCATTGTAGTATGTAGCCATTAGAGCTGTAAGTTTAAAGTTTAAAGTTTGAAGTTTTTCCAATTTGAAGTTTTAAGGTTATTTTAGGATTTTCTGGTTGAAGTTGAATGCTCCCAAATTTTGTAATGATTTAATCCAAGTTGAATAGTAAAGCAAGAAAAGATACTTGAATCCATTTGTCTCCTTCTATTCATTGCATTTGAAAATTTTTATTTGGAAGCTTCAAGTTTTGGATTTCTAGTTTTAATGGTGAAAGTTGTTCATGTTATAAATCTTCACTTGGTGAAGTCTTTTTAAAAGATCTTATCGCTGCTGTCTCTATCGAGTTCACTCAGTATCTCCATCTACCAAGCTCTACTCTTCAGTAGCTACCAAGTTCACTCGATAATCGCATTGTCTACCGAGTTCACTCAGTAATCACACCTTGCAGTGTCTACCGAGTTCTTCATTTACCAAGTTGATTATTCATCTACTGACCTCACTCGGTATCTAGTGTTTACCGAGTTTCCCTTCATTTACTGAGCTCACTCAGTAAACTCTCCTGCCACTTGGTTTCTTTGGCTACCGAGAAAATACTGTCACCCGGTAATAGTTGTTGCCATGCAAATTTTTAGGTTTAGGGTTAAATTTTTTAAGGTTGTTATTATTTCTCACAATTCCAGTGTCACTCACAAGTCTTAAAAACTTTGAAGATATTGATCTCTCTAATAAAAATTTGTCAGGAGCAATTCCAATGCCTTTCCAAGCGATAAAAATGCTTAAGCATATCAATCTCTCTTCAAATAGATTGGCAAGATAGGTTCCAATGGAAGGAGTTTTTGCAACAATTAATGTGTCAGCAATTATGGGAAATCTCTAACTTTTTCACAAATGAATCTATTTGCATCCATGCTCTGATTTGAAATTGAAACAACAGTTATCAGTCTTCAAAAAGGGGATAGTACCAGTTGTTATTGGAATTGCAATCTTCAGCTTGGTTGCATTGTTGATAATTCTCTATAGAAGGAGACATACAAATCAAAATGTTGTTGATCTAAAGTTCAATGTTGGGCCTAGAAGAATTTCATATAAAGAACTTAAAGATGCAACTAGAGGGTTTAGCCAATCCAATCTATTAGGAGTTGGTAGTTTGGATCTATTTGTAGAGAGATTCTTAACAATGAGACAAGTATTGCTTTTAAATTTTTCAATTTGCAAGATGAAAGTGCTCTCCAAAGTTTTAACAAACAATGCAATGTGCCAAAAAGAGTCAGACATCGTAATGTGATCAAAATCATTTCGGTATGTTCCCACTCTAAATTTAAAGCACTAATTCTTTGATTGATGTCAAATAGAAGTTTGGATAGATGGCTATATTCTGAGGGTGTAGATGAATATAGATTAAATATCTTTGACCAATTAGGAATAGCAAAGGAGATAGCACATGGAATGGTATATCTACATCATTATTGCTTTGTGCAAGTCATTCACTGTGACCTAAAACAAAATAATGTGTTGTTAGGGGATGATATGGTTCCATATATAGTAGACTTTGGAATTTCCAAACTCTTATATGCAAATTAAATGGATTCTTTAACTTCTACAAATGCACTCAAAGGATCTATAGGCTACATTGCACCAGGTATGCATTTTAATTTTAATTTTAAATGATTATAGTATAATCATCATTATGTGGATTTTATATAAATAGTATAAATCTTTCATATGAGGTTGTATTGTATTGTAGAGTATGGTTTGGGTGGAAATGTTTCAACAAAAGGAGATGTGTATGGCTATGGAATTTTACTTTTAGAGCTTGTGACAAGGGGATGACCTACAAATGACATGTTTGTAGAGGGAATCAATCTACCAAAATGGGTAGGTATGACATTTCAAAATAAAATCACAGAATTGGTGGACAACCACCTGATTAGAGATGTTAATGAATCAGATTTAATAGTGGTATTTTCATGTCTTACTCAACTTATACAAGTGGAGTTGGCTTGCACAAGGACGATACCAGAACAACGCCCAAATATGATGGAGATAGTTGAAAGATTGGAAAGAATATCAAGGATATTTCTTGGTACTCAATCATTTCAATTTCCCATAGATATCTCTCCTTTTCTTGAGTGTACAAGTGATCCAAGAAATGCTAGTTCAAACACAAATGAAAATTGGTCTACATATACATCTTAGCTCTTTGCAAGCAACTTGATAGCAACTATTAACTTGTATTGTCTTAATTACTTTTCTTGTCATAGAGAAATATTTAAAACTTTACTATGTGTAGACTATCATGGAGTGATGATGTAATCATGTAGTGTAATTTTTATAACACTTTTTTTTTTTCAATGACGATCTATAATCTTCAGCCATTTATAAGTATAATATAGATATTGATGAACTATATATGTACACAAATCGAATAAAATTTAGAATTAAAGATTGTGAGTTTTTATTCTTTGTTATTATCTACATTTCTTTTACAAAGGTTTAGGTTCGTAATATTTTGGAAATATATCTCCAAGTTTGTGGCACCTATTGAGAACATGTGTCTCAACATTGCAATCTTCTTTTGGAAAATTCCAAAATTTGTTTGTGGAAGTTTTCCACTTGTTAATACATTGGAAATTGGTTAATGAGTTGTCAAAAATGAGTCTTGTCCATAGTAGAATATAGGTAGGTCATTTTTAGAGCCTTGATGACTCATTTTGTGACTTTTATGGGGGTCTAGACTAATAGAAAAAATTGTGGACGGGATTACTACTTTAACCTAGTTATTTTTCCATATTGGAAATGTAAATGTCAAAAATGGGTAACATGTGGCATGGTAGTTTTGCCCATGGTTTTGTAAAACCACAAGTGGTTTCTAGGTTGTAAAATCACTATAAAAGGAGGACTTGGGGAGGTGTTTGTGTAATTGAGTTCAGTTTGCAAGACTGGCGCTAGAAGGAGTCTCTTTGAGTTCAAGTTGTGGTGATGCGCTCCTATAAGAACTTTCATTGCAAGTGTATTGTAATCATCTTGGTTTCATAATACATTGTGTAGGTTTCAAAGGGTGGGGTTTTTCTCCCGAAAGGGTTTCCCCAAGGTAATCATTGTGTTATGTGTTCTTTGTTTTTTTGATTATGTTATTATGCATTTCTTGAGATCTCTACAATAGTTAGTTGAATTTGCATAATTTTCCTCTCAAAGATTAGCGTAGAAAGTGATTCCGTGCACCTTTTCTTCCTTACAAGTGGTATCGGAGCCTAGCCAATTTTGGTTCTATTTGTTGGGTACAAGTCTTTTTGAGCTAATCAAGTTTGAGTGGGAGCTTGTGCAAAGTATTTCATTTCTGTGTTGCAAGATTGAAAAGATGGCAAGCATGTCAGGGAGAATTGATGTTGAAAAGTTTTCTAGAACAAACTTTGAGATGTGGAAGCTAAAGATGGAAGATCTATTGATTGATCAAGATCTATGGGATGTGATTGATGAGAAAAAGTCGAGGCCCATAGATCTGACTTTAGCCGCACAATATGATGTGACAAATAGAAAAGCTAAAGGTCTCATTAGATTGTGTCTTACAGACTCAATTTTGATTAATGTCCATGAAGAACCTACCACGAAGAAGCTTTGGAAAAAGCTAAGTGAGATCTATCAAGCGAAATCACTTGTGAACAAGATTTTCTTTAGGAAGAAGTTGTATTCCTTGAGAATGGAAGAAGGTGGACAAATTTTTGAGCATCTGAAAAGGTTTAATATGTTGGTGACTCAGTTGACCTCAGTAGGGGTGCTAATGGATGAAGAAGAAAGGTGTCAAATCTTTCTATGTTCATTGCCAAACTCATGGGATAGTCTTGTGATGGCTATAGGGAGCATTTCAGTTGTCTTGAAGATGGAGGACGTTGTTGGTTCTCTACTTTCAGAGGAGATGAGAAGGAAAGTCTCTCTGAATGCCAAAGAGGCTTTGAGTGTTCAAGGAAGACCAAAAGAAAGAGGCAAGAATGAAAAGCACCATGGCCATTCTAAGTCCAAAAATAAGGGGAGATCAAAATCTCCTGGTAAGTCCAAGGCAATTTGCTAGAATTGTGGCAAACTTGGACACTTTCGAAAGGACTGCAAAGAGAAGAAGAAAAAGAAGAAGAAGAAGAAGCAAGATTATAATTTTGAGTCTGATAAGGAAGATGGAGATGCTTTCATTGCAGCCTTGGTCACTCATGCAGGTGAAAATGCATGGTTAATAGACTCAGGTGCATCTTTCTACATGACTCCTAATAGAAACTGGTATAGTAAGTATGAAAATTTTGATGGTGGTAAGGTGTTATTTGGTGATAATTCAGTACTTGATATTGTTGGTCATGGAAGTATTCGTGTGAAATTTTATGATGGTAGAATTAGAAGATTTGATGGTGTCTTGCATATCCCTAGACTAGCAAGGAATTTGTTATCAGTTAGTAAGCTAATAGATGTGGGTGTGCATGTATAGTTTTCTAAAGCAGGTGTAAAAATGGTGAGAGGTGCTATGGTAATAGCAAGAGGAAGTAGATTGGGTACATTGTACCAGCTTGATGTATGCACAGTCGAGTGCAATAGTACTTCTGATAAGATTGTGAAAAAGATTACTCAGCTGGAGAAGGAGAAGATTTCCCTTTCAACAGATGGTCGTGGTTTTTGGGTACCCAAAGGTGATATGTCTACCAAATCAAAGTTTCCTACAAAGAAGACCATGTTATGGCACTAGAGACTCGGTCACATAGGTGAGAAGGGTCTACGGACCTTGAAAAATAAGAACCTTGTTGATGGGTTAAATGATTGCAATCTTGAATTTGATTTTTGTGAGCATTTTATCTATGGTAAAAAAAATCGCATTTAGTTTTACTCGAGTTCTCATAAGTCTTCATGTATTTTGGATATAATCCATTCAGATGTATTTGGTCTAGTTGATGTTCCTTCTATTGGTAGATCAATTTATTATGTTTCTTTCATTGATGATTTCAATAGAAGAACATGGGTTTATTTCCTGAGGAGTAAAGCTGAAGATTTTAGTCATTTCAAAGAATTTAAAGCAATGGTTGAATTGCAGAATAGAAAGAAACTAAAATGTTTGAGAACTAATAATGGTGGTGAATTTCGCTCCAATGATTTTGACACATTTTGTAAAGATTGTGGTATTAAAAGAGAGAAGACAACTCGGTATTCTCCACAATAGAATGTAGTTGCAGAAAGAATGAATAGGACCCTGATGGAGAAGGCTAGGAGTATGCTGAGTGGTGCTGGACTAGAACAAAAGCTCTAGGCCAAAGCTATAGCCACTACCTGCTAACTGATAAATAGGACATTAGCTCTTGTTGATAAGATGCCAATGGAAGCATGGTCAAGCCACAAGCCTTCACTTAGACATCTAAGAGTGTTTGGTTGTGAGGCATATGCTCATGTGCCAAAGGAGAAGTAGACAAAATTGGACAAAAAAGCTGTCAAATGTATCTTCATCAGATATAGTTATGGTGTAAAAGGATACAAGCTTTGGGATCCTATTGCACAAAAGGTATTTTATTCTAGAAGTGTTATTTTTAGAAAAACTAAGCCTTCTTCTGTTACAGTGCAGTCATAATAGATTAAAGAAAAGAAAGATATGATTCAACTTCCTGCTACACCTAAGAAAGTTGAATCGAGGCCCTTAGAAAGACGAGATTTTGAAGAGAGCTCTACGAGTTTTGAATCATCAGAGGAAGAGGGAGAACCTAATCATGAACCTCAACCAGATCTTATTCGAAGATCTACTAGACAAAGGAAACCAACTGAAAGGTATGGGTATTCTCCTGATGATTGGAGGTGCATATTTGCATTAAATGCTAATATTGATGAACTGAGATCTATACAAGAGGCTCTTGGTATGAATGATTCAGAGTCCTGGAAAATAGCCATGGATGAAGAAATGGTAGCTCTTAAGAGGAATCAAACATGGGACCTTGTACCATTGCTTGAAGGATGGAAGCCTGTTGGTTGTAAGTGGGTGTTGAAAAGGAAGATGGGTTCAGATGGAAGCATTTAGAAGTATAAAGCACGTTTTGTTGCAAAAGGTTACTCTCAAGTTGAGGGAGTAGATTATGGTGAGATTTTTTCTCCAGTAGCCAAAATGACATCCATTAGATTTTTTCTTTCTATTGCAGTAGCTTATGATCTAGAGATCAAGCAAATGGATGTGAAAATTGCTTTCCTTCATGGAGATTTGGAGGAAGAAATTTACATGTCACAGCCATAGCACAATGTGGTGAAAGGTAAAAATCATTTGGTTTGTAAATTGAAGAAATCCTTGTATGGTTTAAAATAGAGTCCTAGGATGTGGTACCAGAAGTTTGATACATATGTGTTGAGTTTGGGATTTGTGCGATCTAAATCTGATCACTATATATATTTCAAATCTGATGGTGATGGTTTCCTAGTTATTGCCTTGTATGTTGATGACATGTTGTTTATTGGAAAAGGAAAAGGTTTGATTGTAGAGTTAAAATCTCAACTCTCAATAAAGTTTGAAATGAAAGATCTTGGTGCAGCTAGGCACATTCTAGGAATGGAGATTATAAGAGATAGACATAATAGAAAGCTTTGGCTAGGTCAGAGTAAGTATATTGGTACTATTTTGAAAAGGTTTAATATGAAGGATTCAAGACCATTGAGTGTTCTTATTACTATGGGAACAAAGCTTTCTAGCTCACAGTGTCCTACATCCCCATTAGAGATGGAAGAGATGAGTCAAGTACCATATCAGAGTGTTGTTGAAAGTTTGATGTATGCTATGGTCTATAGAAGACTAGACATTGTCCAAACAATGGGAGTACTTTCCCGTTATATGTCTAATCTAGGAAGAGCACATTGGGATGAAGTAAAAAGAGTTTTCAGATACTTGTAGGGTACCTCAGAGTACTCAATATGTTTTCATGGAATAGGGAACAAGCATTCCTTGAATATTCGAGTCTATGTGGATTCAGACTAAGCTAGTGATGTTGATAGAAGAAGACCCACTGGTGCATATATGTTTGCATTATTTGGTGGTGCAATCAGTTGGATGAGTAAGCGACAAGTTGTGGTCACTTTGTCCACTACTGAGGTAGAGTATATGGTAACTACTCATGCCTGCAAGGAAGCCATCTAGCTAAAGAGATTGTGTTTAGATATAGAGTTCAAATAGGGTGTAGTGACAATTTATAGTGACAGCCAGAGTGCAATCTGCCTAGCGAAAAACTTGACTTTTCATGCGAGGACCAAGCACATTGATGTACAATATCATTTTGTGAGGGATATAGTCAAGGATGGCAAGGTGAAGCTAGAAAAGGTAGAGACTTTGGTTAATATTGTTGATGCATTAACTAAGCCTATGAGCATAGAGAAATTCAAATGGTGTTCAGAGTCTATGGGCCTCTCAGCCCCTAGCAATTAAGTCCATGATATTTAGGATTCCCTGACTCTTGCAAGGTGTTCAACAAGTGGGAGAATGTTGAGAAAATGTGTCTCAACCTTGCAATCTTCTTCTGGAAAATTCCAAAATTTGTTTGTAGAAGTTTTCCACTTGTTTATACATTGGAAATTGGTTAATGAGTTGTCAAAAATGAATCTTGTCCATAGTAGAATATAGGTAAGTCATTTTTAGAGCCTTGATGACTCATTTTGTGACTTTTATGGGGGTCTAGACTAAGAGACAAAATTGTGCATGGGATTACTATTTTAACCTACTTTTTTTTCCATAGTGGAAATGTAAATGTCAAAAATGGGTAACATGTGGCATGATGTCTTCTACACTAATCATCATTCTCCTTATACTTCTAATTACTTTGTTTTATCCTCAACTTCACTTCCTTATGCAAAGACTCCATAAAATCAGCAAATTCTTCTCCTACAACACTTCTCTTTTCTTCACCAACAATATCTCTCCAATCTAATATACCTCTAAGCTTCATTCTAATAAAAATCTCAAAAGGTGTCTTCCCTGTACTCCTATTCATAGAATTATTATATGCAAATTCAGCTTGTGCCAATACCATCTCCTAGTTACTTGGCTTATTCCCAACTAAACATCTTTTCAAATTACCCAAGATTCTATTCACAACCTTTGTCTGTCCATCTATTTGTGGATGGAATGTAGAACTAAACTTCAACTCAATACCCATCTTCTTCCACAAAGTCTTCCAAAAATAACCAACAAACTTATTGTCTCTATCAGAAATAATACTTCTTGGTAATCTATGCAATCTCACAATCTCTTTAAAGAAAAGTTTAGTAACATGCTTAGCATCTAATCTCTAGTTATATGGTATGAAATGAGCCATCTTAGAAAATCTATCCACTACAACAAATATAGAATCATACCCCTATACTGTCTTAGGTAATCCAAGAACAAAATACATACTGATGTCACTCCAAGGTTTCTCAGGAATAGTAATAGGTGTACACAAACCAGTATTTTGACTCACTCCTTTTGCAACTTGACAAACTCCACAACTCTACAAATTTTTGAACATCCTTGTACATTTGTGGCCAATTATACTTCTTTTTTAGAAAACTCAATGTATTATCCATTCCATAATGTCCAGCCAATCCACCACTATGATTTTTCTTAATTATATTCAACCTCATAGAACTTCTAGGAATACACAACTGAATACCTTTGAACAACATACCTTCTTGAATGAAATACTCATCATACTTACTTATGTGATTGGTCAGATTTGGTGCTCTGCACTCTCTCCATTCTTTAGAAAAATCAAGATAAACATCATACAACTCATTCATTTCATCAAAATCAAGAACTTTAACCTTCATTTCAATCAACAAATAACTTCTTCTACTCAATGCATTAGCAACTCTATTAGTAACTCCACTCTTGTGCATAATGATAAATGTAAAATTCTGCAAATACTCAACCCACTTCATATGTTGTTGATTCAATTTATGTTCACTTCCCAAGTATTGTAAAGCTTTATGATCAGTATACAACACAAACTCCTTAGGAATCAAATAATGTGTCCACTTCTTCAAAGCTTGAACAATAGCATAAAATTCTTGATCATACATAAAATACTTCCTTTTAGCATTATTCAAATTTGCACTAAAGAAAGCAACATGTTTACCTTCTTGACTTAATACAACTCCTATTACATTACCACTTACATCACATTCAACTTGAAATACCTTATTGAAATCAGGTAAAGCCAATACAGGTAATTCAACAACCTTTTTTTTCAAAGTCTCAAAAATCTTGTTGGCTCCATGTGTCCACTTGAATTCCTTATTATCTCCCCTCATTGTCTCAGTCATAGCATTACAAACAACACTGAAATTCTTTATAAACTTTCTATAAAAACTAGCCAAACCATGAAATGATCTTACCTCACCCACATTCTTAGGTGTAGGCCATTCCAAAATTTCTTTAACCTTCTCAAGATCCATCTTCAATCCAACAGCTAAAATCACAAATCCCAAATACACAATCTCCTCTTGCATAAAAGAATAATTTTTTAGATTAATCAACAACTTTTCCTCTTTCAACCTCTGCAATCCTTGTCTAATATGTTCAAGATGTTCTTCCTTAGTCTTATTGAATATCAGAATATCATCCAAATAAACAATCACAAACTTACCCAGAAATATTTATAGAACTTCATTCATCAACCTCATAAAAGTACTAGATGCATTAGTCAAACCAAAAGGCATAACCAACCATTCATACAAACCATCTTTTCTCTTGAAAGAAGTCTTCCATTCATCACCTTCTCTGATTCTGATCCGATGATGGCCACTCTTCAAATCAATCTTGGTAAAATACTTTGCTCCACTCAAACAATCCATTATGTCATCCATCCTCAGTATAGGAAACCTATATTTCACTATGATTTTGTTAATAGCTCTGGAATCAGTACACATTCTCCATTCTCCATTATTTTTAGTTGTTAATACAACAAGTACAACACATGGACTCAAAATTTCTCTGATCAAACCTTTCTGCAACAACTCATGTACTTGTCTATTAAGTTCCTCATTCTTTGTAGGTGTCAATCTATATGGTGCTTTGTTTGGCAAGCTAGCTCCAAGAATTGGATCCATACAATGACTTATGGTTCTTACTAGAGCTAAACCATCAGGAATATCATCAGCAACAATATCTTTATACTCATTCACAATTTTGCAATCTCTGTTGTCGCTCTATCATTACCAACTTTTGATACTTGGTCATTACTACCAACACTCAATCCTCTAGGAACTATAGCAAAACAAACTTGATTCTTCTTTACTTCTTTTTCAAATTGCTTTCCATGCAAACTTTTATTGTAGTACAACTAACCTCATTTGGACTTTCAATCAAAGGAAACAATATTTCCTTCTTCCCATTTACGCAAAGAGTAGATTGATTCAATCTTCCATCATGCACATCATATCTATCACATTGCCAAGGTCTACCCAACAAAATATGACAACAATCTATGGGCATAATATCACACAAAACTTCATCAAAGTAATGTCCAATCTTGAACTTCACAACACATCATTCACTTACCAATATCTTATGCTCATTTTGATCCATGAAACATGATAAGGTTTGGGATGTTTTAGCCTCTGCAACTGTAACTTTGTAACTAGCTCTTCTAATGCCAAATTTGTAGAACTTCCACTATCAATGATCACCTTGCAACATTTTTCAGCCATCTTACATCTAGTCTTGAAAAGACTTCTTCTAGGGATAGGTTCCTCATCACTTCCCTTATTACATAAGGTTCTTCTTGCCTTCAGATTTTCTTCAACCTCAGGTTCACTTGGTGAACTCTCATTTTCTCCTTAAATCACAACATTTCTATTATTCTGTCCACTTTTAGAAGATCTACATTCAAAAGATATATGTCCTTCTTTACCACATCTGAAATAATTACCACTAAAACCACCTTCAGGATAAGAATTATCTCTTCCTCAGTAAGATCTAGTACCTCCTCAGTATGAGCTACCATCTTTCCACTCGGTATTGTCTTTGTCATCATTCTTCCATTCACATTTTCCTTTATTCTACACAAAATTGTTAGATCTGCCACCTTCACCATAAGATCTACCTCTACCTCTCTAGAATCTACCACCTCTACCTCTTTGTCTTTGTACATGTTTCTTTGTTAAGATCTCCTTAGCTTTCAAGGCATATTGATATGCTTCTTCCACACTTTCCAACTTCACAAAACTTATTTCATCTTGAATTTCATATCTCAATCCATTTATGTACCTTGCAATTTTCTCGACATCATCATCCACATGTCTAGATCTAATGTCCAATCTATAGAATTCCTCAGTATACTCTTTCACAGTCATGTCCTTTTGTTTCAAATTTTGCATCTTTCTCAACAAGCTAACTTGGCAATTAGCAAGGATGAATTTGTTCTTTACCTTATTCACCATCTTTAGCCAAGTTTTAATTTTCTCCTTTCCTCTCCTTTGTCTATCAGTTTGCAAATACTCCCACCATACTGAAACACGACCTTTCAACCTAGTGACTACAATCTTCACCTTCTTATTATCAGGAGTGTTTTCATACTCAAAGAAATTCTCCATATTTGAGATTCAATCCAAAAAAACATTAGTATCCAATTTTCCATCATAAGGAACAACTTCTACAATAGGCTTTTAATTTTCCCTGGACAACACTCTCAACAATCTTTCCTCATCTTGATCTTCTTCAAGTTTTGGATTATGGTTTGGTGTTGCTATTTCATCATCACTTACATCACCAAGATGTGCTCCTCTCCTTTGATTTGTCTGCATAACATCTAATCTAGTTGAAATTTGTCTCAATTGATCCAATATGCCATTATCAGCATTTCCTCTACCATGAACTATCTTTACATATTAGGTTCCTACAAGATCCTAACCCTCTACAAGTTATAGGTCAAATTCACAGATCTGCAATCCTATGACAAATATCCAAAATAGGGTTCTACATGATCCAATATCCACAAGGATGAACCTCAAGCTCTGATACCACCTAACACAAGGAAGGATAAGGAAAAGTAAGGCCAAAGGCACACTCAAGTATTTTAATCACCCTACAAGAGTTAACACAACAAAAATCTAACACATAGAATCAACAACCAAAGAAGGAAGAGAAAATAATTTCATTTATTCTTCTAATATTCAACATATATGCCTAGTTATAATGCCTTCTAGGTTATGGCCAAATACAAAATACATTCATATTCAAAGATCTGGCTTCAAATTTGCACTTTTCAGTTCTACTCCAATCCTCTCTTAAAACTCTTCTAAAATTGTCCTAGCTCTAAGCCTAAAAACTCTATTTATACTAGCCAAAATGGCTTACAAATAATTTTAGAACATAGAGAATCCACAAGTTGGCTATCAAAAAATATTAATTGAAAATAGACCTAACGTTAAATTCTTGAAGAGCCACAAGTCGACCTGCATCAGCAATTAAATGCCAATAAATTGATGCCTAAGAAAAATCGTGATATCTCCTAGTTCCAATTGAAATAGAACTTTTGCTTTGAACTATGGGTAGATATTTATGTCCTCTACAACCTTGTAAGTGCACAAAGGCTGATTCATCAAGGAAAAGTGTGCATCCATTCTAAAATTCAAGCATAGAAAATTGTCATGCAAAACTACTAGAACTCAATACTCCGAGAGAATTGCCATATCTTGAAACTTATAAAGAGTTAGAACCTTAGAACATAGATAGTAATCTAGGCACACTTCAATCCCTAAAGTTTTTAGCCTTTCATTCATTATATAAAATTAGTTACATGTTCTATAATAGGCACCAAGAAACTAGAAAACACAGTTTCTGTAGAACACAGTTTCAGCAGCAAGATAAAAAATGAAAACATGCAGCATAGCAATGCAACTGAGGATGGTCCTACATCATGTGTTGCCTCCATTCCATGGACTTTGTGGGGATTAATCATTTAGATATTTGTAGCAATCTATGTATTTAATATATCCTACTAAGATCAATGAAGATAATATTCAGGTTCCTTTTTAAGATTTTATTTGTAGCTCTACATTGATTGTCAATCTTTCTACTTAAACTCTGATTCCAAAAGCTTTTTTACTATGCAATTGTTCCTTGTTAACTACAAATGAACTAAGACAAAGATATCTCTAAATGCATATGGTGTCTTTTTTTTTGACCTGACAATGATATGTTATCCAATAGATTGCAAAAGAACAACGAGTCAATATGTCATAGTTGAGCTATAGTTTTGAATAGAATGGAATTAATAAGGAAAAATAATATTTTTAATGTACACACTTTGAGATTAATTGGTATAATTAACTTACATTTTTGGTTTCTTAAAATTGAAGGATTGCTTTTTGAAAATCTTTTTCTTTCTTTTCCTTTTTTTTAGCCAATGGGTCTTGGGTCTATCGATCAAGTTGAAAGGTTATTAAAGAGTCTACCAAGGATCAAGATTCATTGAGTGTGTGGTTTTGATATTGAAAAGATATGAGGCCAAGATCATGCCCTAGGAAAATTTGGTAGAATAGATACCCCTTAGTCCTTGGCTCTTAGTCGAAGAGGTTCAGCTACAAGGCTCATGCTCCTATATTGAGTAGATACAAATATTTAGTAGAAGTCCTCCATCAAATTAAAAAAAACTTATCAAGGTTCAATTTCCTAGTAAGACTTTCTAGTAGAGGCATGAAATTTGTGAGAAAACAAACCAATTCAGTGAGGGCCATCAAGAAGATTTTTTTCTCTCCAAAATGGAAGGACAGGTCTCTTAGATGAAATCTCTAGGACTAAGAGTCAAGGACTTAAGGGTATATTCATTCTACCATATACCAAGTGCCCATTATATTGGCACAACCAATTAATATGCTAAGAAGTTGAAGTTTTTGGTTGGATGATGTTGATTGATTGACATAATCAAGATAATTAGTTATATTGTTGTCACTTATGTCAAATTGTTTGGTGTGTTGTTTTGACTTGTTACCACATATCTATAGGAAGAAACCATTGAGTTATAGGATGAGTAAAGGTTTGTGAAAAGTTTGAAGATGTGAATCATATAGGGTAATAGTTGGAACAAAATAATGAGAACAATTGAATGATTTAAATAGCTTGTCAAGTTTGTGAAGGTAATTGTTAATGTGATTGTTGAATATGATATATGAAGATGTCTAGATGATTTGGTCAAAGAAAAAATTCTATAATGAGTATAGATGATGATTTAATCAACTGGAAGATATAAGGATCTATAGGTAAAGGGAAGATTTTTATTGAATAAATGAAAATGGACTTATCAGTAAACTAAGTTCTTGTCAAAGAAAAGGATCAATAAACTTGTCAAAGAAAAGGATCAGTAAACTTGTCAAAAAAAGGAAGCTTATCACAATAAAGGATAAAAAATTTGAAAATAGACAAGGCTTATTGATAGATAAAGATTAAAAAGTGAAAATTGAAATTTTATTGAAGAATTTGAAATTTATTGGACAATTAGAAGGCTAAAATTTAATTTAAGGCATGAGATGATGAATAAAACCTTGAGAATATAAGTTTAAGGATGGACTTATTTAGAAGTTTCTACAAGTTAAAAATGGCTTATGGAAAATATGAGATATAAGGTTGATTGAATGATTATAAGAGTAAGAGTTAATTTGGATCATCAAGTTTAGGTTTAGGGTTTGTGATCGAAGAGTTTCTATTTAAGGAAGAAGAAGGAAGAAAAATGGTATGAAAGATCAAAATATTGTTAGTGTGGTTAGATATCAAAGGAAAGGAGGAAAGAGGAAGTTGTGATCATAGGTGTTATAGAATCAGAGCAAAGGATTAGAGGATGGTATATTGATGTTTGCAAAAATATATTGGATCTAATTTAACTGGATGGTGCAAACTATAAATCATTTTATTAGTTGTTACTCTCTAACAATTGTGACACAAAAATCCTTAATTGGGTGGTCCTAATAGGTCTATTGTAAAATCCTCTAACAAGGTTACTCTTATTTTGGTTTCACAATGCACACCCCATTTCTCCTAGACATGGGGACCCCCTAGTAAAAATAAAAATTCCCACACTTCTAGTCCGGGGCTTGAGTCATTTTTGGTACTCCACCTGGAATATGGGTCTTGCCTAGTCCTCTAACTAAGAAACTTAGGTGCCAAAATTGAGAAATTTGGAGGAAAGTGTGTTTTAAGTGCTTAAGAGTACATATGCGAACCCATCCAAGGTGTACAAGTGCGCTAGATCTACATATGTGCACTTATCTCCCTTTGGAGATGTGCACCAATGCACACACATAGGTGCACACATCCAAAAGGTGTGCACTATCCCTGGTCTATAAATACATGAGACCCCCCCCCCCACCCCCCCTCTTCTCATTATCTTCTCTGGTCTCCTTGTGACCACACATCCGCACCTCGAAAGATGTAACACTCTACTAGCCTACACACACACAAACAATAAAGTCATCAAAGGTGTGCTCATGCACACCTTTATTTGTGCTAATAAACCTAAATAAGAAAAATCCTGAACTAATGATAAAACACCTAAGTGAAAGATGCACACATGTGCACTTTTCAAACTCAACCTAGCAAAAAGGCTCCTAAGGTAATGGTGCATAGATGCACACCTTGTCAAGGTGCACTTCTCTGCACCATTTTCTACCCTTAACACAAAGACCTAAGTATAAGGGTGTGAAAATGTGCAGCCCATTTGGGTGTGTGCACCCTTAGAATTTTTAAAACTAACTTGGTCCCCCTTCATGCACATTGCAATGAATGTGTGCACTCCATAAGGGTGTACACCTGCACATAAAATGACTATTTTAGAGTCATTAAGTGCACCTAGTGCACCTATCAAGGTGTGGAAGGTGGGCTAAATTTCTTTCCAAAGCTTTTAAGTGGGGTTTAAGTGGTTTTTCTTAAGTTTTGGTGTTTTGGGTTTGATTTTTTGTCATTTAGGGTTTGTTTAGGGTTTAATTTTCACTTCTTTAGACTAATAATTATCTTTTTTGTATAGATAAAATAGCTTCCTCATCATCCTTAATTGATGATTGATCTAAAACCTATTCTCTTCAAGTTTCAAGGTGCACCAAAGGAATCACATTTTCAAGATAATCATTCAAAGATTAGAGATATCGAGTTGCGACACATAGACTGGAACATACTCCTTATACTCTATAATAAGCCTAAAGAGAGGTCCCTGATAGTGGCAGCACTTATTAGATCAAGGTTGGTGAATGTCGCATCACATCCCACATTAGTGCCATCTTCTAAGATCATTATGGCTCTAGCCAAGAACTATGTGTCCAAAGAAAGAGTTTTCAATAGTTTCATAGGTGAGATAGTCTTGGACCTAGGATCGATGAACATTGAGAAAGTTTTCAATCTCCCAAGAGTTGAACAATATGTGAAGATAACTTATCATCAAGAAGAAAGATGGTATAGGGAGAATGACAAGAAGGCCACAAAGATCACACAATCATCATTTTTAATTGATAGAACACCAATGGGACACAGAGCTAAAAAGGTAGACATGACTAGGCGATATATGAAAGATGACATCAGATATACCATTGTACTTTTGAGCAAAATTATGGGTTTATCAATAGTTGGGCATCTTCACATTTGGATGGTCCATTTCATAGAGACCATCAAAACAAGAAAAATGCCAATTGATTGGGCCACAATACTAAGTGAGAACTTAGATGAATAGCTAGTAGGAGTTAGAGCCAACCCCAAGTTCTACATGACATCATATTTGGTGTACTTATTGATGGCAAGGACAACTGATTATCCAGGATTATACAAGAAGGTAAGCATGCAAGATGCCAATGCTTGGCCCTATGTTGTATATCCTCAATTGGTAAAGAAGAAGCTCTTATATCAAAGCAAGGTATTCTAGATAGTAAATGATTCTTTCATATTTGTAATCATCCAATTCATATAGGTAATTATGCTAAGAGGATGTTAGTAGAGGTAGTAACAAGAATTACAAAGATCGACACCTATTACATCCAGTTAAAAAATTCACTTACCTAAGTAGCTGGTACAATGGTGAATCCAAAAAAATTGCTAAGATATCCATCAAATAGGCTCATTTCACTGGAGATTGCAAGACAACTCACATTTTCATATGATAGAGTGAGAAAACAACATAAGAAGACATGGGTATGGCCTATTAGTATAGGTACATTTGAAGTAAAGTAGAAGTAGGATATTATGAATCTTGATTCAGAGTGGGATCAATATCCCTTGGAAGATTACAACTCCCCTAGTCCCTATTTTGACAATATTGGCAGAGTTCAACATTTGGTAGGAAAGTAGTTTATGCATGAAGATGCCATCAAAGATCATTGGATGAATGTAATTGATGACTATGATATCCTAATAAGGGATTATTATAGGATGACTCTATATTTGGAAAGGAGTGCCTTAAAGATAAAGGTCTCATTTAAGGTGGTTCAACAAGACACTCAAGATGTCTTAGATCCCTTATATAACCAAGACAAGATATATGATAGGTTGATTATGAACGCAGAGATTCACAAGGATGAAAATATAGATATTAACCATAGGGCTAGGCACATAATTTAGTCAACAAGGGATTGGATCAAGAAGCCTTTTAACCTCAACCCAATTCCTTAGACTATTACCCTTCGAGCCACAACATGCCTGGTTAAGGATAAAGGTGCAAAAGTTATAGTACTAACTTTCCCTACTCAATCTCTAGTTAGGTCAAAAGTAGTATATCAATATGATAGTGATGTTGGCTACTTTAGAGTAGATAAAGGAAAGAATAAGAGGAAAATAGATTCCCCAAAGAAAGATGAGCCTAAAGTTGAAGAACCTAAAGATGAAGAGGCAACTCAAGCCCAAGATATTGCACAAGTGCCCTTGCAAGAATAGGAACATGAACAGGAAGCACAAGAGGTGTCACCACCTGCACAAGAGGAAGAGGCCACTCCTTTAGCTGATAAGAAGGAAAAGGTTGTATTTACTATGAAAAGGACATGAAGGGGGAGATTATAAAATAAATTTATTCCCATTCCTTTAGTTCTTGAAACCATCCTTGAGGAAAAAGATAAAGAAGGTAATCTCCCCTTGAGTTAGACGACTCATTTAGCCAGGGCTGCTTGACAAGAGAGAAGAAGAAGCTCCACTATGACATTGTCATCCATACCTAAGGAACCTATTCAAGTTACCATTTTTGAAGATGAGAAGCTGCAATGGATTGACACTCAAGAAGGGAAAGAAATAGATATTTTCAACATTTTTTATTTCAATTTTATGCCCATGGGAGCTAAAATGGTGGATGACAAGATACGAGATACACCCATGAACCAACCTTTCGAAGAGGATTGGGACCAAATTTTACCTCTACCATAAGGGTTTTTGGGTACATCAGCACCATCATTTCATGACTTGTCTTTCTTAGACAAAGGCTCAATCACTCCTCTTCCTTCTATCACCGAAGGAGCAAAATAAGAAGTGCCTAAAGAAGAGCTGGAATAGAAGCTAGTTGATGAAGTATTAGAGGAGGAATAGATGCCTGATGAACCTCACAAAACTTCTCAAGATATAGAGGCATTGACTTTTGGCTACAACAAATACATGGACTCCTAATGTAGATCTCTCTCAGAAGGAGAAGACTCCAGAAAGGAGTGATAAGGGTAAAGGGCCAATAGTGCAAACCTCCTCTTCATCTAAATATATGTCTCCCATAAGCACTAGACCAATATGGCTAAAGAGGGAGGTTATTATTTGGAAAAAGAGGAAGTTGGATATGGCTCTTGAGGAGAGTATGATGAGCTAGTAAAAGCAATCAAGAAGCTTGAGCCACCTACAGGTGATGCACAACAATTGGCCTTCTTAATGAAGAATAAAGACTAGGAATTACTTACCCATATAGCCATCCCTCCTCCACATAAGGATATCAAAGATTTGACTCCTAAGGACTATGAAATTAAATAGGTCCTATTAGGAAAACCCACGATAGACACGGCTAAAGTAATGATCACTATGGGATTCCAAGACGTGTTCAGATAGTTAGATGGAAATGAGTTTGAATTAGTGATGTTGCACAAATAGAATGAGCTTTTAATGGGCTCTCTACATGGAATTCTAGGCCCTCTGGACCAAGATCACCTAGAACTTACTCGTGTTGTGGCATTAGAAAAGAAAGATAAAGGGAATGTGTAGGTTGATTCATTTTTTGGAGCATGTCAACAATGGCGTGACAGTTTTTAGTAGAAAGGTGTAGAGATAATACAGGGTAATATGGACCTGTTACATTACATTTAGTCTAGTGTAGAGGAGTTGATATCTATAGTAAACTAGGATTTTGACTTGATGGACGAAGTGCAGACTTGGGCTAAGGACCTTAAAGTTTTGACAGTAATAAAGGGTCAAAGATATCACACTCTCATGGATGTATATACAAAAGAAGAGTTGGATAAACTATAATATATGATTGAGAAGATAGATATAGGAAATAAGGTCATTGAAGGACTTCATGAATATATTTAGAAGTTAAAAGACTAGACTAAAGAGACAATTTTTGAAGCAAAGAGGTATTATGATGCTACTGCCCTTGAGCATTTTGAAGATGAGGAAAAAATAAAGCTCAAGTCAATGCAATTAGTGATTGAACAATTTTGAAGAACTTTCGAGGATGCTTCATCTAATGAAGATATTAGGAAAGGATTTAAGACTAAAAAGGTATTGTTAGAACTAGACACTAGACTTGACAATTTTGTGGAGCCTTGAATAGATGTTAGTAATTATTTGCAAATGGTCAAGCATAAATATGAGGCTCCATATTTTCTAGATATTACCCAAGTGATGGAGATTATAGAAAAATTCAAGAGTAAACATCTAAACATAGCTCTAGCATAAAGGGGAAGAAAACCTAGAAGCTAGAATTTTAGTTTTGACACTTGGGAAAATTTTGGATTTTTTGAACTTGCCACCAAGGTGTGCAAGGTGCACTGACAATTTTGAAGAAGTAATAGTGCACTAACAGTTAATTACTAGTTGCTAGTTCAGAGCTTTCCATGCACCAGGAACACATTGTGATGGAATTTTAACTCCTACAAATGATTAGAAAAGGTCAAGATTTTGTTTTTACAACCTCTAGTGACTCTCAGATTCTCTTACAACTTCCTTCTTCCTATTTACTTCTTCTTTCTTTTTTTTTAGACATGCAAAGGCTCATGCAACCATTAATTGATATAAAAAAGGGTGGAGTCCTACTTAGCACCATTTAGAGAGTCAATTTGTATATAATTAGATTTGTTTTATTATTTTAGAAGCATATGTTTCCATTAAGAGATCTCTCACTCTCAACACAAATTGAGGAGTTGATTTCTTATAAATTTAGGAATGTAACATGTATTCCAGGGCATTATTTTGATGCAATAATATATGTTATTGGTACTCTCATTCTAAGCGTAGTTATTCTTGTCAGAGTGTGTTATTTTTGTGAATTCTTGTTCATGATAATAATGGAGCCAATGGTTTTGTTGTGTTGATTTGATTGTGTGATCTTTTAGTTATGGTGTTTGTGACATGTTGACAAATTTTTTTGATGTATTGAGTTGGAGAAGAGATCACCTTATTGTTCCTGCATAGTTTCTTGTATCACATAAGTGCACTTTCTATGGCCTTGCAGTTTGATGAGAAGTGAAACATCTTTCTGATTTTTACTAAGTTCCCATTGATGATTGCATCAGTGGATTTGAGGAAGCGCTACTCCTATTTTTATTGGTTTCCTACCCAATCTTTTTGATGATTTAACTCGCAAACTTGTTGTTACCATGGTTTATGTCCATTAGGGTTTTCCCTTTCATGTGATTTACTTTCATCTCTCATTATCTTATCTTCATTATTTTATTTACTAGCACTTGGTTAAATTAGGAATTCATTAAGTTGCATTGTTAGATTGAATTCATTTAAAAAAATAGAAAAAACTAAAAATAAATCCCTTTTTGTGGTTATTTTGAAACAACAAGTAGATTAAACATTTTATTCAAAATTGGTCAAAACCAGAAAAGGCTTGGCTATGAAAAAACACATTTGTCTTCAATTGAGAAGATTCTAGTGGGTTGTAAGATTTCCTATAACCTTGGAGTTGATCATAGATTATCTTTTCAAGAGAGGAATTTGAAAGGATTCCTATTGTTAAGCATCATTCAAAATGATAGCTCAACAACTCCTAGCATGGTAAAGACTTCAACTAGTCTCGAAGGAAATCTCTTAACCAAGTAACATTTAATTGTGCTTTTGTAACCCTTAATTGGGCAAGCTCTTAATTAGGCATATTCCAAAAGAGTGCAAATATTTGTTTGCATCATTTTCACATTGTGGTTTTCACCCTAATTTAGCTTCCATGAGATACATCTAGTTTTATTATTGTGTGGATGTTATTTCATGCATTGCATGTAGATCAATTGCTTAAATTGGTAATGTTGTTGTAGATTAATAGAATTTTTGATTGGTGAATTTGTTAGATTAAGTTTAATTAGGTCTATAAGTTGAATTGGGTTGGTGATTATTGATTCATCCCATTCCCCTCTTAGTAATCATTCCTATACCTATAATTGATAGCAGAGTGTTGGTTCCTTGCTTTGGAAGGCTTAACCACTAAGTCCAAAGATTTCAAGAAGTATATGAAGGGTGCATCCAAGTTCAATAAAAAAGAAGAGGAATTTGATACATGGGAAAGAAATATTGAATTAAACCTATCAAGAATCTTAGACACTATTATTGTGTGTCTTACTACTGAGTATCTAGCACCTATCAGAACTCCTATAGAACTTGAGTGAAGATAAAATTTGTTACACATTTTAGTCATGATAGAGATAGGGAGTGCATTGAATAGTGAAAATTATGTTGATGTCAAAGATCTAGAAAATGAAAAGAAAATGTGGAATAAGTTGAAGATATTCCATGGAGGTAATCTACATGTATTAAAAGAAAAAGTTGATAGTCTCAAAGGAAAGTATTATGGCATGGAGGTATGCAACAAGAGTTTCTACTATTCAAGAGTTGAGAATAATTGATTCTAGAAATATTACACTTGATACACTTATCAATAGGATTACTTCATTTGAACTAAGTAATTATGATAGGAGTCAAACTTCTAGTCAACCTACTATGGAAAATGCATTTTAAGCTAGTCTTAACCTTGGTTCTGTTACAATGTAAAGTCCACCAATGTAATTGAGATGGAGGGTGAATCATTTATCCAACTATTATAAAAATTATCAACCTTTTTAATCCTTAACCATATGAGCAATACTATCAGCAACCACAACAAGATACTCATACACAATAACACCATATATGTTAACTAGGGAAACCCTTGATTAGAGGGAAAACCCAGGTGGGGATGACACCCACAAAATGATGTACTAGTATAAATATTCCTTGTTAGAGGATGGACCCTATTAGGAGTCAATGAATTATATTAAGTTCATATCAGTCCTTGTTAAGAGACTTTGAATCCATGTTAGGATATTCCAACCCTATTAGGAGTTGTAGAAGGTAGATGCACCCACTATTCAAACAACTTTAGGGGCTAGAATAATGAACCCACCATCAAAGTGGTCTTTGTATTATTCCTTGCACAATAATAGAAATGAATTATACTTGTACTCCGTCTTCCTCTATCTTGTCTACCAGACTTCTTCTTATTCTTTTGATCTTTATACTAGATCACAAACTTTGCATCCAATAATGCCTTGGATTTCTTACTCACATTTACCAAATACTCTACTCTTATTTGCACACTTCACACTTCACATCTTTCATAAACAAGAAAAATATCCTTCCTTTTTTTTCGTATCCTCAAAAAAAATCCTTGAGCCAGCCTTAAGGCTTTCCCAATTAATTGTAATAGGACCACATCAAGATAAGTAATTGTTTCAGCAAACTTATCACTTGCTTCATCATTGCCTCCAAAGATTTCATCATCAACAAATATCACTATAATCAAAAAACCATTCTCAATTTCTTTAAAATATGATTTACTATCTCTCATACCTTTACCAAATCCAAGTTTTTCCAAATAATTATCCAACCTTGCATACTAGGTTCTAGGTGCTTGCTTTAGACTATAAAGTGATTTCTTCTATCTGTATACCATGTCTTTTTCTTCTATCAAAGGAAATATTTTAGGATTCTCATTGTAGACTTCTTCAATTTCTCCATCCAGAAAGGTTGATTTAACATCTATCTGATACACTTTGAACTTATTACTTGTTGCATAAGCCAAAAACATTCTCACTGCTTCCATTATAGCTATAGGGGCATATGTTTCTTCATAATCTATTCCTTCCTACTATGAATAAACTTTGCATACCAGTCTATCTTTTTTTCTCACAACTTCACCTTGTTGATTCATCTTATTTCTGAATACCCATTTAGTTCCTATAACATTCTTGTCTTTAGGCCTAAGAACTAGTTCCCATCTTCATTCTTCACAATCCGATCAAGTTCTTCCTCCATTTCTTGAATCCAATGATCACCATTGCATGCCTCATTTGTGCTCTTAGGTTTAACTTGAAAAATCAAACATAATTCCTCATGCACTATGTTTCTTATCATTACTCCTTTTTCTTTACTTCCAATTGTCTTTTCTACAGGGTGATTCTTAGTTAGGTTCATGTTAGGTGTAGGAGTTTCTATCTTAAGTCTTATCTCTTCTCTTGGTTCAGTTCTATGTTCTCCCCTTTTCTCAATAATTTATACATCATTCTACAAATCATTGTTAGTCTCAAAGAATACTTCTATATTCTCATGGTTAGCCTTTAGATTAACAATAGTCACCAAAGCTATCTCTTCTATTACTTCATCCTTCTTAACCATTTCAAGCTCATTATCATCACAGTCATTCAAGAATCTTTCCATACTTGTTTTAAGTTCTTCATTCTCATCATAAAGTGAATTCTTTCTAGTTTTTCTTATTCTCTTAGGACATCTAGAAAGAAAATGGTAAAACTCTTTACATGTCCAACAAATGAAAATTTTCATACCTTATGGCTCTCTTTTCATAACAAAATCAATAACTTCTTTGATCTTCTTGTCTTCTTTAGATCTAGATTTGTCTTTACTTGTCCCTCTATTCTTTTGTATGTAACAAAAGGATTCTGGATCTAGAAACTCAATACTTTATTTTGTACACAATTATGATATCTTAGCAAGAATCTCCATCTTTTGAGAGTCAAAATTTCCCCTGTTTGAATTAGAACTTTCTTTTCTGAAGTGACTCTTCATTGATCTCTCAAAGCTTTTAGGATTTCTCTTCAAGGAATTGATTCTCTAATACCAATTGTTGGAATGTAAAATCTACCAATATAATTGGTTGGGGGGGAGGGGAATTAATTATCCAACTATTATAGCAATTATCAACCTTATTAATCCTAACCATATGATAAATATAGTCAGCAACCATAACAAGATACTCATACACAATAACACTAGATATGTTAACTAAGGAAACCCTTGATCAAAGGGAAATCCCTAATGGGGATGGTACTCACAAAATGATGTACTAATATAAATATTACTTGTTAGAGGTTGGACCTTATTTGGAGTCAATGAAATACATTTAGTACATATCAATCCCTATTAGGAGATTCCAACCCTATTAGGAGTTGTGGAAGGCAGATGATCCCACTATCCAAAAAGCTTCAGGGGCAAGACCATTATACCCACTGTCCAAATGTTCTCTATATTATTCTTTGTAAAATAATAGAAATGAATTGTACTTGCACTTCCTCTTCCTCTATCCTTTCAACTAGACTTTTGCTTTTTCTAATCTTGATACCAGATCACAAACTTCACATCCAATATTCCCTTGGATCACTTACACACACTTAACAAATACTCTTCTCTTGTTTGCACACTTCACCAGGGATAACTTTAATGGTGAATATTCACCAAATGGCTTATTTTACTCATCAAGGACCTTGAATTTAGCAAAAAATATTGCACTTTCGTGGTGTTCATGTTGCCCACACTTTATCGAATTTGGGTCCCATGCTTAGGAAAATCACCAATAACAATACATAACTAATTTTATTTTGGTGATGACTTCACCAATATAATTTAATCTTTCCATGCAATAAGTTATATCTTTTCACCTTCAATTTTTGAGGCATGTCTTATTCGATGGTCACATTCACCAATCTATGGTAACATTTAAGTTAGGTTATATGTAAAATACATATACTTGACAAGTGTCTCTATTTCAAAGACTTTTTAGAGAACTTTTTATCCTTCTAATCTTTGGCCTAAAATAGTATGTGTTGTGGACAAGTGTCATTATTTTGGAAACAATCACTAAAACTTGTTGCTCTTTAACATTTTAGCCCAAAATAGGATTATACCATTGATGTAGGATCATGTAACGGTTATTAAAAAGAATTATTGTATTTTGGATAATTAAAAATTAAGGTTTTTAGGTACTTGTACATTTGTTCATGATTTTTTGAAATAATTAAAGATTCACCTGGATTTGACCAAATTTTCATACAACAGAAAAAATCGCCACTGCAATTATTTATTTTCGTATTTTGAGAAAACAATTGCTAATACAAATTATTTTTTTGCCCCTAAAATAGGGTTGGATTTGCCATGATTTTATATATTTTTCTAGAGAGGGGTTTCTTAAAGTTATCCCTACACTTTACACTTCACATCTTTCACAAACAAGAAAAATATCCTTCTTTTATACCATGTCATCAAAACAATTCCTTGAATTGTCCTTGAGGTTTTCCCAACTAATTATAATAGGACCACATTAAGATAATTAATTATTTTGCAATTACACAAAATTGTTGGCTCACAATCTTTACAACTTCTCACATGTGCAACTCTAGACCTCATGCACTCATTGATGTCACCATCAAATTGTCTACTATCACTATCCGACCTCGCATATGATGATTCCATCTCTATTAGGAGATACAATCCATTCATCAGAAAATGCTTCTTAGATACCCTATCTGTATACTTCTCTTCTGTAAATCACATATACCTTCTTCATTTCTTTGACTTAGTTTATGTACATTTAACCTCTTCATCAAGATATAGTGTAGAACATGTCATTAACTGCCCTTTACTTGATCATTCATACATTGTTCGTATGACCTCAATCTATGTCTAATACTATGCCAGTCTTCACATAAACCATACTATGTTGTCACTACTATAAAACACAATCATGAATGCAACATGTCAATCATCCTAACAAGCTTCACATGCTTTGTAAAATGCTTATGATACTCCCCCAAAGGAATACTACCAACATTCATGCTAAAAAGTTCATCAAAAGAAAAAGTTTTTTGTAAATAACCAAAATGATTATGATTGCATAAAGAAAGAATTAGAAGAGTTGGAAGCATTTATAGTGAAAAGGTTTCCTATATGGAAAGGTAGATATAAAGGACATATTCATATTGCATGATGGAACTATATACAAATAGGTGACTATGTACATAGGTGTCCTAATAAGACTAAGAAAGATAATGAAGAGGATAAGAAAGAAAGGTTCAATAAATTCAAGAACTTCAAGGAAAGGAGAAATAATTTTTCCTATATTGTTGAAGATGAAGATGATGATGAAAACAATACTAACGCTAGTGATGAGGAAATAGTGTTTGTTGTTATAAAGGAAGATCTCTCTACTAACAACACTATATCTGGTGAAGAGAAATCTTTGATCTCAAGTATGAATTACAACGATGGGTGGTCCATTAGCAATGGTTGTGCACATCATATGACAAAAGATAATGAAAAAATTATCACAATGGAATAATGTGATGGTGGTGTAGTTAGATTTGGGAATGGCTCTCCTTGCATAATCAAAGGAAAAGGTTTTATTTCTTTAACAAAAAAAATACCTTTAAAGATTTTTATTGGGCTAATGGATTAAAGTACAAACTATTGACTATATCTCGATTAAACAACAAAGGATTCATATTTGGGTTCACTAATGGAAAATGAAAGATATCAACAAAGTTTGGTGAACTTATCACTATCGGTGAATAGACAAAAGGTAATCTTTTCAAGTTGAGTATTGCATTTGGACATTTTCAAATTGCTAAAGTATAAGAAATTTGGTTGTAGCATAAAATGCTTGATCATTTGAACTTTAATAGTATGGTGAAAGTGAGGAAAAGAGTTAGAGGTATAGCATTAACTAAATTGGATAATACAATATGCAAAGAATGCTAGTTAGGAAAGATGGAAAGTTCAAGCTTTAACATCAAGGTATATTCTACATAAAACATTATATGACTTTGTGTGTGTGTGTGTGTGTGTGTGTGTGTGTGTGTGTGTGTATTTGTGGTCCTATTAGAATTAAAGATTATCATGGTTATAAATTATTTATTCTATTTGTTGATAAAAAATCAAGAATGATGTATGTTATATTTCTTAAAGTTAAATCCGAATCTTTTCATATGTTCAACATGTATAAAGAAAGATTTGAGTTGGAAACAAGTAAAACACTAATGTGACCTAGATCTAATAGAGAAGGTGAATTTACTTCTCATGAGTTCTCAATTTATATTGTGATGAGAATGGAATCAAAAGACAATTTTCAGCACTAAGAACACCACAATATAATAGAATCACTAAAAGAATGAATAAATTAATTATTGAATTTACCAAAGCATTGCTAAAATAGAAAGGGACTACACAATTTTTTTGGAAAGAAGTTATAAGTACTATTGTACACATTAAACTAAGTACAACTTAATAAAGGTAAAGATAAAATTCCTTATAAACTCTATGGATAAACACCTAATGTTAGTTATTTCAAAGCATTTGGTAGTAAATTCTATATCAAGAAAGATTAAAAGAAAGATTAATTGGACACTTAAAGTGATGAAGGCATATTTATCAATTATTATATTGAGAGATAGCCTTATAAGTCCTTAAAATTAAGAACACACAAGATGATTGAAAGTGAAAATGTAAAGATTGATGAGTTCTCAAACAAAAAAGAAAATGTATAGTGTAAAGAAACTAGAAAGATGCAATGAATTGATATACTATGAACTTGTGAAAGTAGAAGCAACACCACGAGTGACTATAGGATCAAGTAATGTTCAACCGACAATTGATTACCAGAATGTAACCGATAACATAGGTGAAGGAAATGAAGGAATTTAGAACACAAAACTAGTTACCCAAAGGCATATAAGGATAAATCATAGTTTATCAAATATTATTGGTAACAAGAATGAAGGATTTTTAACTAGAAGTCAATCGAGGACAAGAGATCCTACATGTTTACTATCACTAATGGAACAAAGAATGGTAAATGATGTACTAAAGGATAATTATTGGATAAATGCAATGAAGGAAGAGATTGATTAGACAGAGAAGAACAAGACATGGTCATTGGTAACCATGTCGAGTGACAAGACTGTAATAGGTACAAAATGAGTTCTTAGGAATAAGATAAATGCAAATGGTGAATTGATAAGAAACAAAAAAAGATTAGTTTGCAAAGGTTATGCAAAAGAACACAAATTGTATTATGGGAACCTTTTGCACTTGTTACAAGATTGGAAGGAGTCAGAATATTGATGGTTTATGTTGCATATAAAGGATTCAAGGTCTATCAAATGGATGTAAAATCTACTCTTTTGAAAGGAAAACTTGAAGAGGAAGTCTACATTGAAGAACCTGGAGGATTATTTATTTATATGGGTAAGGATATGGTTTGAAGGTAGCACAAAGCATTGTATGGATTGAAGCAATCAATGAGAGCATGGCATGGACACTGCAATCTTATCTTATCAAAATTGGACATGAAAGAACAAGTGATTACAGTAATGCTTACTTAAAATATGAAAGTGTGTAAAAAGTATTAAATATTGAAATATTTATTTATTATATTATCTTTGGAGGAATTGAATTAATGAGAAGATCATTCACTGACAAAATAAGGAAAGCATTTGAAATGAGTATGTTAGGGGAGATAAAATCCTTAATAGGATTGCAAGTACAATAGATCAAGAAAGGTATCTATATCACATAGTCTAAGTACATCAAAAAAATATTGAAAACATTTTCTATGGAAGATTCAAAACATGTATGTATTGTTGGCTTTTGATTTGATAGGATTGCAATTACCTTTTGACGTAGCAAGGGAAACCTACGTATTAGCTACAAACCATAATAGATATCCCCACACAAATGAATTGGAATGACTAACAAGACTTGGTATTCTTCTCCCCTTTGAATTCTAAAAGATTCAGTCAAGTATACCTTGGAATTTATTATATTTCTTTCTTGACAAAAACAACATTAGTAAATTCCATCTTTATAGCAAACATTTGCCTTCAATTATTCTAACTTAGAGACTAAACAAGGGATGTACTTCAACTACTATTCCATACCCTAGATCTTTTCTATAAATCAAGCATAGGCTATCCTTCAGGATCTATAAAAAAAAAAAGACATTTGACTTTGATTTATAAATTTTAATACTATGAAACCTTACAATATCTATTTATCACCAACTCATGACCAATGCTTTATCCATTAGGGAAACCTACTCACAAAACTTGAACATACTCCAATGGATCTATTTCTCTTACTTTGTGAGAAAAACATCAATACTCAATTCCAAATCCTACACTTATTATATCTCCCTATGATATTTCCAATTCCCTTACATCATATCAAGCATTTACATAATCATTTTGATTAACAAAAAAAAATGAACCAAGGTATAATACTAAATGAATCATAACTAGATTTCAAAATATTTGTCCTTAAACCTTAGCAAATTTTAAAATAACATCAAAATAGACAAGATCAGAACCAGGCACTCAAAATACTTCTTCCTTTGTATTCAGTTTGCTTGAAATTAATACAACCCTTATATTAAAAATCTTTGAATATCAAATCAAAATAGATATGCAAATTTTCACTTCACTATTCTAAATTAGAAAATAACACACAATAAATGAACCAACTCTAAGAAAACATAGAAAAATATATTCTCTTCAAAATTCTCAGACACTTCTCTAGCCCTAGGAACTCACTTATATAGATGAGTTGCAACCAGCTTCAAGCTTAGATAAAATACACATGCCATATTTTGATTTGATGTTACATCTTGTTACAAAAAATAATTTGAATTGGTATGTAGAACAAGAGTTAATACATCAACTTGATGTGATAGCTTCTGCTCACATGACCAACCACCTCCTCTCACCTTTTACACTTTATCTCATTCAAAATATACCTATATCTTGGCTTTTATAGTGGCGAATCCACATGATTTGAGTCTTCAACTAGAATATACCTTTAAAGCCACTCTTCAGGTTCATCATTTGTTGGCCATGTATGGTTTATGATTTGATCCACTACCTTCCTAAGTCAGCTATATTTAACCATGGCCCAAGTAACCTCTTTCTCAAAATTCTCATAGAATATCCCAGACTTAACCAACTTGGACATGCTTTCTTGAAAAAGCATCAAGTGTATATTCTCTACTATTATTTTCACCATGTCACTTACCTTGGTGATGGCCTCAGTTCTCCAAGTAAAAAAATATTTGATATTTTTGTCCTCATCCAAAATTGGCAGTGCCAAAGTATATCAAAAACCCTCTATTAAGTCCTTTAATTCCAGTATTTTATTATCAATGACATTAGGCAATGCAAATAAATTTCTAAATGACTTGACAACCTTCACTGTAGCCATAGAATTTGAGGGAGGATTAAGGTCTATTCTTACACATAACTCATTTTTTTTTCATTTTCTCAATACTATCTACCCATTTTCAATATGTTGGTTTAACCAACTTCCTATCATCCTCCATCATACTAATATATTAATAGCCAAATAAATTAATTAACATACCTCATGGATCCTAAATATTCTTGAATTTATCTTCTCATATGAGAACATTAATGTAGTTTTAACAATAACCTCTTTGTTATACTCAAAATCATTCTTATTATTCTCTAATTGCATTTGTAAATCCACAACCTCCTTTATCAGAGCATAATCACTTTTTCTTTTCCTTTAAGGAGTTTCCTTAGGTTTTATTAGCATAATTGATGAGGTAAAAGATATTATGTTCAATTGGGTGACTTGTCCTTTGCTCAATGATTGATCCATACTAGAACTCTTAGTTGTTTCAAGATCAAGTACCCTTTTCTCCAAACTTTTCTCTTGATTCTATAGATTAGCATTATCTTTTGTCATTTTCCCATATGCAAAAAATACATGATTATATCTTTCTTGCAATTGTTCATTCCCCTTTTCTTTCCCTAATGCAAAACTATGACCATAAGCATCATACTCATGCATGTCTACAATGAACTTAGTTATTTTGACATCCTCTACTCTTTATAAAACCACATTCCATTTGAATCCATTGTCATCGTCAATATTTTAACTAGAAGAAGAAGGTGAGAAACACCAAGTAACTTAAATAACCAAGTAGTCATTGTAATACACTTTAGATGTGGACCTTTCAACTTCCCTCTTAGGCTTCTTTAATCTCATGTCTTTCATGATTGAATCAAATGCTATTGCATCAACAATATTTAGTTTTGATAGTAAATGGATCCCCGGTTTGTTAACAATTCTCCTTCCCTCTTTTGGGGTAATAGAATTGAACATAATCATCATTTCATGCTCCACTTCTTGAGTAAGGTCATCAGTATCAACATCTAGCTTTTGTATTCTTTTCTAATCATCTTTTTGGAGACAATCCCCCCTATAATATTGCCATGAAAATTTCTTGAAGGTGATTGATTTGACAAATTCATCATTAGTCACATCTACCTTATAAGACTCTATTCTCAATTCCCTTGGGAATAGTCTTTTTATTTCTTGTATGGTAATCTTAAATATTGCTGCCTTAGGTACTTGGAGAAAAATTCCTACTAAGAATTTTTTAGGGATTAAAATATTATCTTCCTCTTCATCATCATCTTCATAAGGGAGATTTAATTCCCCAAATTGATCCACAACCTAAATGTTTTCTATATCCCTTAGGGCCTCTCTTTCACTAGCCACATCATCATGATTCCTTTTAGGTGGTAAGGATATAGCAAGTGTTCTTTAAGATTCTAAAGAAGGAGATCTTCTTATTGGGTCTTCTACCTCTAGTGCTTCTAGACTTATTTTCTCAACTGACCTTGAGTCAATTGGTCTCTCATCTAGTTTGCTCCTTTGCTACATTCTTAAAGCCTCTAAAGTTTCAATCTTCTTCTCTCACCCACCACCATGAGTTTGTGACTCTTCTCTTATCCTCTTTTCTCCTCTTCCTTCTTTGGGGATTATGTTAGTAGATTATAGAAACACATTCATGCTCTCTACATCATCTAATAAGGTAACTTTTGCCTTCTTTTTTTTACCTAAGTTTTCATTCATGGCTTCATATATACTTAAGAAATTATCAAATATTATTCTCAAGTTATCATCTAGTCCCTTAGAGCTTGAGAGTGGATCATAACCTCGATCTTCCTCAAAAATTTCCCCCAACATCTCCTAGTATGTATGCCAATATGCATTATTTCTTCTTTGAGGTTTCAAATCTTCATCATTTCTGATAATGTCCTTTGGATAATCAAATCTATGTTCACCCCCAGGTGTCATATTGATCTTGCACATTAATCTTTCATAAAAACCTTCAATATCATTCAACCTTTTTTTAGCTAACCTCCATATTGTATGGTCTAAGTAATTGTACTAGGTCATTTCTTCCATCTTTGATTATTGCAAAGTGGTGAAAAAATTGTAAGATCAAGAAAGAAAGTTCCTTTTCAAGCCTTTGCTAGTGGGAAATTAGT
Source organism: Cupressus sempervirens (assembly GCA_028749045.1). NCBI lineage: Eukaryota > Viridiplantae > Streptophyta > Pinopsida > Cupressales > Cupressaceae > Cupressus > Cupressus sempervirens. Next base: position 458,471,257 of record CM053787.1, read on the forward strand.
ATTTTCATGCATGAAAATCTATCTCATGACTTCAAGAAAACCAATCCTTAATGGAACATTTTTGGGCAACACAAAAGGCCTTCCTAGAAACCAAAACACTCTAATAATTGTGGTATGAGGATAGAAATTAATGTATCCCCATTGGTGGCACATTTTTGGTTTTGTATTAAAATCAATTGGTCTTAGGAAAAGTTTCAAAAGGTGAGGAAAATCCCTAACAACTGGTAGAATCCTTTTCGTAAGGGAAAATCCAAAATCTTTTTCAAATAACACAAAACTAGAACCCTCCCAATCCATTGAAAAGATGATGAATCACAACCATACTAGCAACTGTTCATCATCATTTTTGAATTCCATGTCCATGTGTTTATAAAAATAATCCTTATTATAGAAAATAATCATGTGAATGAGTAATGAATACCATCTAAAATATGTTGAATCTCCTTTCTTCAAAATAGCTAAACCTTCATTCATATTTGTTTCCAAATATTTGGGGAAATCATAGATCATTTCATCCCCATACTTTTGGGTTCATAGGTGCATCCATAAAGTGGATATATTGAATTTCCTCTTGTTTTTCAATCCCAACACCTGCTAGAGCACAATACGTGTATACACTATTGTATGATTATAGTGTTCACAATTTCCTATGGAGTTAGATATGGCCAAAGGTGTTAATTTTATCACATATGCCTCCTTCAAAAAAAAAGAAATAAGCTTATGGTGCATAATAGACTTGGCTTTATAAAATCTTCTTCAAACAACTTGAAATCTATTTCATCTATCCTATCTAGGGAAGGATAAAGATCAAAATATTTCTTCATAGATTCAACATCAATTCTAACCAAAACTTCCCCATTTAAAGCCTTAATAATTTAAGTGATTGGGTCATACCTATCAACCAACTCCATTAAAAAATTAATATCCAAAAACATAGTAGGGGTTACCAATTCTCCTAGGTCATATTGACAAACATTATGGAAAGAACTCCTTGTATTGGCTTGGCCATACCACCTCATGAATACTTCTAGACCCTTAATTAGCATATTTTTATCACATACATTTCTATATTTTTCCTTTAATCCCAGAAAACTTCATTATTTAAAGTTTTCCAAACCTCTTTTTCCTCCCTACCCTCCTTAGATAAAGGTAATTTTTGTCACAGAGGTTTGCACCCTTGTCCAAAGTCTTACCTAAGGACAACTTTGTGAAACATGGAAACAACCTCCAAGTTGTGGGACATGAACTGTGAAGTTGAATCTTTGGAGAAGGCCGACTTCCTCTTACTATCCAGGTGCACCTAACTATTCTTGGAGAGGAAAAGGGAGAAGGATAGCATGGAAGAAAATCTACCTATTCCAATCTAAGGAGGTGATGCACCAAAATAGAGTGTTCAAACCAATCTCTGCACATACATGCACTATTGAAGAATTATGACACCAAAAGATATACACATTTAGACTTGTTTTAATCTAACAACCACATGCAAATCAAAAAACTAGAACGAATGACACAAGGAAAGAGAGATTCACTTATATATCATTCATAGGTCAAAGAGATACAGTAATGCAAATCATAGATTTCTACAAAACATCAATGAGAGGGAAAGGATTCTTGCACTTTCACACCAATGGCTGAAGAAGATAAGCAGGATGTCATTCAGTTCAGAGGCAAAGAGAATTTTTACACGAAAGATTTGCGAAGCAATATCAGAGAAATCAGAGAAGGTTTGACCCTTACAAAATTCACAAAAATTGCCTTTATAGTTCAGGCATGACTGAGATTTTTTCAAATTGGCATTACTCTACAACTACTGCCATTAAGCCCTATAGAGAATAATCATGGAGATCCAGATGCAAATCTGATCTAAGCACATATCTAGATGTAATGATATCTAATCTCTGTGGAAATAGGGCCTTGAGAAGATAGAAATGACACCATTAAATAGTTTTGACTAGGTAGATAGATTGAATTAGGGGTGGTAGAGTGTTCCTCTTTATTTTGCATTCACTCAAAAGTGGTTGAAATTGATCATGAGGGTTAGATTCATGCAAAAATTCTAGTTTTCCTTAGGGCTAGCAGGTCAACTAGACACTACAACAAGAATGGGCCAGGTGGACCAATGATCTTTTATTTTTTCACCACCTTGTAAGGGTCTTCCCAAGTTGACCATCCTTTTTAAAACTAACTGCGCCATCCCAAAACCTTGACCGTGGTGGTTGCACTAACTATTAGCACCATTGATACCCTAGCTACATTGCTAGGACACGTGCCCTTTAGGCACATCCCTGCAATTTTTATTCTCATCGCATCTTTATAAATCGGGAAAGCCTTGGTCGTTGATCTCCACAAGATCAACGATCGAGAAGATCTTCTATATTCTATGCTTGCTCACATAATCTAGGCCCATGACACTTGGCACCACCTCAGCAACTTGTACAACAACTTAGCATGACGGGGAACCACCTGGCATCACCTGACGACTCACGAAGAGATAGGCCCCATAGGGACATGTGGTAGCAAAGTGCTTCCTCATAATATTTAAAATCTTCGCATCTTGATAATGTGGGGAAGCCTCGACCATAGATTTGTTCGCATTGGACGGTGAGAATTCTTCATGCATCACCCTATGAGAAAGGCGGGCCCATGACATGATTCCTTCCACGTGTCACAAGGAGGCATGCCTGCATTTTTTAAAACCCTCACAACTTCATATTGTGGGTGTGTGGTATTCGTAGATCTTGGGGAATCTAACGGTAGGAAAGTTACAAGCCTGCGGCAATGGACTTTAGGAAATATGAAATAATATAAGGTTTGTTCATTTACTTTTTTAATATTTCCCAGGCACTTAAATAGTATTAAATCTAGGAACTAGCCATTGGGCGGGCTAAATTTTTGAATTCAAACTTGGCGGGGGTGAAATAAGATAATAGTAATTGATCAATGAAATCATCTTGTGACCACCCATCCTCATAATTTAATTTTCTTGAATATTTCCTTGGAGGTATATTTTCGATTACATATGTGCCAAGGGTTTTTCTAGGGATAGTAACCTTAAACTAGGACTTTTATTAGTGATGAAAAATACCAAATAGACCCATAATTCTTATGCAAATTATCACGTAGTATAGAGTTCAATTCCTTGATTTTTTGTAGCTTCAACAATATCTTCTATAGCTAGTTCACACTCTCAAGCAAGATTTTTGCAATGAATAGATTTAGAAAACAAAAAGGTACACTAATAGAAGGTAATGATCCTTAAATTATCATTAACTTCATTAATTTGTGCAACATAACTCATTCCTTTTCAAACATAGAGAAACCTTCCTTCTCATAATATTACCAAGTTTGAATGTTGGCAATCGATTATGGTCCTCTTTTCATCAAACAACTATAATTTTGGTTTGATGATCACTGACTATCCTATCCACTATATTGGACCCACCTTTTACCCAATGAGAAACAACCATTTTGGCCACACAAGCTTTTTGAAAAGTATCTGTTGATGGGAAAAGGAAAGATACATGTTAGAATCTTAGATTCTCGCAAGACAAGTACTATGTTGATGAGATAACATGTGGACAGTCAATCTTTCCTATGGTATGCAAACTAATGGATGACTATTCTTTATCAAGATATTAAGTCTTGAATGCCAATTTACCCTCATGCAAAAAATAAACTTTAAAGTACTTGGAGTCATCTTTAGTGCAGTAAGACACATAGCATAATCATGCTTTATCGCAAGGTCACAACTTCTCCCATGCAACAATGCACCGACCATTGATTTTCTTCCCTTTGAAAAATCCTTCAAGTCATGTTTGGGCCCCACTAACATCATGCATGTGGTCCAATCACACTTTAGGTCCCTACTGACTCCTCAGGTCCCACTGAAAGCTTACTCCTCTTGTGTGTGCTACATGTCATAATCCCACATTGATCCCATAATAACTCTATGTCAATAATAAAAATGTGCACAAAACATTGATCTACAAAGGAGGTTCTATTATTAGTGACTCATCAAACTGATTACATGGCTTAAATATGATGCTGCCTTTGTTTGATTGTACATGAAGACCCACTAACACTTTTAAGAGCTAGATATACTTGTACCAATAAAAATTTATCATGAAAACTCTACCAATGTTCATCCCAACTAGATGACTTTGAGCTCAAGTCTCTACTACATAAAATAGTCTTGCATCTTTGCATCCAACATAAGAGGAATTTCTTATAATGCATGAACTATTGATCTTGCTTTCAAATTTTCAAATTCATGGACCTACTCTTAGGCACATGTCTGTGTCTCACGTCACACTAGGAAAAGAACAATCTTGTGAAGAAATAGTGCCATGAATCTCCTTTAACTGCTATACAAAGGGGAGAACACACTAACCCCACCATAGTGTACATGTTCACATCACTCATTATTGTTGAAGGGATTGTCAAAGATTGCAAAGAAGCATGATCCATTGATTTGAGGTCTCACCATTTCATTTGTTTAAACCAACTAATTTTTGGGATTTTTAAGACCAAGGTTTACCTATCAACTAAAATGTTGACCATGGAAAATATAAAATTTAATACCTAGGCTATTCATAAAGGGACCCTAAATATGATGAAGTAACCCTTATATTTTAAGACATAGAACATATTTAAAATGAAAAAGCATGTGGTCACAACTTAGAGTTAATAACGACTAGGATTGAACATAACATGATGGTGGACACCTCCCTTTTTAAGGGAATACAAAAGTAACAAAGGAAAATAAAACACTTAGGATATTTTCAAACTTGATCTAAGGTTTTAACCTCAAAACCCTTGCAACACAAGAAATCCAATTTGGCACAAGACCAAGAAAATAAGAACCCAAAAATAGAAAAGGACTCTGATTCATAAAAACACACCAATAGGTACATTACTGATTACTAGTTGAAAATTATTAAAAGAAGATGATTCTAAGGAGGTAAATGAAACATTGTATAGATCAATTATAGGCAAGTTACATTATTATATTCAGAGCAGACTAGATATTGCACACATTGTTGGAATAGTTGCAAGATTTTCATCAAATCCTAAGTTTTCACATATAACTGTTGTCAAAAGGATATTCATATATCTAAAATAAATTAAAGATTATGGATTATTATATTAAAAAAAAGATAATTTTGATCTCAAAGTATACAAAGATGTTGATTGGGTTAGAAATGCTGATGATAAAAAAGGAACAATTGGTGAAGCATTCTATCTTGTAAATAGATTAGTTTCATGGAAAAATAAGAGACAAAATTGTATTTCCTAATCTACTGTTAAAGGTTGAATATGTTTTTGACGTAACTAATTTCCAACAAATAGTCTAGATCAAGAAAATATTGGAAGAAATATTTGAAAAGATAACTAAATATATTATTATTCATGTTTACAATACTAGTGCCATAAACATATCAAATAACCCAATAATGTATTCAAAGACTAAGAGAAAAGTAACAAACTATAATTTTCTAAGGGAGAAGGTACATGATAAACAAGTAACATTGGGATACATTCCTTCTAAGGAACAAGTTGTCGATATATTCCCTAAGTCTCTACCTAAGGAAAATTTTGAATATCTAAGATGTAGATTGGGGGTCCTACCCCTATTAGCATTAAATTGAAGGAAGATGAAATCTACATCAGTTCATGACATAAATTACAAGTTATAAATATGAATTGATGTATAGGTGGACTACTCTATATAGGGAGAAGTCATGGAAAGTTAAAGCATGAGAAACATAAGATATAGATCATAAATAGTGAAAGAACTGACAATAGAGTAATTAATTACAAGATATATCAAGAAGGTTGAGTGCCTTTGAAATTGTTGTTAAAGGGGGAGAATATGAGAAAAGATACATACAGACAAAAGTGATGATTGGTAAATAGTTAAGGAAGAGAATGAGTATAGTAGGAAGGAAAGTGAGAACAAATAGAAGAGAATCATAATGAAGGATGTATGTAGACAAAAGATTCATAGAAAGAGCTACAAAGCATGGAAAGGAATATATTGATCAAGCACAAAATGAGAGGTGTACTCTAGTAGGGAGTAATATCTATTAGAAGGATATGTTTAACCATTTTGATGGCTAAAAATAGATGAAGTTGATGCATAGGCACAATGGAGAGGAACATGTTTCCACTTTTTTCTCTAGTATCATAGTTGTTTTCCACCAATTTAATAGGGGAAGATTGTTGGCATAACTAATTAATATTCTAAGAAGTTGAATATTTTGATTGGATGATGTTGATTGGTAGTACAAGGTTGACATAATCAAGATAATTAGTTATATTGTTTTCATTGATGTCAAACTTCTTGGCATGTTGTTTTGACTTGTTACCACATATCTATAGGAAGAAAGAGTTGAGTTACAAGATGAATAAAGATTTGTTAAAGTTTTGAAGATAATAATCAAATAAGGTAACAATTTGAACAAGACAATGAGAATAGTTGAATGATTTGAATGGTTTGTAAAATCTCTAGAGGAAAATGTTAATTTTATTGTTGAATATGATTTATGGAAATGTTTAGATGATTTGGTCAAGACAAGATTCTATAATGAGTATAGATGATGATGATGTAATCCATTAGAAGATATAAGGATTCATAGGTAAAGGAGAGATTCTTATATGCAAACTAAAAATGGAGTTTTCAGTTAACTAATTTCTTATCAGAGAAAATGATGAATAAAATTATAAAAATAAAGAATCTTATCAAAACAAAGTGTTGTCCATAAAATTAATTAATTTTGTATTGTCTTTGATGTTACACAAATGTCATATCATTATCAGTTAGTATATGCCAAGCTCACTTGAGAAGTGAAGACAATTTTTTGTATGTATTGAACATTCCTGTGATTGCTTAGTTTAGAAGGCAGTGTCTACCAAGTTCACTTGGGTGTCAAAGGAAAGTCTAGGGAAAATGAGTGTTAACTAAGCTCACTTGGTTAATGAAGAAAAAATGGAAGGAACTAGTGTTAACCGAGCTCACTCTATTGCCAAAGGATCTTTGCAAGTTTGCAGTGTTAACCAAGCTTCTGTTGGTTAACATAGGAAATCATATTTGAGTTAGTGTCTACTGAGCTGGGTTGACTAATGAAGGATTTTTTTATTTTGGCATATTGAGTTCAATTTATTTATCTATTGGTTCTAGCCAATAGTGATGATGAATATTAGTTATTCTAGGTTGTATATGAGCCGATTTGACAATATGAATGATATAAGTATAAGGTCAAGTTGCAAATTCAAAAGTGGGTGTGAGAGTGTGTAAGTGAAGAGGTGATGAATGTATTGAAGATTTAATGATAAAGAGAGGAAGAAAATCTAAAGGATAAACAAAATATCCTTATGGAGCAGAAAAGCTATATTTGGTCAAGAAGGATCAAGTACAAGCCAAAAAAGAGAGCTATAATCAGCAATTTAGTTTCATTCAAATTAGGTCATCTCATTGTTACTCTCTAACCATTGTAGTAGTGATCTAAATCTCTTAACAGTTGTTTGTAAATCCTCTAACAAGGTGGTAGTTCTATTGAATTGTCTTAAGACCTCTAACAAGGCCAGTCACAATAGGGTAATTAAATCCTTTAAAAGTGATGCAGGAGCATCTTGTATGGGAAATTTTATATTTAAAAAAAAAAGTGGAGGAGAGAGAAAGTGATGAAAATAGAAAGAAAATAATAAAATAAGGGAAAAATGAGAAAAGAGGATTTTCTATTTCCAAGGTGCATAGGTGGCATAAATAGAAAAATAATAAAAATAGTTGTTATTCCATTAATCGAGGTGTGTATGTGGCATTTTAGAAGTTTGTGGAAAGTTTCTTAAATCATGCATTTAATATTTTTTGTAATCCATAAAGAAAATGTAATTTTCTAATTGGGCCACATGGTGGTGCTTAGTTGTATTTAGGTAGAAATTATAGAAAGTTGTAGATATTGTAGAAGGTTGTGGAAATTCTAGAATGTTGTGGATAAATCATGCCTTGGGTGGTAAGTGCCAATTTAAGGAAGGCTTATGTTCATTTGTAATCAAGCTCTTCAAATGTAATTTCTTGTAGAAGCTCTTTGAATGTAATCTCTTGTAAGGAAGCTCTCAAGGTGTAGCGAACAAGCTCTTTGTTGTAAGCTCTTCTAGTTGGAAGTCCTTAGTGAGGAATCTCTCTTATATTATAAGAGTTTGGAGTTTCTCCATTTGAAGAATATTGTAATGAATTGCAAGTATTAATGGATGCTTTATGAAGCATTTTATCATCTTTCTTGTCTCCATCTTGTTGTGATTTTGGTTGTGAGTTTGTAAGGGTGGTGTGCCCCTACATCAGTGGTATTAGAGCATACCTTTGTTAGTGGTAGCAGAGTGTACCTTCATCAAAAAGGGTCACACTTGATAGTGTGTTTTGTAACCTTTAACAAGGTTAGCTCCTAATAGGGCTCACTTTAGAAGAGTGAAAATAATAACTAGTTGCAATTGGTGGTTTTTCCTAAATTGGATTTTCACATTAAATCCTGGTGTCAAATGTGTTCATGCTATTTTATTTTATGTGTTTGAAACCAAGATAAAGTAATAGTAATGTTAGATAACATTTAAAGATTTGCATAATCAATAATTACCAAGTTACAATATTTTATGTGTGTTTACCGAGCATCAACAGTATTCAGTTTTTAGACTTTATTTTGTACTAACATCTAAGGGATCTGGGATTTATTTTAGTAGTAATTAATTCACCCCTCCCCTCTCAATTGCCCCTCTTATATTTCCAACAATTGGTATCCGAGCTTTTGGTACTTGCAAAGAAGGTTTCAAGGACCTAAGCTAAAGATTAGGATGTCTTATAGAAGAGAGATTCCCCAGCTAAATAGAGACAAATTTGTAGTATGGCAAGGAGTTATGAGGTTACATTTGGATACTATGAGTGATTTAGAATGCAAATATCTTAATATTGAATACAAGACTCCCACTGGAACATTATCAATTGAAGACATTGCTAAAAAGAAGAATCATAACATCATGATGATTAATATTGCATCTGCTCTTTATTATGCTAAATTTGATGAAGTCAAAGACTACAAAAGAACTCATGAAATGTGGACCAACTAAAAGACATATATGGGGGACATCACAATGTAAGAAGAGCTAAGGATGAAATTCTTAGAGGTTGTTTTGATCATGTGAAAATGAGAGAAGATGAGAACATTGCAAAATATGTGGAAAGGATCAAAGCAAGTGTAAGTGAAATCAAAGCATCTAGAAGAGAAATTAAATAGAAAATAATTGTGAGTAAGATACTTAGAACTCTTCTTCCTATTTATGCAATTAGAGTTTCTGCTATTCAAGAGATGAGATGTGATCCAAACAATAAAATATCTTTGGATGCTCTAGTTGAAGATTGACAACTTTTGAGCTAAATAACTTTGATGACTGTGTTCCTAGTTCAAAGGTTATTGATTCTACTTTTAAAGCTAAACTATCACTCAAAGAAAAGGCCAAGAAATCAAAGTCTAGTTAATTAGCAAGTGAAGAAGAAGAAATAGACTTGCAAGAAAGTATTCCAAAGGTAGAGGAAAGTACAAATAAAGTTCCTCTGATTTTCTTTTCCTATGAAGAAGTTGGTCACATTGCTACAAGGTGTCCAAACAACGAAATCAAAGATGAAAAGAAAAGAAATAAGCACAAAGGAAAGAAGGATTCCAAGAACTATAAGGAGAAAGGTAAGAAATCTTGTTTTATAGCTAAAGATTCTGATAACAATGAAGATGAAATAATATATATTATTGTAAAAGATGAATATGATGATGAAGGAGATAAGATGGCACTTATCTCTCATGTCAAAAAAAATGATACATAGATTATTGATAGTGGTTGTTCACACCATATGACTGGAGATAAAACAAAATTTGACCACATGGAATATTATAATGGAGGTAGTGTGAGATTTGGAAATAATGAACCTTGTAATATAAAAGGAAAAGGATGTATTTCATTGACTAAGAAACTTATATGTGATAATTCTTATTGGGTTGAAGGACTAAAACATGATCTACTAAGTGTGGAATAGTTGAATAACATTGGATTTAAGTTAGAATTCATGAATGGATAGGCCAAACTACTAGATGGAAAAGGAAATCTAGTTGGATCTGGCAAGCAAACAAAAGGTAATCTATTTTATCTTGATCTCAGTGAATGTTCATGTTTTACTGCTCAAGTAGAAGAAAGTTGGTTATGGTACAAAAGACTATGTCATGTAAACTTTGATAATCTAGTTAAGATAAGAAAATAGAGAAGAGTAAGAGGTATTCCTATTTTCAAGAAGCTTGATATGGGTTTATGCAAGAATTACAAAATTGGTAAGATGAGAATGACTAGTTTCAAAAGAAAAAACCATCAATCAGAAGAAGTCTTAGAAATTGTTTAAATAGACTTATGTGGACCTATTAGAATAGAGAGTTACAATGGAGAAATTTTTTTCATTATTTTTGTTGATGACTATTCTAGAATGATGACTGTAATGTATCTAAAAGACAAATCAAAAGCCTTTCAAAAGTTCAAATGGTATTTGGCAAGAGTAGAAAAAGAAATTGGAAAGAGCTTGAAATTTTTAAGATCAGACAGAGGTGGTGAATTCATCTCTAATGAATACAGAGGAATTAAAAGACAATTATCAGCCCCTAGTACACCACAACAGAGTGGTATAGCTGAAAGAAGAAATAAATCTATCATGGATTGTGCAAGAACCCTGATGATTCAAAAGAATTTTGTAATTAAATACTAGAAGGAAGCCAACAACACTACAATTCATACTTTGAACAGAGTATAGTTGAAGAAAGATTCAAACAAAACTCCTTATCAACTACAAATTGATGAGTTTGTAGAAAATAGTGAAGAAGAAAGCAACAAGAAGCCAGAGGATTAAAAAATATTTGTTTACTATGAACCTGATACCCTACCAAAACTATCTGAAAGAAAGGAGGCTTCATTTCTTGAGTCCCAAAAATACCAACAATTACTGAGTTGTAGAAAGTTGAACCCAAGTCACAGTTTGAAGGACCTAAGTCATAGTTAGAGGCTACTAACCTAGTTCAAACTAAGTCTGATGGACCCAAGTCACAAACAAAAGGACCTGAGCTCGATACTAAAGTTCTTGATGAAAATAGTGGAACTCATTCAAAACCCAAAGAACCTATGTTAACAAGATATGTCAGAAGGCATCATGCACCTGATTAGTTCATTGGAGACAAATCTAATGGAACAATGATAAGAAGCAACTTAAAAGGCACATGTTTACTTGCTAAATTTGAGCCTAGAAATGTTAAAGATGCTCTGGATAATGAAAGTTGGGTTAAAGCAATGAATGAAGGGATAGAACAAATAGAAAAGAACAAAACTTGGACTTTTGTACCTAGACCCAAAGATAAAAATATATTTGGCACAAAGTGGGTATTTAGAAATAAGCTAAATGAAGAAGGAAAAGTTTTAATAAAAAAAGCAAGACTGGTATATAAAATTTATTCTCAAGAAGAAGGTATTGATTATGGTGAGCCTTTTGCTCCTGTCATAGGATTAGAAGGTGTTAGAACTTTACTATCATATGTAACACATAGAGGATTTAAAGTATACCAAATGGATATTAAATCTACATTCTTGAGTGGAATTCTTGATGAAGTCTACATTGAACAACCAAAAGGATTTGTAGATCTTAGAAAAAGAGACATGGTTTGAAAGTTGTACAAAGCATTATATGGTCTCAAGAAAGCTCCTAGAGCTTGGTATGAAAGACTTCATAATTACTTGGTACAGATTGGCTTTCAAAGAACAAATGATAACAATAGTTTGTATATCAAAAAGGATTAGACAAGAAGATTGTGTTGGCAGAAATATTTATTGATGATACTTTATTCATAGGAAATGATGACTTGTGTAAAGCTTTTTCAAAAGAAATGAGTAAAAAATTTGAGATGTCTATGTTTGGTGAGAAAAAAATTCTATGTTGGGTTACAGATATAGCAGAACAAAAATGTTAGTGACATCACTCAATCTAAGTATATCAAGGAGATACTAAAGAAATTTGGAATGGAAGATTCAAGACTAGTTGGAACCCCTATGTCTACTGGACATAAGCTTTCCAAGAATGATGATTCCAAAGAAGTAGATCAGACCACATACAAATCAATGATTGGAAAATTGTAGTATGTTGTACATACAAGGCCTGATATTACACTAGTAGTTGGTATGGTGACAAGATTCTCAACAAATCCTAGAGAAAATCACATGATAGAAATCAAAAGAATCATGAGATATCTGAAAGGTACTGAAGACTATGGCTTATGGTACAAACTCTAAGGCAATTTGGACTTGAATGTGTTTATTGATGCTGATTGGGCAAGAAGTCTTGATGATAGAAAAAGAACTAGTGGTGGAGCATTCTTTCTTGGTAAAATACTACTATCTTGGACAAGCAAAAAACAAAATTGCATCTCTCAATCCACACCAAAGGTAGAATATGTGTAGCAATAGTTAATTGTTCTAACATTGTTTGGTTCAAACAATTTATGGAAGGAATGATGATAGAGATCAAAGATCCAATAGTAATATACTGTGACAACACCAATGCAATCAATATATCAAAGAAACCAGTGATGCATACCAAAATAAAGAACATTGTTATAAAATGTCACTTATTAAGAGAGTTGGTGTAGAATAAAGAAGTTAGATTAGAATATGTGAATACAAAAGAATAAATTGCAGACATATTCATGAAGCCATTACCTAAGGATGCATTTATGTGTCTAAGAGGTAAGCTAGGGGTCATTCCCCTATATGAAGCTCACTAAATAAAGTTTAGTGATGTATCAACTTGAGCAAGTTGAAGATCAATTAGTTGATGCAGAATTGACAAGGGCATATTGCAAATGAATCAGTACTTAAGGCACATTGATATTAATAGAGTTGTTGTCTTTGGCATGTGTTTTCAAAAAGAGGGAAGTTTACTATCATATCTCTAAGAAATTTTTATCATTCCAATGAAGGAGAAGTTTTTTGTAAGAGGAAGAAAGTTTTCTGAATGAACTTGGCATAATTTGTTGTAGACAGAAGGAGAATCCAGTGAAAGGAAGAGCTCATACTAATAGAGGGAGTTCTCATGAATAAAACTAAGGATATGTTCCTTACTTTATTCTTGATCCAAAATTTCATTGTGTTATGACATGTTGCATTGCCATCAATGCCAAAGAGGGAGATTTTTGGATATAATTGATTAATTAATTATTGTCTTTGTTGTTACAAAAATGTCACATCATTATCAGTCAGTATATGTTGAGCTCACTCAGGTAGTTAAGACAATTTTTTGTGTCTCTCAAATATTCTTGTCATTGCCTAGTTCAAAAGGTAGTTTCTAACAAGTTTACTTGGGCGTCGAAGGAAAGTCTACAGAAAATGAGTGTTAACTAAGCTCACTCAGTTAATGAAGAAAATTTGGATGAAACTAGTGCTAATCAAGCTCACACAATTGCCAAAGGATCTTCATGAGATTGCAGTGTTAACTGTTAGAGTAATTATTTGTTCTAACTTATTAATTAAATCACTTTGATTTAATTAATTAAGTTGCCTATTACTCTAGTTTTCTTAATCTATCTTGTAGGTGCATATAATTAATATTTTATTAATTATATTGTGCAACCCTAGCTTTCTTAGGCTTTAGTTTCTCTTTTCGAGTTTCGTGATTCCTTTATAAGGATTCACCTCTTTGTATTTTATTCATTCACTTATTGGATTATATGAGATATTGCTCTTTGCATGTCCATAAGATGGATCTGGCTTTTTGGCGTCAATGATTTTTCCTTGCCTTTGTTCTTTGCTTCATCCATGTGACAGGTTTATGCATGCAGGTGTTCTTGGGAGATTAGTTTTTCACCTAATTCTAACATGGTATCAGAGCTAGCTTGCTGCTTTCTGTTCGTGGTTTGTTGAAGCATTTCAGAAGCTACATTTTTTGGAGCAGTAGGAGGCTGTACGGACAACTTTTTAAAAAAAAAAATTTGGAGCACTTTGGGCTCAAACGGATGCATCCATTGGATTTGGAAGGTCGTTTGTAGTCAAAATCCATATAAAATTTGTCCATTTTGGATACCGTTGGTTTGGGAGGCAAATTTTTTTGTCCGACAGGGCTGTACGGTCCCCTGCACACATTTCGAGGTAGAAATATCAAAAATCGAAAAAAATATATATATAAAAGCGGCTTTGTTTACCGCAAAATTTTTTTAAAAACCCCCAACGGTCACCAAGACCGCTAGCGGTTGGCGGCAACCGCTTGCGGTAAACCGCCGGCGGTCCCGCTAACCGCAGCGACTCTTGGTGACCCGCCGGCAGCGCCTTCCGACCGCTCGCCCGCCCTCCACCATGGCTCCACCACTATGGCAGCATGGCCTGTAACCTCCACCCACCCTCCGCCTGTGCATCGCTCTGTCGGCGGAGCCGCGGTGGCATTTTTTTTTGGAGGTTTTTGTTTTTTTGTTATTTTTTTTATTAAAAAAAATAATTTTTTGCATTTTCAGAGGCCCTGGAGGTTTTTTCTCCGTAACTTAAGCATACGGACGTATTTTTTCAATTCGAAAAATGCACCAAAAAGCTGGTTCCAAGATGGAGATTTTGGTACAGGTGTTTTTGAGTTTTGATACAGTTTGGTTGCCTATTTTGGCAGTCAAAGCCGGATGTTCTGTTTTGCACTCTGGGAGGCGTATCTTGAGCATCTGATCTCCAATTTTGGACTTCTTTATATCTTTGGAAAGATCTTTATATGCTCTTTCCAATGATGCTGGTTGTTGTTCCAGATTCTGTTCCAAGCACATCCTATTCAGTCTTTTGCATTTTAACATTCTGGTGGATATCTTGATTGTTTCAGGTCCGGAGATCGATTTTGTTGCTTCAGTTGCTTCGTTTTGGGCTCTACCTTCTATTGTTTTAGCCTTATATCTTTTCTGATCATTTTTTATATTCATTGTAAGCATTTTTATGCAACACACTGAGATAAAGTGCCACTCTTGCGTTTCAGGATCCTTTTCATCATTGTGATTCGTTGTACTCGCACTATTATATAAAGTGCCATGGGGGGGATAGTTGTTTGCTGCTTATAGGCCCTCTTTCTCTAATTCCTCATGCAGTGTCGATGACACGTGCCTTTGTTTGTGTTTGTACCTCACTCTCGATGTGTTTGGCTCCTGTGTTGTAGGAGATTTTTGGCCCATCTTTTCAGCTGCCTGTCACCTCACCTGCCTTAAGAGGAGGTTATATTGCTATTCTATGCTTCTTTGGTTGATGGTTCATGCCTTCTATTTCCATGGAGGTTCCTTTGGTTGATGGTTTGTGCCTTCTATTTCCATGGAGGTTCTACAGATCAGCATTTTGACAGATTTTTGTGATTCTTCATGCTTCAATGATTCTCTTATGATCTCTTTGTTCCTTCTTCTAGAACATTCTTTGCTATCTCTTTTTGGAGTAGGGTTTTTTCCATGTAGTTTTCTCTATTTCTCCTCTTTATAGAGATTTTGTTGTGATTGGGTACCTGATCTGGCCTTGTTGTCGGGACCCAATTCTCTTTCATAGCTGTGATAGGTTAGCTTCCTCCCAAGCTTCGCTTAAGTGGGGGTGTTAGAGTAATTATTTGTTCTAACTTATTAATTAAATCACTTTGATTTAATTAATTAAGTTGCATATTACTCTAGTTTTCTTAAGCTATCTTGTAGGTGCATATAATTAATATTTTATTAATTATATTGTGCAACCCTAGCTTTCTTAGGCTTTAGTTTCTCTTTTCGGGTTTCGTGATTCCTTTATAAGGATTCACCTCTTTGTATTTTATTCATTCACTTATTGGATTATATGAGATATTGCTCTTTGCATGTCCATAAGATGGATCTGGCTTTTTGGCCTCAATGATTTTTCCTTGCCTCTGTTCTTTGCTTCATCCATGTGACAGGTTTATGCATGCAGGTGTTCTTGGGAGATTAGTTTTTCACCTAATTCTAACATTAACAAGCTTCTGTTGGTTAACATAGGAAATTGTTTCTAAGTTAGTGTCTACTGAGTTGGGTTGGCTAATGATGGATTTTCTTATTTTGGCATATTGAGATTAATTGATTTATCTATTGGTTCTAGCCAATTGTAGTGATGAATATTAGTTATTCTAAGTTGTATATGAGCTGACTTAACAATATGAATGATATAAGTATAAGGTCAAGTTACAAATTCAAAAGTGGATGTGAGAGTGTGCAAGTGAAGATGTGATGAATGCATTGAAGATTTAATGATAAAGAGAGGAAGAAAATTTAAAGGATAAGTAGAATATCCTTGTGGAGTAGACAAGCTATATTTGATCAAAAAGGATCAAGTACAAGCTAGAATAGAGATCTCTAATCAGCAATTCAATTGCATTCAAATCAGGTCAGCTTATTGTTACTCTCTAACCATTGTAGTAGTTATCTAAATCTCTTAACAGAGTTGGCTTAATAGCTATTTGTAAATGCTCTAACAAGGTGACAATTATATTGAATTGTCTTAAGACCTCTAACGAGGCCACTCCTAATAGGGTGATTAAATCCTTTAATAGGGTCACACCTAATAGTGTGTTTTGTAACCTTTAATAAGGTTGGCTCCTAACAGGGCTCACTTAAGAAGAGTGAAAATAGTAACTAGTTGGAATTGGTGGTTTTTCAAAATTGGTTTCCATGTTAAATCCTAGTGTCAAATGTGTTCATGCTATTTTCTTTTATGTTTTTGTAACCAAGTTAAAGTAATGGTAATCTCAACTAACATTTAAAGATTTGCATAATTAGTAATTATCAAGTTACAAAATTTTATGTGTGTTTACTGAGCATCAACAGTATTCAATTTTCAAACTTTATTTTTTACTAACATCTAAGGGATATGGGATTTATTTTAGTAGTAACTAATTCACCCCTCTCCTCTCAGTTACTCCTCTTATACTTCCAATAGAAAGGATAAGGTAATTGCAAAATAGGCAAGTATTACCGACAAATAAAGATAAAAAGTAAAGAATAAATTATTAGTGAAGAATGTGAAACATATTAGATAGATAGAAGGCTAAAGTGGTGTATTGGCACCTAGGTAGGCTCACGAAAGACCTAGGGCACCTAAGATATTTTGGCTTGTAGTGCTGCTATCCACACCACTATTTCAATAATAGGGCTATCCTAGTCCAAAGATGAAGTTGTTAAGGGTAGGATGCCTTATGAGGCCTTACTTGCTCATAGTTGCTCATAGTTGCATGTTAGGTCAAATAGGGAATTTTTGTGTTTTGGAGGGTAGGATGGATGAAAGTGATGATTTAAGATCATTTTTACTTGTATTTAATCCATTTAAGGCTTTTGGTAAATTTTAGTAGCCAATGGATTAAGTTTGAAGGTCAAACTCCAAAAGATGTAAACATTGTTATGTTGCATTGACAACATTGATGACTTTTTGTTGCATTTGAGAAAGTTTGTAATTGGATTTTTGTAACTATCTAAAGTAGTTAGGAGGAGTCTTTGGATTTTATTTAAGGCCATCCTTGACCTTTTTGCAAGGTTGGAATTTGGATCAATTTTTGGGTGTACAAACTGAACTACAAGTTTATAGTTATAGTTCTTATTTTCTAAGCATTTTGGCACTTTAATGGATTGATATTGTAGTGGTAGTATGTAGATGTGTTAGAGTGATTAATTCTAAGGTTTTTTGCATTGTTAGTTTATGATTTTGTAAGTTTCTTGTTGCCTAAATAAACTATTGTGTTTCATGTCTACCTATTGTTCTTAATCAAGTGATTGAGAAAAATGGGGTGATAGCTCCTCTTCCCACTATAGGATCTATATGGTCTCTTTGGATTTGGGAGGTGACCCTTGTACATACTATACAATGAAGGAGGGGTGCTAGAAAGCTATGGAAGAATTTTTATGGGCATCCCCTAGGTGAACGAAAGATGCATGACTAGGGATCATAGTGTGCAACAGAGGTGATATGACTGATTGGATGCATGAAAAGATTCAATTAGAGTATGGATTATGGAAGGAGAGTGTTTATAGGAACCCCAAGTATAGGGTGGAGCATTGGAGCAAGGTTTTAAGGAGTGTTAAACTTGTTTCATGTAAAATTGGTTCAATTACCTTGGAAACCCTAATTTTTAGGCTTAATTTGTGGCCAAAACTGTACTGATAGGTTGAGAACCCTAGACCACCAAAATATTTGAGTTCTCTAAAAAGGGTGCCCAGATCAGTGGTTTATTTGACCCCTTGTTAAGGACTTTTTCAATTTATTTGGTATTTTCTTGATTAGGATGGCTAATTTCTAGTAGCCCTGTTACCAATATTTTTATTAAATCTTGCATGATTTTTGGAACTTGATTAGGGTTTCTAATTAGGTTGTGGTTGTAGACCTTGGAGGGATTCCAAATTCCTTCTTAGATGACCAGTCATCCATTTGGGGTTTCATTTGAGTGTTTGGGGTTGGTTGTAATGTTGGAGTGTTGTTGTTCTTACTAATTGGTGTGCACTAATTGAATGACACTACAACATTTGGGGTCAAATTGTGATGATGGTGTAATTTGTGGTGAATTTATTTTTCTTTTTTTTTTTGCAATTTTCCTTGACAATGTTGCAATACCAATGTTGGCATCATAATTGTGATGCCCTTGCAAGGATAAAACATTTTAAAAAAATTGACAATCATTTTCCATTTGTTTTGATTTTGGAGAGAGTTGTGCACGAAAGAGGTGGAGAGGTATAAATGTTGTCATGGTGCCCTTGTGATCGGTGCATTTGGTTGTTGTGCCCTCATGATCTTTTCATTTAATCGTCATGCTCTTGCTCTGTGATTTCATTGTCATGCCATGCCCTTGCCTTTCAATTTCATTGTCATGTCATGCACTTGCTCTGTAATTTCATTATCGTGTCATGCCCTTGTTATCTACGTGCCCTAGCTCTAAAATTTTCTTCAAGGGTGAGAAGGGGTGCATATGTAATTTTCTTTTCTTTTCCTTGTAAACATGTATTTCTTTAAATTTCCTCCTAAACATGTATCTCTTTATATACTCAGAGAGATATTTTTCAAGGTGCTCATTACATATATGATCCAGCTCTATACATATTCCAGAATCCAAATTTAAAAAAAAAAAAAAAAAAACTTACTCAACCTATGCTAAGTGACTTACCTTAAGATCCTACACAAAAGTAATGCAGACCATGAAAAGTGAGCTAAGTTCACAAGAAATTTTACAAAAACATATCATAGTAGATATTTTTAGAAAGAAACAAGGCATAACCAGTTAAATGGGTCTAGTTGTTGATTAGCTAGGTTGGTATATATGTATATTTAACTAGGTTATGGCATCTACAAGGGAATGAGCCTCTTGATTATGCATATGTGTTTGGTGCATTTCTTTCATGTGATATATGTAAGGAAACCAAGAAAAGGGCATCCATCCCTTGAATAGACAATGACAGCTTGTCATAGAATCTACCAAAAATAGCGGTCATAAGAGAAGTGTAAGGGAATCCATCATACCAACCTATTTTTGGAGTATTCTCTTACACACACCAACCACTCATTCTTGGGCACCCAAATAGGCCTCATGTCATAAGATGCTCTTACACCTGTCATACCTTATTCCTTAAATAGCTCTTACGCATCATAGGAATCTGTCATAACCATTTTAGCCATGATCTCCTTCACACACTTCAAGATGCCGACACATGTAAGTGATCAACATGCCAACTAGACATGTACACTCACATTTACATATTATTTGCAAAAATACATTTTACAAAACAAATAATAATAAGAATAGGAATTATACAAGGTTGAGACACCTTATTCCTAACATTCTCCCACTTTTCTAACACCTTGTAAGAACAATTAGGAACATAACAGGAACTAACCGCTATAGGTTGAAAGGCCCATAGACTTCAAACACCATCTGAACTTCTCAATGCCCACTGGTTTCATTAATGCATCTACAACATTATTCATAGTATCTACCTTCTCCAAATTTACCTTTCCATCTTCCACCATATCTCTCACAAAGTGAAACTGCACATCAATGTGCTTCATTCTAGCATGGAAAGTTGGATTCTTCGCAAGGCAAATAGCACTCTGACTATCACACCAAATAGTAATCTATTCTGCATTAACCCCAACATGAGAACACAGTCTCTTAAGCCAAATGGATTCCTTACAAGCATGAGTAGCAGCCATGTACTTAGCTTCTATAGTGGACAAAACAACCACAGGTTGTCACTTACTCATCCAACTGATGGCACCACCAAACATAGTGAACACATAACCACTGGTGGATCTCTTATGATCAATATCACCTACCCAATCTGAATCCACAAACCCATGAATACAAACTGAATGTGGAGATCTAGAAGAGTTACCATGATAACATATGGATTAATTTGATGTACCCCTCAAATATCTAAATACTTGCTTAACTGCATCCCAATGTACCTGTCTAGGATTAGCCATAAACCGACTTAGGACTCCCACTGCTTGGGAAATGTCTAGTCTAGTACAGACCATAGCGTACATAAGATTGCCAACTACACTAGCATAAGGTACTCTACTCATGTCCTCCACCTCACTAGGAGATTTTGGACAATCATCTACAGATAGCTTTGTTCCCACAGAAATAGGAACACATAGTGGTCTACAATCTGCCATGCTGAATTTGTCCAACACAGACTTCACATACTTACTCTGACTCAACCAAAGTTTTCTGTTAGACTTGTCTCTACTGATTTCCATACCCAAGATGTACCTAGCTGCCCCAAGATCTTTCATCTCAAATTGTGCTGATAACTGAGATTTAAAATTAGAAATCATACCGTTACCCTTCCCAAGCAGTAACATATCATCAACATATAATGCAACAATAAGAAGGCAATCATTTTCAACTCTGAAATAAACACAATGATCTAATTTTGATCTTACAAATCTAATTGACAAGACAAAGGCATCGAACTTAAGGTACCACATCCTAGGAGATTGCTTCAAACCATATAGAGATTTCTTCAATCTGCAAACAAAGGATTCTTTACCTTTAACAATGTAGTGCTCAGGCTGTGACATATAAATCTCTTCCTCCAAATCACCATGAAGGAAAGTTGTCTTCACATCCATCTGTTCTATCTCTAAATCATATGATGCAGCAAGAGATAACAGAAATCTAATGGATGTCAACTTTGCAACAGGAGAGAATATTTCACCATAATCTATTCCCTCTACCTATGAATACCCCTTTACAACGAATCTAGCTTTGTACCTTTCAACACTGCCATCTGCACAAAATTTCTTCTTGAACACCCATTTACAGCCAACAGGTTTTCTCCCTTTAGGAAAAGGTACAAGGTCCCATGTTTTTTTTTTTTCTCTAATGAAGCCATCTCATCATCCATAGCCTCAATCCAAGAACCTGCATCTTCCATGCCCAAAGCCTCTTTCACAGATCTAGGCTCATCAGTGTTAGTAATCAAAGCAAAAGCACAACTGGAATCTAACATAGAATAACCAAACCTTTCTGGATGCTTTCTTTCTCTTGTGGATCTCCTCAAGGGCTAAGGTTGAGGTTTTTCTTCCTCTTCTTCTGAACTATCAAAGCTGCTAGAGCTCTCCTCATTATTAGACCCAACATGGTCTCTCTGTTCAGTCTTCTCAGGGGTAGGAGGCAACTGCACAACATCTTTTTTCTTTTCTTTTTCATCTGGTTGTAGCACAATAGGAGAAGATGTTAGCTCTCTAAAAATAACATTTCTACTATACAACACCTTACTAGTCACAGGATCCCAAAGCTTGTATCCTTTCACACCAGCACTGTACCTGATGAAAATACATTTAACAACTTTGTTTTCCAACTTAGATCTTTTCTCCTTTGGAATATATGCATAAGCTTCACAACCAAAAACACAAAGATGTCTAATTGAAGGCTTCTTACCAGACCACACCTCCATGGGTGTCTTACCAACAAGAGCTGATGTAGGAGATCTGTTAACCAGATAGCAAGCAGTGGCCACAGCTTCGGCCCAAAACCTTTGTTCTAAACCAGCTCCACTAAGCATACTCTTAGCCTTCTCCATCAGTGTCCTATTCATTCTCTCTGCAACTCCATTTTTCTTTGGGGTATAAGGAGTTTTCTTATGCCTCTCGATAGCTTGTTCTTTACAGAACTATTCAAACTCTGCTGAGAAAAACTCACCACCATTGTCAGTTCTCACACACTTAATCTTCTTACTAGTCTAATTCTCTACAAGGGCTTTAAATTCCTTGAATCGACTAAAGACTTGTGTCTTACTTTTAAGGAAATAAATCCATGTCCTTCTACTATAATCATCTATAAAAGATACAAAAAATACAAACTTGGAGATCGAAGAAACTTTTACAGGACCAAATACATTAGAATGAATAAGATCCAAAACATTAGAAGATTTGTGAGAACTAGAGTAAAACTGAACACGATTTTGTTTACCATATACACAGTGTTCACAGAAGTCAAACTCGAGATTGCAATCATTTAACCCCTCAATGAGATTTTTGTTTTTCAGGGTTCTGAGACCCTTCTCACCAATGTGGCAAAATCTCATATGCCACAACATTGTCTTTTTTGTAGGAAGCTTTCCTTCCAAAGTGTTTGCATTGCCATTGAAACCAATAACCATAGAATTCTTCACTGCTCATTCAGATGGTGAGGATGAAGAACTGTTACATAGAGGAATACATGCATCTAGCTGAAACAAAGTACCTCTCCTAGTACCCTTAGCAAGCACCATCGATCCTCTAATCATCTTACATCCTTCTTTCGAAAAAACAACTTGCACACCTACATTGTTCAGCATACTTACAGATAATAGGTTTTGTGCTAGACCTGGAATGTGCATAACTCCATTGATTCCCTTTACTCATCCATCAGGAAATTTGATAGTGACTCTTCTGCCTCCAACTATCTTTAGGTGAGAATCATCACCCAAGTACACCTTTCCACCATCGAACTCTTCATATCTTAAGAACCAGTTTCGATGAGAGGTCATGTGAAAAGTTGCACCTGAGTCAACCAACCACACATCATCAGATGCATGGGTTGCCAAAGCTATGATGAATGCATGGCCATCTTCTTGAGATTTTTCAGAACCAGAATCTGAGGCTTTCTTCTTCTTCTTCTTAGGCTCTTTACAGTCTTTACGAAAGTGCCCAGTCTTTTCACAGTTCCAACATTTTGCCTTGGACTTATTGGAAGTCTTTGTCTTTCCACAAGATTTGGATCTACCCTTAGGGTCAGACTTATTGTCATTTTTCTTTCCTCTTTTCGTGGATCTCCCACGAATAGCAAGGGCTTCTTTTTCTAAAATGGAAGCCTTTCTCCACATCTCCTCTAATAGCAGTGAAAACACCACATCATCCATTTTGAAGGTGACTAATGTGCTTCCAAGAGCCATTACAAGATGGTCCCATGAATTCGGTAAAGAACACAAAAGTGTGTAGCAACAATCCTCTTCCTCTAACTTGACACCAGCTAATGTCAACTATGCAGCCAGTAGATTAAATGCATTTAAATGATCTGTTAAGGATCCACCTTCCTCCATTCACAGAGAATAAAACTTCTTCCTCAGGAACAACTTGTTCACTAGAGATTTGGCCTGATACATGGCCCCAAGTCTCTCCCACAAACTATATGCGGTTTTCTCATCTAGAACATTCAGAAGGACTGCATCGATTAAATAGGGTCTTATGAGACCCTTAGCTTTATGATCTTTGATATCCCAATCTGCTTGAGTTATAGTTGCTGGTCTTGTAACACTTGTAGTCGCTTCCCATAGGTCATGATCTTCTAGCATGTCTTCCATCTTGAGTTTCCACAACTCAAAATTAGTGCCATTAAATTTCTCCACCTCCATTCTTCCATATGATGAACTCGCCATCTCAATTTACAAATAAGATTTAGGATTCTCTGCACAAGACTTCCACTCAACTTGAGATTAGCTCAAAAAACCCTACCCAACAACTAGGATCAAAAGTTGATCAAGCTCTGATACCACTTGTCAGGAAACTCAGGTGTGAAAACAGCTTCCTACACTAATCTCATAAGGAAAGTATGGTGCAAATACTTTTAAAATCTACTACACTTATAGATTCAATATCATGCAAACAATATTATTGTAGCCAACCATGCATACAAAAATTAGATAGAGAAAGAACACATAACACAAAGATTTTTCGGTGGGGAAAAACCTTTTGGTAGAACAACCCCACCCCTCCAGAACTTACACAATGTATTGTCTTCAACATAAGATTACAATACACTTGCAATGCAAGTTCAACATCAACGATAGAAAATTCCAGTAGCACCTCGGTACCTGCAAAATTTCATCTATCACACTATTGCATTACAACATGCAATACTCATTTTATGAACATCTTAAGACCCAACAAAATGCCCACAAAGGAGTTTGGCATTTTTCATGGCTCAACCACCAAGAAACATGCACAATGCCACATGTACATCCAATACCAAGAAAAGGGCGTCCATCCCTTGAATAGACAATGAAAGCTTGTCATAGAATTTGCCAAAAATAGCGGTCACAAGAGAAGTGTAAGGGAATCCATCATACCAACCTATTTTTGGCATATTCTCTTACACACACCAACCACTCATTCTTGGGTACCCAAATAGGCCTCATTTCATAAAATGCTCTTACACCTGTCATAGCTCATTCCTTAAATAGCTCTTACACGTCATAGGAATCCATCAGAACCATTTCAACCATGATCTCCTTCACACACTTCAAGATACCGATACATGTAAGTGATCAACATGCCAACTAGACATGTACACTCACATTTACATATTATTTGCAAAAATACATTTTACAAAACAAATAATAATAAGAATAGGAATTATATAAGGTTGAGACACCTTATTTCTAACAATATATATCTCTACATTTTTTTCTTGTGCCCTTGCTCTATGATTTGGTTGCCATGCCCTTGTGATCTCAACATTTTGTTGTCATGCCCTTGCTTTTTGATTCCAGTGTCATGCCCTTGCTCTGTAATTTTATTATCATGTTGTGCACTTTCTCTATAATTTTGTTGCCATGTCCTAGCTCTGCAATTTTATTCAAGGGTATGTAAATGTTGGTTTCTTTTCCTTCTAAACAAGTATCTCTTTATATCTCCTTTTGAACATGTATATCTAGAGATCTTTTTTAAGGAGCTTATTACATATTAGCTACACAAAAGAAAAATTGATCCAGCTGCATACATATTCTAGAATCCAAATAATAAAACAATAAACCTTACTCAACCCATGCTAAGTGACATACCTCAAGATCCTCCACAAAAATAAGGTAGATCGAGAAAAGTGGGTAGAGTTTGCAAGATATTTTACAAAAACATATCATAGCAGATATTTTTAGAAACAAACTAGCCATAACTAGTTAAATGGATCTAGTTGCCAATTTTCTAGGTTGATTACAAATTCTTGTAGAGTTATCATTAGATTAGGTACAATAAAATGAACAATTAGTTATTCCTAGCTAGTAGGATCAAATACAGTTTTCCAAGGTGATAAAATTGCATGTGCAAGGAATTGGAGAATAACTTTAGTGAAGAGTTGAGTGTAAGGAGTTGAAGAAGCAATTTTTTCTTTTGTATAAGTGCCATAATCATGAGGTTCATTCCCTTGTAGAAGCCTCTAGCACAATGACATTACTTATAAACCATGTGGAGGATGTTGAAGTGGTTCCTAGCCTTGAAACACTCTTATAAGTGTTTGATATTTGGACTATAAATTTTCAAAGACACTTGCAAGTGATTCCAATGTCGTAGTACCTACTGTAACATTTTCTTGGATTCTATCCAGTGGCTCGCATAATATCATCTATGATGTCTACATGTTGTTTCTACCATGTAGTCTCTTTCTAAAGCCACTTCTTCTACTTCTCTTTCTAAAGCCACTCCTTATCCTTCACTCTTGTGCCTTAAATTTTGATTATCAAACTTTTGAACATCTACCTCTACCTTATCTGAAATCAACTTCACATTGTGTTGTAACACTAGCATACATGTTTTATCATTGATATATTTCATTTCAACATTCAAGTTTTCAAGATTGGTCAACACCCTCACTTGCGAACCTCTCATGTCAAGAACTTTCTATAATATTTCAACACCATGTTCTTTCTTTTGAGCTAACAGTTCTTCAGGTACATTTTCTTGTAAAACATTAATTTTGTTGAACAATTGTAAACTCTTAAAAAGTGTATTTTTTTTTCATGTATGTATGTATATATAATAATGAATAATAATAATATTTTCATGTATTTCAAAATAATAACTAACATTACCATTGGATCATATAATAATGAAGTAATCAACCTAGTTAATCAACAACTACACCAATTTAACTATTGTTTCCAATGTCATAGTACCTTAAGATGCATTTTCCTATAGAATATTAAATTTTTTGAACAATTGTAAACTCTTAGAAAGTGCATTGTTTTTTTCATGTATGTATGTATATATATATATATATATATATATATATATATATATATAGAGAGAGAGAGAGAGAGAGAGAGAGAGAGAGATCTTGTGAATTATGGATTATGGATTATAAACAAAAAAGAAAAGAAAACATGACATTAACCATTCTCCATTTTTTTTGATTGATTATGGAGAGCATAATGCTTGCCCAGAGATCCTTGCAACAAGGATTCACTACAAGGCAAGATATTTTTTTTACAAATATGAATGCACATGACAACATCATACAAGTATCACAAAGATTGCAACAAAAGACTTCACCAACAATCCCGGAAACCAAAAAATCTCCAAATGCCACTACTAAACTGGCATGCACAAACTCAAGAATGAAAACCAAAGATGACATCAGAACACAAAATCTCTAATCTATCAAATCATGAAACCATAAGCATTCCTAAAGGGTACTAAAAATTCCAAGTTGCATTCTTTGAAGAAAAATAGAGAGGCCCCCTATTTTTTTGCGTGAGAGAATAAAAATTGACAGTCTCACAAAAGGAAGTACCTCATTGTGCGAGAAAGTACATAGAGCCATGTAAGGAAACACCATCTTGTGCGAGGGCATGCTTGGCCCAACAACCAAAACACCCAATCTGGTGTGGGTTTTGCATGAGGATATACCAGAAGTCACATGAGGAAGTATAATTTCACACGAGGATACAAATTAATAAGCCAAAAAACACAAAGGTAAAAAGATAGGAAATAAATTTCCTCTACATCGGGGAGTACCGAATCCATGTAGATTGAGGAATAAACACTTGAGTGCATAAACAAAAAGATACCATGAAACAAGAAAGAGGAACATATATCCATCTAAACCATAGTAGTAAAAGAACATACTGAAAGCAACATCATATTAATTGAACAAACAAACTAAGTACGTGGTTCCCCCCAACCATTAACGGTGTCATAAGACCATCTTGGGTCCTAGCCATCTACCACATGTAACATATACTACTGACCAAATTGTCAAAGCTATCTTATGCAGAAATCACTACTAAAACATGCTATAACATAAGAATAAGGAAATCTAACATGTTAGAAATAAAGCATAAGATAACCCTAAAAATCATACTCATCATTTATCATATGCTAAACATCATACGAATATGAAATCTAGCATGCTAAATCAATAAGAAATAGATATAGCACAAAAAAAATTCACATCATTTAATCATATGCTAAATATCATAATATAGGTATGTAGAAAATAAAATAGCATCATCTAAACATGATATCCAAGAATTCCAATGAAAGCATACTCTGAAGCCTGAAGTATCAATTGAAAACATCCTGCAAAGGTTGCACTAGGACAAAAGACCATCTCTGTACACCAGTCCCTAGTAGTGGTATAGGTAGCTATGCCTCCCAACCACATGGAACCTATAGGTCCATCCCCACTATGCTGATGGAGATAATGATCCAACCACAAAAACACACATAAAGAAAACATTGATGGCTAAAACTCATGCCAAATAGTATGATGATTGAAACCAAGAACATAGACAATGCATAAACTATAGGTCCTAGTCAGATACTCAATGGGCTACTATGTTGGGGTTGACATCATGAAGAATCACTTAGCATCAACAAGCCCAACCTGGTACTAGTAGCTCTCCACTTCCCAATTGAAGGAGCACATCCTGAATGCTTTTTATTATCTTAAGTTTTATTAACATTCACACATTATATTTAGTTATCACTTAAAACTTATGCATGCCAACCCTTAGGAAATAGGCATTGGGTTGTCAAAAAGAAGACCCTTCCATATGCCACCCTACCCTACCCATGCTCATCTAGTGATGAGTGCCTATAGGCATGCATATTCCCAACCCAATCCTAATAATCATAACTTCTAGAAGTACCATAGAAGATTGGGCCTCTCAAGTCACCTAAAAAATGTTCGTGCATGTACTCATGTGCGGCACACCACTATCACAAAGATCATAACACAAGGAATAGATGAGAACACAAGAAAAATATCACTCAACTAAAAACAAACTCAAGAGGATAGATTCTACACAAATCCTAATAAACAATAAAACCATACATCATGAACTCACTCAACTGACCTCAATCTGGGAGTATGGATTTTACACGAATCCCAATGATGTAACAAGAAAAAATATCATGAACTCACTCAATCAACCTCAATCTGAGAGTGTTGATTCTACACAAATCTTAGTGTCCATGAAATAATAACAAAGGTCCAAAAGAAACCATAGCACCAGATATAAAATCACTCAATCGAACACAAATTTAGGAGTATAGATGTGGCATGCATCCCAATGCAACATTAAAGTACAAAAATGGTCTGAATGACATCCAAATAGATCATCTAGGTCCTAAGAAAATAGGGCAGCACAAAAATTGAGGTAAAACCCCCCAAAAATTGAAAACTTTACAATTGAAACCCATTTGATCTTTGGGTACAAAAACCTCAAAAATTCAATAAAATTTGAGTTCAGACACTGTATGCAAAAATGACCAACATAATGTTGCAAACCCCAAAACCCTTATCCCCAAAATAGGGAAAATGTTCATACCCAACCAACCAAGTAGAACCAACAAACAAAAATAGAGGGGAACACTAGTTCTTAGCCTCTTAACAAATGATTACCAAAAGAAAAAGCAAAAATGGAGCAAAAATAGTAAAATAGGAGAGCCCTACCTCACAACCAAAAGGGCAAAATTGGAATCTGAATCATAAAATAAAAGCCCATAGAAGTGGCTAAAAATTGCAGCAATCGAAGGTCTCCTCAAGCTAGATCTAATGAGCCCGATCTCATGACAAGCCTATGCCCGTAGCTCCCACAAAAAATAAAACAGTAATTCCTCATGAAGAGGATTTTGGGTTTTACTCTCCAACTTTCTAATTCAAAAGTGAGAAGTGAGGAATTAAATTCCTTTTTCAATACTTATTAACTTTTTGAGTGAATAATTGATTAGGGCAAATAACTAGCCAATGTAGTTAAACCCCGAATCGACCCAAATAAAAATAGGCTATTCCTAGAAATGAGAATTTATATATGGAAAAGCTGCCAAAAATTAAATTCAATAAAATTAAAAGCCCAAAAACCCAAAATCACAAAAATTTCCTTAACAACTTTCATGATAATGTGAACCTCTAAATGCATAGACACACTTACTAGTCTAATCACATAATGCAAATGAGTTCAGATTTAATAATAACTAAATGGTTTAATTAAACAAGTCAAATAAGGATACATCGACCATATAGGGATGACATTGGTAAAATATGAATGGTTGAATCAATAAATCCATGTGCCACTACCTAGGATATAAATCTTGCACACTAAATAACATGATCAAGTGCAATTGCATATATTGACTTAGCCAAAGCAATAAATGCATTAAATCACCTAATTTAACCAATTATTTAATTATACTAAAATAATCCATTTACATCACTCATGTTCACATAAAGCATAACAACACAAGAATGAAGTAAACAACCATAACATTAAATTCACCACACTACACAATCAGAGATATGTCCAAATAATGGATAACAAAATATCATCATAAAACACATTATTGTCTCAAAATGGCCTCATCATGCAATATGATCAACTGAAACACATATTAGTCTAACATCTATGATACTAAAATCAAGTATAATACCTGACCCTTAGGTCATCTCAAATGTAAAACATAACATGAATAAAAAATATCTCTCGGATCATAATATAACAAGGTAAATATCCGCAACACAAAACCAACGAATCCAACATGGACAATCCATTTCTAATTATTTAAGCATTTAATAATGGTTGATAACACAACATGAAAAGGCAATAAAAACACATAAGAAAACATAGTCATAAACATGACTAACCACAGCTACAAGAACCTAGTCTAGTGTAGCATGGTAATAGTACACAGTGTAATCTTTGCACATATCTTAGGGTAATCATGGAACAACATCATGATACCACATCAATTTTGGAAACCATTGGCACAAACCTCAATGAACCATATATCACATCATAATCTGATGGGGACACAACCCAAGAACAAAATGGACACAATAGAAAAGGGGAAATTATATTAACTGAGAAAATAACCTAGTACAAATAGTACAGAGAAAATAAACTTCAAAACATGCCCTAAGGGCTTACAATAGCATAAATTTGGAGATAATTTCTCCTTTCAGTACCTCCTCTCAAACTCCACTCCAAACTACCTTTTACAATGCCAGAAATCTCCTTAAATAGACCCCAGAGGGTTAAGGACTAGGAGTACATTCTAGAAAGTGCTAGTAGGAATCCACCAACAAAATAGAAGATTCCAGAAGCTGCGTTAGAGGTCGGCACAAATCTAGAAGAATCTAGAAACGGTAACCGAACTTCCAAGAGGCATAACTTTTGAACCGTAGCTCCGATTGACGAACTGTTTACATTTTCGGAAAGCTCTTGAAGCGCTCTATAGCCCTATGGACCAGCTTTCCTCGTCTCCCATTTTTTGGCCCTTTTTGAGGTCATTTAATGCCCCTAACCTGACTTTGAAGCATTCTTAAGAGGTCTCCAAAACTCAAAAAACTGCAATAACTTTCAAACCGTGGGGCCTTTTGACCTGATTCTTTTTTTGGAATGCTCTAAATCACAATTACATTCACCTAGCCAATTCATGCCTTCTAGTTTACCAAAATGATGGCCCAATTACATGCTCCTATTTTTTTGGAATTTTTTAACACACTGATAGTGGAACTATGAGAGTTGGAACCTTTATTTGACCCAAATGGGTATCCAAAAATGAAAACACATGAAATAGAAACTAAGTCTAAGTACATTTTTTGGGTGACATAGGATTGCCCTTATACCTCTGGATGCTCCTGCATCAGACACCTAGGGTAGATTGAAAAGTGACCCTGTCACTTTATGAATGGTAGAGGAAATCCCAAATGGGAAACCTCAGCTGCTAAAATCCAAGTTGAGTCCTCGATCGGTCGTCCTTTCCATTTGACCAAATACTCTTCATACTGCCTGTTTCTAGTACTCCTACCCACACGATGATCTAGAATGTCTTCTATCTCCTCCTTCTTAGAAGCAGGAATTGGACATGGCTCTAACACCAGCTCCTCATCTGCACCATCATCATGATACTCTATTAAATCTGCAATGTTGAAAATGGAAGAAATGTGAATACCATCTGGCAGCTCCACCTCATATGCATTTCCTGAGTCATGTTTCTTCAGAATTTTGCAGGGGCCAAATTTCTTCATTTTTAACTTGTTGTAAGTACCGACTGGAAATCTTTCTTTTCGTAAGTGCACCATGACTAAATCTCCTACTTGTAATTCCTTATGTCTTCTCCTTTGATCAGCTCTAGCTTTATACTCTTGATTCATCTTGGTAATGTGTGCTTGAACCTCCTCATGTAGATGCCTGATATGTTCAGCAAATTCCTCAGCTTCAGCACTTGTCCTCTCCCCTTGTTCTATCTTCCTCATATCTAGTGCAGTCCTTGGGCTACTCCCATATACAATTTGGAATGGTGATTTTCCAGTACTCCTATTTACAGAGTTATTATAAGGAAACTCTGCCTGTGGTAGAATCAAATCCCATCCCCTGGGCTTATCCCCAACTAAACATCTCAGCAAATTGCCTAGACTTCTATTTACCACTTCTGTTTGGCCATCAGTCTGTGGGTGATGCGTGGAATTGAATTTTAGGTATGTTCTCAACTTCTTCCACAATGTCCTCCAAAAATACCCCTCAAGTTTAGTATCTCTGTCAGAAACTATACTCCTTGGGAGACCATGTAGTCTCACCACCTCTCTGAAGAACAGGTCTGCAATATGGACAACATCATGAGTTTTGTGGCATGGAATGAAATGTGTCATTTTGGAGAACCTATCAACTACCACAAATATCGAGTCATTACCCCTTTGTGTCCTTGGCAATCCAAGAACAAAATCCATACTTATGTCCTCCCATGGCTTTGATGGAACATGAAATGGCTGATATAGGCCAGTATTGTGACTAAACCCCTTGGCAACTTGACAAACCTGGCAACTCTGTACAGACTTCTTCACATCCTGTGAAATTTGAGGCCAAAAATTATGTTCTCTAAGAATGGAAATGGTCTTATCTTGACCAAAATGTCTTGCCATCCCTCCACTGTGTTTCTCCTTAATCATATTTTCCCTCATGGAACTCCTTGGAATGCACAATTGACTACCCTTGAACAACATGCCATCCTGAATCAAATAGTCTAACCACTTGGTTCTATCTACAGCAACAGGTTCTTTAAAAGCTTTCCATGCTTCAGCAAAATCAGGATCCTCAGGGTACAAATTCTTGAGTTCATCAAACCCAACTACTTCAACTTGCATTATTGTAAGCAACAACTATCTCCTACTTAGTGCATCTGCAACCCTATTAGATTTTCCACTTCTATGCTTCAATACAAATGTATAACTCTACAAGAACTCTACCCACTTCATATGCCTCCGATTCAATTTACCTTGGCTATTTAGGTACTGTAATGCCTGATGATCAGTATACAAAACAAATTCCTTTGGCAATAAATAATGCCTCCATTTCTTTAAGGCCTGAACTATTGCATAGAACTCTTGATCATAAACAAAATACTTCTTCTTTGCATCATTCAATTTTTCACTAAAATATGCAATAGGCTTACCTTCTTGGCTTAATACAACCCCAATAGCACTGCCACTGGCATCAAAATCCACCTAGAAAACCTTTCTAAAATTTGGAAGTGCCAACACAGGCTGTTCTGTCACCTTCTTCTTCAGCAATTCAAAACTCCTCGCAGCTGCTGCAGTCCATTTGAACTCTTTTCTATCCCCTCTTATTGTATCAGTTAGGGGTGCACATATGCCACTAAAATTCTTAATAAACTTCCTGTAAAAACTAACCAGACCATGAAATGATCTTACCTCAGTAGTAGACCTTGGAGTAGGCCATTCCAAGATGGCTTTTACCTTCTCTGGATCCATTTTGAGACCTTCAGGTGATATAACAAACCCCAAATAGACTAACTCCCTTTTTGCAAAGTTACACTTCTTCAGATTAATTAACAGTTTCTCTTACCTTAGCCTTTCAAGGACACTACAAATATGCAATAAATGTTCTTCCAAAGTCTTGCTGAAAATTAAAATATCATCCAAATAAACAATAACAAATTTTCCCAAGAACTTCTTAGGTACCTCATTCATGAGCCACATGAAGGTGCTTGGGGCGTTCGTCAATCCAAAGGGCCTGACTAACCACTCATAAAGACCCTCCTTGGTCTTGAAGGCTGTTTTCCACTCATCTCCTTCTCGAATCCATATATGGTGATAACCACTCTTCAGATCTATCTTTGTGAAGTACTGAGCTCCACTCAAGCAGTCTATAATATCATCCATCCTTGGCAAAGGAAACTAGTACTTGATGGTGATCCTATTTATAGCTCAAGAATCTATACACATCCTCCACTCTCCATCCTTATTTGGTGTGAGTACTGCAGGTACTACACATGGACTCAAGCTCTCTCGAATCAAGCCCTTCCTCAACAACTCCTGAACCTATCTATTTAGCTCCTCTATTTCAGTAGGAGTCATCCTATGAGCAGCCTTGTTAGGAAAACTAGCTCTTGGAATCAGATCTATTTGATGACTGATTTGCCTTACTGGTGGCAATCCATCTGGAACATTATCAGAGATAATATCTCCAAATTCCCCTAGTAAATTTGAAACTTCAACTGGTATTTCACTACTACCTTCTTTATCTTTCCTAGGAATCAAAGCATAGCACATATGCTGATGTTTCATGCCATCTAAAAACTTCCTTTCATCAACAAGACAAATCCTAGCACTGCTACATACCTTTTCACCTTCCTTTTTCATGGGCTTCAATTTGTGGTGTTTGCATGTCCATCATGTACTACATGTCTATCAAACTGCCATGGTCTACCCAACAATAGATGGCAAACATCCATCGAAATAACATCACAGAGAACTTCATCATGGTAACTCCCAATTTTGAATTTTACTAAACATTGTTCACTTACCAGGACCTTATGATCATCTTTTACCCAAGCAATCTGATAGGGCTGGGGATGTTTCTCCCTCTTGAGCTTCAGCTTAGAGACCATCTCTTCTGATACCAAGTTATCAGTGCTACCACCATCAATGATCATGTCACA
This sequence comes from Cupressus sempervirens, assembly GCA_028749045.1. NCBI lineage: Eukaryota > Viridiplantae > Streptophyta > Pinopsida > Cupressales > Cupressaceae > Cupressus > Cupressus sempervirens. Next base: position 458,506,030 of record CM053787.1, read on the forward strand.
ACATTTATCCTCACACTTGCATCTGGTACAGAACAAACTCCTCCATTGTCCTTGTTCAATCTCACCACTTATTAGGACTCTTTCATTTACCAAGGTCTCTCCTCTTTCTGCATCCTCTAAATGTGATGATTGTGCATCCTCATCCACATGAGCAACCCTAGCTTGGCCCTCAGCTCTCCTATCTGTCCTTCCTTGTTGTTGAGGGCATTCAAAAGCATGATGACCTTCTTCATTGCAATGGAAATAGGTACCACAGAAGCCTCCTCTTCCTTGTCCACATCCTCTACCTCTTCCTCTTTGATTTCCAAAGTCTTGATCATGGGAGCGGTTGAAACCCTCATTCCTCTGGTTCCTGCTAGTACCCACATCTTCATTTTTCTTTTGGGTTTCATTGCGGCCTCCAGATGATCTACCGCTTCCCCTTTCTCCTTGGCCATGCCCTCTTTGTCTTCCTTCAAAACTTTTATTCAACTTCTCTTCAACTTGTAGGGCAAACTGGTATGCCTCTTCAACGCTGGTCATTCTTACCAGACTTAATTCCTCCTGGATGATAGGTCGCAACCCACTGATATAACGAGCAACCTTGTCCTTATTTTCTTCTACATGCCCCGCTCTAATCAAGAGTCAATAAAACTCCTCTGTATATTCTTGGACTGATCTTCCTGCTTGCTTTAACCCATGCATCTTCTTAAACAAATGAACTGCTTCTTCAATTTGTCCACCATGCGATCCCACCTTGTGATCTTCTCCTTTCCTCTTCTGTTTCTTTCTGATTGAACCTCTTGCCACCAGATTTTGGCATGGCCTTTCAGTTTGGCCTTTGCAAACTTAACCCTATCTGGGTCCCTGATATCCTCATACTCAAATTATTCTTCCAGTTCATTGATCCAATCGATCAACTCATCGGGTTTCAAATTTTCTGAAAATACACCTACTTCAATTGTGGGTCTTTTCCCAATCTTAGTAATGTCCCTAAAAAGCCTTTCCTCTACATGATTTAGAACTTCCCTGTCAAATTCCCCTTCTGGTCCCATAACTTCTTCTTCATTATCATCCTCACTATCATCACCAACAGCAACATTTGCTCCTCTACGGAGCTCCTCTTGCAATGCTTGTACCTGCCTTTGGAGGGCTCTAACCTCCTCAGGATTAATAGCTCTGGCCCTTCTGCCACACTCTCTTCATGGAGGCATCTTCTAACTCAAACCCACAATCACACAGTCTTGGTGCAAACTGCCTCACAGTCGGCGCTCTGTCTACACACTCAAGAAAACCAGCTCTGATACCACTTGATGGGGACACAACCCAAGAACAAAATGGACACAACAGAAAAGGGGAAATTATATTAATTGAGAAAATAAGCTAGTACAAATAGTACAGAGAAAATAAACTTCAAAACATGCCCTAAGGGCTTACAATAGCATAAATCTGGAGATAATTTCTCCTTTCAGTACGTCCTCTCAAACTCCACTTCGAACTACCTTTTACAATGCCAAAAATCTCCTTAAATAGACCCCGAAGGGTTAGGGACTAGGAGTACATTCTAGAAAGTTCTAGTAGGCATCCACCAACCAAATAGAAGGTTCCAGAAGCTGCGTTAGAGGTTGGCGCAAATCTAGAAGAATTCAAAAATGGTAACCGAACTTCTGGGAGGCATAACTTTTGAACCGTAGCTCCGATTGATGAACCATTTACATTTTCAAAAAGCTCTCAAAGTGATCTATAGCCCTATGGAAAATCTTTTCTCATCCCCCATTTTTTGGCCCTTTTTGAGGTCATTTAATGCCCCTAACCTAACTTTGAAGCATTCTTAGGAGGTCTCCAAAACTCAAAAAATTGCAATAACTTTCAAACCGTTGGGCCTTTTGACCTAATTCCTTTTCTGGAATGCTCTAAATCACAATTACATTCATCTGGCCAATTCACGCCTTCTAGTTTACCAAAATGATGGCCCAATTACATGCTCCTATTTTTTTAGGATTTTTTAACACACTGATAGTGGAACTGTGAGAGTTGGAACCTTTATTTGACCCAAATGGGTATCCAAAAATGAAAACACATGAAACATAAACTAAGTCTAAGTACATTTTTTTGGGTGACACAGGATTGCCCTTATACCTCTGGATGCTCCTACATCATAATCTCATAAATCAGCCATAAGAATAATCAAAGTAACTGATATAGTAACATAAATCCAATCACCTCAAGGGTGTATACCACTCATGGTCCCAATCATGATCTCTTCTTAAGGAGAGATCAACAAGGTTGCATCCAACGAGATGAATTATATAAGTCAAATAGGAGAGGCACTATAGAGAGTTGCACACAAAAGAGGCTCGAAAGCAATGAACAAGGGTGGAGAGCTCTAAATGTTGGTGGAGATCAAAAGAGATCTAGGATTTTTTTGCAGTTCCCTTGTGATCTCTGTGCCCTTGCTCTATAATTTTCTTCAAGGGGAGAAGAGGTACCTATGTAAATTTTCTTTTCTTTTCCTTCTAAACATGTATCTCTCATTCATATATAATAGCTTTGGTCAAATTCAAGGATAAGTGATTATGATGATTGTATGCATATGTGCATGTATATATGTAAATTAGTTCACTATGTGAACTACTTTAAATGCATCCACACACACTTGCATAATACTTGTGCTAAATTAAATTAATCATTCATGTCTTCAATTCACACAAGAAATTGTCCTTACATTCAATCGAATTTACTCATACCAAATTAAGTATTCAAAAATCTATACTTATAGATTATATTATATCTTGGTGATTGAGTAAAGATCTCGTGCATAATATCATCCAGGCAATGATCAGATGCATTCACATTAAGTCATAATAGGATCAAGTAGATGATCTATTTATGTTACTTTATACTTTTTTTATTGAACATTTTGTTTAACACACTCAGTAATACTAGAATTATACAACTACACCTAGTACTCTTGTTTATTTTATTTTATCATATACATTTAAGAGTATTATTTTTCTTAAAATTAGATTGTATATATCTTATCACTAAATACAAATATAGATCTCTGATGGTTATCTTTTTTAATTTCAAGATCTTCATATTTAGCATGAAGAGTTTCCACTACTAGATAGTGGAATAACCATAATTAGGAACCACAAAGCTCATGGCTTTTTCCACCGAATTATATTTTTATTCTATTTTTGTCCTTAAAAAATACTATAGGTGAATGTTCTTTTGATTTTCCAAATATTTAATAATTTGTTACTCGTCATTTGAGGTAATTTTCTATTATGAGATAAAGACATCTATCATAACGATGGACATGCTGATTTTGATCATCCTACTTTCAAAGTTGATTCCCTTATCAAATTAATGAAACTACTTGCAACTGACACCCTGATTTTCTGCAACTTGCCCAATCAACCATTCACACAACCATCTTCCTTCTACCCAACCATCTAATCTTCTATAAGTCTTGCTCCTCTAAAGACCCAATACATGGAGCCATGATCATCATGAGTAGACTCACTCTCCTCAGACGAATTCAGTCAAAACTATTCATACCAAAGTAAGTACATAGAAATCTATACATACAAATTATATTATCTCTTGGTGATTGAATAAAGAACAAATACAGTTTTCCAAAGTGATAAAATTGCATAGACAAATGTATGTATGTATGTATGTATTATATATGTATCTCTGCATCTCATTGTCATGCCCTTGTGATCAGTTGCTAGGGGGAATATAAAGAGAAACATGTTTAGAAGGAAAAGAAAAGAACATTTAGATAGGTACCTCTTGTCCCCTTGAAGAAAATCAAAGAGCAAGCACTACTAAATTTGGGCTTGAACACCACAAATCACACTGCCATCACAAATTGCCATCACAATTTGACCCCAAATATTGTAGTGAGCTGCAAAGGGCACAAAGATCACAGAGGCATGACATAGAAAAAAAATCATAGAGCAAGGGAAAGGAGATGACAAGGGCACGAAAATGAAATATCCACCAACATTCATAGCTCTCCACCCTCTTTTGCACACAATTCTCCATAATCAAAATAAATGGGGAATGATTTACATCTTGTGTTTTTAAATTTTTTTTAAATATCTAAAATCAACTTTACATTGTTATTGTAACTCTACCATAGCTATCTGATCCTCGATAGATTTCATTTTAACATTTCAACATTCAAGTTTTCAAGTTTCCTCTTCATTATATAGTCCTTCCCACCCAAAAAACCACTTTGGTACTTCATTAAAATTAGGACTTGAACAAATCCAATGATGAAACAAAGCCCATATTCCAAAATCCAAATAATAAAACAATAAAACTCACTCATCATGCTAAGTGACTTAGCTCAAGATGCTACACAAGAATAATGTAGACTAGGAAAAATTGGCAGAGTTACAAGAAATTTTTGAAAAACATATCATAGCATATATATTTAGAAAGAAACAATCCATAACCTAGTTAAATTGGTCTAGTTACTGATTAGCTAGGTTGATTACAAATTTCTATAGAACTATCATCAAATTAGGTACAATAAAATGAACAATCAGTTGTTCCTAGCTAGCAAGATCAAATACAATTTTCCAAGGTGATAAAATTGCATAAGCAAATGTATGTATGTATATATGTACGTGTATATATGTGTATATATGTATATGTATGCATGCATGTATGTATGTATGTATGTATATATATATATATGTGTGTGTATGTATGTATGTATGTATGTATGTATGTATGTATGTATGTATGTATGTATACGTATGTGTGTATATGTATGTATATATAGAGAGAGATCTAGTGGATTGTGGAGATTAGTGGAGATCTTGGATTTCGTTGACATGCCCTTGCCATTGCTTCATTTCATTGTTGTACCATAATGATCTATGTCTATATGTATGTATGTATGTATATAAATAGAGAGATCTTGGTACAACAGAAAAACAATAAAACTCACTCAATAGGTAGCATGGCCATGGGTATTTTCACTAGTGGTATTTGTAGCATAGGTTCAGGGTAGTAACTCCTTACACTCAACTCTTCATTGAAGTTATTATCACTATCACAATGAAATTATGCTCTAAACCATGAAAATTACCTCTAAACCATAAAGACATTACCTCTAAGCATGAAAAACTACCACTAAACCACAATGACATTACCTCTAAACATGGCATTACCTAGTGTATCTAGTTATTGAAAATAGAAGGCTAAACTTTGTGTTTTAGCATTAACTTGACTAGTCTATTTAAATTTTAGACCCATTGATTATTGTCACGAGCTTTTAAACATAACTATATAAGGAGTGAGTTGGGATGTATATAGGTTAACCTTACATTAACTGTAAACTACAACTCAAAGGTTGCACCAAGGTATTAAAGTATTGTAATTATAGAAAACTGCCTAATTTTCTTGAGTGGTTGTATGATGGAGAAGAGCTATATTAGGTGAGTAAAGCTCACCAGTAGTTATAGGAATACAACTACATCAAAACAATTAGAAACTAGAACTACACATTCATTAGAGTGAGTAGTTCAAGGGTCTTGATCCCATGGCTATAGATGTGTAGGCAGCCTAGTAGGTGGAGTATGCATCTAGCATGTAGACACCTTAGACATAGTTAGGTAGTTTATCTTGCACCTTTTGCAATAGTTCATTCAACATGTAACTAATCTTGATAATAGACCAAATTCTTAGATTGACTGCTTTCAAAAAGATATATATGAAAGAGATTAATAGGACATTCTTCAATGTGTGAGGGGATTATTTCTGATTTTTCTATTATACATATATGACTATTCATGAATCATGTGTAATTTTGATTATAATTTTTGTAATTAATAATATTTATTTTTATTCAATACTCTTTTTTATTCCTTTTGTTCACTAATGTTTGTATATCCTCACTCATTGGCTAAGTAGATATAGTTTTACTGATAGGAATTCCTTATTTGGTGACTACATTCTGTTTGTATCAAATTGGCTTTAAAAATCATGTTCACTATATATAAAATCATGGTTTTATAATTTGTAACTTATTGATCTTTATTATATTTAATATAAAAACAATCTTAATATAATAAAAGTAGTAAAAACTATAATTTAATTTTTCAGTGCAACTAATATTTCTAAAAATAGTGGGATCAATTACAAATAATGAGAACATCAGACATATTCTATATTTAGAACTATTTTATAAAAAGTGAACAAAACTAGAAAAAAACATGAGTTATAAATGCACTTTACGCTGGGTGTAAACAACATGGCATATGCTTAGAAAGCTATATATTTGAGACGTTACAATTATCAAAATTGTTTTAATTTCATGTGAGCACTAGTAATATTTGGGAAGCATAAAAATTATTTGAGAATCATTTCAACAATGTATACAATATTTGGTGGTGATGGAGTATTTTAGTGTACTTCCTAAAGAATTGGTAAGGGAATTCTTAATGAGAGTGTCTTTTACATCTCATGGGAGAGTAAAGGAAGTATGTAAGAGATGGAAGAGAATGTTGGAAAATTCAAAGTTTTATGAGGACAAGAGGAGTTATGGGAGGTTCAAAGAGTTGATATGTTTGATTGAGAAGTTTCACATAACTTCATTTGATCCAATTAACTAGTTATGGTTAAGACTACCTCCTGTCCCTACCCAATTTGAATTCTACACATTCTCCAAGTGTGTTTGTGTGAAGACAATATTCGTAGAGACTTTATCTCAGATCACCTTTGGTCTTTTGACAATTTCTAGCTCCAACATATTTTTTGAGAGGGTAACAAAGCTAGTGACTTCCTAGAAAATGTAGGGATTGATTGAAATGATCAGATGGATTTCATGAGTGGAGATCATATTCCATAGAGTTTGTTAGATATTTTGTCAAAAGATTTGCAAGCATTTGTTAGTAAAGGCATTGGTTAAAATCTAAAAGAATCCCCTTGTATATGGTCAATGGTGTTCTCATGATTTTTTGGTGTTGTTGCTACCATCCTTAGATTTGAATAATCTTTCTCTCATATCTTTTGTAGTATTCTGTTAGTATTGCTCGGATTGACAAGAGATTGTTACATTTTTTTTCTATTTATTTGGGCCTCTATTGTTTTATCTCAAATCAAATAGCATTCTTGGGAATTCATTGTAGGTGTCTGCAAGTTGTGGTGCTGGAGGAGGTGCCAGAAGCTATAATACCCAAGATCTTAAAGAAAGCCAATGAGTAGGAGAAGGATACGATCATTATGTTGTTGGGAGTAGATTATTTGTTTGGTGATCACGTTCACAATGAAAAGGTGGTCTTTGACTTATTCCAGCCTATAATACAAATTTTGGGCCATCCTATTTCTGCATATGGTGTGGCTAGGAGGATGATCATTGAAAATCTCTATTTGGTGGTGATGAATGCTTTGGATCTAATAGATACAAACTTGTCTAGAGGAGATCTTCTGACTATTTTCTTTCATGAAGTTGAGGGAAAGATGAAAAAGATAAAGGAAGCTTGGTCACTTTTAAAATTTGGGGTCACCAAGATTAGATTCTAAATTGATCATCCTCAACATTTAAACATTTAAGATGATTGTGCAACTTGTTCTCAACTCAAGTGTATGGTAGCCAAGATAGATTCAAAATATCTAGTATGGGAAGATATTTTTCGCATAAGCTTATTAAGGTCCCCTTTTGGCATGTGAGATTCCTAGATTTTGTTAAAAGAGGAACACAAGAGTTGTAAAGTTGGAAAGTGGAAAGAAGGTTGTCAAAAGAATTGATCCCAAAGTCTAACTATTGTCTCAACATATGGAAAAAAAGAGAGATAAGAAAGAAAATCCAAAGAAAATAACTTTAGCACTAATGAAAGAGAGAAAGGAACATAAAGATCAAGTGCTTGTAGCATAGCCTAATAGCTACCTCACCAAAATAAATGACTTCAATAGAGTAATCAAGAAGAAACATGCAAGCTCCACGAAGGTTGTCAATCTGATTTCCCAATGTCAAAAGGAAGTATGATGACTCCTTAAAGATCCCTCTAAATAGATTCTCACATTTGGTCAATGGTGACATAAATTGGCCCACAGGGATCATCGAAGCTCTTGCTGGTTAGAGTTGAGTTGTCATTTTGTATGATGTTGAATGGTGGGGATCCTTTCGAATCCCTCTCTCAAAAACTTGATCAAGGATTAACTCCAATGTTATGGGTGGGTTCTTCAATCAACTAGGTAACTCAATTGAAGATAAATGTGTATGTTCATGAGGAGACCTTTGCTGGTTTGAACCAATCTTACACAATGCATTGGTCTAATGTAACCACAAAAGAGATATATTTTTTTGTTTTCTATTTCATGATGAAAGCAATTCATCAATGCAACTATATGAATTCATATTTTAACTAAGTGTTTGAAAGGAAAATATAAAGATAGAGTAATGAGAGATTAAAGAAAATAACTGAAATAGAAATTCCTAATGGACATAAGCCAGAGTAACAACATATCTATGAATTAAATTATAAAAGGGATTTGGTAGGATACCAAGGAAATTAGGAGCAGTGCTTCCTCAACTCCACTGATGCAACCATCAATGGAAATTTCAATAATAACTAAAAGATGTTTCATGTTTCATCAAATTGTGAGGCCATAGAAAGTGTGCTCATGCAAGACAAAATGCTATGCAATAACAAAGATGATCCTTTCTCTAATTCATCACAACACTAGAATTTGTTAACACAAGGAAAACACCAGAACTAAAGGGTTGCACAATCTAAACAACACAATAAAACCATTGGCTCCATTATTATTCATGAACATGTATTCACAAAAATAATACCTTTAACAAGATTTACTACACTCAGAATGAGAGCATAAATAATATATATTATTGCATCAAAATAACAACCTAGACTTTATATTATATCCATTTATTTAAAATAAATAATCTCCTCCCTTTATGTTAGGAGTGAGAGATCTTCTAATGAAAACTCATGCTAAAAACCTAATAAAATAAAGCTATTTACATAAAAATTGATGTTAAAAATAATTGATTAATTATATATTGTCTTTGATGTTACACAAAATGTCATATCATTTCTAGTCAGTGTATGTCAAGCTCAATCAAGCAATGAAGATAGTTTCCTATGTCTACTAAGCATTCTAGAGTTTTCCTAGTTTAGAAGACAGTGTCTACCGAGTTCACTCAGGTGGCAAAGGAAAGTTTGCAGAAGTTGAGTGTTAACCGAGCTCACTCAGTTAATGAAGGAAATGTTAGATAGAACCAATGTTAACTAAGCTCACTAGGTTACCAAAAAAAACTTGTGAATATGTAGTGTTAACTAAGTTCACTTGGTTAACATAGGAAAACTATTTTTGAGTTAGTCTCTACCAAGCACGATTGGCTAACGAAGGATTGTCTTGTTTTTGCATATTAAGTTCAAGTGATTTAAATGTTGGTTCTAGCCAACTAAGGTGATGGATATTAATTATTCTAAGTTGTATTCAAGCCAACTTGACAATGTTTAAGATATAAATATAAGCTCAAGTTGAGGATAGAATGTGTGGAACATAGTAGAAGATTTGATGAAGCTTAGAGGAAGCAAATTGGAAGGATAAGAAGAATATCCTTGTTGATATGAAAAAGTACATTTGATTAGGAAGGATCAAGTCTAAAACAAAAAATTGAGATATATAATCAGAAATTTAGCTGCATTAGAGATTAGTTCATCTCATTGTTACTTTATAACTATTATAGCAGTGATCTAAATCTCTTAACCGAGTTAGCCTAACAACTATTTGAAAATCCTCTAACAAGGTGGCATTTCTATTTGAAGTGTGTCAAGACCTCTAACAAGGCCACTCCTAACAAGGTGATTAAATTCTCTAACAAGGTCACACCTAACAATGTCTTTTGTAACCCTTAACAGGGTTGGCTCCTAATAGGGCAGTTCAAAAGAGTGAAAATTAGTAACTAGTTGCAAGTGGTCTTTCCCAAATTGGGTTTACGTGTTAAATCTTGGGGTCCATTGTGTTCATGCTATTTCTTTCATGTGTATTTAACTAAGTTGAGTACGCTTAATCATAGATAATATCTTAAAGATTTTCATGTTTAATAGTTAACTACCAAGTTATTTTAGTATTTACCAAGTTACAATATTTAATAGTGTATGTCGAGTGAAAGTGTGTTTGTTGAGTTACAATAGAATACAATTTAATCATAGTTTTTTTTTTTTTTTAATTGACATCTAAGGGACTTGGGATTTATTTTAGTGGTCACTAATTCACCCCTCCCCTCTTAGTAACTCCTCTTATATTTTCAACAATTGGTATCAAAGTTTTTGGTGCTTGCAAAAAGGGTTTCAAGGACCTAAGCTAAAGATTAGGATGTCTTACAGAAGGGAGATTCCAAAATTGAACAAAGATAACTTCAAGGCATGGAAAGAACTCATGAGGATACATTGGCAACCGTTGGAGATTCAAGGCTAAAGAATCTAGATGCTAAATAAAAGGCTCCTAATGGAACTATGAGTGTTGAAGAAATTGCAAAGAAGAAAAGTTATAATATCATGATGATTGATATTTCCTCATCTCTCAACTATGTTGAATTTGATGAATTCAATGATTGTGGAACTACTCATGAAATGTAGATCAAGCTAAAAGACATCTATGGATGATATGAAAATGTAAGGAGAGCTAAAGCTAAAAGTCTTAGAGGAAAATTTGATCAAATGAAAATGAGAGAAGATGAAAATATTGCAAAATATGTTGATAGAATCAAAGCTAATGTGAATGTTATCAAAGCCTCTAGAGGAATAATTGATGATGTAATAGTGGTAAGCAAGGTACTCAAAACCCTTCTTCCTATCTATTCAATCAAAGTGTCTGCAATTCAAGAGATGAGATGTAATCCAAATCATACTATAACTTTGGATGCACTAGTTGGAATGTTTTCATCATTTGAACTAGATAACTATGATAATTATACTCCTCATTCTAGCAATCTTGAGTTTTCATTTGAAGCCAAGGTATCACTCAAGAAGAAAGCCAAAAATGCTAATAACAAACAATCTAAAAGTGAACAAGAAGACAGTTTTGATAGTGATCTTGAATCCATTGAAGCATTACTTGCAAGGAGGTGTCCCAAAGGCATATGAAAGTATAAAGGTAAAATTCCTTTAATCTATTTCTCTTGTAAAGAAGTTGGACACTTTGCTTCTAGGTGCCCAAGTAGAGAAAACAAAGATGAAAAAAAGCACATCAAATTCAAAGGAAAGAAGGATTTCAAAAACCACAAAGACTACAAGGAAAAAGGTAAGAAATTTTGTTTCATAGCTAAATATTTAGATAGTATTGAAGATGATTAAATGGTATATATTAATGCAAAAGATGAATCTGATGATAAAGGAGATAAGATGGCACTTATCTCTCATGTTAATAAAAATGATACATGGATTATTGATAGTGGCTTCTCACATCATATGACTAGTGATAAATCAAAATTTGAACACATGGAACATTATGATAGTGGTAATGTGAGATTTGGAAACAATGAACCTTGTTGCATAAAGGGAAAAGGTTGTATTTCACTAACTAATGAACTTAGATGTGAAAATGCTTACTGGGTTCAAGGACTAAACCATAACCTACTAAGTGTGGCACAATTGAATAACATTGGACTCAAGGTAGAATTCATGAATGGGAAGGCCAAACTACTGGATGGAAAAGAAAATCTAGTTGGGTTTAGAAAACAAACAAAGGTAATCTATTCTACCTAGACCTCAGTGAAAGTTTATGTTTTATTGCTCAAATAGAAGAAAGTTGGTTATGGCATAAAAGGTTGTGTCACATGAACTTTGATAATCTAGTGAAGATAAAAAAAACATAGAAGAGTAAGAGGTACTCCTAGTCTAAGGAAACCTGAAATGGGTCTATGTAAAAATTGTCAAATTGGAAAGATGGGAAAGAAGAGTTTCAAAAGCAAAAATTATAAATCTGAAGTCTTAGAATTGGTTCATACATACCTATGTGGACCTATTGGAATATAGAGCTAAAGTGGAGATAAATATTATCTTCTATTTGTTGATGGTTATTCTAGAATGACAATTGTAATATATATAAAAGAAAAATTTGAAGCTTTTCAAAAGTTTAAGTAGTATTTGACAAGAGTAGAAAAAGAAACTACAAAGAAACTGAAATGTTTGAGATCAGCCCCTAGTACACCTCAATAGAATGCTATAGCTGAAAAAAGGAACAGATCCATCATGGATTATGCAAGAACCTTAATGATAGAAAAGAGTGTTGCAATAAAATACTAAAAGAAAGTAATTAGTACTACAATCCATACCTTGAATAGAGTATAGTTGAAGAAAAACTCAAATCAAACTCCTTATGAAATATGGTATGGCTACAAACCCAATGTATGTTACTTGAAAGTATTTGGTAGCAAATGTTATATCTTGAAGGAATCTAGGAAAGGTAAATTTGATGTCAAAGGTGATGAAGGCATATTTCTAGGATACTCCTACACAAGTAAAGCATACAAGTTTTTGAATCTAACTACTCATAAGATGATAGAAAGTTCACATATGAGAATTGATGAATTTGCATAAAAGAGTGAAGAGGAAAGCAAAAGAGAACCTAAGGATTATAGAAGATTTTTTTACTATGAACTTGATTTAGTGCCAAATCTATTTGAAAGTCAGGAGGCCTCACCTCCTGAGTCCCCAAAATCTTCAAAGGCTACCGAGTTGCAACTAGTGCAACCCAAGTCACAATCTAAAAGAACTAAGTCATAATCAGATGCTACTAAGCCAATGCTAGAGTAAACCGAGTCTGATGAATCTAAGTCACAAATAGTGGGACCCAAACTTGATATAGAATATGATGAAGAGGTTAGTAGAACAAATTCTAAATGCAAAGTACCTATGTTAGAAAGATATGTTAGAAAGTACCATGCACCTAATCAAATCATAGGAGACAAGTCAAATGGAACAATGGCAATAAACAAATTGAAAGGTACATGTTTGCTTGTTGAATTTGAACCTAGAAATGTTAAAGATGATTTGGACAATGAAAGTTGGATTGAAGCTATGAATTAAGAAATAAAGCAGATAGAGAAGAATAAGACTTGGAATCTTGTTCCAAGACCCAAGAATACAAATGTAATTGGTACAAAGTGGGTATTCAGAAATAAGCTAAATGAAGATGGAAAAGTGTCAAGAAATAAAGAAAGGTTAGTATCTAAAGGTCATTCTAAAGAAGAAGGTATTGATTATGTAGCCCACAAAGGATTTAAAGTATATTAAATTGATGTAAAATCTACATTATTGAATGGAATTCTTGATGAGTAATTCTACTTTGAACAACCTGAAGGTTTTGTAGATCCTAGCAAAAGAGATATGGTCTACAAATTACACAGAGCCTTATATAGTCTCAAGAAAGCTCTAGAGCTTGGTACAAAATACTTCATAACTACTTGATAAAGATTGGTTTTCAAAGAACAAATGATAACAATAGTCTGTATATCAAAGAAGGACTAGACAAGAAGATTGTGTTGGCAAAAAATGTTTGTGGATGACACTTTATTTACAAGAAATGATAAGTTGTACAAGGCATTTTAAGAAGAAATGAGTAAAGAATTTGAGATGTCTATGTTTGGAGAGATAAAATTCTTTGTTGGATTGTAGATCCAGTAAAAGAAAGATGTTATCTACATTACTCAATCAAAATATATCAAGGAGATACTAAACAAGTTAGGAATGGAAGACTCAAAACTTGTTAGAACACATATATCTATTGGACATAAGCTTTCTAAAATGATGATTCCAAAGAGGTAGATCAGACCACATACATATAAATGATTGGAAAATTGTAGTATGTAGTGCATAAGAGGCTTGATATTGCATTAGCAGTTGGTATGGTGGCAAGATTCTTAGCAAATCCCAAAGAAAATTTCATGATGGAAATTAAGAGAATCATGAGTTATTTGAAAGGTACTGAAGAATATGTTTTATGGTACAAAAAAAGGAGGAAATTTGGATTTGAAAGCATTCATAGATGATAATTGGGCAAGAAGTGTTGATGACATAAAGAGGATAGACAAGTGGTGGAGCATTCTTTATTGGTAAAAGACTAGTGTCTTGGACAAACAAGAAGCAAAATTGTATTTCTCACTCCATAGTTGAGGTAGAATATGAGGTAGCAACATTAATTGTTCAAATATTTTTTGGTTCAAAGAAATTTTTTGCAGGTATGAAGGTAGAAATCAAGGATCCAGTGGTCATATTCTGTGATAACACCAATGCAATTAGTATATCAAAGAATCCTATGATGTATACCAAAACCAAGCACAATGCTATAAAATATCATTTTTAAAGAGAATTGGTACAAGATAAAGAGGTAAGATTGGAATCTATGAATACTAAGGAACAAATTGCAAACATATTTACCAAGCCATTACCTAAGGATGCATTTTTGTATCTAAGAGGTAAGTTAGGGGTCATTCCCCTATCTAAAGCTCACTAAATGTAGTTTATTGATGCATCAACTAGAGCATGTTGAAGATTAGCCAATTGGTGTAGTATTGTTAAACGTGTTGACAATTAGCTAATGAAGATATGTAAGTGTTGTCATTTATGGAAACACTATACCCATAAATTGTCTAAGTATGAAATTGGTTTACAACAGTGTATTGTTTTATATGTAAAATGTTTCTGACACCATATTATGATTAGTGAAGTTAGATGGAGATAGTATACATGTTGATGATGATATGTATAACCTCGGACACTAGTACATACAATACATAAAAGAGATATTATATTTTACTAGTGACATAGAACAATGAAATTAAAGGTAAAGGAATTATTTTATTTACAAAATAATTACTTGACCAATTACGACAGACATCCTAGATTTCTACTATAAGTTGGAAAAGTATTTTGTGGTCTTAGTCAACCTAGAAAAATTTGTGAAAAGGCATGATATTTATACCAAGGATATCTTGTGAGAAGAAGTGTACATTTGCATTGTGATAAGTGATATGCAAACTTTTTATGAAGTGATAAATGCGAAGTTTTGAGAACCTGATTTTGCAATCCAAGATTGAGTTGAGGTCAGAGATCAGTAAAGAAAGAAGTTACAACACCTATATATGTAAAGACTAATTACTTTTTTGGGCAGTGAGCTCTTCTTGTAATTAGAACTGCATGTTTGGGTAGTGAGCTCTTCTTGCATCTAGTGTACTACAACCCGTAACAGGGTTGGAATCTCCTAACAAGGATTCAAAGTCTCCTAATAGGGACTCTTTATACTCATTTTTTTCATTGACTCCTAATAGGGTCCATCCTCTAACAAGGAACATATATATATATATATATATCTTATCTAGTGGATACCATCCCCACCAGGGTTTTCCTTTGGCCAGGGTTTCCCTAGTTAACAAAATATGGTGTTATGAGTTATCTTTGTGCATGGTTACTATTACTGTTCAACATTACTTGGTTACTTTCTTATGTATGGTTTAAAGTAATAAATAATATCTAGTCAGCAGCTAAAGACTTTAAATTACTTATTCACTTCCCTCTTAGTAATTCCTATTTCTAACAATTGGTATCAGAGAACAGTTAATTAGAAGAGGCTTAATAGCTTGAGTAAGATTGCTATGGATATGGAATAGTTGATGAAGAACCTTGAAGAGGCACTTGAACAAATTGATCTTCTTACTAAAGAAAGAGATAAGTTGAAGGATAGATATGAAGACTCCAAAGTATATATTGGACAATTGAAGGACAAGATTGGACATCTCAAATCCAAGCCTAAGTCTATTGAATCTAAAACTAGTGATGATGATTATTCAAAACTAAAGACAAAGTAAAATATCTTGAAGCATGAATTGAAGATTACCAATCTAAAGTTGAGTTTGAAGATTGATCCTAGCAAATTTGAATATGATTTGAAGATTTAAAATTTTAGATCTTAGAGCAAGCCTAGCAAAGAAGACATTTGAGTTTGAAACATTGAAACAAGATCATGAAGAACTTCATAAGTGAACCACTATTGTGAAAGGTGAACTAACTTAGTGCAAGCAACAACTTGAAAAGCTCTATTCTAGCAGAGAAAATATTGATGACTCAATGTCAATATAGAGACCTACATATGATAATACTGGTCTTGGTCATTTATTTAACATGTCTACAAAGAAACCTGAAAATAAATCAAATCTGAAAGGAAAAGATAAATCTAATGATAAGATTGAATTTAGTCAATCTTCTGATAAACCTAAAGAAGTTGGACAAGACAAGGAAGTTGAGATATTGGATGAACCAAAGAAAGTTGAATCTCCTAAGGAAACTAGGTACAAATTTAGAGATGAGTGTTTTTCATGTAATGAAATAGGTCATATGAAATAAAATTGTACAAATAAGGTATTTAATCATGTTATAGATTTGTATTGTCATAATTGTCATGGTATGGGTAATAAAGTAATTGATTATAGGAAACCTAAATATGATAATGATAGAAGGAATAGTAGAATGTCTAGATATACTAATCCTATAGATAGAAGAAGATCTAATGAGAGGACGTTGAGAGAAGGAAGACCTTATGAAGAAAGAAAGTAGATCATGTATTATAAGTGTAACAACTGTGGACACAAAGTCTAAAATTTTCATGCACCTATTGATCAGCAGAATCCTAGAAGTAAAACCCTAGTATGCCAGTTATGAAACAAGTTTAGACATACAAAAAAGTATTGTAGAATGGATAGAAACTTTGGAGATAGAAGGGGAAATGGAAGAAACTTTGAAAATAGAAGGAATGATGGAAGAAATGTTGGAAATGACAAAAGGAACAATGAAAGGAACTCAAGAACTAGAAAAGATAATGAAGATCAAAGAAATATAGTTACTGAACTTTGAGAAGAACTTAATGAGACATTTGTGAAGAGATTTTATACTTCTAAAGAAAAGTTAGATGATGTAGAGATAGGAAAATTGAATTCAATAATTGAGTTTTATTCAACCAAGTTGAATTAAGTTTGTTCATAGCACCAAAATTTGAAACTTCATTTAGAGATTGAACTATAGGTAGTGAAGTTGGGAAAAGGTGTATCAAGATAAGTTTAGACTATAGCTAAGCTTGCTTACAATTGTGATCTTATTAGAATTTGTTATGAAGGAATTAAGAGTTATTGTTATGAAAACTAAAGTTAATTCTATAGTAGAAGATGAAAACTATGTTTTTACGGAGAATTTCATGGAGAAAAGTTACTTGGAGCATTGTAATGATGCAAGGAAGCTATGGTAAACCTCAGGAAGTATTTGAAAGATTTAGACTTACTTAAATATCATTTCTACCACAAAATTGATATTAATTATACTAAGTAGAATTCATGATGGAAACTTGTGGATGGAAGACAATGTGGTGACATTTTAGCCAACTTTATTCATCAGATAGTTGGTCTTAGAAGACAAGGCAGTGTACCTATAGGTGAGAAACTAGTTAAGAAGAAGATTGAGAGCTACACTAAGGTAGTATATAATGGGAAGACCATGGTGATCAACATCATTAAACAAGATGATGTAAGATTCCTAAGAAAAATCATTGCCTATTCTATTTGTGCAAGTTCTAAGATTGATGAATTATCAATAGGATTCATCTATGCAACTTATAACATTTGTGTTGAGAAAGAACAAGTTAACCTAAGTAAAATTTTGAGAGTGCAACTCCTTGAAAACTTAGAGAAAATCAAGAGAACCAAGAATGGTGTGTTTAGATTCCAGTCATTAATCAATCATATATTCTTTCATGTATTTAAGAGATTTCCATACTTATCAGTTACCGAGGTTATGAGTAGTGAGAGATGTACAAGAAAAAGATTACATATTTATGTAAAAGACATCCAACAAACAAAACCTTAGACAATGGAAATTTGATCATGAAGACATTTTAGAATGATATGATGGATGTCACAACTTTAACTCATATTCAAGCAGTAGAAACTCGGGAAATATTCCTTGATCGCTTAGGTTATGAGTTAAGTGATGACATAGTAATTAGATATTGATCTATTATTGAAATCTGAAAAGGATCAAGTTGAGTATAGATTTGGGACATATGAAGAGATTACCCAATCAACCTATCAAGCATCTTTAGAGAAAACATCTCACAAAAAGATTGATACAATAATGAAGAAAGCTCTAACTAAGGCTGGTATGACAGAAAGTGAGTCACAAGTAGTTAGGTAGACAATGAAACAAGGAATAATGTATGTAAAACCATTATCAGTTGGACAATCATCTAGTGTGTCAATTACAGAAACTCCTTCAGAAAAAAGCATTCAATATGTCATAGTATCAGTTGAACAACCATGTGAACCGAAGAGAAAATCTGATAGATTTGTAGAAGATGTGACTATCAAAACTAAAAAGTCAAGCAACAAGCTACTAGCCCAGGAAAAAGATAGAATTCATTGTTGAAAATTGTGGAATCTAGTGAAGAAGAAGAAGAGGAACTAAAACAAATAGGAAGAGTTACTATTTCTAAACACTTAGTAGGAAAAGTAGGGAAACCTTGGAAGCTGAAGATTCAAAAGATCAACTTAGTGATTACAAATAAGGGGAATTTTTTCCAAGTGAAATTTTTTTATGACTTATATAATGATATTGAGAAAGATCAGATTAATATCTCTATTGTGAGATATATGATTGCCAACAATTTAGAACTTGAGAATATTGAAGGTACAGTAATTCAGAAAGTCTATGACAGACTTATAGAGAAGAAAGCACTAGCTCAAGAAGAGGATATGGAACTTTAGAAGTCCATGTTAAGGACTATATGAAAAATAGATAATGAGGAAGAAGTTAAGAAATTTTTGAGCAAACTAGCATCTTACTTCAGGAACAAGGTGAGACCATTTCTATTTATGGTGGGTGAGAAGCATACAATAAGGAATGAAATAGCTATAGCTATTAGTTAGATGATGACAGAGTCAAAGGCAACACTCGCACCTACACCTAAAACTTTGGAAGTGTTAGTGAGTGGTTTAAATCAACCTGAATCTCAGGCCGAGGTTATTTAGGATCAGTTGAAACTAATTGAAGAAGAGAAAAGGCAATTACAGGCTAAAAAGAGAAAGATTGAAGAAGCCAAGTAGAAATTTCTTGAAGAAGAAATGAAAAGAAGAGTAGAAGAAGAAAGGAAGAAAAGAGTAGAGGAGGAATAAAAGAAAGAGAAGAAAAGGAAAGAAAAAGGAGGAAAAAGAGAAAGAAGAGAAAAGAGCTAAGGAGGTAGCAAAGAAGAAGAAAAAGGAAGATGAAACTAAACCACCTAGTTCATCTACTACACTTTCACTTGCTAGTGTAATAAGTGATGATGATGACCAAACTAACTTGATCTCATCTTTCAAAAAAGTGATTGAGAAGAATAGAAAAGTAAAGAGCTTACAAAGAACCTTAGTGGAGGTAACTAATAGATTACACAATACTCAAACAGTCAAGCATATAGAGGCAGATCCTGAATAGAGGGCACAAGAAGTGTTAAAGTCCTTTGATGAGGAATTTAAAAATTTGTTGAATGTTGTAGAGTCCAAGACCTATATTTATGTTAATGCTAATCTATTTAGCACCATTTGTTAGAATATCAAGAATGATTTGCTAAGTCTTGATACTTGTATCAAGGAACTTCAGAGATGTCAACAAGATGGAAAGGTATTGAACATTAAGTGTACTTTATCTCATAAGTTGACCAAGGATTTTGATTGTAAGATTGAAGGAAAGCTGAGTGAGCTAGAAGCTTTAACAAACCAGATACATCAACCTTCCAACAAAATTGATGACTTTGAAAGACAAGTGGTTGGTGTTCACAATGATATCAGGAAACTAGAACTTGAGAAAGAACGAATTTTGAAGAGATTATTAGAATTTAGAGAGTCTATTGCTCTAAAGATATCATCTATTGAGAGATAGTTGGAGGAACGTGTCAAAGTCAAGGACACCCAATCAAATTTCTTATACTCCAATCTCAATGTAGTGGAAATTACATCATATACCCTATGTGTAATTCTCACTTTTGCTAAAAAAACCAAGGACACTCGGGTAAAAGGTTTGAATAGTCTCAAGACAAGTTTTGATGATTGCATGAAGATATTATCATCTTAAGGAAAATGAATAGAGTTTTTGATAACAGATGAACATTTTTGGTAGTTTTTGAGATTATGACCTTTGTCATTGATGTCAAAGGGGAAGAAGATGCATAAGAAATTTTTAAGTAAGGTAAGGTATAAAATCATATCAAAAGGGGGAGCATGTGTAAGTTGTAATCAGTTGTAAAAGATGACTAACGTATTGATACTGTAATGTTTTGGACAAGTTTTTGATACTTAGCCATTTTTCCCTATTTTGTTTCCATCAATGCCAAAGAGGGAGATTGTTGAAAATTGGCTAATCAAGATATGAAATTTTTTTCATTTATGGCAACACATTATGTACCTTCTTGTAGAAAACTATGGAAATAAAGATACATAGCTTTTGGTACCCAAAAAATTGTCTAAGTATGAAATTGGTTTATAGTATTGTATTGTTTTATATGTAAAATGTTTTTGACATCATATAATGATTAGGAAAGTTAGATGGAGATAGTTTACATGTTGATGATGATGTGTATAACGTTGAACATCAATACAAATAGTTAAAAAAAAAGATATTCACATTTTACCAGTGAAATAGAATGATGGAATTAAAGGTAAAGGAATTATTTTATTTACAAAATAATTACTTGACCAATTAGGGCTGACATCCTAGATGCCTACTCTAAGTTGGAAAAGGATATTGTGGTCTTATCTAACCAAGTAGAAATTTGTGAAAAGGCACAATATTTATAAAAATGATATCTTGCAAGAAGAATTGTACATTTGCATTGTGATGCGTGATATGGGAACTTTTTGCGAAGCAATAAATGTGAAGTTTTGAGAACCTGATTTTGTGATCTGAAATTGAGATGAGGTTAGAGATTAGTCAAGAAAGAAGTTACATCACCTATATACCTAAAGACTAATTACTCGTTTGCGCAGTGAGCTCTTCTTGTAATTAGAAGTGCATGTTTGGGCAGTGAGCTCTTCTTACATCTAGTGTGCTAAACTCCTAAGAGGGTTGGAATCTCCTAACAAGGACTCTCTATACTAAATTTTCTCATTGAATCCTAACAGGGTCCATCCTCTGAAAAGGAACATATATATCAGTGTATTATCTAGTAGGTATCATCCCCATCAGGGTTTTCCCTTAGCTAGGGTTTTCCTAGTTAACAAAATATGGTGTTATGAGTTATCTTTGTGCATTATTACTATTATTGTTCAACATTACATGTTTACTTTCTTATGTATGATTCAAGGTAATAAATAATGTCCAATTGTTGACTAAAATTAGTAAATTACTAATTCACCCCCTCCCCCCTCCCTCCCCCCAAGAAATTCCTATTTCTAACAAAAGGCACATTGCAAATGAATCAGTACATGAGGTACATTGATATTCATGAAACATTGTATTTCACATTGAGATGTCAAAGAGAGAGGATTTTTCTGTCATATTTCATAGAATTTTTTTTCACTTCAAAAGTTGACTAAGATGGAGATATCAATTAAGAAGGAAATTTTACTATCAAAAGAAGCTGTTGAAGACAAAGTTTTGCAAATAGAGGGAGAAACTAAAGGTAGAGGGAGTTTAGACTAATAGAGGGAGTTCTCATATATGAGAATTAGAATGAACCTAAAGATATGTTCCTCACTTTATTCTTGCTCTAATATTTCATTGTATTATGACATGTTGTGTTCCCATTAATACCAAAGAGAGAGATTGTTGAAAATAATTGATTAATGGTGTATTACCTTTGATGTTACACAAAATGTCATATCATTGCTAGTCAGTGTATGCCAAGCTCACTCAGGAAATGAAGATAGTTTCCTATGTTTTCCAAGCATTCCAAAGTTTGTCTAATTCAGAAGACAATGTCTACTAAGTTCACTCAAGTGACAAAGGAATGTTTGTAGAAGTTGAGTGTTAACTGAGCTCACTCAATTAATGAAGGAAATGTTGGATGGAACCAGATTTAATTGAGCTCACTTGGTTACCAAAGGAATTTTATGAATATGTAGTGTTAACCAAGTTCACTTACATAGAAAAATCATTTCTGAGTTAATGTCCACCAAACACGTTCAACTAATGAAGGATTTTTTTATTTTGGCATATTAAGTTTAAGTGATTTAATTGTTGGTTCTATCTGACTAAGGAGATGAATATTAATTATTCTAATTTGTATTTAAGTTGACATGATAGTGTGTAAGATATAAATATAAGGTCAAATTGAAGATTGTGTGGAACATAATAGAAGATTTGATGAAGCTTAGAGGAAGTGAATTGGAAGGATAAGCAGAATATCCTTGTTGAACTACAAAGGTACATTTGATCAGGAAGAATCAAGTATACAAGCCAGAATTGAGATTTCTAATCAGCAATTCACTTGTATCAAAAATCTAGTCATCTCATTGTTACTTTTTAACCATTGTAATAGTGATCTAAATCTCTTAACCGAGTTGTCTTAACATTTATTTGTAAATCCTATAACAAGGTGGCATTTCTATTTGAAGTGTTTCAAGACCTCTAACAAGGCCTTTCCTAATAGGTTGATTAAATCCTCTAACAAGGTCACACCTAATAGTGTGTTTTGTAGCCTTTAATAGGGTTGGCTCCTAATAGGGCTCACTTTAGAAGAGGGAAAATCAGTAACTAGTTGCAATTCGTGGTTTTCCCCAAATTGGGTTTCTAAGTTAAATCTTGGTGTCAATTATCTTTGTGTTATTTATTTCATGTGTATGCAACTAAGTTAAGTAAGATTAGTCATAGATAATATCTTAAAGATTTTCACATTTAGCAATTACCAAGTTATTTTAGTATTTATCGAGTTACAACATTTACTGGTGTATGCCAAGTGAATGTGTGTTTGTCGAGTTATAGTAGAATATAGTTTAATCAAAGTTTTGTTTTGTATTGAAATCTAAGGGATCTAGGATTTATTTTAATGGTTACCAATTCACCCCTCCACTCTTATTAACTCTTATACTTCCAACAACTGACTCTCTAAATGGTGCTAAGTAGGTCTGTGCCCTTGTTTATATAAATTAATGGGTGCAAGAGCCTTTACATAACTTCAAAATAATAAAAGAATGAGAAGATAAGAAGATAGAAGCCATGAGATGATCTAGAACTTACTAAGATCTCTAAAATGGAAGCTCAACCTTCTTGAGGTGTCTCTAGGAGTTGAATTGCCGTCAAAATGCATTTTTGATGCATGAAATGCTCTAAAATAGCAACAGACAGTTAACTCTTGGTGCATCTATGAGAAAAGAACACCTGCACACCTTGATGAAAGGATCCAAAAATTCCAAAAATTATTCTAAGTGTTAAAACTTGATTTCCAGCATCTGGGCTTTCTTCCTGTATATACCAAAATGATGTATAGATGTTACCATTTGGACTTTTGGATGATAGATTTGATTTCTTAAGGAAGTAATAATTCTAAAGCTTCATAAGTTACCCTCACTTTGTTGTGGAAATCATGAAGTGTGACTTCTTGGGCATTCCCTAGATCTTGAAAGTCATGGGATTGAGTGTGATCTTAATTGTTACAGAAGAAAAGGAAGCCATGGTAATGTTTGGGACCTCAGGGGGCATCTAGATGTTTTAGATATGTGTACCTATTCACCTTTAGGGAAAATTAATTCACCAAATCTTCAAATTGCACACCTTCACACCTTCAAGGATGTGCACAAGGTGCTCAATTCGCCAAAAAATTGAAGTTCTCTATTTTGGAAATGGTTTTTGGGTTTTAGATAACTCTTGTATACTTATTTTGATCTTTTTGATGATTTAGGACAATCTTTGCACCTTTTGCACCTATGCATTTTACTCTTCAAAAATTTGTAAGATTGTACACTTGCACACGTTAGCATCTTTGGGACTTTCAACATCTTCAATACTTTAGAATTTCACACCTTTGCACATTTGCACATGCACACGTACACACCTTTTGGAGACAATTCCTTCATCTAATCATCAAATTGCTCAACTTCACACACATGTACCTTCTAGAGTCCTCCAACTTAAGCATATTCAAAATTACAATGCACACCTTGTCCACCTTCAAAAAGTGCACCTTGAGAAAGTGCACCTTCAGGGAAGTGTACATTGTGCTCAATTCACAAAAAAATCAAAGTCGTCTATTTTGAAAATTTTTTTTGGGTTTTTCTTAGATGAATTTGGGAGCATTCTAGTGTACTTATTCTTGGTATTTTTGATGATTTATGCCCTCTTTATAGCCCAACATTTTCATATAATTGAACTCCTTTTACTTCTTCTATCTAAAATCCCAACGTGCATGTTTTGAAAATGCACATGCAATACCATCATAATTTTTTTTTCTATGCATCATGAGGATGCCATGATGGCCTACAAAAAAGATAAGCATCAGTAAACTAGTGTTAGGGGTTAAAAAAATGATGCTAACTGATAAGATTCTTAAACCCAAACTGCAAAATTTTCACTCCCTAAGACACCTTGGAAGATACCCTATTCTGATGACCGAGCTTTTGTGAGAAAAAATAAGGTGGTTCCAATTTTTGAAGTCAGAAATGGGGCATGTGTTGTGGAAGCACAACAAATAACCCCGACAAAAGAAAGAAATGACAAAGGCATTTCTTTATTAGCAAGCAATTTTCAAACCCAATCAATTTTGCAACTTGATTTTGGATGTCACTAGTACCTTATGAGAACTTCAAACAAGAAACTCAAACTTTTCAATTTTCAAGCTCAGTGTGTGTTTAGTGTCTTAATTCCTTTGATGCTCGTAAGTGCCAACCACCACAAGTATGCAACAACATAGAAATAATCTTTCACTAACTGATAAGAGTTTGAGAAATCCCCATTGACAAATTTCCAATCACTATATGATTAGATGTGAGAAACTATTCAGAAGGCTCTTAATTAGTCATCAACTACTTTTTTTTTTGTATTTTTGGTGATCCATTTGTCATCTTCATGGAGCTCTTGCATTTCCACTTGATTCTTCCTTGGAAATTTTGTTTGTTTGAAGTGAGCCAATGATTATATTGTGCTAGCTCTCATTGATCACCTTATTTTGGTTCATATCAAGTTCTTGAATCCTATTTGATGACACCATTTTAGAAGAAAAAACTTGTAAATTTTCTCTTGACAATGATTAGACTATGTGGTCAAGGTGTTTGTGTTCCTTTCTTATGGACCTTTTCCAATCTAATGACTCATGCGTTCCTCTTTTAATGAACTTTGGGAAACTCACATGCTAACAAGTGATTTTGATAAGCTACTGGGGAAATCCTCTGTTCAAACCAGAAAGTTTTGGACTATACCTTAGCCATTGTCCACCTAGGTTGAAAGCAACTTGTATGACCAATTCTTTAAATTTGTAAAGTGTTGAGAGTGATCAATCTAGAATCTTATTTTAAGGCTAAAAGTCATATTTACCTATGAGCAACATATTTATTTAGTTTGTATAAGAAATAAAGTTATCCAAATGCTTTGACGAAGAAATACCTCTTCCAAAAGTTGAGACCAGTTGGGATGGACCACATGGTGAGAACAACACCAATAAAATATAGTGACTTTCTAACTCAATGACTAAAAAAGAAAAAGAAGCAAAAGGATACAAAAAACCCAAATAAAATAGGCTCGACAAAAAAAAAACTAAAACTTAACTAAAAGGACTAAAAAAAAACTTCTATATAAAAAACCCCAAATAATAAGAATGTTGGGTAGTTGTCAATAGATTTCTCATTATGTGTAGTACTAATAAACCACCCCATATAGTTCTAAAAAATGTTGACTTACCTTTGTACTTAGAAAAATAAAATTTGAGGAATCTTGGTTCAAATTCTAGTCTCAAATCACACAAAATTAGAAGTTGTGGTAGCCCTCAATGGCCATGATTAATCCACAAACAAGTTTCCTTTCCTTTAGCATCATATTCAAACTAAAAATCATTAAACTAGGAGGGATAATCAAAAGATATCACTTTATCTAGTGATTTCCCCACCATAGGCATACACTCACAGATTGTAATCTCTCCTTCTGGTGGTCTTATCTCATGGTACATAACTCTACACACATGGGAAAAAAAGTGTTGATGATGAAATATAGCTATCAGAGCAAGACTCAAAACATAAAACATTGTTTTTATGGTCCTCATATCACCATCATTAGCTTTAAACCATGAATTGTCACCTTTAAACTCCTAGGGACTAGAAAACTCAATCCTCAGCCTTCATTTTGAATTACAAGGTTCATAATATCATTAATCAAGGTGTTTTATCCCTCATATCTCAAAGAAGCATGTTCAAAATCAAACTTACCCTCCATTGCAATCTCCCAAGCTAACAAGAAATTAGGACAAGTTACTTCTAAATGGAACACAAAGGGATGAACTCTGCATGAATTTTTTATTGCATAGTTTGATGTATACATAGAATACCCATCAATAGACATTTCCTTAGTCAAGCTTGAGACCAAATTAAGCATTTTATCCATCTCATTTGATGACATATCTTGTTATGAGGGAAGTATCTTATCATTATCTAATGGGGGATCAATATCACCATAGGAAGCATTGGTATCTACTTCTTGATGATTTTCTAATTCAAAAATATCACCAACCTCAAGATCTTATGCTTTTCCATCATTTTTTGTAACTTTGAGAATTTTTGCAACTCCATGGAGTTTTGGAACTTCAAAAGTTTCTGTGTCCTCAAAATTTCTTGGGATATCCATACTTATTGCAACATCAAAACTTGGAATAATTTTAATGTTTCCAATAATTTCAACAGGTTGATCTATCTATGCTAATACATTAGATACCGTATCTTGGCAACTAGCACATTACAACTCTAAATGAATCCTTTGATGGAGGTGACAATAGTTAGGAAGCAAAAGAATTTTTTGATTATGATCTTCTCCAAGATACTTCAAATTTCTTGCTATTTTATCCATGAAACCTTTCAAAACCTCATCCTTTACATGTAAATCCTTCTTAACTATCAGGGTAATATTGGTTGGAGCCTCATAATGCATTAGAGTGTTATAGACCTACATTTTTAGAGGAGTGGGATGTAACCATAGAGATACATCATCCATTAGAGACTCTTCTCTACTTTTCAAACTTTGTGTTTTCATATTATTGTTGCAATAAACATGTATCCTAGAGTGTCCATTCTCTTTCTCTTCATTGAATGGGAACACAAACTCCTCTTGATCATCTTCATCATTTTTTCCTGCTACAAATTTATCACATGATTCAAACACCATTTCACTAAATTGCAAAGGTTCTTCCTCCACTATTTGGGGAGGCTGATCTAGAAGATTATTGTACCCATATCCATTTTCACTTGGACTCATACATGTAATACCATTATTCTCATTGTTGATATTACCATAGGGGCCATAATTTCTACTTTTATTTTGAGAATAATTGTTTTGGGTGGAAAATTGTCATGGATTATCACCTTGGATTCTTGAGGAACTCAACTTTATTTTGATGAGTTCATTGGGTAAAAGAGACATCATCTTCTTCATAGTCTTAAACTCATTAGCCATATTTTTCTCAATTTTAGTAGGTGGAGAAGTCTTTTCCTCAAAGAATATAATCTTTTGGGGCTCATACCCTGAATGTGTAATTGTTCACATTCGAACAACAGTAACCTATTACAATAAAGGTATTGAATTTGATAGGGGCATTTGATTAGGAATAGTATATGTTCCTGCTAGAAATGCTGATATTTTTGTTTTATTATTCAAACTGAAGGAAGACACAAAGTTCCCTCCACCATCGGTATCTACGCACTTCGTGAATATAACATCCTCTTTGAATACCTTTTCAATGGTATCAATGTCTCTAGGTGGGAGCCTTTTTAGAAAAATAGAAGTCAATGAATCCATTATTCCCAAATAGATCTGGATGTCAACCTCTTTTATTATAGTGTAAGGAAACTCCATTCTTGATACATCCTATAGAAGCGATGATTAAATTGTGAAATAGTCTCACAAGAATCCATCTTAATTGAGATGAACTAATGATGTAGGATAGTTGGATTGATATAGACCTTGAATTATGCCTAAAACTTTCTCTCAAAAGAGTTCCAATCCCTTATTGATGCTGGTGCCAAATTGAGGTAACAATTGAATGCTACTTCCCCTAAAGTGTAACGGAAAAGGTGACAAACCACATCCATAAGCTAAATTTGGATCTGATTACAAGTTTCCTTGCAAATTTTAGTATGATCTTCTACTATTTATGATTCTCCATAGATGAACCGTGGGAAAAACTTTTTAGGATTTTTGGAAAAATCACATAATGGAACAAATAGGGTTAAAAGGTGAACTTTGGGCATTGAAGAAAGCCATGGTGGATAATGATGGGAAAGGGTGAAGTAGAATGCAGAGTGGATGATGATGATGGAATTACCAATGTGAGTGAGTGAAGTAGATTTTTTGGTATCCCTTTGTCACTACAAGGACTGACTAAGTTCTAGGAACTTATGTCCACCAGGTGAAGGCCTTAAAGCTTGCTGAAATGGAGATGGTGGATCAAGATCTTCCTGTTTGTGTGGACTTTGAAAAATTGTACCTCCAAAAAGAACACTTCCAAAAAGTGCACCTCTAAAAACTTCACATGCACACCTACACACCTATGCACCTTCTCACCTTCTAATGATGATAGACTTGGAAAAATTTTGAACTTTTGAAAAGTGCAAAATTTTCAAACAACAACTTGGGTTTTTGAGAAGAATGGTTTTGGGCCCTCCTTCTAGCACCACTTTTATTGAGCTATTATTTTGCATGATGCTAAATGACAGGGATCCTTTTGAATCTCTCTCTTTTAAGGCTGATCAAAGACCATTTCCAAGGTTCTAGGTGGGTTTTTCAACCGACTGGGTAACTCAATTGAAGATAAATGTGTATTATCACTAGGAGACCTCTATTGGTTTGAACCAATCTTACACAACCTCTTGCTATAATGTAGCCTTAAAAGGGATATATTTTTGTATTTTATGTTTTATGATGAATTTAATTTATCAATGTAACTATATGAATTCCTATTTTAACCAAGTGTTTCAAAAGTAAATAAAAAGATAGAGTAATGAGAGATTAAAGAAAATAATTGAAAGGGAAAATCCTAATGGACATAAGCCAAAGTAACAACACGCCTACAAATTAAATTATCAAAAGGATCTGGTAGGAAGCCAATGAAATTAGGAGCAACACTTCCTCAACTCCATTGATGCAATCATCGAGGGGAACTTCAATAATAACTAAAAGATGTTTAATGTTTCATCAAATTGTGAGGCCATGAAAAGTACGCTCACATGAGACAAAATGCTATGCAAGAACAAAGATGATCATTTCTCCAATTCATCACAACAACAAAATTTGTTAATATAAGGCAAACACTAGAAGTAAAAGGTCACACAATGATAAAAAAACAATAAAATCACTGGCTCCATTATTATTCATGAACATGCATTCACAAAAAAAAACACACTCCAACAAGATTTACTACACTCAGAATGAGAGCACCCATATCATATATTATTCCATCAAAATAATGGCCTAGAGGAAATATTACATCCATGTATTTAAAAGAAAT
Organism: Cupressus sempervirens; assembly: GCA_028749045.1. Taxonomy (NCBI): domain Eukaryota; kingdom Viridiplantae; phylum Streptophyta; class Pinopsida; order Cupressales; family Cupressaceae; genus Cupressus; species Cupressus sempervirens. The sequence goes on from CM053787.1 coordinate 458,535,715, forward strand.
CATCTCCTTCCTTTTTTTTAAGAGTGAGAGCTCTTCTAATGCAAACTCTTGCTAAAAAACTAATAAAATAAAGTTATTTACATACAAACTAACTCTCTAAATGGTGCTAAGTAGGTCCCCACCATTGTTTATATAAATTAATGGGTGCATGAGCCTTTACATGACTTCAAAACAATAAAATAATGAGAACATAAGAAAATAGAAGACATTAGATGATCTGGGAACCACTAAAAGATATAAAAATGGAAGCTTGACATTCTCTAGGAGTTGAACTATTGTCAAAATGTATTTCTAATGCATGGAATTCTCTAAAATAGAAATTGAAAATTAACTATAGGTGCACACCTATGCACATGCTCACTTGTGCACCTTGGTGACAAGATCCAAAAATCCAAAAATCCTTTTAAGTGTCAAAACTTGACTTCCAACATCTGGGTTTTCTTCCCCTTTATAACAAAATGATGTGTGGATGTTTCCCTTTGAACTTTTGGATGGAAGAGGTGATTTCTTGAGGAGATAATAAGTCTAAAGCTTCATACTTTACCCTCACTTCCCTATGGAAATCATGAAGTGTGACTTCTTGGGCATTCCCTAGAACTTGAAAGTCATGGGTTTGAGTGTGGTCTTAGCTGCTACAGAAGACAAGGAAGCCATGGTAATATTCAAGAGCTTGGTGGCCTCTAGATTTTTTAGATGTGTGCACCTATGCACCTTTAGGGAAAATTCATTCACCAAATCTTCAAATTGCACACCTGTGCACTTTCAGGGTAGTGCACAAGATGCTCAATTCACCAAACAATCAATTTTTTTTAATTTTGAAATTACTTTATGGGTTTTTCTCAAATTCAGTTTTAGATCACTCTTATGTACTTATTTTGACTTTTTTGATGATTTAGGCACATTTGTGCACCTTGCACACCTATGCATTTTACTCTTCAATTTTTTTTAAGATTGTGTACTTGCACACCTTAATATCTTTGAGACTTTGGGAATCTTCAATAATTTAGAATTATGCACCTCGGCACATTCACACGTGTGCACATGGGAACCTTTTGGAGACAATTCCTTCACCTAATCATCAAATTATGCACCTACATACCTTCACATATGTACACCTTATAGAGTCCTCTGAATTATGCATATTATGAATTGCAATGTAGACCTTTTGTACCTTCAAAAAGAGCACCTAGAGAAAAGCACACCTTTGGAAAAGTGCACCTTCACAAAAGTGCACTTGTGTACCTTTAGGGAACTGCACAAGGTGCCTAATTCATTAAAAAATCAAAGTTTTGATATTTTTGATGATTTATTCCCTCTTTATATCCCAACATTGTCATATACTTGAAATCCTACTTTTGCTTTCTGAAATCTCAAGGTGCCTATTTTGAAGATGCACATGCAATACCATGGTAATCTTTTGTGCTATGGATGATGAGAATGTCATGATGACCTACATAAAAGATAAACATTAGTAAACTAGTGTTAGGGGTTAAAAAATGATGCTAACTAACCAGATTCCTAAACCAAAACTACAAAATATCCACTCCCTAAGGAACCTTGAAGCATACCCTATTCTAAGGACCAAGATTTTTTGAGCAAGGAAAAAAAGGGTTCATCAGTTCTTAAGTTGAAATGGGGTGTGTGTTGTGGAACCACAATAGTTAGTGAAAGATCATTTCAATGTTTCTTTACACTTGTAGTGGTCCACACCAAAAAAATTGAGAGGAATTATGACATTGAGAATACACTGAACTTGAAAATTTAAAGTCTGAATTTTTGATACTCTATAGCCTCTTGTGGCATCAAAATTTGGGTTATTGCTTAACTAGGGTTTAGATTGCTTTCTAATGAAGAAATGCCTTTGTCATTTCTTCCTTGTTTTTAGGCTATTTTTTGTGGTTCCAAAACACATGCCATATTTTTAAATTTAAAAATAGGTACCACATTTTTTTTAAATTATGGATTTGATCTCTGAGGAGATCTTGATATTTGAGATCCTAGGGTCCTAGGGCAAGATTTTGTTGATTTTTTTCTCATTTTTTTGTCAATAAATATGGGGTGGTGCTCATCTTCACTCATTTTCTTTCATCTCCTTGATAATTTAGAGCTATGCAGGTCCTTGAGATGTAAAGTTTCATGCTCCAAATATTTTCTAGCCCTTGTGCACACTCACAAGTATGCAACATGCATGCCTCTACCCTTTGCATTCTAACCACACTTCATTGTTTCCATCCTATGTATCATGTGGATTTTTTGGGTGTGCACACATGTGTTCCCCCCCAAGTTCACCACTTAATCATTCCTTTTTTGCACATTGTGTAGAACATGTACCTGTCTAGGTATGTGTTTGTACAACTTGCATGGGTCCCCCCCTTTTACAATATTTACTTTTTCATCAACTTTGGGTCTTTTCTACTTGGTTTGTTGAAGTCTTGTTGAGTCTTTTGTTCACCTAATATCTTGGTAGAGATAGTGAAAACATATTTTGATATAGGTAATCATGGATTTCACATCATCAGAAGCAAGAAAATCAAAGATCTCTCCTAAACAAGTGACCTTCAAGTTCAAGGGGTGCCCAAGAAATCAAGGTTCATAGACCTACATTCAAAGATCTGAGACACTACCATTGAATGGAATGAGTTCTTGGTGATATTTAATAAACCACATGAGAGGTTAGAGATGATCTTGACATTGATTTAGAATGGACTCATGAATTTTGCATCACACCCTACTTTAGTACAATCCTCAAGACTAATTATGACATCAGCTAAGCATTATATTCTTGATGAGAAGGTAGTAAAGAAAATCACTGGGTAATTTTTTTCTTGGATATTAAACCAAATAACATAGAGAAAGTATTTCATCTGCCCATATGGGATGAATACTATAGGATCTCTTATGAGAGTGTTGATAGGTGGTATATGGAGTATCAAGAAGAGAAAAAGGATATAGTACAAGATAAATAGTTAATTGTCTAAACCTCACATAAAAAATCTAATATATTTGATATGACTCAAGGCTATATGATTACAAATATTGGTTATTTCATCGTGCTTTTGAGTAGAGTGATGGGTCTTCCTAGAACCAGCCACCTAGAAACATAGATGGAGCATTTCATTAATAATATCAGATGAAGGCCAACAAGATTGATTAGGGTACTTGTTGAAAAAAAAAATTCAATTGTATATTGTCTTTGATGTTAGACAAAATTTTAAGTCTTTACTAGTTAGTGTCTACTAAGTTCGCTCAAGAACCAAAGAGAAGTTGGCATAGAACCAATGTTAATCGAGCTCACTTGGTTAATAAAGGGAATTTAGTTTATGGTGTAGTGTTAACTGAGTTCACTCCATTACCAAAAGAATTCTAAAGAAAGTTTTTTTTGAGTTAGTGTTAACTAGGTTGGGTCGGCTAATGAAGGATTTTATTGATTTAGTATATTTAATTTGATGAATTTATTTGTTAATTCTAGCCGACTTAATGGATGAATATTGAATATTTGTAAATATATTCAAGCTAACTTGACAAGGCAAAAGATATAAATATAAGGTCTAGTTGTGGGATTGAAAAGAAAACTATGGGATTAAAAAGTTAAACCAAGCAAGTGAATTGGAAGGATAGAAAAGGATCCTCAGTTGACTAAGCTGCAAAGTTTTATTCGATTAAGGAGGATCAAGTATTCAAGCTAGAACAAAGATCTAAAATTAGCAAATTAGATGCATCAACAATTAGGTCATATCATTATTACTCTCTAATAATTGTAGTAGTGTATCAAATCTCTTAACAATGTTAGCTTAACAAGTATTTGCCTAATCCTCTAACAAGGTGGCATTTCTAGATTAAATTGTCTAAAGATCTCTAAAAAGGCCACTCCTAATAGAGTCATTAAATCCTTTAATAGGATCACACCTAATAGTGTGTTTTTTAACCTTTAATAGGGCTAGCTCCTAACAAGGCTCACTTTAGAAGAGTGAAAAATAGTAAGTAGTTGCAATTGGTGGTTTTTCCCTACTTGGGTTTGCACATTAAATCTTGGTGTCATTAAATCTTAAGTAAATATTTTAGTAATTTCCAAGTAACAAAGATTCTTAGTGTTTTTCATGTGATTCAATGCTAATCAAGTTATAGAATTTTTGAGTTTCAATAGAGTTTGGTTTTTATTTGTACTGACATCTAAGGGATCTAGGATTTATTTTTTGGTAACTAATTCACCCCTCCCCTCTTAGTTACTCCTCTTATATTTCTAACAATTGGTATTAGAGCTTTTGGTGCTTCCAAAGAAGGTTTCAAGGACCTAATCCAAAGATCAAGATGCCTTATAGGAGGGAGATCCCTAAGCTGAACAAAGATAACTTCAAGGCATGGCAAGAACTCATGAGATTGCATTTGGTAACCATTGGACACTCAAGCCTAAAGTACGTAAACACCAAGCATGTGGCACCTACTGGAACTATGACCATTGAAGAAATTATAGAAAAGAGCTTAGGTAGAAAGTCCCTATGGAGGAGATGATAATGTGAGAAGAGCTGAGGTAGAAAGTCTTAAAGCTCAATTTGATCAAATAAGGATTAGAGATGATGAGAACATTTCAAAATATAGTGATAGAATCAAAGCCAATGTGTACATTTAGGGCCTTAGGAGGAAAGATAGAAGATGAGACAATGGTAAGCAAGGGTCTCTAAACACTTATTCCTATATATGCAATTAAAGTTTCAATAATTCAAGAGATGATATGTAATCCCAAGAATGATATAGCATTGGATGCAATAATGGGAAGGTTGACAACATTTGAGTTAGATAACTATGTTCCTAACTCTAGAAACCTTGAGTCTGCATTTCAAACCAAGCCATCACTCAAGAAGTAAGATTCAAAATCTAAAAGGCAGTATGACAGTGAGGATGACAATGGTTTTGATGAAGATCTTGAAGTCATTGAAGCATTACTTGCAAGAAGATTTCACAAGGGCTAAGGGAAGTACAAAGGCAAAATTCCTTTGATCTACTTTTCTTGCAAAGAAGTTGGTCACATTATTACAAGGTGTCCAAACAGAGAATGAAAAGAAGAAAAGAAGAATGATAAGTAGAAGGGTGAGAAGGACTTCAAAAGCTACAAGGACTACAAAGATAAAGGTAAGAAATCTTGTTATATTGCTAAATATTATGATAGTAGTGAAGATGATGAAATGTTCTACATTGTTATTAAGGATGAATCAAATGATGAGAATGATAAGATGGCACTTATCTCGCATATTAGTAAGAATGATGCATGGATTATTGATAATGGTTGTTCTCACCATATGGCTGGTCAGAAATCTAAATTGAGAACTTGGTACACTATGATGGTGGAAGTATTAGATTTGGCAATGATTGCAATGTTATGTGAAAGATAAAGGTTGTATTGCACTAACCAATTATCTCAATTCTGATAATGCTTATTGGGTTGAAGGACTAAAGCATAATCTACTTAGTGTGGCTCAATTGAATAACATTGGATTCAAAGTAGAATTCATGAATGGAAAAGTCAATCTGTTAGATGGGAAAGGAAATTTGGTTGGGACTAGAAAGCAAACAAAAGGCAATCTATTCTACCTAGATCTTAATGGAAGTTCATGTTTCATTGCTCAAGTAGAATAAATTTGGTTATGGTGTAAGAGGTTATGTCATGTGAATTTTGATAACCTGGTAAACATAAGAAAGAACAAAAGGGTTAGAGGCATTCCACATCTCAAAAAACTTGACATTGGCATATGCAAGATTCTCAAATTGGTAAGATGGGAAAGACAATTTTTTAAAGTAAAACTATCATTCTAAAGAAGTGCTAGAGCTGATTCATGCAAACCTTTGTGGACCTATTAGCATAGAAAGCCATATGGGAGGAAAGTACTTTATCTTGTTTGTTGATGATTATTATAGGATGATGAAAATTATGTACTTAAAGGATAAATCAAAAGATTTTCAGAAGTTCAAATGGTATATAGCTAGAGTGAAGAAAGAAATAGGAAAGAAACTAAAATGTTTGAGATCAGATAGAGGAGGAGAATTCATTTCTAATGAATTCAATGAACTTTGCAATGAAAGAGGAATCAAAGGACAAGTGTCTACACCTAGGACACCTCAATAGAATGACATTACTAAAAGAAAGAATAGATCAATAATGGATTGTGCAAGAACCCTAATGATAGAGAAGAATGTTGCTATCAAATACTGGAAGGAAGCAATCAACATTGTAGTTCATAGCTTGAACCGAGTTCAGTTGATGAAGGATTCAAATCAAAAACCTTTTGAACTATGGTATGCCTATAAACTAAATGTGTACTAGTTCAAAGTATTTGGAAGTAAACATTATATTTTGAAGTAGTCAAGAAAAGGAAAATTTGATGTGAAAAGTGGTGAAGGCATATTTCTAGGATATTCCAATAAAATAAAAGCATATGAATATATGAATCTATCTACTCATAAAGTTATAGAAAGTGCACATGTGAAGATTGATGATTTTGTAGAAAAGAGAGAAGAACAAAGGAGTAAGGAACATGGAAACTATAGAAACTTTTTTTATTATGAGCCTAACACTTCATCTAATGCAATTGTGAGTTAGTAGCCTTCACCACCCGAGTCCCCAAAATCTCTAGTTCAATCCGAGTTGTAGCTAGTGCAACCTAAGTCATCAAAAGGACCTGGGTCATCAAAAGGGCCTGAGTTTCAGCAAGTGGGAACCAAGTCTCAATTTGATGGACCCAATTCATAGTTAGTGGGATCTGAGCATGATTCAAAAGATCATGATGAACCTAGTGATTTCAGAAAGAAGGAGCCCAAACTTGTTGGATATGTCAGAAGGCATCATGAACCTAAGAAAGTCATTGGAGATCAGTCAAGTGGTATAATGACAAGGAAAAGATTAAAAGGTACATGTTTTCTTACTAAATTTGAACCTAGATCTATCAAAGATGCATTAGAGAATGAAAGTTGGATTGAAGAAATGGATGAAGAAATTGATCAGATTGAAAGGAATAAGTCTTGGACTCTTATTCCTAGACCCAAGGATAATAATGTAACTGACACAAAATGTGTATTTAGAAATAAGTTGAACGAGAATGGAGAAGTTTCAAGAAACAAGGCAAGGCTAGTTTGCAAGGGCTATGCTCAAGAGGAAGGTATTGACTATGGAGAAACTTTTTCTCTTGTTGAGAGACTTGAAGATGTTAGAAAACTCCTTGCATATGTAGCTCACAAAGGATTCCAAGTGTATTAGATGGATGTGAAATTAGTAGTCCTGAATGGAATCTTAGAAGAGGAAGTTGGCATTGAGAAACCAAAAGGTTTTGTTGATCCTAGAAAAAGGGACATGTTTTGCAGACTACAAAAATCTTTGTATCGTCTCAAACAAGCCCCCCAAGCCTAGTATGAGAGAGTGTACAAGTATCTCATAAAGATTGTTTTTCAAAGAACTAATGATTATAATAGCCTATACACCAAAGAAGGACCAAATAAGAAGACTGTGTTGGCAAAAATCTTTTGGGATGATACATTGTTTATAGGAAATGATGAATTGTGAAAATCTTTTTTTGAGGAAATGAGTAAGGAATTTGAGATCTCAATGTTTGGAGAGATCAAATTCTTTGTTGGCTTGTAGATTCAATAGAAGAACGATGGTATCTATATTACTCAATAAAAGTACATCAGGGAGATACTAAATAAATTTGGAATGGAGGATTGCAAAATAGTTAAAACACCTATGTCTATTGGACATAAGATTTCCAAAGATGATGATTCAAAAGAGGTAGATCAAACTACATATAGATAAATGATTGGAAAATTTTAGTAGGTGGTGCATACAATACCTGATATAGTATTAGCAGTTGGAATGGTGGCAAGATTCTCTGCTACTCCAAAAGAAAATCACATTATGGTAATAAAAAGAATCATGAGGTATCTAAAGGGTATTGAAGACTATGGTTTTTGGTATAATAATGGAGGAAAATTTGAATCAAAAGCATTCACTAATGTAGATTAGGCAAGAAGCATTGATGATAGAAAGAGAATTAGTGCTACAACATTCTTTCTTGGAAAAAGGCTAGTATCTTGGAAAAGCAAGAAGCAAAACTGCATCTCTCAGTTAATAGAAAAAGAAAAATATGTTGCTACAGTAGTCAATTATTCAAATATTATTTGGTTCAAACAAGTTTTGATAGGTATGAAGGAAGAGATAAGGGATCTAGTTGTTGTTCTGTGATAACACTAGTGTAATTAACATTTCCAAGAATCCTATGATGCGTATCAAAACCAAGAACATTGCAATTAAGTATCATCTCTTAACATAATTGGTGCAAAATTAAGAGGTAAGATTGGAATATGTGAATACAAAATAATAGATTGTAGACATCCTCACCAAGCCATTACCTACGGATGAATTTTTGTATCTAATAGGTAAGTTAGGGGTCATTCCCCAATTAGAAGCTCACTAATCAGATCTTAGTGATGCATCAACCAAGTATGTTGAAGATCAGTCAAGTTAATGTAATATTGTAAACTATAGATTGCATATGAATCAGTACATCAGGTACATGGAAGTTCATCAAACGCTATCTTTGGCATGAGATGTAAAAAAAGAGAGAGATTTTTATCATACATTAGAGAAATTTTATGTCTAATAAGGAGAGTTTGTTTTCATATATCAGAGATATTGTTTATATATGTCAGAGATCTCAAAGAGGGAGAATGAACTTGAGTTGATATCAAAGTGGAGAGTTTGATATTGTAGTTAGTACAATTAGGGATTGATGATAGAGGGAGTTCACACTAATAGAGAGAGTTCTCATGGATAAGATTTAGGATGAAACTAAGGATATTATCCTTTAATTTTTCTCTAAAATTTCATTTTATTATGACATGTTGTCTTGTCATCAATGCCAAAGAGGGAGATTGTTGAAAATAATTTATCAATTGTATATTTTCTTTGACGTTACACAAAATGTCAAGTATTTACCAATCAGTGTCTATCAAGCTCACTCGAGAAATGAAGATAGTTTCCAGTGTCTATTGAGCATTCTAGAGATAATTAAGTTTAGAGTTAGTGTTTCTTGAGTTCACTAGGGTACTAAAGAGAATTTGGCATGGAACTAGTGTTAACTAAGCTCACTTGGTTAACAAAGGGAATTCAATTTAGGATGCAGTATTAATTGAGTTCACTTGGTTACCAAAGGAAGTCTGAAGAAAATTTTTTCTGAATTAGTGTTGATTGGGTTGGCTCAGCTAATGAAGGATTTTCTTGATTTAGTATATTTAGTTTCATGAATTTATTTTTTTAAGTCTAGCCAACTTAAGGGATGAATATCAAATATCTGTAAATATATTCAAGCTAACTTTACAAGGAAAAATATATAAATATAAGGTCAAGTTGTACAATTGAAAAGAGAAGCATGGGATTAGAAAGATAAACCAAGGAAGCAAATTGGAAGGATAGTAGAGTATCTTGAGTTGACCAAGCTAAAAAAATTTATCTAATCAAGAAGGATCAAGTATTCAAGACAAAATAAAGATCTAAAATCAGAAAATTAGTTGCATCAAAAATTAGGTTGTATCATTGTTACTCTCTAATAATTGTAGCAGTGTATCAAATCTCTTAACATAGTTAGCTATAAAAAAAATTGCCAAATCCTCTAACAAGGTGACATTTCTAGATTGAAGTGTCTAAAGACCTCTAACAAGGCCACTCCTAACAGGGTGATTAAATTCTTTAATAGGGTCACACCTAATAGTGTGTTTTGTAACCTTTAACAGGGTTGGTTCCTAATAGGGCTCACTTTTGAAGAGTAAAAATTAGTAACTAGTTACAATTGGTGGTTTTTCCCAAATTGGGTTTCCACATTAAATCCTAGTACCATATGTGTTCATGTTATTTACTTTTTGCTTCTAAAACTAAGTTAATTGTGGTTAATAACACTAATTTTCTTAAGAAGTAAATATTTCAATAATTTCCAAGTAATATATATTCTTGGTGTTTTCCAAGTGATTTAGTGCTAAGCGAGTTACAACAGTATTTTCAATTTAAGCAGAGTTTTCTTTTGATTTGTATTGACATCTAAGGGATCTAGGATTTATTTTTTGGTAATTGGTTCATGCCTCCCCTCTCAATTATTCCTCTTATATTTCTAATAATACTATCATTAGTGACTCATTGGATGAATAATTGACTTTGGTCAAAATTGACCACCACTTCTACATGACATTGTACATAGTATACTTTCTTACCACTAAGGTTGAATATATGGGACTTGTCGGGAAGGGAAGCATGTAGGTGCCTAATGCATGGCCATACATAGTATACATACTATTAGTAAAAAGGGAGTTGTGGGAGGGAACTCATAAATAATATATAGTCAATGATGTGTTCTTTTTTTTAGTAATAAGATTTATAGAAGGAGATTATTAAAAGATGCTATTAGTCAAGGTAGTGGTGAAGGTGACCTAAGTTTTGGGCTGATTCATTCAATTTCACACCTTCACTTATATCTAGGTGGATGAGACAACATTGTGCCCAAAGAAACTGATGTGGTATCCTTCTAATAGGTTGATCCTACTATAGATAGCCAAGGAGTTGAATTTGGCTTATGATAGTATATGAAAAAAACATAGGAAAATATGGGTATGGTCCATTTACATTGGACCTTGAGAGATCAAGGAAAAAAGAGATATTTCTGCCTATGTGATTTAGTGGGATAAATATCCTTCAAGGAGTTTTCAATGACCCATCCATACTTTGACAACACAGGAATGTTCAAACATGTTGTACTACAAAATTTTGTACCTAATGCCTCTATTGAGGATCACTAGTTTAACTATGTGGATGACTATGGAGTCTGTATTAGGGAGTATTGTAGAATAGATTTGAAATTGGCAGAAAAGTTTTTGGGGTTTCATATTTTGAACAAAGTTTAGAATAAGGATACACCTAATATCTTAGATCCTACTTATAATAAGGACAAGTTATTTGACTACCCAATAATAAATTTTGAGGTAGACAAGGAGGAGATGATGATCTGCATAAGCTAACAAAAGAGTAGGTCCATAGACCATTCCCACATGACCCATTATTCAATGTACCATTTCTAAAAGTATAGCATTACCAAATAATGGAAACATCATTAAATTTACTATCCTACATGGAAAGAGGCTCCTCTAGTTAAGCTTAAAATAATTTATTATCATAATCAAGAGGTGGCTTACTTCCATAGGGAAGAGAAAAGTAAAATTAAAAAGAGGAAAGAAGTATCTATAGATGAGGAAAGGTAACCAAATAGCCTTAAGATTAAGAAAAAGCCTCCCCATAAGTCCTAGAGAAGAGGAGGATAGAGGCTATAGATATTGGGAGAAATGGGGGTAGATTAAAGAAGAAGAATAGGAGTGGTAGCATGTCACCCTCTATTATTGAGACCATATTAGAGGATATAAAAGAAGATAAAGAGGATTTAGTGGACTATGCCCCATTGGATAGGAGAAGCTTCTTGAAAAAGGTTACCAAAGAGCAGGAGAGGAGGAGAAGTCAAACCTAGATTTTGCCAATCATTAAAGAGCAATTGATTCAAATTCAAGAGTTGACTAATTATGAGAATGAAGGTGTGATGAAGATTTTAATTGGGGATGACCTAGATGTTTTTTATTTCTCTAATTTTGACTTCATACCTAGAGAAACTCACCTAGAGGAAAGAGAGGTATAGGACACACCACATGAGGAGACAAAAGGTGATGACTTGAACATCATTGCTTCATTCCCATAAGTATAGGTAGATGTAGCTCCCCTACCTTCATGAAAGCTAGAGTTATCACCTCCATCTCCTAAAAAATAGGATAGAAAGCACATGCCTTGTCCAATGGAAGAAGAGAAAACTTAGGAGACTACAAATAGAGAGATGTGTGTAGATCAAGGAGGGTAGGAAGTTCAATAGGAACATGCTTCTATAGTTGAGCTGACTCCACCAATAATGTCATTTCCTTCTTCTCATCCAAATAAAATGATGATCATACAATTGGTACAACAAAATAGAGTAGAGAAGACTCTAGAGAGGAGCATGGATAAGGGTAAATGACTAACTTATGTGACCATCCCATCACCTAGCCAGTTGGTATCGCTATTGGGAAAAACTCCAAAATAGTTGACATGAGTAGAAGAGGTCACAAAGAGGACATACACTATAGATGAAACTAAAGGAATGTCAGTCCTCATACAAGCTATGCAACCATTAGTGCCTCCCGAAGAGGATTCATAGTGGCTGGCTTTTTTGATGAGAGACTGACAAGATAATCTGGTTGCACATATTACTATTCCCAAAATGCATGCCAATGTACAAAGGATAACCCCCCAAGATCATCACATGCAGGAGCTTGTATTGGAAAGGATTACAAAAGATACAAGGAAATTTTTTACCACCTTGGGTATACAACAAGTCTTCTATTAATTAGACCAACGTGAGGAGGAGATCCATTTTTTGCAAAAATAAAATGAGGTGTTGCAAGAGTTTATAAAAGAGGTAGTGGGTTCCATTAACCCATCAGATTGCACTAAAGTTTTCCCTTGACAAATGAGAGCTTGTCCCACCATAGAGAGACTCATTTTTTGATACCTTCTACATATGGCATCATAGTTTTGAAGAGTTAGGAGAAGAAATCATTGAGGCTAATATGCATTTATTGCATAGTATTCATGAGACAGTGGGAAATTTAATATATATAATTAATCAAGATTTTTTTTAGATAGATAAAGTATCAACATGGTATAATGAGTTAGTAGCATTGGAATAATAAGAGGCCAGAAGTATAGAATGTTGTTCGCCATTTTTAGAGGCAAAGAGTTAAATAAGTTTATTGATTAGATTGAGAATATAATGATAGGGAATGAGGTTATGGTGTCTATGTGCAGGGATATCTAGGATACGCCAGACAACACTCAAGCCAAGATATTAGAATCTTTTTAGTACTAAAACACTACAAGCTTAAATATTTTTTAGGATGACTCCAGAGCCAACTTATGTTCAATGGAGATAATAGTATGAAAATTTTGATCATATTTTGAAGAAGTTTCCTCCAAAGATGATAAAAGGAGATTTTCAAGGCTAAGAAGACAATAAAGGAGATCAATTGAAAGAAGAAAATTGGAGTGATGATGAAGGTCTTTGATTTCCAAATGGGTGTGAGGAATGAGTACAAAGCATTAGATTGTTTGAGCCATTTAGAAATCACTAAGAGTATAGAAAAGTTCAAGACAAGTCATTCACACATTGTTTGGTTCAAGCTCCGATATGACCTAGATGGTGGCAATTGGGACTCTGACTTAGAGAAAAATCTGTTAGTTTTGACCTAGGGGCCTTAGTACTTATGCACCTCTACACATGTGCATCTTCACAACTCTACAGTTTTGTATATTTTTTAGTATACACTATTTTTCCTTCACAACTCTACAAGTGCACAAGTCCTTTACTCTATAACTTTGCAAGTGAAATTATTTCTAACATTCTACTTGCACCGCTAATTAACTACTAATTCCTACATTTAGCATTTTCATGCTCGATTTTGTGCTTTTTGATTGCAATGATGGTTAACTAATTGATATGCATGGAGAAGGTCGAGTTCATATTTTTGGAAGACTCCTAAGCTCTATTTACTTCTCAATGATGTCTTCCCTCTTATTTTATTCTTCTATTTATATTTTTGAGTCATGTAAAGGCCCATTCACCATTTGATGAATAAATATAAAAGTGCAGGCTTACTTAAAACCAAATTAGGGGTCAATTTATATATATTTATCTTTATTTTAATAGTTTAAGCATACTGTTTACATGGGAAAAACCCTAGCTCCTAAAGTCATAGGATGGAGAGGGTTTACTATAAATACAATGATGTAACATGTATTCAATACCAACATTTTATACAATAAAATATGTTGTTGGTGCTCTCATTGTGTGTGTAGTGATTCTTTCTAGAATGTGTGTTCTCTTTTTGAATTTATCATTCATGAATAAAAAAGGAGCTAATAGTCTTATTATTTTTAGATGCTTGTGCAATCTTAGTTTTTGGAGTTTGTCATAATTAGTCACATAATACTTCTATAATGACAAATTAGAGAAGGGGAATTCTATAGATACCTCCATAAAAATTTGTCTGATGTGCAAACACTTCCATCACTACATGATTTGATGAGTTGTGAAAAAATATACAACATTACAAAGTTCTATAAATAGTTACATCTATAGATATTATGATTGAACTCCAAATTTTGTTGGTTTCTTACTATCCCCTTTAAAGATTCAATTCATAGATGCATTGCCACCATGGCTTATGTCCATTTAGATTTTACTTTTAGCAATTTACTTTAATCTCGTGTTACCTTATCTCTTTGCAATTCACTTTCCACAAAATTTGGTTAAGCTAGAAATTCATATTAGTTGCACATTAAAATTACATTTACCCTAAAATCTAAAAATACAACATATGGTTTTCTACTAAAATATTTCCAAGTTTTGTAGAATTACATATTGGATTCACAGAACTAGCAAAGGCCTCCTCATTAAACATAAACATTTATCTTTGATTGAGCTACCTAGTTGGTTGAAAAATAGCCTTCCAAAACCTTGGAGTTGTTGTTTTATTGACTTTTCAAGAGAGAAATTCTCAAAAAAATTTGCCAATGTTATTGTGTAAATGTTTAGTGGTAAAATGGAAGCACTATAAAAGGGGTTGTAGGCCTCCATTTTATGGAGATACTAAGCTATTTAATTTTAATGTGAAAGGGAAAGAGGGGAATCTCCAAGTATGATCCCATTTCTAACCCAAATTAGATTAGCTAGGAGCCAAAAAGGAAGAGTGCTAATACTAAATCTGGATTATAGGAGGAATACAATACAAGGAAATGTTCTCTTTGGCCCTTTGATAGGATAATGTGAATTTTGGATTGAACTAATTACTTAGAAAATATAAATATAGATACTATATGAATACAATTAGCCCAATTAAGATACAAATCTAGGGAAAATATATGAAAGGAAATGAAATATGAAAGACTCGCCTTGAAATTCATAGCGGAAGATGTATTTTCTCTCAAAAAATTTCAGATCTAAATCTTTTTTGACTCTTTTGACTACGGATCTTGAAATAAAATGACAAAAGGAACAAAATCCATAAATCTCCTTAGAATTTGAGATTGAAGGCCTGGGTTGACTTGGAAGGATGCCGTACAACTAGGTTGATGTAGTTTGTGACTCCAAAATTGATGACTCTGAAAACCTTGCAAATTGTAGGCTCCATTTTTGTAATCCTTTTCACTTCCAACTTACAAATGAACATAGAAAAGAAGGTTTTGGGTTTGGATTTGATGAGAGCTTGCTTTGATCAAGCCCTAGGTTAAGGAAACAACTATAATTAAGAAATACAAATGTAAAGGAAATGTGTGTATGTAGTAGATCTGAATAATGTCACATGAAAGATATAATTACCTCTATAGATGCAATCACCTTTGATATGTGATCAAGTATGTAAGTGTAATAGCCTTGAATCAAAGAAACCATAAGGAAATCAAAGAATACAAAACCTCATGTATGGAAATATATGCAACATTCCATGGATGAATAATGGAAGAAGTTGAACGAATAGGAACGATGGATCTTTTCCTTAGAGCCAAACTCCACTACCACCTTGAAGGAAGAAGCTTGGTGCAAGAAGGAGATGTTTTAGACTTTAATGCTTGAAAATGATTGCTTGAAGAATGTCTTGAATACTTATTTTCTTGAGATAAGATAGCTTGAAATTGAGATGATGTGAAAATGAAAGCCCCAAGTCCCCTTTTATACTAGTTTTTGGATGAGAAAATAACTCAAGATGACTAGGTAATGGTCACAAACTAATTAAACCCCTAAAGCCTTTCAAACCCTAAGCTCTAGAACTCTCAAGGACTAGGTTGACCTCGATCGATCTAGTCAAGGACTAGGTCGACCTAGGTCAGCCTAGTCTAGATTAAGTTGACTTGAGTTTACTCGATCTAAGAGGATAGGTCATGGGTGCCATAGAGAGCTCCAGAATGAGGTGCAGATGAGACAGAGAGATAGTGAACTAAACATGAGATATGGTCAAAAGGTTATCAAGATGGTACCTAGAAGACCATGTCAAAAAGAAAGAGATGATGGAGGCACATTAAATGGAAGAGGAAGAGGAAAAGAGACCAAAACCACACTAAGGAGGGCCAAAAGGTCTCAAAATGAAGTGTGTCCATTTTAAGACGGTACAATAATTATGATGCTTAATAAAACATTATTTGAAGGATTTCATGAGTTACAATTGGATATATCAAGGCTGGTCACATAGTAGTTCATAGGAAACAATTTAGTGATAAATCAATTATGAATTAAATTTAGTAGGCTTGGGTTATGGTTGAATACATGTTTGTGATGAGGGGTTCAATGTAGCTCATTCTAGAGTTCACTTTGTGAAGTTTGTC
The DNA here is from genome assembly GCA_028749045.1 of Cupressus sempervirens. Classification (NCBI taxonomy): domain Eukaryota; kingdom Viridiplantae; phylum Streptophyta; class Pinopsida; order Cupressales; family Cupressaceae; genus Cupressus; species Cupressus sempervirens. The sequence continues at coordinate 458,552,192 of CM053787.1, forward strand.
AAAGGATAACGTGTGATTTATTTACGGTCAGCAAAATTTTTGGTTATATTATTTTGGGATGTGTAAATATAATGTAACATGTGTTGTAATATCTTAATGAGGTCCTATATTATTTATTGTACATTAGGGAAGCCTTAAGGCCAACTCAATTAGTTAATAGAACAAGGTATAAAGGAAAGAATGTTTTCTTTGATTGTAGTATAGTCATTATATTTTGGATTGTATTGATGTTGAGGATGAAAATTTGATGAGATCAAAGTATAAGATGATGATGAGATTGTGTTAAGAAATTCAAAGGAATTTTATTAGAAAAGAATTTATTGTATTGGCTAGTTCACCCTTAGATATGTTATCCTAGAGATCTATTTTGTGGAACAGTTCTAAAGTAATTTGGATTGTGGATTTAGTTGACTTCCTATTAACTTATAACAAGGTTGGAATTTTTTAATAAGGGTAAAAATTTTCCTAACAAGAAATCACATGTACTAATTGTATGTAATTGGCTCCTAATAGAGTCACACCCTTTCACAAGTAATTTTTATATTAGTACATCATATTATGGGCATGACTCCCACCACTATTTTCCCTCTAATCAAGGGTTTCCTTCATTAACAAATATTATTTTATTGTTTATATTTCTTATCTAGTGGTTGTATATATTGGCTATTGGATTTGGATTTGATAAGATTGATTACCCTCAAGTTGTGTTGGTAGAATTTACTTTCTAACAATTGGTATTAGAGAATCAGGTACTTAATTAATAATTTAAATATCATAAGGAGATCCGTGGCATTTAGGAAGGAAAGTCTTAAATTTGATGGAGATAACTATGATAGATGGAAGGAGAAAATGAAGACTTGTTTTCTATGCATGAGAATTGGCTACTAGATGATCACAAGGGATACTAAGACCTTGGTAGAAAAGAAAGACTTGGGAATACATTCTACTAAATAGAAGGAACTATTCATCTTAAATATGTATGGTAGAGAAGGATTCATTAGTGCACTCCTTGAATCAAAATTTGCTAAGGTAAATAACTTGCAACTTTCTTATATTTGGATTAGATTACAAGATCTTTTTGAAGGTAATCAATATGGAAATAAATTATATAAACTAAAAGTAGGAAGGATGTGTTTCATAGTGCTAGAATGGAGGAAGATGAACCTATAAGGTCCTATTTTCAAATATTAACATAGATTATTTCAAGAATTAAGAGTTGTGATGGAATAATTACAGAGGATGAACTGGTCTAGAAAATTATGAAGTTATTACCACTTTTTAATGAGACTAAGGTAATGATTATGGGGGATATTATTATCATCACACTTGAATTTAATAGAGACATGTTGTTTGGGAAGCTACAAGAATTTAACAAAGACTAAAGAAAAATCAAAATCATACCAGTTTAAAAAACTACTTTAGAGCCAATGTACAAATGGACAAAAGAGCATTAAACATGTGTACAAGTACAAGTAGAGATTATTCTAGAGATTTGGAAAATAAGAAAGAGGAAGAAAGGAAGATAGATGACAGTCTTGCATCATTCATGAAATAGAACCTAGAGGTAACAAAGATTTTTCTTGTTGGATTTGCAAAGAATTGGTCATTTTTTCATATCAATGTCCTAAGTGAGAAAAGAAGGTAAAACCTAAGAAGACCTACAAGTCAAAGATTACTATAGATTGCTTATTTCTTAGAGAAGATGATGAATTTTATTCCAAAGAAATAAATTTGTTAAAAAGTGATGATGAAGATAATGAAATAGGATTTTTTGTTATTAAGGAAGATAGTCCTACAAAAGAAGAAAAAGCATTAAAATCACATTTAAAAAAGAAAAAGTCAAATTGGATCATAGATAGTGGATGCTCACATCATATGATTGGTAATATGAATAAATTTGTTGAATTTAACAATTATTATGGAGGAGTAGTTAGAATTGGTAACAATGCACCATGTCTTATTAAGGGAAAAAGATCTACTACACTTGATGGGAAAACTAAGACTGAAGATGTATGTTTTGTTGATAGATTGAAACATAACTTGTTGAGTGTTGGACAACTTATTTTCAATTAATTTTTTTTTTAAAAAAAGGTTTAGAAGGGCCCCCAAAACCCTTTAAAATCTCTTCAAAGATAGATTTTTGATAATTTTGCCTAATGGAATAGTTAGTTTTAAGAGTAGGTAAGTAGAGGAGGCACAAAACACCAAAATAGTTCAACCAAAGATAACACTATCCAAAGCCAACAAAGCAATGATCGTTAAGAAATATTAACATTAAATACAAACTATCTAGGAGGGTTAATCAAATCTCACAACTAACAAAACAAAGGAACAAACTAAATTTCTCCTTTGCTTCCCTTCTTTTTGGATCAAAGGGTTGTATCAATCTAATGAGGAGACTTATTTGAACGCTTTCCAGTAATTGGACTCATCTCTCCTCAACCATAAAAGATTTATTCTTCCAAGAAAGTGAATCACTCTTGAGATCTAGCAAAAGGATAGGATCCCAAGATTGAAACACCACTAGTACCACCAGCCACAAAACCAAGGCCAACTCAACTTTATTAGTTTTTTCTTGAGCTATAACATTAACTACTACCTCAAATGCAAAATGTTGGACTAAGCCAACATTATCAAGAAAATTCACAACAATAGACCAAGGCTCTATAACAACTTGATGATCAGAACAAGAAGGGATGTCAACCATCTCCTTCAAACTAGTCTTATTAATAATCACCACTTTAGGATCCCAAGATTGAAACACCAGTAGTACCACTAGCCACAAAACCAAGGCCAACACAACTTTATTAGTTTTTTCTTGAGCTATTTCATTAACTACTACCTCAAATGCAACATCTTGGACTAAGCCAACATTATCAAGAAAATTCACAAAAATAGACCAACGCTCTATAACAACTTGATGATCAGAGCAAGAAGGGATATCAACCATCTCCTTCAAACTAGTCTTATTAATAATCACCACTTTTTCCAACTCAAAATTAGCAATAGGAATCCCTCCCTAGTTGAAGGAATCACCTCTTCCTAAGAGCTATTATTAAAAACTATATAGTGCTCTAGTATGGTTCCCTTCCACCATGAAGAGGGCCTCTTAGTTTTAACTCTTACAATATTTCACTTTACTATCAAGTGACAAGTTTTGAAGCAATTTTGATATTTAAACAAAATTCCTTCATAGTCAAGAGTTTAAATCCAAGAACCCTTTGGTGATTTTTTGTTCTCCATCAACAAACCTTTGGAAGCATCAATATCAATAAGAATATAAGAATATTTTAAGTGAAATAGATTAGAAAAGGCATAATCTACCATTAAAAAATCTCCTAGAGCTTCACCCACTTTTTGAAGAATAGAGTCTATCCAAATATGTAGGGGAAGATTTAGGAGGTGAACCCAAATATGCATATTACAAAATTAATGCTAGGTAGGTTGGAGGAGGGAACGAATTCTAATATCCTAACACCTAGCCAAGAGTACATATAGAAGAAACCAAAGATTTAGCAATAAAGAATCAACTTTATTCATGAACAGATATTGATTGATTAGACAACTCGCATGATAAAATATGCATGTGAGGCTATAGGTAATTCCTAACTATAGCTAGTTTAAAGAATTACACCATTGAAGTCAAATTTCACAACCTATATACCTTATTACTTCCTCTATCTTAGAACTTACTTTCCTAGATCTAATCCAAGTCCTTATATAACAAGCAAGAGCACAATTCATCATGTTAGGCAATTAATTACAAAATAGATCATGCCTCAGAAGAAAAAACATCAAGACTAACAAATTTTCAAAAGATATTCTTCCCTCTTAAGGATAACTCCATACATGATCCATATCTAACACATACAAGACTATATATAACTAATGCAATTAGTACTGTGGCTAGATTCCAAACAAATTCTAAAGAGACACATCTAGCATCGGTGAAGAGAATTTTTAGATATTTGGAGGGTGTATTGAACTATAGATTATGCTATGATAGATCACATGATTTAACCTTATGATGTAAGGCTATTAGATGGAAGGAGGGAAATCCAAACACTTAACCACTTTCCAAGAGTACACATGGAAGCAAACACATAATTCTAGACTAGGAGACAAGAAAATTCACATGTTTACTAATTGATTACATAGTTAGCATGATAAAAATATATGTAATAACATCCAATCTACTTGATTTTGAGGTATTCCAGGTTACAACCAATACAAATGTTTTTAGAAGCTTTCTTCTACTCTCCCACTTTTGATAGCAAATCCAAGTCTAAATGTAGCTAGATAGATCACAAGTTGGCTAGTCAAGCATTTAAGTACAATATAGGTCATATCTTAGAGGTGTAAACCAAAACCCAAGTAATGGGTATAATTTTTTTATGCACTCATGAAGGAAGGTCCAAACATAATCAAGGAACATCACCATGGGAAACTGTGCCAAAAGAAATAGCATGCCTCACTAGATGAGACTTGTAGAAAAATAAAGACCACAAAGAATAGCACAGACTGTGAAGAATATGACACATCAAATTTCGTGGTCTTAGGGTAAGGACTAAAAATAGGTCCTCAACAAGATACTAACAATGCACAAAACAAAATGTCAAGTAGTCATGACCACTTCACCAACAATAGGCTAGTACAGAAAATAAGAAATGTTTTTGGACAATCCTCTACTTCAACACTTCTCTTTTTTCTCAGCAGTCAAATCTTTCAATTTAGTAGTTTCTTTAGGATTTAATCCATTAACAATCTCAAAATGTGTCTTCTTGGTACTTCTATTCACATAATTTTTTATATGTGAACTCTACTTGCGATAAAATAAAATCTCAATTAGTTGGCCCCAACCAAATATCTTATACCCAAACTTCTATTGACAACCTCAATTTGACCATCTATCTATAGATGAAATGTAGAACTAAACTTCATCTTTGTACCCAATTTCTTATAAATAATTCTCCAAAAATTAATAGTAAACTTAGTATCTCTATCTAAAACTATAGTCCTAGGAAAACCATGCAGTCTTACTATCTCCTTTATTAATAATTTAGCCACATATAATGCATTAGTTATCTTCTTACAAGGTTTGAAATGAGCTATCTTTGAGAATCTTTCACCACTACCAAAATAGAATCATTCCCTCTTTGAATTCTAGGTAAACCAAGAAAAAAGTCCATACTAATATCTTCCCAAGGTTTATTTGGTATAGGTAATGGTGAATATAATCCTAAACTATGACTTGTTCCTATTTTTATTTAAAAAATTCTACAACTTCTAACAATCTTTTGTACATCCTCATAAATTTGAGGCCAAAAATACATGTTAGAAATATACTTCACTATTTTATCAATTCCAAAATTTCCAACAAGTCATCTACTATATTTCTCTTTCATGATATCGTCCCTCATAGATCCTCTAGGTATGCACAATCCAGTTCCTTTGAAAAAAATGTCTTCCTAAATGAAATATTCAATTCACTTATTTTTCTCACTCATCATTTGGTTGTTACAAGCTTTCCAAGGCTATACAAAATCAAGATTAGTTTCATACAAATGTTTCAAATCATCAAAACCAAGTACCTCAACTCTCATCTCTATTACAAAATCCCTTCTTCTTCTCAAAGAATCAACAACTTTATATGACTATCCACTCTTATGATTCAACACAAGGGAAAATCTCTCCAAATACTCTACCCACTTTATGTGTCTCCAATTAAACTTATTCTAACTTCCCAAATACTTCAATGCCTTATGGTTAACATACAATACAAACTCTTTAGGCATCAAATAATGTCTCCACTTCTTCAAAGCCTAAATAATAGCTTAGGATTCTTGATCATAAACTAAATATCTTGTCATGGCTTCATTCAACTTCTCACTATAGAAAGCTATAGGTCTTCCTTCTTGACTCAAACCAGCTCTAATGACACTTCCACTAGCATCACATTCAACTTATTTTTTATTTATTTATTAAAGTCAGTAAAAGAAAGTGTAGGGAAATTCTACTACTCTTTATTTTGATGTTTCTATTAGAAATAGGGAATATTGGTGGGAGGGGGAGCGGGGGCATTAAATCAGTCTTCTACAAACTTTAGCCCAAAATTGGATATTATCAATTACCTTATAACTTTCATATGAAAGTAAACTAATTATGTTGAACAGACATAACCATTCAATAAGAGAAATCATAACACCATGTTGTGTTAACTAGGGAAATCCTAGCCAAGGGAAAACCTTGGTGGAGATTGTACTCACAAAATGATCCACTAATCAAAAGTATCTGGTTAAAGATATTGACCCTATTAGGAGTCTACTACATATGTATAGTATTGCAGTCCTTATTAGAGGACTTAGGCCTTGTTAGAAGCCTCAACCTTATTAGGAATTTTTATATACAAATACAAAATGTATGCAAGAAGGGCCCATTGCCTAAACATGCAATATACAATGTAGTTCCTTGATACAAAGAGATAGATACAAAAACCTCTTTCACGGTTGCTAATATCTTCAATGTTTGATATTTCCTTTGTTGATCATCACAATATTCACATTCCTCTAATCATACATCAGATTTCACATCGCATACAATTTGCATAGTCTTCCTTAGAAGCACACTTAACTTCACATTTTATATTTTCTTTTATACCTTTACAAATTACAAAATATTTTCCAACCAGCCTTCAAGCTTTCACACACTTTACAAAATACAAAATTAGATCTTGCTAATCAGGTTCAACATCTAGGATGTTGTCCCTAGTTAATTAAGTAATTATTTTACAAAAAAGAAAATTCCTTAATCCATAATTATCTATTTCTTTTTGTACTCTATTATGCCTATTCTCTGTTCTGATTGGTAAAATTATTATATCTCTTTTTGTAGTGACCATATTACCTTTCCCTCATGCATATGTCATTCTGACACTTTGTCTTTTTTTTACCTAATTGTGCATGTGCCAATAATATCTCTATCAACTATGAATATCAAAATTGTATCTATTCTACTAGATAAACTAAGTGATACTTAGACAATTCTCAAAGTATAGCTACTATATATTTGAATTTACATTATGTTTTATTCATGCAAGATATATGTTTCCATAAATGAAAACTACAAGTTATCTACCTATCCAAATTTCTAAAAATCTCCCCCTTTGGCATTGATGGAAAAATACGGGAAAATTGGCTAAGTCCCAAAATTTTGATCAAAAACTTTACAAAACTTGGCCTTAACAAAAATTTAATTTTTTTTTCAAAACTTGTGGATCATTACATTCTTATACCATCTTTCCTTATATCTCTTCTTTTACAATAAAGCTCCCCCTTTGACTAATCTCTCTTTCATACATATCTATACAATCATATAATTATAATCCTTTATATTGCTACTACTCCCCCTTTCTATATACACCATACAATTTTCTTATATACTCCCTTACATATAATTTTCTTGTATTATTACCCTTTTGACATCAATGAAAAAGGTGTCACAATAATTTACAATTCAAAATATGGTCCTTTACCTCTAAATCAAGTCGATAATTGTGTAATGCAAGTATCAAAACTTGTCTCTAGACTCTTGAAGTTCTTCTCCCATGAGTCTCTTCATCTAATCCCTTTGATATATTGAGAAGAACACATGGCCCATAAGATGTTATCTCTACTATGTTCAAGTTTGAATAATTTTTTTTTACAAAGGATGTCTTGATCTGCGGACATTCTTCCACTTGCTATTCAAGAGAGCTTATCTTCAATGATTGGTTTTCTCTCATAATTGAGAACCATTTTTTAATTCTTTCCTTATTCATCTCAATTAAACTTATCTCATCATAATTCTTTGCAATCTTTTCCTCTATATCTTCTACCTTTTGATGTGGCTACTAAAGCTGATTCACTAGATCTTGGAATTCTTCATGCTTCTTTCTTAGCTCCTCTTCAATGTCTTTTGTGAACTTGAATGATAGTGTGCATTTTTCATAAAGAGTTGTTCCTTCCTAGTCACATTTTCTTATCTCTTTTATGCAAGTATCAGAAGCTCCCAAATCATTTCTAATGTTCTAACAAACAATGTCAAATATCTATGCATCATGTTGTGTTTGAGGTTGTATAGATGCTATATCTAATAGGTTATTAAACTCCATATCAAAGGATTTCACTAATTGCTTAGCTCTTAGTTGCAAATATTTCTCTATCACCTTGATTGTGACTATGCTCTACATCTTTTCAAGTACCTCTGCTAGAGTATTCTCCAAATTCTTCACTTTCTTGTTCTTCTTTAGGAGCTTACTCAATGGTGACATGATTCATTTTTTATCATCATCATCTTATGGAATTGCTATTTCTTTTTCCTACCCTTTCTCTTCTTCTTCTTCTTTCTCTTTCCTCTTCTTTTCACCTTCCTCTTTCCTTTTCTCTTCTTCATCATCCTTCTTTTGTGATGTCTATAAAACAATGTGTTGTACTTGGGAAACTGCTACATAGGGTGCACTAGAAATTTGTGAAGATGGTCCTATAAATATCACACCTTCAACTATTCCTCCAACTGCTAGTAGTGTGGAAATCAAGATGTCTGATTATCCACTTTCCCTCATTTCTCTAGCAATTCCCATTTCTTCTTTGAGCTCTTTCTTAGTCATACTAGTTTCTTTTAGAACTGTTTCAATCTTCTTGTCCACTTTCTTCTTGATGCCTTTGTTGTATAGCTCACTTTGGACTTCCCTTATCTTCTCATCATATTTCCCCCATCTAGGAAATTTCACATCTCTGTCAAATTTCACAATAATATTTGCATAACCTTCAACCAATTATTTATTCATTTCATACCCCATAGGATCAATGAATTTCACTCTTGGCTCCACTACTTCCATACAAGTAACATATGTATCTACCATGAAGAAAATATCATATTTTTATTTTTCAACTAATGATGGTTGAATTATGTACCATTTTTTATCTTAGTGTAAGATTTCCTCATCATTCTTGTGATATCTTCTATTATCCTCTCATTTGAATGTCTTTTGTAATGGTGGGTTATCAAATTCATGTTGCATTTCTTTTCATTCCACTCATAGTCAGGCATACCAGGAAACTTTCTCATGACTTGAAAAAATGGATGTGTCAGTAAGGATTCAAATCTAAATATTGCATTCTTAGTTTTCTTCAACCTTTCAATGTTATCCAACAACTGTTGTTTCACAATTTTACACACATTTACCTTTTCTTTCTTGACTGCCATTAGATAGGCTACATGGATGAATCTAGCAAGCACAAAGTTCAACCTAGAACTATAATTCATCTTATAACCAATGTTTTTTCTTAACAATCTAACATTAGTTTCCTTGATCAAATCTAATCTCATATTTCTACCATCTAATTTGGTTTTTAGGGTGGTTTCCACTATTTTCTTCACATTCTTCTCATTGATAGGTTTATAACCTTCATTACTTAAACCAATAAGCTTATGAATCATGTAATTGTCAATCATCATAGGAATATCTTCTACCCAAAACATATCTTTACGGATTTGTCTTAGAATTACCCTAGTCCACTCATGATTGTTAAATTCAGTATAGAATATGTGCTTTATAATGTTCATCTTACCTAGGTGTGCAAACCCATGTTTAAGATATACATCATTATTGCATACTAGATCTAAATCCTTGTGAATGCCACTATCTTTGATGCTCTCAAAGTTATAGTAAATAGAAGCTCTAATGTCTTCTATGTACAATGCATTCATGGGAACATGGGAAAATGCTCCTAATGGGTCATCTTCCAAAGATACATAAGGATATTTCTTAAACTTGTATCTAGGGCATTCATTAACATCACATACTATTGGTACTACCATTTTTCAGATTAAACCTTAGAATTTTAATTGTGCAGATAATAAATACCTTTTTTTCGTAACTAGTGATTTCTTTACTTCACACTTGAAAAATTATTTCAATTCACCTTCAATTTTCTCTAAACTTCTTCTTAACTTCTCACATGATCAAATGGTACACAAAATCTCATTTGCAATGATTAAATCACTCCAAATTACTCCTGCATTAATTGTGTAAGTACACAATCACCAAAAAGTTGTTTATGGTTAATAGGCAACTGAATTTCCTTTGTACACTCACATATGATCTCCAAACCATTTTCACTCTTAACCATAGCTCAACATCATCATTTTGTAGCTCATACTAATTGCACAAAACTTAACTCTCTTTCCATCATAACTTTTACCTTTTTGTTGTTCGATCTCTTATCTAAAGTACTTAATTCAAGTAAGATGAATCAAATATAGTTGGTGACTTCAATCTTCCTTTAGTTGCATCAATTGAATATTCTTCCAATACTATATGTGAACTACTTGGATCTTTGGCTTTGACATATACCTATTTGAATTCCTCTACATGTTCCTTTAAGCACTCATTCTGACTGTAATTGCTGCAATCTATTCTTCTGACATTTTTTTTTGTGTGTTCCTTTTGAAATTTGAATTCCTATTGATGTTCCTCATATCCATTCTAAAAAATATTTATTTATGACCAAAGTTATTGCATAACATACATTCTGGGGTATTGTTTTCAAATCTGAGTCTAGTCTAGTTAACAAGTGCTCTACAATTTCTGGTCATGCGTCCAAAGTTATTACATTTGTAACATACAATATTGTTCATTTATCCATTAGATCTCCTTCTTTCTTTTGTACAATTAGTACCTTCAAACATTCCACTATTGCTACAATTATTATCAAATTTAGATTTCTTACAATTAATTTTTCTATGACCAAAACCATGACAATTATGAAAATCAAAATTAGTAACATGTTTAAATGGCTTACCTGTGCATTCCTTGTTCATATGACCAATTTCATTACATGCAAATCATCTACCTTTGAATTCATACCTCACTTCCTTGAGTGATTCAATTTGCTCAGGTTTCTTAGGTTCATCAATTTTTTTAGGTTGATCAACTTGTTCAATCTCCTTAAATGCATTATTATATTGATTTGGCTCAACTTTGTTTAGTTCTTCTTTCTTTTGTATAGGCTGATGAATTTTAGGACTAGTTTCCTTCCTAGCTTCATATTTCTTGGCTGATTTTTCTACAATAAAATATGTAAGATCATTCTTATCGTAAGAAGATCTCTAAAAATATATTTTCTCACTAATGGAATATAACTTCTCTAATTTTTTCTTAGGCTGAGCTAGCTCTCCTTTCACAATAGTGTTGTACATCTCAAGTTCTTCATACTCCAACTTGATGGATTGAAGTTATATCTACATTCTCAATTTTTAGATCTGACTCAATTGTGTCATCATCTTTCTTTAAGCTCAATTTTAATTCGGTGATCTTCAATTCATGTTTTAGGATCTCTTTTCTTTCTTCAATCTTGAAACTTCATCACTGTCCTTAATTTGATCTTTAGGCTCCTTTTTTTATTTGAGATGATCAATCTTGTCTTTCATCTTTCTAATTTAGTCTTTTGCATCTTCAAATCTTTCTTTTAGGTTATCTCTTTCTTTAGTGAGAATGTCAATCTTCTCAAGAGTTTCTTCTAGGTTCTTTTGTAACTATTCCATATCCATATAGATCTTATTCAATATATTAAGCCTCTTCTAAGTAATTGTTTGTTGATACCAATTGTTAGAAATAGGGAATACTCAAAGGGAGGGAAGGGGGAGGGAGGGAAAGGGGGTAAGTAAGTATTCTATAGACTTTAGCCCAAACTAGATATTATTAATTATCTTATAACTTGCATATGAAAGTAACTAATTGTATTGTTAGAAAATAGAAGCACTTCCATTTAGGACTAGTTTAGCCCTCTGAGCAAGTGGTCTAGGGTCATGTCAAGCACCTTGAGTGGGTATTTCACTAGATTTGGCTTTTTCCCCTTGTTCTGCTTCTCTCTCCCCTATTTCCAGCTCTTTTCTAGCAGCCTTTCCTGAAGCTCTGAGATCTTTTACTTTCTGGGTCAAGGTCAACCTTGACCTTGACCTAGGTCAAGGATGACCTCGACCGTGACCTAGGTCAAAGTTGACCTTAACCTTGACCCTAGGTCCAAATTTTAGATTTTGGAGATTTCAGGATATCGAGCTTCAGAAAGTTTTTTTTCCCACTTTCAAGTTAGCTATTTCGGGTTTCAAAACTGTTAAACCTTAATTGTATTTAATCAAGGACCATTTTGGGGGGTTAAGGGTTAATTGGAATTCAATTCTCCTATATCGGCCTCGCTAGAATTTTGTGCCCTATACTAGTACACAAGGAAGCCTTCTTCTCTCATTTTGAAGGGTTATCTATCTATCTATCTATTATCTACTTTTCATGAGGAGACAATCCAAAGATAACTTTCTATGATTAAGAAACCACATTCAAGAATTTAAGCATTCAATTCATCAAGGAGATCCATTGATAGCTATTGAAGGATTCAATTTCTTTGGAGCCCACTTGTTGAAGATTCTAACATCCACATTCATTCAATCTTCTTCCCATTCCAAGATCCATTCAAGATTGATACTGAAGATCCAATGAAATTTATTTGAGACATCCTACATTTAACTCTACATTCATTTGGAAAATCCATACTTTTGGATCCAAGGATTTGAATCCTATACAAGAATTGCAACATAAGCAAGATGAATAGTTCAATTTACTTTGTTTATCTATGTTGCAATTTCAATTTCAAGGTTAATTGCAAACTAGGGTTTGACAAAGGCAAACCCCCCATACAACAAGCAAAACCCTTTTTCTTTTAGGAGTAGGTGTGGGAAAACAAATATTAGTGTAGATTTGAGTACCCTTTCTTAGCGAACTTTTAGGACCCATGAATAGAATTAATATTGGAGCAACATAGGTCAAGTTCGGAAATAAAGGGGTAAGATTTTACCTCGGCTTTAGGTCAAGGTTGAATTTCTTCATAAAGAAAAAAGGTTTTTGGTTTTCTGCATTTCTGCATTTCTAGTCGAGATCCAATTGCAAAATTTTCTTAAAATATATACAGACATCAGAAAACAACATTTTTTAGATTTACCCTACTTTAAGGTGAGTATTGGTTTTCAATTCAATCAAGATTTCAATACATACTATCTATAACAACATATAAGGTTTTCTTCTCTATTCATATTCTTAATAGATTGATTCTTTTATGCAATTAACCTTTTTGGGTGATCAATTTGGATTACTCCTTTAGGAATTTGGATTTAGTGGTAGATCTTATATTTCTTTCATCCCTCTAAAGTTTGATATACACTTGTTGTTCATCATACACTTTGGTGAGAACTTGTCGTGGATCTTACACTAATTATGTTGAATTGTAAACATAATTATGAAATAAGAGAAATCATAATACAATATTTTGTTAACTAGGGAAACCTTGGCCTAAGGAAAACCCTAGTGGGGATGGTACCCACAAAATGATCTATTAATCAAAAGTATCCAGTTAGAGATATTGACCCTATTAGGAGTCTATTATATCTATATAGTGTCTTGGTCCTTTTCAGAGAACTTAGGCCTTGTTAGAAGCCTCAAACCTATTAGGAGTTTTTATATAGAAATATAAAATGTATGCAAGAAGAGCCCACTACCCAAACATGCAATATATAATGTAGTTTCTTGATACAAAGAGATAGATACAAAAACCTCTTTCGTTGCTATTGATATCTTCAAAATCTAATATTTCCTTTGCTTCTTATCACAATATTAACATTCCTATTATCATACATCAGAATTTACATCAAATAAAAGTTACATAGTCTTCCTTAGAAGCACACTTAACTTTGCAATTTATACTTCCTTTATATCTTTACAAATTACAAAATATTGTCCAATTAGCCTTCAAGCTTTCACACACTTTACAAAATATAAAATTAGATCTCACTAATTATGGTTTAATATCTAGGATGTCATCCCTTGTTAATTAAGTAATTATTTTGTAAACAAAATAATTCCTTAATCCATAATTATCTATTTCCTGTCATGCTCTGTTATGCCTATTATCTATTGTGACTAGTAAAAAATGTATATCTATTTTTGTATATTGACTTGCATTCATGCATACATCATTGTACACATGCAAATAATGTCTCTATCAACTATCCATATCAAAACTATATCTATTCTACTAGATAAACTAACTGATACTTAGACAATTTTCTAAGTATAGTTGTTGTATATTTGACTTTACATTATGCTTTTTTCATGTAAGATATATGTTTCCATAAATGACAACTAAAACTTATCTACATATCCAAATTACCAATAGTTTCAAAGCTCTTATGTGCTCCTTGTGTCCACTTGAAATCCTTTTTATCTCCTCTCATGATTTTTGTCATTGCATTGCATGTTGAACTAAAACTTGATGAGCTTCCTATAGAAACTTGCCAACCCATGAAATGATCTAACTTCTCCAACATTATCAAATGTAGGCCAATCAAGAATAGTTTTTACATTTTCAAGACCCATCTTCAAACCATTAGTTGAAATCACAAAACCAAGGTACATAATTTCTTCCTTCATAGAAGAACATTTCTTCAAATTAATTAACAACCTTTCTTCCTTCAATCTCTACAATACTTGTCTGATATGCTCAAGGTGTTCTTCCTTATTCTTACTAAATATCATAATGTTTTCAAGATATACAATAAAAAACATACCTAAGAATTTATTCAAAACTCATTCATCAGCCTAATGAAAGTGCTAGGTGGATTAGTTAAACCAATAGGCATAACCGACCATTCATATAAACATTTATTTGTCTTAAAAGAATTTTTCCATTCCTCCCCTTCTCTAATTCTGATATGATGATAACCACCTTTCAAATCAATCTTTATAAAATACATTTATCCACTCAAACAATTCATTATGTCATCCATCCTAGGCAAGGGAATTTTGTACTTCATTGTTATGTTGTTTATAGGTCTAGAATAAGTGCACATTCTCCATTCTCCATTCGTAGGTGTCAATACAATAGGTACGTCACAAATACTCAAATTTTCTCTAATATGACTCTTATTAAACCATTCTTGCACTTGTCTATTTAATTGAGCATTTTCAGTAGGTGTCAATCTATGTGGTGCTTTATTAGGAAAACTAGCTCCAGGTATCAAATTTAGACAATGGCTAATACTTCTCACATGAGGTAAGCCATCAGGTACATTATTAGAAGTGATAACTTGAAACTTAGATAGAAAATATTTAACCTCAAGTGCATGCTCAAGTTCATCTTGTTTCACAGTCTTTCTAGGAATCAAAGAAAAATAAGCATTCTGGTCCTTCACATCTTTAACAAACTGATTACCTTCAACCAAACATACTCTTATTGTGCTACAATGATTCTCATTAGGTTTCTCTATTAAAGGCATTAGAACTTGTTTCTCCCCATCAACCCAAATGGTATACTAGTTCAATCTATCATTATGCAAAGCTTTCCTATCACACTACCAAGGTCTACCCAAAATCATATGCAAAAAATTCATAGGCATAATATCACATTGGACTTTATCATAATAACTCCCAATGTTGAACTTAACAAGGTATTGTTTACTTACAGTCAATTTTATGCTCCTTGTAGATCTAAGCAACATGACAAGGCTTAGGATGTATCAATCTCTACAACTACAATTTGTTAACAAACTCCTCAGATGTTGAATTATCTGAACTCCCACTATCAATGAACATTTACCAATGATCTTACAATTAGCCTTGAATAAACTTCTTCTTAGAGCTAGTTCTTCATCATTCTCCTCATTCCACATGATTCTTCTCAACATCAAGTTCTCATCATGCTCAAGATTTTTAGGTTTTTCAATAACTTCTTCACAAGCTAGAGTATTTCTACTGCTACCTCTAATCTTCTTGCCTAAATTGCTACATTCAAAATCTCTATGTCTTTCTTCTCCACACTTGAAATAAGTGCCCTTAAACAAAGATCTCTCTTAGTTTTACCACCATTACTATTCCTAGAGTAATCAGTAAAACTACCTCTAGTGTAATTACCTCTCTTTCCAATAGGTTTTTATTTCCTTTATGCCTTTCCCATATCTTGCATTGTATGTTTAGATCTACTACTTTATCCATATGTTAACCTCATAATGGTTTTTGACATTTGAGTGCCAACACACTTAAACATATTTAACATTGGATGCCGAGTACATCATGCATGCCGAGTGATCTTCATGTGCCGAGTAGTTTTCAAATGCCGAGTGAAGATTAGCTGCCGAGTGAAAATCAGATGCCGAGTGAAGATTAGTTGCCGAGTGAAAATCAGATACCGAGTGTTAACAAGTGTCGAGTAACATAAGGTGTCGAGCTACTTAAGGTGCCGAGTAATACAATTTTGTTAAGGTGCCGAGCTATCCAGGAAATAGTATGTGCCGAGTATTTGCAATACTTCAGGAGCCAAGTAACTCAGTATATCAGCATAAGAGTTTTTAATTGCACAAACTATGATGCAAATAGTTTTTACAGCCAACATAAGGTAAATCTCGAAGGATTTAATGATGATATCGAATCTTTTAATTTTCCTATGCAATTTGCATGCAGCCAATAAGAAAAATGCTAAAGGGATGCAACCAATCAGCAAAAGATAAGTATTGAGTGGAAAATGAAGATTGAATGTGGATCGTAGATCCATACCTAATCCTAAATTTCAAATGTCTTTATAAGGAAGATGAAACTTCATTGTAAAATGCAAGAGGTAATAAAATAAAAAGGTGTGAGAAGACATACAAAGGTTCGCAAGGAGTTATATTTTCAGAAGTGAGGATTATCATATCGCAAAAAGGATCCAAATCAAAGAAAGCATAACAAGTGCCTGCAATCAGCAATCAAGGATTGTAATTAGCCAAGTTTATTGTACCTAATACTCTCTAGCAATTGTATTAGAATGAAAATCCTATGGTGATAGGTTAGCTTAACAGCTATTTCAATAAAACCTTTAACTAGGTGATTAAATCCTTTAACAAGGTGACACTTCATGTTAAGTGTTTGAAATCCTCTAAATAGGTCACTATTGACACAGTGTAAAGCCTTCAACAGGGCAGGCCTTTAATAGGGAAAACCATCAGAAGTGGTTGAACAATATTGCTGCAGTAATTTTTGTGGATATCATTCCCACCCCAGTTTTACCTTCTTATTCCTAGAGGGTTTCTGGGTTACCAAATTTCTGTGTTATGAGTTATTGATGCATGTGCTTTATTTCATGTTTATTTGATGTATTTACATGCATGCAATTTACTTTCAGTTAAAAGTTTTATTGGCTAAAGTTTGATACTTATGATTCACCCCCCCCTCCCCCGGCCTCATCAGTAATCTTTCCATATTTGAATATTCCAACAATTGGTATCAGAGCATTGTCTAGGTTCTCTTAAAGAAAGCCTAACAGCTTGGAGGAAAAGATCTAAAGATGGAAGCTTTCAAACTTGGAAAGATCATTGAAAATCAGGTGATAGATGTGCAACTTGCTTTACATAGCTTGGAGGAATTCCGAAACAAGTTGAGAAACTCATTAAAAAGGAGGAAGGATCTAGCCATAGCTGAAAATGATATACACTACAAGGAGATTGATACCACCAACATATTCTCCAGTGGAGACACTAAAGAGTTTGATGCAGCAATAGCAGAACTGATGGAGAAAAATAAAATTCAAGCAGATGAGATAAGATCTCTCAAAATGGAACATGAATCATAGGCCATAATGATATGTGAAATTACTGAACACAAGAAAAGAGTAGTTGAAGACAAAGTGATGTTGGAAAATGATAAAAGAAATCTTGCAAACAGACTTGAAAAAAGATGTACTAAACTGACAAGGATCTCAAATATGCAGATGGATACACTTGCCCAAATGATAAATCTTCATCATGAACTCAATGTAAAGGATATTGAGATCTCTACCTTAAAGATGCAAAATGAACAGATGTAGAATGAATTGAACAGAGAAAAAGAGTTAGAAGAGAATCTCAACAAATCAAGTGAAGCAATCAAATATTTTGAACAGTTGCTGAAATCACCAAAATTTGCCCAGGATACATCAAGACTAGGATACAATAGCACTAAAGTTGGAGAATCATCAAAGAGTGCTGACTAAAGAAGTGATAACAGTAAGAATTCAAAACCCACTTGTCATTTTTGCAATAAGAAGGGACATACAGCTAATGTGTGCAGGAGCAGAAGATTTAATCAATCAAACATACCCAAAAGTTTCTGTCACAAGTGCAACATGCAAGGACATATGACACAAAATTGCAGATCCAATGTCACAAGGACTCAAAGATTTGATGGACATTGTTATAATTGCAAAAAATATGGACATAGGGCATTTGAATGCAGATCAAAACCTATGTGGACATCAAATCAACCAGCAAAAATAGAAGGGAATGGAAGTCATTATCATTGGGATTATAACACTAGGTACAGTTGTCATTATTGTCAAGAATATGGACATATACCATAGAACTGCATAAGAACACATTTCAAAGGGAACTACAAAAAATGGTTGAATCAAACTACATGTTTTAGTTGTTTGAAAACTGGTCATTTCAGCAGAAACTGTCCTCCAAGATCAAAGGCACCCAAGACTGAAGATAACAAAGGAAAACAAAAGATTGACATTGAAAGGATAAGAGGGAAAATGAACAAGACTTGGATAAAGAAAGATGAGTGCAACACATCAAGTGGAGGGATCACTTCACCCAATGGGTCAAGTGATCACACTTCATCAAACTAAGCATAAGAAGTACACAGGACTGATATACAAAGCTATATCATACATCAGTCCCAAGACAAAGAAGCTAACCAAAGTATAAATCTACATAAAACAAGATGTCAAGACAAAAGTAAATGTTGATGTCGAGCTACCTTTGGATGCCAAGTTAAAACAGATACTGAACTCCCAAGAGCAACCGAGCTAAAAACTGATGCTGAGTTGGAAAACTCCAATGGAAGCTGAGTAAAGTGAAGAATAGTGGAAGCCGAGTTAGGTCAAAATTTCTTTAGAAGCCAAGTTGACAGTTGAGCATTTAATGCGATGAAATTAGGGTATATTATCGCGATTTTAATCAGTTTTTCACATCGCGATCAAAAAGAAAAGGAGAAGAAAGAGAGTTGAGCGACTTCATAGCAAGAATCCAGTATTTCAAGTAGATTGCAACCTCATTCAACACGTTTTTCATCGATCTAAAGGTATTTTTGTCTGTGCCAAGCTACGTAGTTTCATATCCATTTGTTGTATAAACCCTAGTTTACAAAAATGGCGTCAAGTTCAAAGAAAGTCGAAGGAAAAGTGTCATTTGAAGTCCAGTTAGTTTCAAATGAAGTTAAGCAATCAGATTTTCGCCCTATTCCCGAAGTTGCCTATAAAAATGACCCAGCCGGAGCTCTTTCCCACATTCCCCCAAAAATTGTAATGGTTCAAGATGTGAGGAAATGTTACAATTGCAAGATAGGAGCCCTAGGAGACATGGAAATTAGAAAAGCTTATGATAAACTATGTGTAGATGGAGTACTGAAAGAAGAATTTAAAATCATTGAAAGAAAGAGTTTGATGCGAGTTTTAAATTTTCCTACCGTATTCAAAACTGAATGGGTTAGACTTGTATTAAGCAAAATCCATGGAGGAAACTTATGGTTAGAAGATATGCCCATCAAATTGACAAAGGAAATTATACATAGAGTAATAGGGTACCCAACCCTAGACTGGTACAAGACACTAAGAAGTGAATCAAAGGAGGTCACTGAAAGGAATACTGGTGCACAATGGAATAAAAGAGGAATGACAATTCACACTATAAAGGATCCTCTAGTTGAGTTTGCTGTTAGAGTCATTGCTCACAAATTTTATCAATCTAGTAGACTCAACAGTCTACCATGCATTGCAGTAGATGTATGTTACAAATTGGTGAAGAAGGATCATACTTATGATCTTGCAGAACTTCAATTGCAACAGATAAATGAAAATCTAGCTGCCATAAGAAGAACAAAGGGCACACAATGCAAATTTGGAGCAATCCTAGTTTGCATATTCTTTTATGTACAGAATGAATTTCCTTCTTTTGGTAAAATAGCATGGAGGAATAACAAAACCATCATTGCACAAATTAACGAATATATTGAGCAAATGGGAGAAAATTTTGATACTTTGATGACAAGCTATTTTGAGGATTTCAAGAAATCCATGAAGCAAAGGTCAAGGATACCAGCATCCTTAGTAGAAAAGAATACTAATGATATATGTTTCTTAGTTGACATAGATTTTACTTACATTCAAGTAGTAATACCAAGAGTAAGATGGCTAAGGCCATTTGGTTACGAAATCAATATTGATTAAGCATCAGCAGCAATAATTGCATTATTGGTAGAGGAAGCAGATAAAAATGCACTACATTTTGGCACTTATGATGTGGTAAGATCAAAAATAAATATGGAATTAAAAACTGCTTCCACACTGAAGAAGAAAGATAAATTCATCAAGAAGATTAAGAAGAAGTTTGGCAAGGAAATTGAGGCCGAGGCGGAAGAAGAAGAAGATGACAGTGAGGATGAAGATGAGCAGGAACAAGGGCCAATGGAGCTAACTCAAGGTCTTGGAGAAGACAAGGAGGAAGGTGCAGAGGAAGAGGAAGCCAAGGAAGCACCAACTAAAGCCGAGCAAAAGAAAAGAAAGGCAACAGAATAGCCTTCAGCCAAGCCCAGAATGAAGAAAGTTGCTGCTCCATCACCTCAAAAGCCGACAACACGAGCATCAACAAGAGCCTCTACTCAAAAGACTAAAGAAGAAGTTACCAAAAAGAAACAAGTCAAGGAATCACAGGAAGAGCCGAGGAAAAGAATAAGGTATGTGGCTCAACCTGACACTGATGAAGAAGAGCAAACAGCAGCAGAGCAAATAGGAAAGGTAAGCAATTCATCAGTTGATACCTTATGCAAAAAGATTGCAAATGGTGACTTGAATAACTTAAATAAAGTTGATTTTAATAAATTTACAAAAGAGGAACAAAATAAGATAGAAGAAACAGTGTATTGGATGATGGCATAGTTCAAGTACACTCCACTTGAACTAGATGGCCAATTGCCAAAGGACTTGTCAAAAATCATAGAAGATAGATGGCATTTTTGTCTAAAAATGGAGAAGGAGATGAGGGAATCAACCCTAGCCAGTGTATTGCCGGATTTGACTAGAGATCAAATTAGCAAAGCAGTCAAAAGGCATAATAACAGGTTCACACCCAAATACAGGGCATTCTTTATACTTCAAAACAGAATGGAAGAGATTGTTCAAAGAAAAATAAAATTGTGGAAGAATTTGTATAAAAAGATTGAAGATTTTCTTGAGGAAGAATACAAGGAAGAAGCAGCCATACCAATAGAAGAGAGGAAAAAGAGGAAAGAAGAAGAAGAAAATAAAAGAGAAGAAGAGAAGAGAGAAGAAGAAAAGATAGATGGAAAGGAGGAAAAGACACAAAAACAAGATATAATGGCAACAGCTGAACAAGAGGAGCAACCAGATCAGAGTGTGCAAGACACACAATTGCCACCCCCTAGCCCTCCACAAGAATCCATCTCACCTGCAGATACAATAACAATTACTGATGTTCCTAATACTTCTGGTCAGAATATCAATCCACTAACTGCAGAAGATCTGAAAAGAATTCTTGACCAATCAACTCAACAAGCAATATTATGTGCAGATCCAGTATTGGTCAGTATAGATGAGTTACAGAAACTAGTAGAAAATGCAGTTAAAGATAAGGTGAATACACAAGAACCACCTTCTATCACAACTACTAGTAGTCAATTTGAAATACCAACAAGTATAATTGATGCTGCAAGACAAAAGCAAAGTGCAACTGTAGAACAAGGCAAAGAACAAATAGGACAGACTATTACATCTGATCCTACAGCACAAACACAAGGTGCACTTCCAAAAAATAACAATAATTGACCATGATAGACAGGAGGAGGAGGAAATAGTAAAAACCCCTAAAGAACAGGAGGCAATACAAACACTAATAAATTTGCCTACCTCGGGGACTCCTTCATACAAGCCATTACAAATTTTAGTACCATCATCCAGCACTACAAGAATTGCAAGGGTACTTCATTATGGAGACCCTGAATTAGATGAAGAGATAGTCATACCAAGTTATGACTCAAAATCAATAACCATTGATCAAATCAATGAAGTGTAGGATGCACTAAATAGAAGGAAAAGACAGGAAATACTCAGGAAAGAGTATAAACATAAGCATACACTTTATGAGATCAAGGACATCTTTATGGATGCCTTCAGTTTGCAATCACCGGATGAGTCAAAGCATATCACAGAGCAATTAATAGATATTGTTGACCAGGTGACAAATGAAGACCTAAAAACCAATGCAAAACTTATGGAATGGTCAGAAAAGAAATTTCAAGGGAAAGTGAACGAGAAAATATCAAGACAAATCTCACTTTCACAAGTAGAATTGGCAAAGCTCATTGATAAGGTGAAGAAGGTACTTGAGAATATATTCTCACTGTACAAAAAGTTGTGTGATTTTTCATATTTCACACAAGAAACAAGCCAAAAGATACTAAGCTTGGAAAGAAACTTAAACATTTCAAGCATGCAACTACCAAGTGATCCAGCTCAAAGTGTGAAGCATTTTTCTCAATCACTTCACACAAACAAAGAAATAGTTGTATTAATAGCAGATGAGGCCAATATCAAGGCCAAAGTAATACAACTCCAGTCCTACATTACCCCACATTTAGAAATACTCCATAAAGAGAAAGTATATGCTGAAAATGTACTCAAGAAAGATCCAAATCTTTCTACATTAGATGGACTTGTTCATCTTGCTGTCGAGACTGCCATCCAGCATAAGTCACTAGAAATTGCTTTGAATAATTGGGATGCAGCTCTCAGAATGATTGTGGAGGTAAATAGCACATTCTTGGCCAAATATGGTCTTAATCCTTAAACATTCTTTGACATAAGTGTCAAAAAAGGGGGAGATTAAAAAGGAATCATACAGAAAAAGGGAGGAGATACAGATTAATAAGTGGGAGATACAGCACAGATACTAAGGAAGAGCATTGATATACATATAAGACACAATCAACTTAGGGGGAGTTACAAAATTTACAAAAATTTTGAGGTAAATATTGTAAGATTCTAAGTCACAAATTTTGATCAAAGTTTTCAATATGTACATACCAATCAGATTAGTAAATGTACTTATAAGGTCAATTAAGTGTTTTTGTCACTCATGTCAAAGGGGGAGATTGTTAACCTCATAATGGTTTTTGACATTTAAGTGCCAACACACTTAAACATATTTCACATTGGATGCCGAGTACATCATGCATGCTGAGTGATCTTCATGTGCCGAGTAGTTTCCAGATGCTGAGTGAAGATCAGCTACCAAGTGAAAATCAGATGCCGAGTGAAGATCAGCTGCCGAGTGAAAATCAGATACCGAGTGTTAACAAGTGTCGAGTAATATAAGGTGCCAAGCTACTTAAGGTGCCAAGTAATACAATTTTGTTAAGGTGCCGAGCTATCCAAGAAATAGTATGTGCCGAGTATTTGCAATACTTCAGGAGCCGAGTAACTCAGTATATCAGCATAAGAGTTTGTAATTGCACAAACTATGATGCAAACAATTTTTACAGCTGACATAAGGTAAATCTCAAAAGATTTAATGATGAGATCGAATCTTTTAATTTTCCTATGCAATTTGCATGTAGCCAATAAGAAAAATGCTAAAGGGATGCAACCAATCAGCAAAAGATAAGTATTGAATGAAAAATGAAGATTGAATGTGGATCGTAGATCCATACCTAATCCTAAATTTCAAATGTCTTTATAAGGAAGATGAAACTTCATTGTAAAATGCAAGAGGTAATAAAATAAAAGGTGTGAGAAGACATACAAAGGTTCGCAAGGAGTTATATTTTCA
Organism: Cupressus sempervirens; assembly: GCA_028749045.1. Classification (NCBI taxonomy): domain Eukaryota; kingdom Viridiplantae; phylum Streptophyta; class Pinopsida; order Cupressales; family Cupressaceae; genus Cupressus; species Cupressus sempervirens. Next base: position 458,576,132 of record CM053787.1, read on the forward strand.
GAAGTGAGGATTATCAGATCGCAAAAAGGATCCAGATCAGAGAAAGCATAACAAGTGCTTGCAATTAGCAATCAAGGATTGTAATTAATCAGGTTTATTGTACCTAATACTCTCTAGCAATTCTATTAGAATGAAAATCCTATGGTGATAGGTTAGCTTAACAGCTATTTCAATAAAACCTTTAACTAGGTGATTAAATCCTTTAACAAGGTGACACTTCATGTTAAGTGTTTGAAATCCTCTAACCAGGTCACTATTGACACAGTGTAAAGCCTTTAACAGGGCAGGCCTTTAACAAGGCAAACCATCAGAAGTGGTTGAACAATATTGTTGCAGTAATTTTTGTGGGTATCATCCCCACCCCAGTTTTACGTTCTTATTCCTAAAGGGTTTCTGGGTTACCAAATTTCTATGTTATGAGTTATTGATGCATGTGCTTTATTTCATGTTTATTTGATGTATTTACATGCATGCAATTTACTTTCAGTTAAAAGTTTTATTAGCTAAAGTTTGATACTTATGATTCACCCTCGCCCCGCCCGCCCCCCCCCCCCTAAGTAATCTTTCCATATTTGAATAGTCCAACACCATAGGCTCTACCTCTACTTTGAAATATGCCACCTCTTCCTCTTTACCTTTGATCATGTTTCTTCACCAACGTTTCTTTAGCTTTCAAGGTCTACTAATATGATTCTTCCATACTATCCATATTAACATAGCTTGTCTTGAATTGATGTCCTTGTTGGGACTCAAAATTGCAACACTATTTTTGAGTGCCATTTTGGAGAACCAAGTCTCAATAAGCCCCTATAAGAGCTTTTCATGCATATGTACTCGACCATCATTTTGAGGCCTATGATATGTTTCAAGTGTGTCACACCTTTCATTCAGTATGTACATGTGTCTCATGTTGACAAATTGTCATTCCGTGTTATTTTGAGCATTTGTCAAATTTGCATTTTACCCAAGTGTCAAACAATGACAGAAAGCCTAGTTTGCAATTGAATATCTTGCACCTAGTAAGTTTTAATGACTTGCCACTTTGGGAGTATCTAATATGCATATCAAAGAACATATATTCCATATTTCAAGTTGTTTCAATTTGTTTCGACAAGGTTTTGAATCTCTCAAAGTTTGTTGTTTACTGTTGTCATGCTGATGCACATTGTTAAGAATTTCAGGAAGCCATGTTTGACATTGAATATTTTATGATCGATTGAGAATTTTGAAGAGATGGTCATACTACTATTTTTTAATCATAAATGAAATCCTAATTTTTCAATTTCAAGGTCTAATGAATCCATTTGATGAGTTTTCCAAGCTGATTCCATTTGCAAAATCTTAAAATTGCCAAGTTGCCCTCTCTGACAGTATACCAGTAGCCTACTTTGACTAATCATAAGCTTGACCAAGTTGACCCTATTGAGAAGATTCTTTATTTGTTGCATTCTAGGGGTTAGAGACATGTTATGTTTTAAATTTGAGCTTATAACGAATCTGTTTGACTAGTTTTCGAATGTGATTCCAAATACAATTTTTAAAGTTTTAATAATAACTGAAGTGTAGATTGATTGGTAGCCCTGTTCAAGATGTTATAACTTTGAAACCATGAGAAATGAGATCAAATAGATTTTACCACGATGTTTTACTTTGAAAATACTTGAAGTGTGCCAATTTGCAAGTTTTGACGAATCCATCTACACACTTTTCTAGGCCCACTCTATTTGCAAAAAACTTCATTGTGTCAACTTTCCAGTTCTACAATTCTGTAAGGTCAACTTTAAATGCTTTCCAAATATGTCCAGTTACCTATCATGAGCCCAAATTTCATAGTCGTACTCCCCAGATGAGATTTTTCCCATGTCCCGAGTTTCATATCCCCAAGTGATCATTTGACTTGTTTTCAAAACCAAAACCAAATGTAATGTCATGTTTCTAACATGTTCCCCGGATCAGTTTGAAGTAAGTGACTTTGGTGATTAATATCTTTTTATCTAAATGTCATTGCAGGACGAAAACGGACAGCGTAAAATTATGTGGAACTAAGAACAAATGCACCAAATGTCAGCCCCTAGTCAGGTGTTTTTGTTAGTTTTTAAAGCTAATTCCAAGGGGGCTCAAGACAAGAATGGATAATTATCAAAAGGGTGAAAATGAGTTTTAATTGATCAATTAGTGATTGATATTTCAAATCCAATCAGTGCATTGAATCAGATGGATCAGATCAATGGGTTAAGTGTTTGAGTTCAAAATTTGTTTTAGTCGGACCCACGTAGAGCCCGACTATTGTTCATGAGGTTGATGATGATGTGGGAAGCATAATTGAATTAAATGAGGACAATGAATGTGATTATCATTTTTTTCCAGTTAATAAATATCACCATTTGAAAAGGGGTGGATGATCAAATACGGGTGTGTTGTGGAAAAAGGTTTAGAATGATTGCACTTTTTCACTAAGTGTAGTATTTTGTGTTTGGATCATTTTGTTTTCTACAATACTATTGATCATTCTTATGCTCCAAAGTAGTGTTATACAACGAGAATGATCAACTCATAAAAAAGAAGAGCATTGTGTGAGAGAGGCGTTGATATCATAGAAGTAGACTGCAGATACACATGGATTTGATATTTATACAAATGCCTCCGATCTCATTGGTATTAACAGATTTTATTTATAAGTGGAATTGCACCAAGTAGGAGGCATGTTTCTTTTGACGTGAAATTATATGCATTAGACGAGCATTACTCTTATCAACTACAGAGTCCATATCGGGTATGGCTGAATTGAGTTGCAAATCACAAATAAGGGAAGCGTTTGTGAAGCATATTGGGAGGTGACATTAACAGAGAGCCAAATTGATGTGGCAAAGAAGATCAAGAAAAAATGTGCATGGACCATATCCCCAATTTGAAATAGATTTATCGCACCTTGAGGGAGGACCATGCAAGAGCGAAAAGACAAAATCAAAAGAGGATTATGAAACAGGCAATATTTTAAATGTTTATAAAATTTCTGATTGAATTAACTCCATGTAAAACCCAAAGAAGCTTACCTGACTGTGGCTATGAAGCGCTATTATTAACGGTGATTAGGAGTTCCATGGCTCTGTTGTAAGTAAACCAAAAGCTTGAAAAGGCCGTTGCGTGAGGTGAGGGGCACCATTTTCAGTCTAAAGATCCTCACTGCCATGTGAATTTTTCCAAATGGTCAAAGAAGAATGTAACGTGGCAACTGTTTCAAGATGTAAGTTACTTCAAAGCTGCCTCCTCTGTGACATTGCGTCCCATAGTTTTCGCACAGGATGTGTAATAAGTTTCCATGGATGGACAGAACCCATTCACCACGAAGGCAATCTGCAATATGATGGTTGTGCGATGGAAACTATTGTTAGATGAGAGATGAAAACATTGTTTGGATGCCACCAACAGACTTCAATTTTGATGTGCAAGGATTTGCGCTAGGTGATGATTCAATTTGAGCGGATTTGAATGAGGAAGTTCCTCAATATGGATGAAGCTGAGTACATTGCAAAATGGACCTGTCTATTTTGATATAGAGGAACAGATCAAAGGTGAGTACAGATAGAACCTGATCTGCAATCGAATACGCAATACCTCTTTTCATAGCCCTACTCAAGACCGCGACAGCCGGATGAAAGTATGAAATAGAGGAGAGGTTGTTTGGGTCGATGCAGAGTCATGGAGTCAATCAAGGAATCAATGACACACCGTCAATGTCCCTATTATAAATAGAGCAGATTTAGGTGAGAGGGTCATTTGGGGAGTTCATTATGGGCATGCGTATTAAAATCTTGCCTCCATAGCTCTCCCCATGACAAGCACTAGCACTAGCGAAAGAGGGTTTTGTTCCTCAAATTTAGTAGGCCATTTTGACAGGCATTTCGACTTTCTAAACACATAGGCAGTGATACATTTGAAAACTTCATGCTCTGAGGGGAGGCCCAGGCTGTGTGTTTTGCAAATTATACTTACAGATTTTAATCCCACATTCATTCCGTGAGAGGGTCCGAAGCAGTATTTATATGCCAACAGTAGAAACTTCACGTGCCGCAATCTTTTGGCTTAGGCTTTGTTTGGTTGGGGAAGAGGAATTGGTTTTAAAATTTTATTATCCCATAACCAGGTTTTTGAAAATCTGGTTTTGTGTTTTGGGGAGACAGTTGGACGTTTGGTTGACACAGAAGATAAATATACAAATCCATCTTTTGCGTTTGGTTGCCAGTTTAGAAATTGGAATTGGAATGAAATATGATTGGAAAAATCTCTTTCTTGTATTTGGTTGTTCATTTTCGAATTGAAATTTAATGTAGATTTTTTTAATTTTATTTTATGTGAAACACAAATATTATAAACAGATACCAAGTTCCAACATTCAAATAACAATGTGATTCTAGCAAAAAAAGTACAAAACACTAGTGTTCCAAATATGTCCAAATTATGAATCTGATCAATAATTCAAAGTAACATATGTAGTATGAGATAGAAGATGGAAAAACAATATCCATGAACTGATGGGAAAGTACAATATCCATGATATGAATGGTTGTGTAAAAACACACACTTTAATATTAAAATGCAGGGAAATCCACAATCTACACAAACAATATCCATGAACTGATGGGAAAGAACAATATCCATGATCCCAATGGTGGTATGAAAACACACCATTAAATATAAAAACACAAGGAAATCCGCGCTCTACACCCTTATGCCCCACATTCGGCAAGCAACCCTCTCATATGGTTCTCAATCTTCCTACTATTGTTTGTACTGTTAGATGGTCAATCATACATATACAAACTAAAAATACTTGAAGAAGTGAAACTTGCTTATTTTTTAATGGAATACACCAAGGAGTAGCATTAGAAATATTGACCATTTACAAACATGAATAGTAAACAATCATTAGATAGCTCATTTTTCTATCAACATTTGTCATCTCACAATATCAGCAAATTAGGATCAAAAAGAAAAACACAAAAGAAAGACACTTTGTCAATATCATTTACAATTCCATCAGGAAGGACACATACATAGGAAACCAAATAGGGAAAAAAAGACAAGAAATAAAAAAATATCCAAGCAAATTAGGAATATACATATAACATGGGACAGAATCATGAATTGTACAATCATCTACAAAAAAAAGCACTTTCTCAATATTTTTAATAATCTTGTTAGCAAGAACATACATAGGAAATCAAATAGGGACAAGAAGACATGAAATAAAAACATATCCAAGCAAATTAGGACTTATAAATATAACATGGGACACAATCATGAACTGTACAATCATCTACCAAAACACATTTCTATCAGCATATGCTCTCAAGTTCTACAATTGAGCATTCATCATTTGCTACTTGGTGTATTCTACGTGAGTATAGTTCAATTATTTCAAATGTCAATCATAAACTAGAATTACTTCAGATGCCAATCATGCCAATGCCTTTGAAATGAAATGAACAACTAAACTATGTCATAGTTTGTTGCTATAATGAGTTCCAATTTAGTGCGGTGAGAGATCAATGCAATACCACTAAATAGGGCCAAGCCATAAACTGGAATTACTTTAGATGCCAATCATGCCAATGCCAATGAAATGAAATGAACAACTAAACTATGTAACGACTTGTTGCTGTAATGAGTTCTAGTTTAGTGCAGTGAGAGATCAATCATGCCAATGCCAATGAAATGAACAACTAAACTATGTAACAGTTTGCTGCTATAATGAGTTCCAGTTTAGTGCGGTGAGAGATCAATGCAATACCACTAAATAGAGCCAAGTCATAAACTTGAATTATTTCAGATGCTAATCATGCCAATGCCAATGAAATGAAATGAACAACTAAATTATGTAAGAGTTTGTTGTTGTAATGAGTTCCAGTTCAATGCAGTGAGAGATCAATGCAATACCACTAAACAGAGCCAAGTCATAAACTAGAATTACTTCAGATGCCAATCATGCCAATGCCAATGAAATGAAATGAACAACTAAACTATGTAGCAGTTTGCTGCTATAATGAGTTACAGTTTAGTGCAGTGAGAGATCAATGCAACACCACTAAACAGAGCCAAGTCATAAACTAGAATTAATTCAGATGCCAATCATGCCAATGCCAATGAAATGAAATGAACAACTAAACTATGTAGTAGTTCACTGCTGTAATGAGTTACAGTTTAGTGCAGTGAGAGATCAATGCAATACCACTAAACAGAGCCAAGTCATAAACTAGAATTACTTCAGATACCAATCATGCCAATGCCAATGAAATGAACTAAACTATGTAACATTTTAGTGTTGTAATAAGTTCCAGTTTAGTGTTGTGATCTGAATGGTGGTGTGAAAACACACCATTGAAATGCCAATGAAATAAACAAGTAAATTATGGATAAATCAAGTATGTATAGGTCCATGCCAATCTTGGCTCTTATCTATACACAGTTCATCTACACATAATATTGTACTATAATACTTCATCATCTGTACCAATAGCAAAGAAATGTACAACTATATCAATAGTTTATGAGGTCATAAACTATGGATAGATCAAGTATATATAGATCCATGCAATACGATTAAACATAGGCAACTCATAAACATGAACCACTTCAGATGCCAATCATGCCAATGCCAATGAAATGAACAACTAAACTATGTAACAATTTGTTGCCAATCTACTTAGCAAAATAGTCAATATGTGCTCAATAATGGGTTCCACTTTAGTGTTGTGAGAGATGAATGCAATACCATTAAACAAAGGCAACTCATAAACTGAAATTTCTTTAGATGCCAATCATGCCAATGTTAATGAAATGAACAATTAAACTATGTATTGATCAATGCTAAGCATGCATAGATCAAGTATGTATATATCATAGTTAAAGCTCTGATTAGCAATATCAATGAAATGTACAACTATAACAATACTTTGGGAGGTCATAAACAGAGCCAACTTATAAACTAAAATTTCTTTAGATGCCAATCATGCCAATGAAATGAACAACTAAACTATGGATAGATCAAGTAAGTATAGATCCATACAATACCATTAAACAGAGAGAGCTCATAAACTAGAATTACTTCAGATGCCAATCATGACAATGCCAACAAAATGAACAACTAAACTATGTAACACTTTGCTACTAGTCTACTTAACAAAATCGTTAATATGTGCTCAGTTTTGAGTTCAAGTTTAGTGTTATCAATGTAAAACCATTACATAGAGGCAACTCATAAACAAGAATTTGTTTAGATCCTAATCATGCCAATGCCAATAAAATGAACTAAACTATGTAATAGTTAGTTGTCTGCTTAGCAAAATTGTTGAAAGTAGCAATTACTAGCTAAAATAGCTAAATTAAACCAAATGTCATTGCAATCTAGTCCTCATCCATCATCAAGAACCCTTTGGCTCTTTTATGTTGAAGCACGGAGGTGTTGTGTGCTTTAAGGAAAACACCCTGACTCAGTTCAGGGATGGCTTTGAGAGTGCTATATGTGACACTCAAAACATTATCCTCTTCATATTTATCCATTTTTACAATTTGAGGCCATCTTTGAGTTCTTTCATAGTTTTGCATATCACATCCAATGATGCAGCTAGAGTTATCTTCTTCTTCTTTCCCCTCCTTGATGATGGTGGTGGAGGAGTACCTCTACCACTTGCACTTCGCTGATTGGAATGATAAAACTCTTCATCCAAATCTGGTTGGTTGTCAAGAGGTGTATCGCAACTAGTATCATCTTCATCAAGCGGGTGGAATGCATCGTTCATAGGGTGCCCTTCTTCAGCATCAAGAGGCATTGTAGTTGTGTACCCTTCAACGATGTCATTGCCGACAATTACAACCAACTCATTGAAATACTAGAAGGGTGACCTCTTATACATTTTTGCATTTTTGAATTCTCTCCTCTACATGTAAGTAGTATAAATAAATGGATTAGGTTGTTAGTCTTTCATTATTAAAATAAAAAGGCAATTTTTTTCCATCAAAAGAGTATAAAGAACATCCTACCTTCAAAAGGTCCCACATAGAATCCTTAGCATCCAAAGTTTGAGTTGCTTCATTCCAAGCAAACCCACTTGTATTTTTCAAATCCTTCATTACTCTATATCATACTTTTCATGATTTCAACTTATTCTTAAAATGATCTCATGATAGATTCAAGTTCATCTCTATATTGAATGTCCTCTCTATGGAAATCCATGCTTCTTTTTCTAAACCACCTTCACCATTTCATCCAAGATGAACTTGTTCAAGGAGCAAGTCTATAAACTTGTGTTCCATCTGTTTTGTCCACATTATCTTCTTTGAAGAAGAAGATGATTTGTTGCTCACATTAATAGATCTAGCCATATTGCTAAAACTAATGGGAGAATACATCTTGCTCATACTAATAGGTCCATTCATGCTCTTCATGAGCTCAGTATATGCCATATTCTACAACTTTTGTTCACAAAGTATATATTGTTGTCATTGATTTAAACATATTACACTTTAAACTAATCATATGATTGAAATTGAAAGTTAATGTTGTTTAAATTTAAATGGAACGTAGTGAAGGCTAACACCAGAAAAATATGATTTTCAACAAATTCGTTGTTCTCTTGTTATTAGTGGGCTTATAATCTTCATCATGTGGTACTCCTTGTTGTGTTTCATTTAAACATCCTAATGCAACGAGGCTAACAGGGCTATCATTTTTAATACATCCTAATGCAATGAGGCTAACATATTCAATAGGTATAAACATCAGAAAAAGGAAATCATCCATTATTGTATATGCATACATCACTTTAATCAAATAAAACACATTGTCCTATCAAATTCAATTATTCTCAGGATCTATAAGCTTCCCACATCTTACTTGCTAACATATTCAATAGGTCTAACCAGATTACAATTTAAACTAGTCATATCATTGAAATTGAAAGTTAATGCTATTTAAATTTAAATGGGATGCAACAAGGACTAACATTAGAAAAATAGGATTTTCAATGAATTCGTTGTTCTCTTATTATTAATGGGCTTATAATCTTCATCATTTGGTACTCCTTGTTGTATTTCATTTAAACATCCTAATGTAACAAGGCTAAGAGGGTTATCATTTGTAATACATCCTAATGCAACAAGGCTAACATATTCAATAGGTATAAACATCAAAAAAAGGAAATCATCCATCATTGTATATGCATACATCATTTTAATCAAATAAAACACATCATCCCATAAAAGTTCAATTACTCTTGAGATTTGTAATCTTCCCACATCCTACTTGCTATATCTTCTCAAAATTGTGCCCACTCATTTCTATCTGCCTGAGACAACCCATATGTCTCAAGCACTAGTACCTTTATCCCATCACGATCATCTTCCTCTTTAATAGATACTTCTAGTGGAAGGCCATCCTCTATCGTAATGAAATGTGAAGTATGCCACATGCCAAAATAATATAGGATTGTGTCATGATACCATAAGATGTTGCATGTCTCAAGATTGGAAAATGTTGCTTTAGAATACCAAACATACATTCTACTGCATTTCTAATTGAGGAGTGTCGATAGTTGAACAACTCATGTGCAAATTTAATTGGGTTTTCTCCTGACCACTCTTTCAAGTGGTAGCATGTGCACCAATAAGGAGCAAGAAATCTAGGTGCATTTGGATATCCAGCATCCACTAGAAAATATTTTCCTACATAAAGAAAGTATATTGTCAATACTTATAAAAAATTTACATACCCTTGAGTAAATTAAAATTTGATTTGGCTTACCAGGGGGAACTACAAGTGGATCTATTCTGGACAGAGCTGAGGCTAGAACATGATTATCTACATCAAAGCCTTCACAACCAGCAAGACAGTACTAAAACTTATAATTAAAGGAGCAAACACCCTTAACATTTTGTGATAGGTTCCCTTTTCTATCACAATATTTACCTTGTATGTCGACATCAACTTGCACTAGAATATGGGTTCCATCAATAGCTCTAACACAATCCTATGGGATATGATACACTGATCAAATGTATGTTCAAGCAATAATAAGGTAAGGATCAAAATCCAGACAATAAGGATAGTAATCAAAACAATGCACAATTTACCTTGAAGAATGATTCAAAATGGTCCTTCCCACTAATTTCAGGAGAAGTGCTTGTACTAGGTGGTATGAAGTAATCCTTATGAAGGGCTAAGACAGCCATCAACACCTTGTGGAAGTACCAACTTACTATCTCTCCTGAGTGCCCAAAGTTATGGGCAAAACTTGTGGTTCCTTAGATTGTGCCCAAGGGTGTGGAGGAACATCACTAGTTGCTCCTCTAACTTCAAGTGAATTGTATCTCTCAAGCTTCCTTTCATCCTAAGAATACAAGCTAGAGAAAAGAAGGTTTCCTTACTCATCTAAATTTGGTCATGACAATCCATCTCATTGGAATGAATCATGTCTCTACAAAAGGAATTTCCATTTCTTATTCGTTTACCCATTTGACTGCCTTCTCGGGCTACTAGTACTTTGGCTATGGCAACAAAAGCAAAAAGAACTATGAGAATGCGGGTGTATGTGGTCTTCCTAACTATGTGTCCTTGAACCTCTATGTTGTCCATGGGATCCATCAGTGGCCTGAAACATGGACAAATTATACACTATCAATTATGAGATATCAACTATCACCTATCGAGATACAACATAATTATTTGCTAGCTTCATTGCATTAAGAAGTCAATTATTTATTCAAATATAGCAAGGAGTACCAATTGGTGAGGATCATAAGCCCATAATGAACAATGCAACAATAATGTGTCATTCTACTCCATGTAATATGTATGTACTTTGTAGCAATGAATGCATATTGCTGATTCCATTTATCTATATGTACACACAGACATGTATATATGAACACAAACACATGTATATGCATAGAAAGATACATGTATATATGTAGACACACATGTATGTATGTATGTGTGTATACACACACACACATGTATAAATCTACACACACACATGTATGTATGTACACACACAAGTACAAATTATAACCCGAATTCGGGTTTTTATGAATGCATTTTAATAAATCATTAGGTCCATCAAAACTAAGGTTCATCTTTTAGAAGATGAAAAGGAGTAGTGTTGGCATGTAGGAATAGGGTTTCTCTCTGCATTGATCTATACATAGTTTAGTTGCTCATTTCATTGACATGATTTGTATTGATCTCATTACTAAGTACATATTGACTTTTTTGCTAAGAAGATTCGAAACAAACTGTTAACAACATATATTAATTGTTTTGCTAAGAAGATAGAAACAAAGCCATTGAGTTGATCCATACATAGTTTATGAGTTGGCTATGTTTAATGGGTTTGCATTGATCTATACATAGTTTATGACCTCATAAACTATGTGTACATGAAATATGTATAGATAGTTGATCCATACATAGTTTATGATTTGGCTCTATTTAGTGGTATTACATTGATCTCCCACCACACTAAACTGGAACTCATTACAGCAACAAACTATTACATAGTTTAGTTGTTCATTTCATTGGCATTGGTATGATTGACATCTGAAGTAATTTGAGTTTATGAGTTGCCTCTGTTTAATGGTATTGCATGGATCTATACATAGTTTATGATCTCATAAACTATTATTATAGTTGTACATTTCATTGCTATTGGTACAAATAATCAAAGCTTTAACTATGGTATATACAAGTAAAAAATGCAAAAAATAAATAAATGATATAATCAAAGCACATACTAGAACTCATTTTTGAACCAAAAAAAAAATGCAAAGGTGGGTGGGAGAAGAGAACCAAATAAAGCTGCCACTATTGTGCAAAGCCAGACAAACCCCACAACCACATTCATCAGCCAAGAAGAAGCCAGATAAACAACCAAAGAAACCCCAAACTCACTTAAGAACAATGCCAAAGCCAGCTAAACAACCAGAGAAACCCCAAACTCACCCAAGAACAAGAGTGCTAGAAACCCCAAAAACGTGTCAAAGAACAATGTTGCCTTGTCTTTCAAAATGTCCCTTTCATCTTCCAAAAACCTAACCATAATTTTTGTAGACTTGATGGGTTTATTAAAATGACTTCATAATTTGCAATAACCAGGTTTTCATTTTGAATTCCACTTATTTCTTGGAAGATACATCTTTCAAATTTTGTCTAAAAATGGAAGACAAAAGCTGAAATCCGATTCTAAATTTGATGAACCAAACACCTATTTTTTGCTACAAAACCTAGTTTTTTTCCCTCATAACCTAGTTTTTGCCCTCATCTTCCTACAACCAAAGGGGGCCTTAGCGAAAATGCATCAAGCATTTGCATAAGACCCAATCAATTTAGATGTATGATAAGATGATTTTGAACAAAGTGATCGATGGCTAGGCAATGATGTGGTAGCTTGTGAGGATTGAAGATACTCGATATGATATGTATTCTGAGGTGCTTGAATAGACCAAGAAAGCACATTACAGATCATCTCGATGTCATGATGAAATGGAAAGGTGATGATTGATCATTCGACAAAGACATGTGTCTAGGGTGTTTATATGTCAAAGTGACATGTGGCATGTGAATTGAGGCAATGAGTTGGTAGTGCATGGTGTGATGTCGTGATGACATGTTAGGAAGGTGAAGGTGATCAAGCATTTGAAAAAGAAATATCATGACATGTGGTAGGGGAACAACTTCAAATAGATGCACCTAATTTTTCCACGTGTCAGTAGATCAATGGTCATTGCTTAGTCAGCATGAGAAGATTATCCCTAGTTAACTAATGTCACCAAGCAACCCAATAAAATTATGACACATGGTAGTGGGCCCGAGAAGATATTTCAAAACTACGAATGAATCAGGAGGTGCCACGTGGCCCCTAGGTGGCAACAGGACTTGATGAATGTCAACATGGCAATGACAAGACAAAATAAACCAATCACAAAATGACACGTGTAATGCTTGACCCAAAATGGGAAAAGAAGGAAAAATTCCAAGTTCTAAGATATTAAAGTATTATTATTATTTCTTAAATTAAAACTAAGTTTTATTATAAAGTTTTAACTTTATAATAGGTGAAATATTTGCATATTTCAAAGGTCAATTCATCCATTTTACATGGAACTTCAAATGGACACCTAGGGCATGTATGGGAAGAAAATATAGGACTAAAATATATCATCAAAAATCTCTCAGAGTCTACTTTCTATTTCTGCCATCAGATTTTATACAGGTATTAGTGGGTTAAAGTTATTGAAAATAATTGGTTAATTGTGTATTGGCTTTGATGTTACATAAAATGTCATATCTTTTCCAGTCAGTGTATTCTGAGCTCACTTGGGTGATGAAGATAGTTTCTTGTGTCCATTGAGCATTTTAGAATTTTCCAAGCTTAGAAGACAGTGTCTACCAAGTTCACTCGAGCGACAAAGACAAGTTTGCAGAAGATTGAGTGTTAACCGAACTCACTTGGTTAATGAAGGAAAAGTTGGATGGGACCAGTGTTAACCAAGTTCACTTGGATACTAAAGGAACTTTTTGAAGATGCAGTGTTAACGAAGTTCACTTGGTTAACATTGGAAAATTATTTTTGAGTTAGTGTCTACCAAGTAAGGTCGGCTAACAAAAGATTTTCTTATTTTGGCATAATGAGTTCAATAGATTTGTTTATTGGTTCTAGCTAACTAAGGAGATGAGTATTAATTATTCTAAGTTGTATTCAAGCCAACTTCACAATGCATAAGACATAAATATAAGGTCAAGTTGAGGATTGAATGTGTGGAAGTGAATAAAAAAATTGAAGATGCCAAGAGGAAGCAAATTAGAAGGATAAGCAAAATATCCTTGTGGAGCTGCAAAGATACATTTGATCAGAAAGGATCATGTATACAAGCAAAAACAGAGATTTGTAATCAGAAATTCAATTGCATCAAAAATCAATTCATCTCATTGTTACTCTCTAACTATTGTAGCAGTGATCTTGTAAGAATTTTCCTTAGGGAAAAATTCACCCAAGACCAAGGAACTCAAACACAAGCACAATAGTAAAGCAAAGAGAGAGTATGATCAAAATGACGATATATTCATTCAATATGCCATATGAAAGTACACTAGGAGTGCTTGTATATAAAGGCCTCTGGAGAGCTTCTGGAATGCATAGAAGTTAGCAACATGATAAGTCATACAACTAGGCACATGTCCACCAGATATGGGTTATCCTCTATTAAGCACATAAGTAAGTGTGATGATGTGAGGATAAACCTAAAATGGTGTAGCACACAAATTAGTGTTGTACACAACATGTGCTAAAAAGGGAGTGTGAATAATTGTGTTGTCAACATGAAACCTCAATGAATGATGCAAACTCCAGTGTTGTAGACATCATGACAACTCATGAGAGTACACAAACTCCTAAGTGTCTCACCAAATAAATAATAAAATAATGTAAAATAATAAAGTAATGCATTAACCTAAGTAAACTTAAGTAAGTGTAAATAGTAAATACTTATTTACACCAACACCTCCCCTTAAGTGCAACTTAGGGGAATGCCCTTAAGCTTATAAAATCTAGGATGCAATGCATGATGGCTCCTGGCTACCAGGCCATGTTAGGTACCCATGTACATAATGAAATGCAATCTCTCATAAAGCGAAGAAAGAGGGAAAACCTCATGGAAAAAACCCTCCCCCAAAAAGAGAGATGAAAAAAACATACAATGTATGGATGGATGGAGTAATCAAGAACCCCCCCCCCCCCCCCCATTACGACATACATCCAGTATATACATAAGAGAATGATAAGAAGAGGAAGAGAGATAGAATAGGATCCCCCCCAAAAGAAGAATGTCTGTCAGTGATTGCTTTGATGAACCTGATCCAAGACTGCAAAATTGTTTTCGTCCCCTTAGGAAGAAACAAGGCCAAGGGTACAAATGAGAAGCTTCCACTATGCATGGAAAGAATCCCATAGGTAAGTGATGTCTCTAAAACCTACTCAACTGACTAAAGAACCTGTCTTAGAGAACTATATGTCTCCTTAGCTGATGAAGAAGCCCTCTACAACTGTTGATCATAAGTATCCACAATCATTTCAACTTGTAATGATCGATCATGTAGAGAATGAACAAGAGGGTCAGATGAAGCCCTCGTGACAACTAAAGAAGGTGTTTTTGCATCAAGAAGAAGAGGTAGATCATCAATACTGTCCCCCAAATCTGTCACTAATGTTGGACCTAGAAGACACAATGTACCCTACTATGTTGGACCTATCATTGTGGCGATATATGTATGTGGACTAGACTGATGTAGTGACCTCTCATTGTAACTATCAATAGAAACCCACGTGTCTAAATCTATTGAAGCACTATCGCTGGTGTCACTGTTAGTTTCCACACAATATGATGTATGGAGAGGATTAGAGGACAAGCTTGGTGAACTTTCCTCAAAGTGTACATCCCTCTCCACTATGCCTTCACACTGTCTTCATAACCAATGAAAGTATAAGGTCGAGGTGACTGTGCCTTGCATCCCCTAGAAGATGTGTTTGCCCATGCCGGAAAACCAAAGACTCTAAAGTGTGTCATAATAGGTTTTTTGGCACACCAAGCCTCAAAAGGAATCTTTCCATCTAAGGCTAGATGAGGAGACTTGTTAAGAATGTGAGTGGCACTATTGATTGCTTCGACTTCAAATGATGGATCTAAAAACTTGGCTTGTATCATGCAACTTGCCATAGACTTAAGAGTTCAAATCCTCAATGTTGCAACATCTCTCTTATGCGGACTGAATGCTAGCAGATTCTGACTATCAACTCCTTCAAATTTGCAAAAGTCTTTTAGTCTTCTATTCACATCTCTGCTTCCATTGTCCATTCTGAGAACTTTGATGGTTTTCCTTGATTTTCGTTTTACATGAGTCTTGAAGACTAGAAACTTGTCCAACACTTCATTCTTATGATGAAGAAAGTAGACCCAAGCGTAACTTGAAAAATCATCAACAAAACTAAGTATGCAGTGAAATGTGGCCAAATCATAAATTGCCACCATGCTAATGCCCATGTCAGTAGACAACAAGGATAGTCATACTCCCCACTGTCATCCATGTCAAATCCCATACAATACACATGGCTAGTGACACATTACCCAACATGTGGCACCTACATCAGAAATCCAATCAAAAAACATACCCTGCTACATCATCATTTTCTATACAGTGTTGACATCACACTGCCATCATCAAGTGGACCCTTTTTTGCTGACATCATCAAATTTGCGAGCCTAAATTTGATGGCTGTCTGACCATCATTCCAAAAAAAAATTTAACTACTATGATGGTTGTATGATCATCTAATTTAACCCTATCTTTTGCTGATGCAACCCCTTTCCAAATTGATTTTTGATTTTGTAGTCTAACTTTGGGAGGCCATATCTCAGTCATCTAGACTCCAAATCAGGTGCAATTTTTTTTGAAATTGGGTAGAATTTCCTAAACTTTTTAGTATTATAGCTCTTTTCTAATTTTGGTAAACAAATTTGTCAAAAATTGCATCTTTTAGTGACTATACCTGTTCAATCCTGCATTTTGCAACTTCAAATGCTCTATACAGGAACATCTGGACTCGAAAATAGGTTCCATTTTTTTTGAAAGTGTGTTATTTCTTATCTGCTTTCTAGATCTACAATCAGATTGTAGGGTTCTATGGACAAAAGTGTCACTTTCAAAAATAGGGGCTTTCTTTGCTTTGTATTGCTTCAGAATTGTAGCACATTGTAAAGTTCTAGATTTCTAATTCATTAAGAGGTTGTAACAAGAAAAATTAGAAGTTCATGAAGGCCAAAATTGACAAGTGGCCATTGTAATTGCACTACTTATAAAGTGCCCAAAGTATCTATTTTGGGGGGGTTTCTTGATTTAGTGAAAAGGGGGGGGTGTGTTCTTTATGTTGTGTTCCTTCTTTTCTGAATTTTTTTTTTTCATTTGCTACATTATGGGAAATTTTAAGTTTCCAAAATTAATTCCACATAGCTATGCTACATGGTCCACCAAAATGTGGTATCACTTAATGCATAATGGATTTTTTCAATATGTAGATGGTACCCTTCCTAAAATAGTAGGTGATAATGTATCAGCAAGTGATATTTTAGCTTGGGTGGTAATGGATAGGAAAGAACTAGGTGATATATGTTTGGGGGTTGATGACAAGATCATGTATCGAATTAAGAAGTGTTATACATCGAAGGAAGCTTGGGATACCCTCAAAAACCTATATGGTAAAGTGTCTGAAGAGGATGTTTTCAAAATTGAAGATGAGCTTGTCTCCTTAGATCCTAAGTCATTTGATTCTATACAAAATTTTATCATTATAGTGAATGAACTAAGGACAAAGCTTACTGATTGTGGGAGTTCTATCAAAGATGATAGATTGATCTATCTTATTCATAACAAGATGCCATCAGAGTATTCCACATTTTTTTCTTCTTATAACACCTCAAAGACTACATCTGGGTCTACCTATAAGAAAGTCCCTTTTGATGAATATGTTGATATGTTGGATACGGAAGAAAAGAAGTTGAAATCAATGGGGATTCTCAATTCACCTAGGTCTAAAGTATTGGTGGCCAACAATGAGGGCTCTCAAAATTCAGCTAGACAATCTTCAAATAAAGGAAAGGGTAAGAATAAGAAGTGGAAGAAAAAATCAGAGGATGCAGAAAAGACAACACCACAATCTAATCAACAAGGCAAGTCTTCCTCAAATTCCAACAAGAAGGGTGACAACAATAAGGAGAAGAAAAAGTGTGCCTATTGCAAGAAAATGGGTCATGAAGAACATGAGTGTTATCATAAAAAGATTAATGAGTTGACCAACATCATGAAGAAACATAATGTTCCATTGCCTAATGCTTAAAGGGATAAAGGGTCTTCTTTAGATTCAAAGGGAAAAGGGCAATCACTCATGGCAAATACAAATTCGTCAAAGGAATGGATACTTGATTTAGGTGCCTACTATCACATGGGTTCTTCAAAGAAGGATTTTCCTTCAATGAAGCAGTCAAAGGTACCACACATCTTCATGGGAGATGATACTAAAATGGAAGTTGAAGGAAAAGGAAATGTGAAAATGGAAAATGGAGAGCTTCAAGATGTTCTCTATGTTCCAAACCTAAGTTCTAATCTCCTATCAATCTACCACATCAAAGATAGACATAGAGTTGAGTTCCTTCCTGACTCAGTACAGGTGCATAGTCTGAAAGATGACTCATTGGTTGTAGTGAGGAAAGTGAATCATAACAAAATGTTGTACTCTTTCTCCCATTTTGTTCCCAAGTCTTCTTCTAAGGCCTTGTTATCTCAATCAAATTCAACAATCAAATTATGGCATGAGCGGTATGGACATCTTTCCTTTCGCTATCTTCAACAACTTTGCACAAATAGAATGGTCAAAGGTCTACCTCAAATCAACTTTTCCCATCGTGAATGTTCAATAGATTCAGTGGATACGCATCCAAAGTGGAAGTTATAGAAAGGGAAGTCTTCAAGAGCACTAGTTGTTCTATAGATGGTTCACATGGTATAAGTAGGTCCTTTTGTAGTCTGCTAGGGTCACTACATACTTACTTCCATTGATGACTTTTCAAGATACACTTGGGTCTACTTTCTTCATCATAATAATGAAGTGTTGGACAAGTTTCTAGCCTTCAAGACTCATGTAGAATAGAAATCAAGGAAAGCCATCAAAGTTCTTAGAATGGACAATGCAAGTAGATATGTGAATAGAAGACTAAAAGACTTTTACAAATTTGAGGGAGTTGATCTTCAAAATCTGCCAACATTTAGTCCGCATAAGACAAATGTCGCAACATTGAGGATCTAAACTCTTAAGTCTATGGCAAGTTGCATGATGCAAGCCAAGTTTCTAGATCTATCACTTGAAGTCAAAGCAATCAATAGTGGCACTCACATTCTTAACAGGTCTCCTCATCCAGCCTTAGATGGCAAGACTCCTTTTGAGGCATGGTGTAGCAGAAAACCTATTGTGATACACTTTAGAGTCTTTAGTTGTCTTGCATGGGCAAACACATCTTCCAAGCGATGCAATGCACAACCACCTTGACCTTGTACTTTCATTGGTTATGAAGATAGTCTGAAGGCATACAAACGATTCGATCTAAAGACACATCAAATTTTTGTGGAGAAGGATGTACACTTTGAGGAAAGTTCACCAAGCTTGTCCTCTAATCCTCTCTGTACATCATATCATGTGGAAACCGATAGTAACACCAGCAACAATGCTTCAATAGTTTCAGACACGTGGGGTTCTATTGATAATTGTAGTGAGAGGTCACTACATTAGTCCAGTCCACATGCATATATCACCACAGTGATAGGTGCAACACAATAGGGTACATCCTGTCTTCTAGGTCTAGCATTAGTGATAGATTTGGGGGACAATATTAATGATCTGCCTCTTCTTTCATATGCAATAACACCTTCTTCAGTTGTCATGAGGGCTCCATCTGACCCTCTTGTTCATTCTCTACATAATCAATTGTTATAGGTTGAAGTGATTGTGGATACTTATGATCAATAGTTGTAGAGGGCTTCTTCATCAACTAAGGAGACAAATAGTTCTTTGAGACAGGTTGTTCAGTCAATTGAGTAGGTTTTAGAGACATCACTTACCTATGTGATTCTTTCCACGCACAACAGAAGTGTCTCATTTGTACCCTTAGCCTTGTTTCTTCCTAAGGGGAGGAACACCATTCTCTAGTCTTGGATACCATGTAAGAATTTTCCTTAGGGTAGAATTCACCCAAGACCAAAGAACTCAAACACAAGCACAACAATAGACCAAAGAGAGAGTATGATTAGAATAATGATATATTCATTCAATATGCCATATGAAAGTACACTAGGAGTGCCTATATATAAAGGCCTCTAGAGAGCTTCTAGAATGCATAGAAGTCAGCAACATGATAAGTCATACAATCAAGCACATGTCCACCAGATATGGGTTATCCTCTATTAAGCACAGAAGTAAGTGCGATGATGTGAAGATAAGCCTACAATGGTGTAGCATGCAAATCAGTGTTGTAGACAACATGTGCTAAAAAAGGAGTGTGAATAACTGTATTGTCAACATGACAACTCAGTGAATGATGCAAACTCCAGTTTTGTAGACACCATGTGTTGAAATAGAGTTACATACTCCTGTGTTGTCAACATGACAACTCATCAGAGTACACAAACTCCTAAGTGTCTCACCTAAATAAATAATAAAATAATGCATTAACTTAAGTAAACTTAGGTAAGTGTAAATAGTAAATACTTATTTACACCAACAGATCTAAATCTCTAATAGAGTTGGTTTAACAACTATTTATAAATCCTCTAACAAGGTGGCATTTCTAGATTGAAGTGTCTAAAGACCTCTAACAAGGCCACTCCTAACAAGGTGATCAAATCCTCTAACAAAGTCACACCTAATAGTGTGTTTTGTAACCTTTAATAGGGTTGGCTCCTAACATGCCTCACTTCAAAAGAGAGAAAAATAGTAACTAGTTGTAATTGGTGGTTTTTCCCAAATTGAGTTTCCATGTAAAATCTTGATGTCACTTGTGTTCATGCTATTTATTTTATGTGTATTCAAATAAGTTAAGCAAGGTTAATCAAACAAAATATTGTAAAATTTTCATATTAAGCATATACCGAGTTATAACATTTACTAGTGTAAACCGAGTGCTTGTTTGTTTGTCAAGCGTAAGTATTTTTAGTGAAGTGTATGTTCTTTGTTGACATCTTAGGGATATGGGATTTATTTTACTAGTAACTAATTCACCCCTCCCCTCTTAGTTACTCCTCTTATGTTTCCAACAAAAGCTATATCCAATTTTGTTTGAGGTGCTCCATTTTCAACTATTTATGGTTAAGCAGTTTCATTTTCAATTTGTGGCAAAATGGTGAAATAGGTATGTGCCAAGTTCAGACAAGGTTTTCCCAGTAGTATTATTTTGTCTCCAATGTAGTCTAATGAGAATTTTGGTAGTATTTTAGTAGTAGATCTAATGTTTTATGAAGAAGGGGTTTCTCATAATTCTGGAAGAGATATTTTCAGAGTTTGTTGTGCACAATGATGAGATTTGATCCAAATTTCAATGGTAGAAATATGAGAGAAGCTTTGTTTTAGAAACAGATGGAGATTCAAGTGGACAAGTGTTAGTTTGATATCAAATTTTGGATTTATATCCTCCTATATCTTCTTCTTCTTTCTCTTTGTACATGGTTAGATAGGTTGGTTCCAGAATTTTGGACAAGTTCCATAGCTATAATTCCACTATTCTTTCAACATTTTCTCTCTTGTATGAACAATAGTAATGAAATTCTAGTGAATAGTTTAGATCTATCTAGTGTTTTATGAGTTATTTTCATGCATCTTGAATGTATTTGCTTCAAAGAAATGAATACAAATGAAACAAATAAAATTAATTTCATTTTGATTCTTGTCTCTTATCTCTTTTGTTTTTAATATTTTGTGGTTTATGATCAAATATTGTAGATCTCAATTGAAATTGTTTAGATTTGTGGATCTTGATGTGTTTTGTTTTTATTTAAAGAATCTAGTAAATGCTTGATGTGTCTTGATAGAGTTGCAGATTTCATGGAAGGATCTGATGAGTATGAGATTCAGTTTGAACATAGATGTCTTATTCACAAATTAAATGGATGGATTACCAATGACTTGATGTATGTTGTGGTTTGTGGAATACCCAATGGATAGGGCACTGATTAGTCATAGGAATTGCATGTTCCTTGTCATTTCATATGTGGGTCATGTTGATATTAATCAATTAATCCAAACCATTTTCCCTTTCAAGTTGTAGAGCCTAAAAGGATACCCACACTTAGCTTGTGAATCTCATATGTCATATTATTAGCTATTTTATGCCTTTGTCATTGCATGAGCATAGGAGGATTTGGGGTTTTCATCTTCTTAATACAGATTCAGATTTATCTTTGAGCAACTAGTGCCATATGGATAAATTTGAGGTCTACCCACCTAGGTTTTGTAGAGTCCGCAGTGAAGGAGTTCAACCTTATAGTTGGCCCAAATATCTGAATTGGTGTGTTATATATGCGAAATATCTATACCCTAAGCATATGCACTCTGATCATTGGGTTGATCAAATATTTTTAAATCAAGAGCCAACAGTCCTTAAGCCATTAAGGTATCTAGCTACCTTCTCAACTTCATCATCCACATGTCTAGATCTGATATCCAATTTGTAGAATTCCTCATGGTATTCCTTTAAACTCATGTCTTTTATCTCAATTTTTTCATTCTTCTCAATAGATTAATGTGGTAATCTATAGGAAGGAACTTCTTCTTCATCTTGCCTATCATCTTTGCCCAAGACATGATTTTTCTTTCCTATTTTTTGTCTGTTAGTCCATAAATGATCCCACCAAAGTGAGGAATGACCCTTCAACTGCATGAGTACTATTTTAACCTTCTTGTCATCAAGGGTACTTTCATACTCAAGGTATTTGTCCATCTCATAGATCTAATCTAATAAAACATTAGTATCAAGTCTTTCATCATACCAAGAAACTTAAACAACAAGTCTAGTGTTTCCCTTGGACAAAATAGTGCAAGGTCACCCCAATAAAATGCATTAATATGACTCTTTTAAAGTCTTTTAAATCATTAGGTTTGATTAGGAATGTTGGCTAATCATGTTGATCCACTTGTGAGACCTAGTTCCAAGATTGGCATTCAATAAACCCTTGGTCAACTATGGTCAAAGGTGTTAGATGGACTCGGATCTTAGGATAGATTATTTTTTCATGTTTTTACATGTTATTATCCATGTTGGATCGGTTAAAACCACTTTTGGTTACCTTAGGCAAAGTTGCACTAAAAATTGTAAAGTTGCTAAAAAGTTGTCAAGCAACTTTTTGCAAAAGTTGTAATTTGAACTCCCATCAGCCATATTTGGTTCAAATGGTTTTTATAACCATTGGGAAGGCCTGCATATCCCTTTCAAGTGGGTGGTAGGCATACAATGTGTAAATTTTCTTCCAGTCAATAAAAACATCAAGTATTTCTGCTAAATCTTATGTTGCAACTCATTGTATGGACACCCTCTGACACATAGGTATATATTTATGACATTTTTGGACAGCCTAGGGAATTAAATCTCAAATTCACTTGGAATGAGATCCTAATTTTCCATACAACTCTAGATATCTCAATTTTGTTGATTGCTATCACAGTTTTTTGTAACCACGTAAGGTTTCATCAATTTTATCTCATATCTTAAGATTCCACCATGGGAATTTAATGGCCTTGGGTAGAATCCAAGTAGGAAAAATATATTTTAAGATTATTTTGGTCTTATATGAAAATATACAAACAACAAGGAGAAACTTGATGCCCTAGGCATGCAAGATCCATGTGCATGCTATAATTGTGCAACAACAACTCCTACAACTTGCTACAAAAGAGGCTTCAAGGCCTAGGATCTTGTTTATAAGACTCTTATTTGAGACACCTGATGTTCCAACTAGTGTATTGGAGTTTTGATCAGATTTTTGTGTACTTCCTTTGTAAATGGAGGCCTAATTGGCTAATCCTTCTAGGTGAGATCTTATGTTTTACTTGTTGCTTTCTCATCTTGGGATCCTGCCACTTTATTATGTTGTGTAAACCCCAAAAGGGAATCCAAATAAATGATTCATTTATTGTGTTGTGTGGAGTTTGTTGAAACAAAATCAAGTTTTCAAATTTCAAGGGCTACAAGCCTTATCTTGAATTTGTGAAGCAACTATTGAATAGATGTTGCATAGTTTGATTCTAATGGTTGATTCATGTTGTTTAGGACCTAAATAGTCCATGACTATTTCTTAGAGTCATCCCTTGTCCTTATGTGAGTTTGGGGAGTATGGTGTCAAAAATGCCTTCTTAATGCCCTTAAGAGCAACTAGTGATTAGTTGTCTTTGTGACAGGTTTTCCTTGTGATTGGGAATTCCTAGGAGTGGTTTAGGTCAAGATAACCATAACCATCTTGTTAAACACTTGTGATAGGTTTTTTGGGGTATATTGGCTTGGAAAGGACACTTTTTGTATTCATACCTTTAATGAAGAGAATTCTAGGAACCTTGTTTTTACCCACTTTTGGTTCCATTGCATCAAGTGGCATCAGAGCATGGATCTTACTGAGGAAGATGAAGAGATCCCTAAAAGGGTGAAAAATTCTGAATTAGCAAAGTTGATGAGAGAGAAAAGAGAAACCAATGTTGATCTTGCAAAGAGGTTGAGAGAACTTGAAGGCATGGTGGATAAAAAAAGGGGCACAATCTAATGATGAAGATTAGAATGTTGAGGCTGAAGACCTTAAAGAAGAAGATGAAGTTCTTGTTGAACAAAGGTAAGTCTTGAATGCTCTCAAATCCATGGAGAAAAGAACCATGGAGGGGAAGTTGGAATTGGCAACTTTCAATGGAAAAATGAATGTTGATATAGCATTAGATTGGATAGAAGCCCTAAATAGTTTCTTTGAGTATGAAGACATTCTAGAGAAACAAAGGGTAAAGATGGCTAAATATAAGTTGAAGGGAGTAGCCCTAACTTGGTGAAAATTCATCCATACTGAGAGGGTGAAGAAAGAAAGAAACATGATTTTATCATGGGATAGAATGGTGGCATTAGTAAGAGAGGCTTATGTACCTAATGACTATGGGGTTCAACTCCATAGGAGGAAGAAAAGCTTGAAGCAGAAGGACTTAGATGTAAGTTCTTATACTAGAGAGTTTTTGAAACTATTCATGAAGACAATTTTAGTAGAGGATGAAGAGGAGAAACCTGCTAGGTATATGAAAGGCTTGAAAGTACCCATTCAAGAAGAGTTCAATTCGCACACCCCTCCATCAATAAATAAGTACTACTAGTTGGCAATAAAAGTGGAGAAGAAGTAAAAGATAAAGCAATATTAGAACAAAGCCAAAGGAAATGACAAAAAATCCTTTAGAGGTAAGAATAATTCATGGAATAGGGAGTAGTATAGCAACAACAAGGCTACTGATCAAAATCCAAAGGACAAGGATCATACTAAATCAAGTTCCAAAGGGAATGATAGAGGAGGAAAAATATTTAACAGAGGTAGAGGTGGTAGAGTCAATGGCCCTATCAAACATTATAACTATAACCAATTGGGACATCATGCAGGCAGATACCCTAAAAAAAGAAATAATAACCAAGGTGAAAGAAGACCACAATTGGTACAAGAAGATAGTTCAAAACTTGAAGTTGAAGAAGGTATAGTTTTGATGATGAGGTAGACTTTTTTACAAGTACCACACACTCAAGAGCCACCCCAAAGGAAGAACTTGTTTAGAACAAGGGTTAAGTGTTAAGGAAAGGTATGCAACTTGCTTATAGATTTTGGTTCTACAAAGAATTTAGTTTCTAAAGAGATGGTGTAGAAATTAGGAATAAAGAAAACACCACATCCTTCCCCTTATAATGTATCATGGCTTACTAAAGGATAACAAACCTTATTTTTTGAACAAACCATAATAGAATTCTCTCTTGGGGATTTCAAAGATAAAGTTTTGTGTGACATTGTTGAAATGGATGCTTGCCATCTCCTTCTAGGGAAGCCATGGCAGTATGATGTGGATGCCACCTATAGTGGTAGGAAAAACACATACATCATCATCAGAGATGGAATAACCTTCACAATGAAACCATTAGTTGATTAGAAATCAAAGAAAGAAAAGGAAACCATGGGGATTGTAATAGGGGAAAAGGAAATGATAAAAAACATAGAAGAATCAAAAGAGGGAGGTTTCATACTAATTATGAAGCCTAAGGATGGTGAGAAATCTGATAAGAAATCACTAATACCAGTAGAAGTCAAAGGACTACTAGAGATATAAAATGATGTCATGGTAAGTGACATACCCTCCCCCTCCCTCAGATTGATCTAATACCTGGATCCTCATTGCCAAACAAGGCACCCTACAAGATGACTCCAAATCAAAATGCAAAGATTGTAAAACAAATTAAGGAAATTCTTTCCAAAGATATAATTTAGAAAATTCTAAAAACTTGTGTAGCACCCTCTATTCTAACACCTAAAAATGATGGAACTTGGAGGTTATGCACTAATAGTAGAGCCATAAACAAGATAACTATCAGGTATAAATTCCCTATGCCAAGGATTGAAGACCTACTTGATCAACTTGGAAATGCTTGCTACTTTTCCAAAATAGATTTGAAATTAGAATATCACAAAATTAGGATTAGGTCTAGAGATGAATGAAAGATAGCCTTTAAAATAATAGAAGGACTGTTTGAATGGCTTATAATTCCATTTGGGCTAAGAAATGCTCCAAGTACATTCATGAGACTTATGAATGAAACTTTTATTGACTTTATTGGCAAATTTTTTGTTGTTTATCTTGATGAAATTCTCATCTTTAGTAGTAGTAGGGAAGGACATCTGAATCATTTGGAGTAGGTCTTGAGAAGGCTCCATGATCACACATTTATCATCAATTTGGAGAAATGCACATTCATGCAAAGGGAACTCACCTTTTTGGGATTTGTAATATCTCAAGGAACTCTAAATATGGATCCAAGAAAAGTGGAAGAATCATCAATTAGTCACCTCCTAAAAACCAATGCGATGTAAAGAGTTTTCATGTTTTGGCCACATTTTATAGGAAATTCATAAAGAAATTTAGTCACATATGTACTCCTATGCTTGATACAATCAAAGGAGGTAAGAAAAATAATTTCTTATGGACTAATGAAGCCAAAAATACTTTTGAGTATTTGAAGAATAGACTGGCTCAATACCCTTTCTTGACCTCGCTTGATTTTAGGAAGTTGTTCGTTGTTGAAACAGATGCTAGTAACCTAGACATTGGTGCTATCATAAGTTGGGAAAGAAAACCTATTGCTTTCTTCTCTAAAAAGTTGAATGATGCTAAGAAAATATACTCAACTTATGACCTTGAATTGTATGTAGTAGTACAGGCTCTCAAAAAGTGGAGACATTAACTTTTTCCCAAGGAATTTGTTGTTTACACTAACAAGCATGCCTTAAGTTTGTTGAATTTTCAGGAAAATTTAAGTGTGAAAAATATCAAATAGATGGAGCAACTACAAGCATAAACCTTCATATTCAAGCATAAGAAAGGTGAAGCAAATAAAATGGTAGATTCCCTCAATAGAAGGGTTGTCCTAATTGAAGAAGTCCAATTGCATAGCATTAGCATTGATGCACTCAAACATCTCTATGTAGGTGATCCACTCTATAGTTGAGTATATTTTCTTAGCATCATTCAACTTTTTAGAGAAGAAAGCAATAGGTTTTCTTTCCATACACCTTCATATTCAAGCATAAGAAAGGTCAAGCAAATAAAATGGTAGATTCCCTCAATAGAAGGGTTGTCCTAATTGAAGAAGTCCAATTGCATAGCATTAGCATTGATGCACTCAAACATCTCTATGTAGGTGATCCACTCTATAAGTTGAGGACTCCATGATCACACATTTATCATCAATTTGGAGAAATGCACATTCATGCAAAGGGAACTCACCTTTTTGGGATTTGTAATATCTCAAGGAACTCTAAATATGGATCCAAGAAAAGTGGAAGAATCATCAATTAGTCACCTCCTAAAAACCAATGCGATGTAAAGAGTTTTCATGTTTTGGCCACATTTTATAGGAAATTCATAAAGAAATTTAGTCACATATGTACTCCTATGCTTGATACAATCAAAGGAGGTAAGAAAAATAATTTCTTGTGGACTAATGAAGCCAAAAATACTTTTGAGTATTTGAAGAATAGACTGGCTCAATACCCTTTCTTGACCTTGCTTGATTTTAGGAAGTTGTTCGTTGTTGAAACAGATGCTAGTAACCTAGACATTGGTGCTATCATAAGTTGGGAAAGAAAACCTATTGCTTTCTTCTCTAAAAAGTTGAATGATGCTAAGAAAATATACTCAACTTATAGAGTGGATCACCTACATAGAGATGTTTGAGTGCATCAATGCTAATGCTATGCAATTGGACTTCTTCAATTAGGACAACCCTTCTATTGAGGGAATCTACCATTTTATTTGCTTGACCTTTCTTATGCTTGAATATGAAGGTGTGAAAATTTAAGTGTGAAAAATATCAAATAGATGGAGCAACTACAAGCATACACCTTCATATTCAAGCATAAGAAAGGTCAAGCAAATAAAATGGTAGATTCCCTCAATAGAAGGGTTGTCCTAATTGAAGAAGTCCAATTGCATAGCATTAGCATTGATGCACTCAAACATCTCTATGTAGGTGATCCAGATTTTGGAGAAGCATTTAAGGTTTGTTATGAACTAATTGGAAAATATCACACTAATTTTTCTAAATACATCATTCAAAATGATCTTTTCTTTAAAGGTTCTCAACTTTTTATACCAAGATGTTCTATAAGACTAAACATCATTAAGGCGAAGCACTATGATGGCATGGGAGGCCACTTTGGCATTAATAAAACATCTGAACACATCAAGAGGAGTTTCTATTGGCTTAAAATTTCTAATGGTATCAAGAAATTTGTGGAAGGTTGCATTATATGTTAGCAAGCTAAGGGTGTATCCACAAATCAGGGGTTGTACCAACCTTTGCCAATACTTGCTAGACCTTGGGAGTCCATTTCAATAGATTTTCTGATGGGTCTTCCTAGAAGCAAACAAGTATTTGACATGTATTTTTTGGTGTAGACAGGTTCAAAAAAATGGTACAGTGTGCCATGCAAAAGTACTAATGATGCCTCACACATTGCTCACCTTTTCTTCAAATAAATTGAAAGAATTCATGGCCTACCAAAAACAATTATTTTAGACAGGGATGTGAAGTTCCAAGGACATTTTTGGTGTACACTTCACAAGAAATTGAGCACAAATTTGACATATAGCTCTACTTCACCCTCAAATTGATGGCCAATCAGAAGTGGTGTATAGGTCACTTGGGAATCTTCTTAGGTGCCTAAAAAAACAATATAATCAGAGTTGGGATGTTATACTCCCTCAAGAAAAATTTTTTTTTAATGATTCCTTGAATAGGTCCACTGGAAAAACACCATTTCAAACAGTGTATGGTCTACATCCTAGAGGACCATTGGATCTAATAGATATAACTTTAGACTTCAAAGTCAGTGCTCAAGGAGAAGACTTGGCATAACTCATCAACCAAGTCCAAGAAGAGGTAAATCTAGATTGGAATAAAAAACTCAATAGTATAAAGAACATGCAGATAAAAGGAGAAGGGAGGTTCATTTTCAGGTTGGAAATAAAGTTTGGACATATCTCAAAAAAGAAAAGTTACCAAAGGGCAAGTATTCTAAGCTCTACATCAAGAAGGTTGGCCCATGCACAGTGTTGCACAAAAAGGGAGAAAATACTTAATAAATATCCTTGCCCCATACATTGTCTTTTTCTCCAATCTTTAATATTGTTGAACTAACTCTTTACAAAGGTGATAAAGGTTGTGATATTGCAGATACCTCTACAAGTTCAAATCATGTTGATACATCAAATTTTGTTACAAATATCCCTCCTAGAAAACTAGTGACATTGGAAAAAATACTAGAATCTAAATTCCTTAGGGAGACTAGGACTAAAACATATATGTAGTACCTTGTTAAATGGAAAGGTTTACCTAATATTGATGCTACTTGGATGATTGAAGAACAAATCCTTCAACATAGCACCACAATTGCTCAACTTGACTCAAGTGGGAACTTGAGCTCTAAAGTTCATGGAGAGTATGGTGTAGGGGGGTGCACCCTGATAAAATGCATTAATAGGACTCTTTTGAAGTCTTTTTGACCATTAGCTTTGATTAGGAATGTTGACTAATCATGTTGACCCACTTGTGAGACCTAGTTCCAACATTGGCATTCTATAAGCCCTTGGTCAACTATGGTCAAAGGTGTCACATGGCCTAGGATCTTAGGATTGATTTTTTTTTTCATGTTTTTACATGTTATTATCCATGTTTGATCGGTTAAAACCACTTTTGGTTACCTTAGGCAAAGTTGCATTAAAAATTGCAAAGTTGCTAAAAAGTTGTCAAGCAACTTTTTGCAAAAGTTGTAATTTGAACTCCCAATAGCCATATTTGGTATTAATGGTTGTTATAACTATTGGGAATGCCTACATATCCCTTTTAGGTGGGTGGTAGGCATACAATGTGTAAATTTTCTTTCAATCAATGAAAATACCAAGTTTTTCTACTAAATCTAATGTTGCAACTCATTGTACGAACTCCCTTTGACACAAAGGTACAAATTTCTAACATTTTTGGATAGTCTAGTGAATCAAATCTCAAATTTTCTTGTAATGAGATCCTATCTCACCATACAACTCCAGATATCTTAATTTTGTTGATTGTTATCACACTTTTTGATAACTACCTAGGGTTTCATCAATTTTCTCTCATATCATGAGACTCCACCATGGGAATTTAATGACCTTAGGTGGAATCCAAGTAGGAACAATTTATTTTAAGATTCTTTTGGTTTCATATGAAAAGATGCAGATAGCAAGGAGAGACTTGATGCCCTAGGCATGCAAGATCTATGTGCATGCTAGAATTATGCGACAACAACTCCCACAACTTGCTATAGAAGAGGCTTCAAGGCCTTGGATCTCATTTATAACACTCTTATGTGAGTTTTCTCATGTTCCAACTATTGTATTGGAGTTTTGATCAGAATTTTTGGTACTTCCTTTGTAAATGGAGGCCTAATTAGCTAAATCTTCTAGGTGAGATCTTAAGTTTTACTTGATGCATTCTCATCTTGGGATCCCAATGCTTTAGTATATTATGTAAACACAAAAATGGTATCCAAATGAATGATTCATTCCTTGGGTTGTGTAGAGTTTGTTCAAACTAAATCAAGTTTTCAAATTTCAAGGGCTACAAGCCTTATCTTGAGTTTGTAAAGCAACTATTGAATAGATGTTACATAGTTTGATTCCAATGGTTGATTCATGGTGTTTAGGACCTAAATAGACCATGACTATGTCGTAGAGTCATTTGTAGTCTTTATGTGATTTTGGGGAGTATTGCATCAAAAATGCCTTCTTAATGCCCTTAAGAGCAACTAGCGATTAGTTGTCTTTGTGATAGGTTTTTCTTGTGATTGGGAATTCCTAGGAGTGGTTTAGGTTGGGATAACTATAACCATCTTGTTAAGAACTTGTGATAGTTTTTTTGAGGTGGATTAGCTTGGAAAGGACACTTTTTGAATTCATACCTTCAGTGAAGAGGATTCTAGGAACCTTATTTTAACCCATTTCTAGTTCTATTGCATCACAAAACTCTTAGAAGCCTTCCTCATCTTGTTCCAATTCAAGCTTAGAGTTAGGGTTAGGTGTTACTTTTTCATCATCACTAACATCTTTAAGATATACAGCTCTTCTCCAGTTTGTCTATACAACTTCAAATCTCACTATAATCTTCCTCAACATATCCATTATAGCACTATTTGCA
Source organism: Cupressus sempervirens (assembly GCA_028749045.1). Taxonomy (NCBI): domain Eukaryota; kingdom Viridiplantae; phylum Streptophyta; class Pinopsida; order Cupressales; family Cupressaceae; genus Cupressus; species Cupressus sempervirens. Next base: position 458,607,722 of record CM053787.1, read on the forward strand.
TTTCCTCCAAACCATCTTGTCAATAGTTCCTACAAGATCACAACCTTTTGGAAGTTATGGGCCAAATTTCATATCTGCCACCCTACAACTAATCCAATTAAGGTTCTCTATGATCTAATTTCACAAGGAAAGAAAACTAAGATTTGATACTACCTAACTCAAGGCTAGAACATGCAAGGAGGGAAATCCAAACACATAACAACTTTCTAATAGTACAAATAGAAGAAAAGGTAAAATTGCAAACTAGGAGACAACAAAATCACAAGTTTACTGATTGATTACACAACTAGCATGATAAAATATATGCAATAACATCCAATCTGCCTAACCATGAGGCCTTCTGGATTATGGCCAATACAAAAAAATTTAGAAGATTTATTCTAATATCCTACTCTTTACAAAAAAATCCAACTTTTAATATATTCAACTAAACCAAAATTCACTCATTTAGGCATTTAAGTACAATATAGATCTCATGTCTTGGAGGTGTAAGCTAAAATTCAAGTAATGGGTATGAATTATTCACATGATCTTGAAGTCAAGTCAAAACACAATTAAGGAAATGGCTCCCAACTATGCAAGATATCATGTCACTATATAAAATAGTGCCAAAAAAAATAATATGCCTCACTAGATGAAACTTGTACAAAAATAGAAACTGGAAAGAATAACAAAGAATTTAAAGCATATGACACATCAACTTTTCTCTCTTAGGGTAATGACTAAAAAATAGGTTCTTAACAAGATAATGACTCTGCACAACAAAAAACTTCAAGCAACAACAACCACTTCATGAACAATAGGCTAGTACAAGAAACAAGTAATGTTTTTAAGTGATGCAATATTGCTTATTGACCCAAGATCCTCATGCATCACCTTATGTACATACATTGATGCAGACTAGGTGGGAAATGTAAATGATAGAAATAGAACTAGTGGTGGAGCATTATTCTTGGGAGGAAGATTGATTTTATAGCTAAGCAAGAAACACAACTATATATCACAATCTATAGTAGATGTACAGTATGTAGCTGCAACAAACAACCCTAGTCATATTATTTGGATGAAACAAATACTAAAAGATACTTGTATTAAGTTTTCAAACCCTATTATTATTCATTGTGATAACACAATCACATTTAGTATGTCAAAGAATCCAATATTACATTCAAAGACTAAACACATGGTTTCTATAAAGTATCAATTTTTGAGAGAGAATGTAGAAGAAAAGGAAATTAGATTGGAGTATGTCAGCACAAAGGAACAAATAGTAGATATATTTACAAAACCACTAGCTAAGGATACTTTTGAGTACCTTAGAGGCATTCCTGTGGTAATTTCCCAACCTACTTCAAAGTAATTAATGCAAGATTGCATCAGCCTAGTATAGCTAGAGCATTTTCTTACACTTGGATGGGTGTTTGGTGATGCTTCTTTAGGGGAGTAGTCACTTTTAGTATAGATATTGAGAATTCTTGGTCAATAGTTTGTATATTAGTGTCTATGGTGGTGCACCACTGGCAAAAAAAACCATGAGGAGGGATAACACAATGTGTTATCCACCCAAAAAATGTAAATTTGATCACAGGAAGGAATCTAACTACTTGGAAAATAAATGATGGTCATCGATGTAGATCTCCCCCTCAAAATGGATGGTTGAGATGCATCATGAATCGTCCCTAACAAAAGATTAAGTCACCACCATCAATTAATATGCACTCTTTGAAATAGATGGCCCAAATGGCGAAGAATCCTCCAAGATGCACCAGATCCAATAATTGTCTTGCAATTTGGGGCTATGAAGCCTTGTGAAAACTTTGTAGTATGAAGAAACATTAGAATGAAGACACATCATAGCATGGCATTAGATGACACACCATGTCAACCACATGCAAACAACAAAGACCAACCAACCCGAGGATGGACATGTGATGACATCTCATCTTTTTGTTAGGAACGAGTATCATGCAAAAATATGAAAGTCATTGGATTAAGGAAACCTGGTAAAAGGGGAAGAAAATATCATGAAAGTTGGGACCCTGTACCACGTGGCACAATTTCAAACTTTGGAGCCTCACAAAAACACGAAAATGGAGATGCATCGAAACATCTCATGTTCTCATGAAATGAGTAGATATCACATGAAAACACAAGATCTATTAGATCTTCGTAGTATGAGCCAATCTAAGACTGGGAATATGGTAGAATCTTGCATCTCAAGGAAACTGCACTAAGCCAAGAAGGAAGACACGACAACCATTGATCTTATCTGCTAAGAATCTAGCCCATTAAATTTCTCTATTTGGATATCAGTGATGGGTTGAATGGAGGTGAAAAAGACCAACATTCTTGGTGACTCGCGGGGGGATTCTTTCCTACTAAGCATAAATCAGTGGTCTTAAGCAATACATTGGGCATGGAGTCACCAAAAGAACAAGACACCATCCCACTTGCAACTTCACCAAAATTATGCCTCTGGAACCAACAAACTACAAAAATGCTATATCCAAGAGGGAATATTTGTGCTTGTGCACTTCTTGGAAAGTAGAAATCCACTCTAATATGTACACAAAACCTTTGACCTCCTCTAGAAGCAAGGTTTAAGGTGAATCCCATTGACTGGGATTAGAAGAACTTCACCATTGGGCCTAGATAGATGAAAAGTTTTGGCCTCTTTGTAGTTGGTAATAATATATGGGTTTCTCCACATAGCATCAAATTTGGAGTGTCTCCCATGCTTGGCTTTATTAAAATCCCACTTGAGAATAAGGTTTCCTTCCTTGAAGACTCTAACCATGGCCTTCTTGTCAAAATTAATTTTGACTTGTTGTTGATGTACCTCAAGTGTATGCATAGCTTGTTGTATTTTTTCTTCTAGTTCCATTAACTCAGCTAGCCTAAATTTTATAGCATCATTCTCAATAATTTCCAATTAATGAGCTAATTCAAGAGAGGGAAACTCAAGTCAAATAGGCAGTCTTCTTGTTTCCCTTCCATTTACTAGCATGAAGGGTGAGTTTTGAATTTCTCTCTAGGGTGTAATTCTATAAGCCAAAAGGGTAGTCCTCAAATTAGTATACCAACACCTCTGATTATCTTCAATTGTCCTCTTTATTATTATGATGAGGTTCTTGTTGGAGGACTCATCCAAGCCATTCCCTTGGGGATAATAATTTGAGGAAGTGTTCAAATGTACTCCATGTTTAATAGCCCAAGAGCATTTATGAGTTCCAACAAAAGACTTGGCATTATCTAATATGATAGTTGAAGGAACACCAAATCTGGTCACTATCCCATCAAGGAATTCAACACTAAAGCCTTTATTGTATCTTTCAAAGCATTACCTCTATCCATCTTTTGAATTAATATGTAGCTACCAAGATCAATTTATGACCAGAAGTAGAGGGTGGGTTTATTGGACCAATAAAATCTAAACCCCATTGAGAAAAAGGTTAATCTTGTTGAATAGGATGAAGAGTAAGGGCAACTAATCTCTATTTTCCTAAGAAGAAGGCACATTTCTCACATTTCCTCACCCATTTATGAGAATCATTGAATAAGGTTGGGCAATTATAACCTGCCCTCATTATCTTCATCATTGTAATCCTAGATAAGAAATGACCACTAGCAAGGCCATCATGGAATTCTTTAAACAACCTATTGATATGATCTATATTGATACACCTCAAAAGGACTCCATTAGAATCCTTCCTAAATAATATTCCATCCTCTAAGACATAAGGGATAAACTACAACTTGAACTGTCTTCCCTTGTCTCTACTTAGGCCTTGCGAATATCTTCCTTCTACCAAGAAGGTAGTCATGTCATGCAACCAATCATTATAATTTTTATCCTCTTCTAGTTGCTCATCTTGTATCAAGACGATAGTCTCCTCAGGTGTCTCAAAAGATGATACCATTTTCTCACATAACTGTAGAAGTTGAGAAAAACCTACTTTACAATTTGCTAAGAACAACTGGACACAAATAACCTATTGTTGAAAGGAAACCAAACCAAAGAGGGAAAAAGTGCAACTTGGAAATCTCAATGGAGTGAGAGAAAAAAATGTATTCCTAGATTCTCTAACAAAAAATAAAAGATTTCAACCTTAAAGGTGAACAAAACCCTAAAAAGGGAAAAGAAGCTAGGTTGTACATTATAATTAATATAGAATATTAATTATATGCACCTAAGAGATAGCTTAAGTAAACTAGAGTAATGGACAACTTAATTGATTAAATTAAGGCAATCTAATTAATAAGCATAAAAAATAATTACTCTAACACCCCCCCTTAAGCGAAGTTTAGGAGGTAAGCTAACCTAGCACAATTATGAAAGTAGGAAAAATGGGTCCCAACAATAAGGCCTAATCAGGTACCCAAAACAAGGAAATCTCTATAAACCAGAGACAAAGGAGAAAACCCAATGGGAAACACTCCTCTCCAAAAAGAGATAGAACAAACATGCTAAAAAAACATGAAGGAAGGAAGGCCTCAACAAGACCTCCAAAGGAAAACTTCCATAACCCCAAGCATAGACTGCAACTAAAGATAGCATGGTGATGCAAAAGATTTGGTGAAGATGTCGGCAACCTGCACATCAGTGGGAATGTACTCCAAAGAGATAACACCATCCTGAATCTACTGATGGATGAAATGCATATGAAGCTCAATGTGTTTAGTGCACTAATTCTCCACCGGTTTACAAGAAATATGAATAACACTCTGATTATTACACCACAGAATAGTGGGACAACCAGGAAGAAAACTAAACTTAGTCATTAACTGCCAAAGCCATAAAATCTCCTAACTAGCATGCACTATTGCTCTATGCTTAGCCTTTGTAGATGAAAGTGCATGAGCATGCTACTTCTTGCATGACTAGGTGATAGGACCAAAGCCAAGACAAAAGACAAAGCTAGAAGTAGACTTCTGATTATCAACATCACCAACCCAATCTAAGTCAGTAAAGCCAACAATGTGAGGAGTCCCTAATGTGTAATGAATGCCATACCTAAGTGTGCACTGAATGTATCTCAAAATACATTTAGTAGCTTGTCAATGACTCTCATGAGGCTCATATGAAAAATGAGAGACAAGACCAACTACAAAGGAGAGATTAGGATGAGTATGTGTCAGGTACAACAAGCTACCAACCAACTACCAATACAATGTAGGATCCAATGAAGGTGAAGTGCAAGAGGTAGACAAGGTAACACCTAACTGAAAAGGTGTGGGAGCAGGCTTGCAATCAAGCATGTCAAAGTGTTGAAGCATGTTAAGAGCATACTTCTGCTGGTAAACAAAGATCCCAATAGAGGATTGAACAATCTGTAGACCAAGAAAGTAGTGTAACAGACCAAGATCAGTCATCTCAAACTTTTCCATGAATGCTCATTGAACATCCTAAAGTATAGAGGATAAGCTACCTATGAGAATAAGATCATCAACATATAGCACAAGGATAAAAACCTCAGCCTCAAGATGCTGAATGTATATTGTAGGATTGAAATGGCAACATGTGAAGCTTGTAGAAAGCAGAAAGGAGTCCATCTTCTCATACCAAGTCTAAGGGGCCTATTTGAGACCACACAATGAGCATTGAAGTTTGCAAACCAAGGAGGAACCTTGCAAAAATATCTGAGGTTGCTCCATATAAATCTCCTTAGTAATATCACCGTGCAAGAATGCACTCTTCACATCTATCTAAAAAATGGGCCATCCTTGAGAAGCTATGAGGGATAAGATAAGGTGAAAAGAGTTCATCTTGGCGATAGGGGCAAATGTCTCACTGTAATCAATACCCTTTATCTGTGAAAAAACCATCGCAACAAGATGTACCTTGTACTTATCAATAGAACCATCAATAGAAAACTTAGTACAATATAACCATTTGCATCGCACTAACTTTCTTCCCTTATGAAGAGAACAAAGATCCCAAGTATGATTCTTCATCAACGAAGAATACTCCTCCTCCATGGCACTGTCCCACTTAGTATTTCTTGTCACTACTACAAATGTCTGAGGATCATTCCAAATAGCATGACTTAGAAGACTAGAACCTGCAATATGAGAATGGGTGTGATGGGAAGTGGAAGGGTCACCAGCTAGAGATTTGGCAGCCTCAACTGTAGCATGATCCCATTTAGGCATCTGTGGAGGATCCTATGGTGGAGGTAAATGGGGATCACCAAGATCATCATCCTCATCATCCACAAAAGAGACTAGAAAGGATGAAGGATGAGGGAGTAGTTATAAGTGAAGTAGATTCTAGAGGTAGGGTATCTACTGTAGGAAGGCGCTCATCAAATTGGACATCCCATTGAAATAGGACATGTCTATAAATAGGATCAAACAACTTGTATGCCTTAACACCCTCGCAATAGCCAAAAAAATTGAGGTTTTGGCTCTTTTTCTCTGTTGTTCTCCTCTAAGCATTAGGTACAAATGCTCATGCTTCACTACCAAAAACTTAGTATCAGGCTTCACATCAGACCAAGCCTCCTCAAGAGTCATATGTTGAACTACCTTGTGAGGCATCCAAATCTTAATATAGTTGGCACAATTGACTACCCAAAAAGATGAATCCATGGACATGGATTGTATCATACAATTAGCCATCTCCCAAAGTGTTATGTTCTTTCTCTTTACCACACCATTTTGATGAGGGGTGTAGGGCACTAAAGACTAATGTTGAAGAACATGTTCAGAGCAAAAGTCCCTAAAAGCTTGGTTCACATACTTCCCCCCATTATCTATGTGTATCTTCCAAATAGAAAGACCAGATTGCTTCTCCATAAATGTCTTGAAGACCCAAAATGAATCAAAGACATCAAACTTTTACTTCAAAAAGTACACCCATGTGCGCTTGGAGAAGTCATCAATGAAAGTAAGTGTAATGCCCTGCCAAGGGACCCAAAAGAATTAACCTAAAGTTTTTACTAAGTTTGCTAAACATTTTTTTTTTTAAAGTAAGAAAGTATAACATACACATCAAACACATAGTAGTGGAAGCAATAACATGTAATAATCAACAAACATACATAACAAGTTACATTCTTTAAGGATCCCAAGACGTTGAGTCACATTTAAAATTAATTAATTCTAAGTCTAACAACTACTACATCCACATGAAAGAATAATAAGAAAGTCCAATGTCCATAATATACATTTTTTTTGAATGCCTTTTGGCAAATTAATTTGGAATGCTCAATCATCCACTGCACATGTCACAAGGTATGAAAGGCTTAAAATAATATACATATATAAAAATAAAGATACATCATCCTCAAATCCATGATACAAAGTATAGTAAAATAAATGAAACTAATAATATACATGATACATCCATACATCCATAATGATATAACATCCATCATAAAATCTAGCCATCCATCATAATAATCCATGAAAAGAATGAAAGTAAATGCCAACCAAGAAAGCTCCAACCATGGTGACCACGGACGGATCTCAATGGTAAGAGTAAAAATCACTACCACCCGACCGTGTGGAACCTAAATGGCCCACTCCCACCGCGTTGAAGAGATAGTCTCAAGTCCCAAACAGGATAACAAATCACATTACACAAAGCACAAGTACTCTCTAAGTCTAGGAAATCCTAAAGGTACACTAACTCAAATGTTCCAACATGGATAGACATCTAGACCTAGAGTTACAACAAAGACACATAGAAAACTTGTTATGCAAGCGGGAAAGTGTCATCGCAAAAGTCACGTCAGAAGTTACCCAAGAAATCCCTTAGGAATCCAGAGTCCCCTATGATCTTGCGGCCACTAGTATCCTCTCGTACTGACGAGGCATACTACGGAATGCAAGGTCATAACCAAGTGTTCTCTCTACCCCATCCTAGTCTATACTAGCACCCAAGGCATGGGAGAGAACATACAGTTATCTTATTAGGTTCATTTAAGTCAGTATTTAGGTGAGATGTTTTCACTTATTAAAACAAGTTACAATGGGTTTCTCCAGGTAGCCTCTTAGGGCCCTGACCCCCATTGCAAGCCACTTCCCAACACTACACATAGATAACCTACCCTAGGCTCATGAAATCATGAATCAAAGAATCATAATAAAATCACCTCAGTCCTATACAAGCGACTCAAAACATCATAAATATAATCCACAATCATCACATCAGTTCTCCATGAGCAACTGAATAGCATCAAATAATAAACATAATGATCACAACAAATCTCTATCAGCATCCGAAGGCATCAATAATAAATCACAATATCCAATGGTTCTCCAACGAGCAACCAAAAAGAATCCCAATAATAGAACACAAAATTGATCGAAGACTCCAAAATGGTTAAGTCAGGTAACTCAAATACATACACCTCAGCCTCACACAAGGAAACTGGAAAGCAATAACAACTAGTAAAAACATCCATTTCATAGAGCACTCCATCACATTACCATGGTCGGGTTAAGAAAGATCGAGACCAAATCATCATAACATCACATTCACAAACCCCCCCCCCCCCGAGCCTCTGGTACTAAATTGGTCAGTACTAATCAACCCCAAAGCATAGACAATACAAATAGAATAGTACAGTTTCATGTTTTGGTTTGTTTTTGAAATCACATGGTTAAGTTATATATGAGATTTCAATTTTCATTTTCAGTGTAAATTTTTTCAAGTAGAAAGAATCACAATTTTTACCCTTGCAATTAGACTCAATATTGTTTATAAAATCATATCATGATTTAAAAATAATCATTTATTTTAGATAATAATAATAGTTGATTACTAAATAAAAACTAAATCTAATTTCTAAAAGATAAATATACTTAACATTATTAAATGTTATTTATCATTAGCTCAAATCAGTTTCAATATTCATTTACAATTTTTCAAAATTAATAGTTAATAATTATTTAATAATTAATTAATCAACAATCATTAACAATTTTCTTTAAAACAATATATATATATATATATATATATTGTTAATTAACTTAATTAATTAACAACTAAAATTTATAGTTTAATCCTCTTAATAATTATTATAAAACTTATTATTAAAATAATAAAAAAGTTATTATAATAAAAATTATTAATAAAATTATAATTAATATTTAAAATTTATATAAAACAATTTCAAAGTATATATTATAAAAACTTATAAAAAAATTGAATTATATATAACAAAGGGCATATAATAAAGTTTTATAAAATGAAAGTTACAAGTGATTTAATAAATCACTGTCCGCGCATATGTACTGCAGCGCAGGGTACTCCTGCACAAGGTACTACTGCATCAGCAGTACCTGTTGTCGTAGCAGTACTGCTGTTGTAGCAGTACATACTACGACACACAAGTGGCAAGGGGTGTGGGTCAACGACCCCCCCATATAATAAATATTTTATTTTTGTTTTATTTTAATTTTATTTTATTATTTAAAAAAAAACTTTTAACTTATATTAAATTCGCTCATTTAAAATATAATTTTGTTTATTAATCAATTTCTTCACATAAAATTTTAATATTATTATTATTATTATTATTATAAAACATTTACAATTATAATCTGATAGAGAAAATAATTCCAACCCTACGAATTTTCTTTTTAATTTCAGATCCCACCCAAATTAAATACAATAATTCTTTAATCTAGAAACGAGGGTTTCTCCATTTCTCTTTTTCTAATCCCTATGTATAGAGTAGTTAATTAAGAAGCATCTAAAAATTCACAATATTTGAAATGCTTAAACTTCCATCACAGAGAATTCGGATTTTACAACCCACAAACATGAAGAAGACAGGAAAGGATAACTACGAAATTAATCAATGATCAAAGCACAAGACCCTACCTGACCCTAATTCTAATACGAAAACCCTAAAAAACTGTGAGAGAATTCGCTCCTCTTTAATAACTTTCTTCTGAAACTCTTTTCTAGAATTCTTCTTCTCAAATTTGCTTACAAAAGTTCTCCCCCAAAATTTCTATCTCCAAAATTCACAGTCCCCTCAAAAATGAACCCCAAAGTTGTAATAAGGAGTTTTCTCCTCAAATCAGAGAACTAATTGTGCGTTCACCTGAGAGGACTCTTTGCTCAACTGAGTTAACTCCAAAATTAACTTTCTTTATCTTTGCTTATTTTGCATTAATATTTTCATGCACATTAAGTTGAATTAAATAAATATATTTAATATTCCACTTGACTTCTATTTTAGATTAATTTATTACTTTAATCTCATGTGCACTTTATGAAATTAAAATAACATTATTATTTTCTATTATTTTATCTTTTAATTTATTTCTTTTATTTTCAACTCAAGCTCACATCATGCAATCTAGAAACTTTAATAATTTAATATCTTTCAACTTTTAATTTATTTTAGAAACTTAATTGATAGAATAATTAATTAACTTAAATAAAAATAATATTTAGCATTTATTTAAAAATGAACTCTAAATATATATTATTCTTAAATTAAATAAATATTATCACGTTCTAAATTTATCTTTAAACTTTTATCTCCAAATTTAATTCTTTTATTTAATTAATTTCTCAATTAATTAAATATAATTAAATATGAAAATGTCATAATAATTTTCCATTAAATTAAATCATTAATTAATCTTTTTAATTAGACTTAATTAATAGAAAATACACCAAGGACTCCTGAAATAACATATGACAACCCATCATAGAAGGATACATACTAAAAAAAAACAAAGGGTTATAATCACAAGTTAACGTCATCTGACGCATTCAGAGGGTACTCAACTCAGATACTTTTCCTAATTATCAATTAGGACAAATGGTTAAAGGGTTTAGGATTTGGACTTAAGATTTATCTCCCCTCTCTTACCATTGAGATAATGCGATAGGGTACGCTCATCCTGGCAATTCAGGGAAGTCGATACCTGATACCTGCAACCTGCATAAAATTCACGCATGTACATACACAATATTCTAAGCTAAACAAGCAATGGCAGGAAGTGGTGCATCGTGTAGATCCCAACTAGCAGGTGACTACGACTCCCTTCCTTAACCACATCAGAAACACCATACATAAAGAAAACAAACACGCACACCATACACATGCAGTATGGGGTAAGTATCCATAAAAAGACACGTGATAATAAACCATCTAACTAATCGTCATCGATAATTGAAAACACTGAATATACATACATGAAATATAGAGTACTAAGTAATCTCACTATATAATAAATTGAATGTAAAACAATATCTGATAATATGAAAGTAATGCTACTAAACATCAAATATAAAACTGGCCTAAAAGAGTTTGGCAATTAAAACAAAATGTGAACTAGGGGCAGGCACTACAGTAAGCACATATCTAGTACCAAAAAAAGGAGAGGGAAATGACATGAGGTCACTATGAATCAACTCCAATGGCGCCAAAGCACAAGTAGCTCGTCCATGTGGAAAAGGATCCCTATGTTGTTTACTAAGAGCACAACCTTGACAAACACCATCTGTGCAAAAAATTTGGGGAAGCCCAAGAACAAGTGCCTATGTGCTCATCTGTTGAAGATATCTGTAATTGATATGGCCCAAATGCTCATACCAAAGTCTACTTACTAAATCTACATGTGCTACAAGACAAGAACCTATGCTATCAGAAGACTCAAATCCATCAAATCTATATAGGTGAGATGTAGAGTCAACACTCCTAGTAGCCACAATCAACTCAAAATTATGTAAGTCCCAAATAACCACATCATGTGGTGAGAAATCAATTATCTTACCAGAGCCAGAGTGCTAAATCTAATAAATAGACAACAGGTTCTTCAAGATGTCAGGGACAAAAAGAACATCCTAAAGAGAACCCCCATCTAATGCAACATAGCCAGAACCCAAGACTAAAAAATGTGACGAGTTCCCAACAGCAATCTGTAAAGTAGCACAAGGAGCAAGTGAGGTTACCAACTGTTAAGTGTGAGTCATGTGGCAAGAGGCATCAGAATCAAGAATATAGGTAGGCCCAAAAGTCAGTGCTCATGTAGTAAGAGCATGATCTTTCCCTGTAGGGGGGTATGAAGACTTAGGAGCAGAAATGTGATGCTCCTACATGGCTTCCTCCAAAGCCTCCAAATGTTTCCAGCACTTGGAAATGAGATGTCCATCCTTTCCACAAAAATTGTAGGTCTCAAATGATTTCTTCTTAGTCTTGGAGGAAGATTTAGTAGACTTTGAAGAAGATTTACCCTTGAAAGGGTTAGTTGGAGGTTTGGGATCAATTTTTGGTGTATCTTTCTTCATTTTAGCTTTCATTTTTGGTTTCCCCTAAGAAGACTAAGCAACCAATGCTTGGCTGGAAAAGCCAGAAGCATCCATCTATTGGATCTTTAACTTTTCCCATATCAACCAATCACAAAATGTCTCAAAAGAAGGTATTTGATGTCTATTTCCCAAACCATCCATAGTGGAGCAAAAAGTGGAAGAAAATATTTGATACTATCCTTGCAACTTTGATAGTATCAAAAAAATAAACTCATCATCTATCTTATTTTTCCCACATCCCTAAAAAATTGAACACAAAGATTTAAACTTCATCAAGAAGTCCTCAATGGTGGGAAAGCTAGTAGGTGTCAAAGAAGTGAACTCTACATCAAGCTATAGTGCCTAAAACTCATTCTCTATGCCAAACAAGTTGTGAAACTTGGTTCAAATAGCCCGAGGAGTGGTCAAACCATCCAGGTGAAATAGGAGACTATTGGAGATGTTCAGTGCAATCAAGCCCATGGCTTCATCCATTTTTTTCCTGTGCTGAAGAACATCAAAGGCGTGCTACAGGATAGGTTGATTTTCATCCAAACATGACCATAAGCTGCATGAAATAAGAAGTCAAGTCATGTGTGCTTTCCAATTGTGGTAGTTGTGTGGTGTTAGTTAGGCCACAGAGGGGTTCAACATTGAGAGAAGAAGATGGAAGTAGAAGGGTCATTTAGAAATTAAATTATAGAAATGATAATGCACCCCCCCATAATGCATAAATTTATCCCTTGTAAACCAAAGAAACAACCAAGGAAAGCACAAAAATTGAGAAGAAACCTTGGACACTAGATGTAGAGAGGGAGGAAATTGAAGCCTCTACTTCAACGCCAAAAATAGGAGCTCAAATAGTTGATTCATAAAATGAAACCAACATTGTCATCTCTAGCATGGAACCAACTTTTCAGTGCTTCTTTCAAATCGAAAAAAGATCTTTGTATACATAAGTTATGGCCAAAAAACTAAGTGCTCCTCCAAATAATAAACTCTCAGGAAAAATACAAAGACTACAAAAAATTGGATGGTCATATGACCGTCAAGAGAACATCCATTAGAAAAAAATTATGGTCGCTAGAAAATGACATCACTGTCAAAAAGATGACATCACTAATAGGAGTTGCCAAAAAAAGGTATGTCATCGGGAAGATGATGTTGTGGCATGAAAAATTGACGTTAGTGCCTGAAAAAGTGATGTCATTACTTGAAAAGGTGACATCACCACTAGTAGTAGTGACAAGCCAATAGAGGCAATGGTCGAGTGGCGATAGTGGTCATTGGGTGGTGTTGTGGCGATGAAAGGATAGTGGCTAGCCAGGAGTGGTGAGGCGCAGGCTGGGCAGTGGTGGCGCACCGGTGAGAGCAGGTTGAGTGCAGGTGATACATTGGTGGCATGTTCTACCTGTGTAAAAACACACAAAAAATGTTTTTTTTGGTTTTTAAAATTTTTTCCTTTATTTTTGAGTAGTACAAACTTGGGAAGGAAATTTTTTTAAAAATTGGAGGTTATTGTGGCCAAAATAGACAAATTTTATATGGACTTTGACTATACCAAGCCTTCTGAGTGTAATGGAAACTTTCATTTTTGCCCAAAGTGCACCGCCTCCTCTAGACTAAAGAAAAAAAATCAAAAAATTGGGTTTTCCATCTTCGAATCATGGCTTCAAGATCTCTAGACTAGGCAGTAGTAGGGAAGCTCTGATACCATGTAGAAGTTGAGAAAAACCAACTTCACAGTTTGCCAAGAACACCTACATGCAAATAACTTGTTGCTAAAAGGAAACCAAACCAAAGAGGAAAAAGCGCAGCTTGGAAAACTCAGCAAAGTGAGAGCAAAAAATGTATTCCCAAATTCTCTAACGAAAAATACAAGAGTTCAACCTTAAAGGTGAATGAAACCCTAAAAAGGGAAAAGAGGCTAGGTTGCACATTATAATTAATATAAAATATCAATTATATGTACCTAAGAGATAGCTTAAGTAAACTAGAGTAATAGAAAACTTAATTAATTAAATCAAGGTGATCTAATTAATAAGCATAAATAAATAATTACTCTAACACCCCCCCTTAAGCAAAGCTTGAGAGGTAAGCTAACCTAGCACAACTATGAAAGTAGGAAAAAAGGGTCTATAGCTTTTTTCTTTTACCCTTGCCTCTCACAAGCTTGGTGATCTTAATTTCAATGTCATATTCCATGACCTTAGTGATCCATCTAGCTCTCATTTCATTGATAGCCTTTTTCAAAAAGAACCCCCTTTACACTGGCATGTGGAACCAAGAGCTAGACCTTGTTATGGGATAGCAGATGTCTAAACTTTCTGAGAGCTCTTATAACAACAAGAACTTTCTTCTCTACATGGCCATATCTTCTCTCATAGTCCTTAATCCCCTCACTAAAAAAAGAAATAGGCTGCTCCAAATTCTCTTCATTTAACCTGTATTAAAACAACTGATATACTTGATTCTCCTCCAAGGGAATAGAGGATGAAATCCTTATCAAATTCGGGATTAACAAGAGTGGGAGCCGATGCAATTGATTTCTTCATCTCTTCAAAAATGTCCTTTCCTTCCTTGGTCCAAGTAAACATCATATTATTCTTCAACATGGTTGTAAGAGGCTTTACCATAGAGCAAGATTAGAGATGAACCTTCTCATGAAGTTGATCCTACCAAGAAAACTCTACAATCCTTTATTGTGGTTGGGAAGTGGGAGAGAGAGAATTTATTCCACCCTTTCCAAATGTATTATTAGCCCATCTTTCAATACAATATGTCCCAAGAGCTTTCCTTGATCAATAGAAAACACACATTTTTTTAGATTTAGAGATACACTATATTCTCTACATTTGATGACCACCTACCTTAGATGATCAAAGTGATCTACTGCATGCTTTGAATAGAAAGTTATATCATCAAGATACACCAATGCAAATTTTTCCAACACACCCTTAAAAGCTATCTCCATTTCTTTTTGAAATGTAGCACCTGCATTGGTTAGTCCAAATGACACTTTACATTAGGCATAAGTACCCCATTTAGTAGTGGAAGTTTTCTTGTATCGGTCTGACCCATGGACTAAAACCTAGTTATATCCTGAAAAAACCAACTAAAAAAGAAAACCTCTTTGAGCCACTAACCTTAGACAAAATTTGTTCCATAGAAGGAATGGGGTGGTGATCTTTAAGAGAAGCCTTATTATGGTTCCTAAAATCTACACATAATCTGATTTCTCCACTATTCTTTCTAACTGGAACAAGATTGGCTACCCATGAAGAGTTCTTAATAGGAAAAATGATATTAGCTTCTATAAGTTTGGACAACTTTTTTCTCGTTAAGGGTTCAATCTTAGGGTTGACTAGTCTTTGCTTTTGTCTAACAGGCTTTGCCTCATGGTTTAAATATATGGTGTGTTGAAACAAGCTTGGGTCAAACCCCTTTAACTATTTATATGTCCAAGTAATAACATCACTAACTTCTTGACATAAATTAATGAAAATTTCTCATTCATCCTCACAACATACCTTTCCAAAGTTAAGAGCCTTTCCATTAGAAATGGTGACAGGTATGTAGTCATCCCTCCTTGCAATCGACTTCGATCCTTTACTTCTTGTTTGATCATTAGAGTTAAATATGCCCTCCAAAGTAACTAGACCTTTAGGAAACTTGATGGAATTAAGGTTCACAATCTAATCTCCATATTGACTTTACAGCTTAGACTAATTTTTTGTAGAGAACTATGCTTCAATTTGTAGAAAATTAACAATTTGCATATCAAAATCAAAGACTTTCCAATTTGTGTAATTGTCTGGGACAATAGGCCTTACAACAAGTATGATTTGTTGTTCCTTTGCATCAACAACATGTTCTAGTATATCATAGTGAGCAACAATTTCTGCAAGTCTATCAACATGTTTGTTTTTATTTCTAGAAACACTCTGAATATTAAATTTTGGGAAGTCCTCAAGTATATCCAAAACCCTATGCTTATATGATTTGATAAGATTGTTCTTTGTAACATTCTAATTATTGATTTGATTTACAACCAATTCACTATCCCCAAATAGTTTCAAGAGTTTTATATCTCTTCTTTTTTCAAGTTAGAGACCTTGGATCAAGGCTTCATATTCAGCTACATTGTTAGTGCAACTAAACTGGAGTCTATATAAAAAGTAATATTTCTCCAAACTAGGGGAAACAAGCATTACACCAACACCTGAACCATTTTTTGTTCCCTGAGCCATCAAATAACATATTCCAAATTTCATTTGTATCTTCTTCTTTTTTTCAAATATACAATAAGTTCCAAGGCCCATCCCTTCAGCTTCTTGTATTGGATATGTGTAGAAATCATTAGCCCATTCATCTAAAAGATAATCATGAACCTTTTTCAGGAGAGTGGCATGTTCATGAGTTATACATGTTAGCATGAATGCTGATGATACTACTTTGGGGGAGTATTCTAAGCATTGGAGAGTATTGACATGTTGCATTCATGACTATGTTTGTCATTGATGTTAACATAGCATGGTTTTTGTAAAGACTAGCTCAGTAGCAGACATAGATCATAATGGTATAAACAATGGTTTGATTTTCTAGTGATGCACAGTTATGGACGTGTTCTACATATGTCCTAATGACATGGTCAAGTGTGCAGAGTCTTAAATCAAAGACATACATAAGCTGTACCTAATTTACAAAGAGTAGTATAGAGACAAAGTATTGGGAAAGCAATTCTTGATGATTGTTCACTATCTCACATCTAATATGTAGTAAGAAGATGTGTAGTTAGGTAGTGACAGAGGATAGTCTATTGATTATTTTATCGAGTGAGCAAGCTCTAGTATTGCATGTGTGAAGTTTTGTATAGACCGTGAGCCAACAATGCTATTGTAATTGTAATTAATTAATTATCTTATTATAATTAATTGTTAAAGCCACAACAATGACTCAAGGAATTATTATGAAAATATGGTGTAAAAGAAAGATTTTTTCCTTGTTTGTAAAGTGTGTAAAATCTATTAAAGTGCAAAGTGTGAAAAGGAGTTGAGTACTTATTGAATGCGTGTAAGAGATCCAAGGGATTATTGGATGTGAGTTATGTGATCTGGTTACAAGATCAGAAGGTACAAAGGTCTGGTTGATAAGATAGAGATAGAGGAAGGAAATACTTTTCATTTCTATTATTCTAAAAGGAATAATACAAAGATCATTTGGATAGTGGGTTCATTGGTCTTTCCCTTGAAGCTGTTTGGGCAGTGGGTCTAGCGATCTTCCACAACTCTGAACAGGGATAAAGTCTCCTAACAGGGACTCTTATTTACTTAATGTATTTATAGACTTCTAAAAAATTCCATCCTCTAACATGGAATATTTATATTAGTACATCATTTTGTGGGTACTATCCCCACCAAGGTTTTCCCTCTAATCAAGCGTTTCCCTAGGTAACATATTTGGTGTTATTGTGTATGAGTACTTTGTTGTGGTTTCAGTCTATATTGCCCATATGGTTAAGTTTTTTTAAGGTTGATAGTGGTGATAATAGTTGGATAATTGATTCACCCACCCCCCACCCCCCTCTTAGTTGTATCAGTGGACTATATATTCTAATAATGCATCTCTTATCTTCTTCATGAGTTGTGCAATTCATATTTATAGGGCCAAGTATATAATTCTCCATGTGATTAAGGGCCAGTGATCTCACCTTTATGGAATTATTTGTTCCATATCTAGTCCTAAAGAACATGTAGGACCAATCAAATGAAATATAGCCACCAAATTGTGTAGTGAAGTCCGTAGATAGGCAAATAAAAAAAATGTGGAGAAGCTCAACCAATAATATATCTTGTATAATAACACAACTAGGAAATTCATGCAATGCCATCTTTATGTTTTTAAACACTCCTAATATTGTGATAGAATTACCATCCAACTGAAGAGCCCCTTCAGCCATTGGTTCATACTAAATACTAAGGCCATCAACCACACACTTTGGCATAATTGAGTTGCTAGCTGCAGAGTCTATCATACAACTATGAACTAACTTATCTCCTATAATCAAAGAGAGATAAAAGGGGGGACGCTTTCTCTTCTTACTTATTTCTTCTTCCCTTATAGGTTGCACAAAGCTTCTTGCTCCATCCATGGTAGCTGGTTTGTTCTTCACTTTGATAAGCTTTAATTCTTTTTATAGTAATGCCAATTGAGATGGTATTGCAAGAACATCCCACAAAAGAACATTGATACTGGTCCTCTTCATTTGATCTACAATGTTGAGAGAGGTGTATGTTGACTTGGCTAGAACTTTAGTGACCACAGGGTCTAGTACATGAATTGGAACAACATGTGGCTCCTTAGTCTTCTTTATATTCTAATTTTGCAATGGAGCAGCAATATCATGTTGTGCATTTGCACCTGTAGCATGTGGAATAGCCTTCAAAGTTGTATCCTGATTTGATGAAGAGGATGGAGCATCCTCTATGGATCTCTTTTTTCTCCTAGTGTTATGAGCTATTCCATTATCACCACCATGATTTATATGAAAAGAATCTCTAGGATGATGATTCATAAAAGTATAATCCCCATGCTATTGGGATTGGAAACCAATAGTGGGCTGATTGGCATCATATTGCTTCCCTATTGTTTTCTCTTTTGTAGCCAAATCTTGAGAATATTCCTCTCTATGGCATGCACACTACTCATATGAAAATTTATAAGTTGAACAATATTCTTGTTCTTGAGCCAAATTATTTTGAGGAACAAGTGTCCTTACTGTATTTGTATTTGAATTTGCAGGGGTTGCATTACCCATAAGTATATTTTGGTTGTATGGAGCTTGACCAAGGTGTGGTTGCCTATTGAATTAATTATCAAGATAATTGGGTTGAAAATGCCTGCTACCTTGAGCTTGTTGTCTCTCCAAGGCCACCAATTTCTTATTCATTTTTGCACCACTACAGTATGATCCTACAATCTCCTTCCCATATCAAAAATATGATCATGAAAGCTTTTATCCATATCATAATTATGATCCTTAATCTTATCTATATTTTACATCATATCTTGCATCATGGCTTCAATTTTATATATCCAATTAGAAAATATTGAAGTTGAAGGAGCAGCAACAAGAGGCTAACTTGTAGTTGGAGTTGGGATGGGAGTCATTATAGGTTGGTGTGTAGGCATATCAGGAAAGAGTGGCATTGGAGGCCTCAAAGCTAGCTTTCCTCCTTGTATTAGAGTGTTTTCTGCCCTTATAGCAATTTCATAAGAAGTTGGTAAGGTGTCCCCTCCCATGGTTTGCAATGTAGTAGCAATATCACTATTGAATGCTTTAAGATAACACAAGAAAGCATTACTAGGAGTAGGCTTTACTGCAACATGAATTCTATCCCATGTCTTATGGAATCTATAATTTAATTCTATCATAAACTCATAAGGTTCACTCTTAATTGTAGTTAGTTGTTCCAAAAGTGATAGATGATCAATTTTATCCTTGAAATGCTTGCATAATCCCTCTCCTAGCTCATCCCAGTTATGGATAGAGTTGTGTAGCAATCCTCTATACCATTACAAGGTTTTTCCCTTTAATTATGAAGCTAAAAGTCTAACAAAAACATCATCCTCTATAATACCATGTATATTGTAGATATTTGAAACTTCTTGAATATGTTCTATTGGGGAAATAGAAGTTTCACCAATAAAATCTGGTAGACTCTTAAGAGAAGACATTGGGATATTATGTCTTTGAGCTAAAACAAGAGGGTTGCCACCATTAAAGGTAGAATAAACCTAATTTCTAGGGAGGGCCATGTGAAACAATGATCAAATCAAATGAAATGAAATGGTGGTGTCCTAGGCTATGATCTATCAACTAGAGAAGTAGGAAGAGATCTAGGAGGTGCATGTGCTATTGTTAAACTCCTAACTATAGATGCTCAAAAATAGTTTGCATCTATGGTTTCATCACATTTTCATACTAATTCATCCCATTTTCTCATTCCACTAAATTTGATCTTTTGACCAACTTGTTCATATCTCAATAGTACTCTTTATCATTCATATCCTCTTTGACATCATATTAAATCAACTCGAAATCATATCAAACCAACTCGAAATCACCCCAAATGAACTCAAAATCACCCGAAATTAGTCTTATTCAACCCAAAATGTGTTAAACATCCTGAATCAATCATCATTTGTCCAAATCCTAGGCTTTTTGGTTGCTTTCAATGCCTTGAAAACCTATCAAATCTTATCAATCTAACCTTAGTACTATCATGGCTCTCAATGCTAGGTCAAACTATCATTCAAGTCATTTGATCTTTGACATTGTTGAGTCTCTTAGTGTTAGATCAGGGAATTATCAACCATTTAATAACATTGATAGTGTCTGTCAATATTATTATGATCAACCCTATCAACCAATCTCAATCTTGTAGCATTTTACAATGTTAGATAAATGTTGTGTGTCTTTAATTCATGTCATGTGTCCTTGGCATGTTATCAATTTCAATCAATTGATCAATTTGACCATGGCTTTGGTCTATCCATCATCATCATAGTCAATCTCCATTATCGTCATATTTCATCAAAGGATACTGTCGCACTTATCAAATCAAATTGGCCAATCATCTACTAATTTTCTCTATAGGACTAAATAACCCATAATTTAAATCCTATATCATTTCAGTAATTATTCTTCCTAATTAACATCATCAATTAATTGATATTTTATTAATTAATTGATTCATCATTCACAAACCATGGAAATTCTCAATTTCCTAAGTCATATTTTCCACCATTAATTCCATTTTTTACTAATTTCTATTGTGTGGAATAAGGAATTTTTAATTCAAATATTCCACAAAATATTGACATCATCGAGACACATGGGTGTGACACCTCATGGATTCTCCATTGACACTTGGCTAAGATATGCCATACTCCATATATTCTTATTCTCTTACACACATCCATATTTGGCTTCCATTGTCATAGATTCTTGGCTTTAACTGGGTTTGAGGTGTCATATGATGCGTCATAGATCCTCTTCCATTTTTAGCCATGTTTGACTTCCAAGCATCATAAAATCCTACACTTGGCACCTTGCATCATATGTGTCATGGATTCTCAAAGGAATCTCTTGCTAAGCCACATATCTAAGGTGACAACTCCAATGCTCTCATCTTCCTTATTGATTATTAAATGAGCATTCATTCTCTCATTTCTTGCCCCTAGTTTTCTTAGTTTTCGCTCTCTCTCTCTCTCATGTTAAAATAAAATCTTCTAGTATTCTCATAGCATTATCACCATTTTAGGCTTTTTCTTCAACATTGTGTGCACTATAGGTAATTTGGAGCTACATCACATGGAGAAGAAAGAAGGACATGGGAGCTACAAATGAAAGAGGGGGTTTCTAACTTTGTATTGCTTCCTTTTTGTTAATTTGGCTTTCATGGTAGACTAGAGGGTGTCAATTTATGTATAGCGAGTTTGTGATTTTCTCATAGTATGTTAGACATTAGCCCATTTTCTGGTCCTACACTAACTAGTGATAGAAAAATCTACTTCTTTTTCTTCTAGGATTTTAAAATGAAAGCTTAGTAAACTAAAAGTTGCCTCTAGAAGATGCCCTTGTCTAAACCTTGGGCATGAATTACAACACTTCTAGTCTAGAAACCAATATGTAGAGATGGAGTCACCAAGTGCTTGAATGTGAGCCTCTTAAAGGCTAGAATTCTAAGAGTAGCACCAAAAAACTAGTAAACTTCTTAGTAAGCTTGAATGTAGTCCCACTAGGTGTGCCAAAAGTTGTTGACACAAAAGTATACACCCTTTCTTGAGGTATGACCCTCAAGTGACTTTGTGTAACATGGAATCAACCTCCAAGTGTAAGAATTGCACTTTGAGGTTGAATCTTTGGAGAAGGCCACCTTCCTTACTATCAAGATGCACCTACACTACTACTTGAGAGGAAAAGGGAGAAAGATTGCTAAAAGTAAATTGCTAAAAGGAAAGGGGGTGATGCACCAAGCTAGAACATGGTTACAACTCTACTCACAACTACACAAAACTATTGAAATAATTGATTAATAATGTATTGTCTTTAATATTACACAAAATGTCATATCATCACCAGTTAGTGTATGCTGAGCTCACTTGGGCATTGAAGACATTTTTTTGTGTCTACTGAGCATTCTAGAGTTTGTCTAGTTCAGAAGTCAGCATCTATTGAGTTCACTCAGGTGCCAAAGGAAAGTCTGCAGAAGATGAGTGTTAACTAAGCTCACTTGGTTAATAAAGGAAATGTTGGATTGAACCAGTGTTAACCCAGATCACTTGGTTACCAAAGGAACTTTACAAATATGCAGTGTTGACTGAGCTCACTTGGCTAACGAAGGATTTTCTTATTTTGGAATATTAAGTTCAATTAATTTATCTATTGGTTCTAGCTAACTGAGAAGATGACTATTAATTATTCTAAGTTGTATTCAAGCCAACTTGAGACTATGAAAGATATAAATATAAGGTCAAGTTGGGGATTAGAATGTATGGATGCATGGAACATAATTGAAGATTTGATGATGCTAAGAGGAAGAAAGTCATAAGGATAAGCAAAATATCCTTGAGAAGTTGAAAAGATATATTCGATCAAGAAGGATCAAGTATACAAGCTACAATTGAGATCTATAATCAGCAATTTAGTTTCATAAGAAATCAAGTAATGCCATTTTTACTCTCTAACCATTGTAGTAGTGATCTAAATCTTTTAACAGAGTTCGCTTAGCAACTATTTGTAAATCCTCTAACAACGTGGTATTTTTATTGAATTGTCCAAAGACCTCTAACAAGGCCACTCCTAACTGGGTGATTAAATCCTCTAACCAAGTTACACCTAACAATGTGTTTTGTAACTTTTAATAGGGTTGGCTCCTAATAGGGACCACTTCAGAAGAGTGAAAATTAGTAACTAGTTACAATTGTTGGTTTTTCCCAGATTGGGTTTCGACATTAAAATCTTAGTGTCAAATGTGTTTAGGATGTTTTTCTTATGTGTTTGCAACTAAGTTAAAGTAATAATAATCATAGATAACATCTTAAGATCTTTATATAGATAACATCTTAAGATCTTTATATTAAGTATTTAGTGAGCATTTTTAGTATTTATAGAGTTACAACATTTTCTGTGTGTTTTTCGAGCTTCAATAGAGTTTGATTTTTAGAGATTATTTTGTATTGACATCTAAGGGATCTAGGGTTTTTTTTTTTATAACTAATTCACCCCTCCCCTCTCAATTACTCCTCCTATATTTCCAACAATTGGTATCAGAGATTTTGGTGCTTGTAGAGAAGGTTTCAAGGACCTAAGCTAAAGATAAGGATGTCTTATAGAAGAGAGGTTGAACCAAGACAACTTTGCAACACGGAAAGGAATTATGAGATTACATTTGGAAAATATCAGTGATTTAGGTTGTAAGTATCTTGATACTGAATACAAGACTCCAACTGGAACATTATTAGTTGAAGACATTGCTAAAAAGAAAAATCATAACATCATCATGATTGATATTGCATCTGCTCTTAATTATGTTGAATTTGATGAAGTAAAAGACTATACTACAACTCATGCAATGTGGATCAAACTAAAAGAAATTTATGGAGGAGATGTCAATGTAAGAAGAGCTAAAGAAGAAAGTCTCAGAGGTCAATTAAATTAGATGAAAATGAGAGAAGATGAAAATATTGCAAAATATGTGTAAAGAATTAAAGCAAGTGCGAATGCAATCAAAGCATTTGGAGCAGACATTGATGAAAAAACAATTGTAAGCAAGGTACTTCGAACCCTTCTTCCTCTCTATGCAATTAGAGTATTTGCAACTCAACAGATGAGATTTGATCCAAATAGCAATATAACTTTGCATGCTCTAGTTGGAAGATTGACATCTTTTGAGTTGGATAACTATGATAACTATTTTCCTAGCTCCAAAGTTATTGAGTCTACATTTGAAGCCAAACTCTCACTCAAGAAAAAGAGTAAGAAATCAAAAGCCAATCAATCAAGAAGTGAAGGAGAAAAAGAGGAAAGTTATAAAAGTGATCTTGAAGTTGTTGAAGCCCTACTTGCAAGGAAATATTCCAAAGGTAGAGGAAAGTACAAAGGTAAGATTCCTCTAATCTATTTTTCTTGTGAAGAAATTGGTCACATTACTGTAAGATGCCCAAACAAAGAAAAAAAGGATGAAAATAAAAGTAATAAGTACTTTAGAAAGAAGGAATTCAAAAACTACAAAGACAAAGGTAAGAAATCTTTTTTTATGGCTAAAGATTCTCATAACAGTGAAAATGAAATGATATATATTGCTATAAAAGATGAATCTGATGATGAAGGAGTTAAGATAACACTTATCTCTCATATTAGCAAAAATGATATATGGATTATTGATAGTGGCTATTCACATCATATGACTGGAGACAAAAAAAAGTTTGACCACATGGAATATTATGATGGTGGTAGTGTGAGATATGGAAATAATGAGCCTTATTGCATAAAAGGAAAGGATGTATCTCATTAACCAATGAACTTATATGTGGCAATGGTTATTGAGTTGAAAGAAAAAAGTATAATCTACTGAGTGTGGCATAATTAAATAACATTGGATTCAAGGTAGAATTTATGGATGGGAAGGCCAAACTGTTGGATGGAAAAGGAAATCTGGTTGGATTTGGAAAACAAACAAAAGGTAACCTATTCTATCTTGATATCAATGAAAGTTCATGTTTTATTGCTCAAGTAGAAGAAATTTGGTTATGGAACAAAATATTATGTTATGTAAACTTTGATAACCTAGTTAAGATAAGAAAATACAAAAGAGTAAGAGGTATTCCTAGCCCGAGGAAACCTGATATGGGTCTATGCAAACATTATCAAATTGGTAAGATGGGAAAGAGTAGTTTCAAAAGCAAGAACTATCATTCTAAAGAAGTCTTAGAGCTTGTGCATACAAAATTATGTGGACCTATTGGAATATATAGTTACAGTGGAGAAAATTTTTCATTCTTTTTGTTGATGACTATTCTAGAATGATGACAATGATGTATCTAAAAGAAAAATTAGAATCTTTTCAAAAATTCAAGTGGTATCTGGAAAGAGTAGAAAAATAAACTGGAAAGAAGTTAAAATTTTTAAGATCAAACAAAGGTGGTGAATTCATCTCCAATGAATTTTGCATTGAAAAAGGAATTAAAAGACAAGTATCAACCCTTGGCACACCTTAGCAGAATGGTATAGTTGAAAGAAGGAACATATCCATCATGGATTGTGCAAGAACACTGATGATAGAAAAGAATGTTGCAATCAAATACTGGAAGGAAGCTATCAAGAATGCAATTCATACTTTGAACAAAGTACAGCTGAAGAAAGACTCAAATCAAACTCCTTATGAACTATGGTATGGCTACAAACCTAATGTAAATTACTTGAAAGTATTTGGCAACAAATGTTATATTTTGAAAAAATCTAAGAAAGGTAAATTTGACATCAAAGGTGATAAAGGTATATTTATAGGATACTCCTACAAAAGTAAAGTATACAAGTGTTTGAATTTGTCTACTCCTAAAATCATAGAAAGTGCACATGTGAGAATTGATGAGTTTGTAGAAAAGAATGAAGCAAAAAGAAACAAAGAGCTTGAGGATTACAAAAGATTTTTTTACTATAAACCTGATACCCTACCAAATCTATCTAATAGATAGGAGACTTCACCTCCTAAGTCCCCAAAATCTCCAATAGCTATCGAGTTGCAAACAAGGCAACTTGAGTCACAGTCTAAAGGACCTGACTCACAGTCAGAGGCTACTGAGCTAGAACAAACTAAGTTTGATGGACTCGAGCCATAGAGAGTGGGACCTGAGCTTGATACTAAAATTTATAATGAAATCAGTGAAACTCATTCCAAATCCAACAAACCTATGTTACCAAGATAAGTTAGAAGGCATCATGCACCTGATCAGATCATTGGAGACAAATAAGATGGAATAATGACAAGAAACAAATTGAAAGGTACATGTTTACTTGCTAAATTTGAACCTAGAAATGTTAAAGATGCCTTGGATGATGAAAGTTAGATTGAAGCAATGAATGAAGAAATAAAACAAATAGAGAAGAACAAAACTTGGACTCTTGTTCCTAGACCCAAGGATAAAAATGTAATTGGCACAAAGTGGGTATCTAAAAATAAGCTAGATGAAGATGGAAAATTTTCTAGAAAGAAAGAAAGGTTGTCATGTAAAGGCTATTCTCAAGAAGAAGGTATTGATTATGGTGAAACTTTTTCTCTTGTTGCAAGATTAGAAGGTGTTAGCAGTTTACTAGCATATGCAGCCCATAGAGGATTTAAAGTTTATCAAATGGATATAAAATTTGCATTCTTGAATGGAATCCTTGATGATGAAGTCTACATTGAACAACCAAAAGGTTTTGTAGATCCTAGAAAAAAGAACATGGTCTAAAAATTACACAAGGCATTATATGGTCTCAAGAAAGTTCCCAAAGCTTGGTATGAAAGACTTTATATCTACTTAATACAAATTAGTTTTCAAAGAAAAAATGATAATAGTAGCCTGTATATCAAAGAAAGAATAGACAAAAAGATTTTGTTGGTAGAAATATTTGTTGATGATACTTTATTCATAGGAAATGATGACTTGTGCAAGGCATTTTTAGAAGAAATGAGTAAAGAATTTGAAATGTCCATGTTTGGAGAGATTCAATTCTTTGTTGGATTACTAATTCAACAAAAGAAAGATGGTATCTACATTACTCAATCTAAATATATCAAGGAGATACTAAGGAAATTTGGAATGGAAGATTCAAGACCAGTTGGAACCCCTATGTGTACTAGCCATAAGCTTTCCAAAAATGATGATTCCAAAGGGTTAGATCAAACCACATATAGATCAATGATTGAAAAATTATAGTATGTAGTGCATACAAGGCCTGATATTGCATTAGTAGTCAGTATGGTGCCAAGATTCTCAACAAATCCCAAAGAAAATCAAATGATGGTAGTCAAAAGAATCATGAGATATTTGAAAAGTATTGAAGAATATGGTTTATGGTACAAAATAGGAGAAAATTTGGATTTAAAAGTATTCATAGATGTTGATTGGGCAGGAAGTATTGATGATAGAAAAAGCACTAGTGGTGGAGCATTTTTTCTTGGTAAAAGATTAGTGTCTTGGACAAGAAAGAAACAAAATTGTATCTCTTAGTCCACAACATAGGAAAAATATGTACCAGTAGTAGTCAATTGTTCTAATATTGTTTGGTTCAAAAAATTGTTGGCAGGTATGAAGACACAGATCAAGGATCTAGTGGTTATATACTATGATAACACCAGCACAATCAATGTACCAAAAAATCCAGTGATGCATTCCAAGATGAAACACATTTCTATAAAGTATCATTTCTTAAGAGAATTGGTACAAGATAAAGAAATCAAATTGGAATATGTGAATAAAAAAGAAAAAATTATAAACATATTTACCAAATCATTACCTAAGGATACATTTTTGTATCTAAGAGGTAAGCTAGGAGTTATTCCCCTATCTGAAGCTCACTAAATGAAGTTTAGTGATGCATTAACCAGAGCGTGTTGAAGATCAATCAGTTGGTGCAATATTGACAAGGGCATATTATAAATGAATTTGTACTTGAGGTACATTAATATTCACTGAACATTGTCTTAGGCATAAGATGTCAAAGAGGGAGAAGTTCTATGCAATATAGAAATTTTTAAAAAGAAAGAGATATTAAAGAGAAAGAATGAACTTGATATGATATTAAAGGTAGAGTTTTCTATCAAAAGAAGTTGTAGCAGACAAATGTTTTCTGACAGAGGGAGAAAGTGAAGGCAGAAAGAGTTCACATTGATAGAGGGAGTTCTCATGGATGAGAATTAGAATGAAACTAAGGATATGTTCCTTACTTTAAAAATTTCATTATGCTATGACATGTTGTGTTGCCATCAATGCCAAAGAGGGAGATTGTTGAAACAATTGATTAATTGTGTATTGTCTTTGATGTTACAAAAAATTTCATATCATCACTAGCCATTTTATGCCGAAATCACTAAGGCATTAAAGACAATTTTCTGTGTCTTCTGAGCATCCTAGAGTTTTCCTAGTTGAGAAGTCAGCGTCTACCAAATTTACTTGGGCGCTAAAGGAAAGTATGCAAAAGATGAGTGTTAATCGAGCTCACTCAAGTAATGAGGGAAAGGTTGGATTGAACTAATGTTAACCAAGCTCACTTGATTACCAAAGGAACTTTTCAAATATGTAGTTTTGACTGAGTTCATTGGTTAACATAGGAAAATCATTTCTAAGTTAGTGTCTACTGAGCAGGCTCGACTAACAAAGGATTTTCTTGTTTTGGCATATTAAGTTCAATAAATTTATTAGTTAGTTCTAGCCAACTGAGAAGATGAATATTAATTATTCTAAGTTGTATTCTAGCTGACTTGATAATATGATAAAGATAAATATAGAGTCAAGTTGAGGATTAGAATGTATGGATGCATGGAAGATAATTGAATATTTGATGATGCTAAGAGGAAGCAAATCAGAAGGATAAACAAAATATCCTTGAGAAGTTGAAAAGATGTATTTGATCAAGAAGGATCAAGTATACAAGCCAGAATTGAGATTTGTAATCAACAATTTAGTTGCATTAGAAATCAGGTCATGTCATTGTTACTCTCTAACCATTGTAGCAATGATCTAAATCTCTTAACAGAGTTGGCTTAACAGCTATTTTTAAATCCTCTAACAAGGTGGCATTTCTATTGAATTGTCCAAATACCTCTAACAAGGCCACTCCTAATAGGATTAAATCCTCTAACCAGGTCACACCTAACTATGTGTGTTGTAACCTTTAATAGGGTTGGCTCCTAACAGAGCTCACTTCAGAAGAGTGAAAATCAGTAACTAGTTGCAATTGGTGGTTTTTCCCAAATTGGGTTTCCACATTAAAATCTTGGTGTCAAATGTGTTCATGATATTTTTCTTATGTGTTTGAAACTAAGTTAAAGTAATAAAAATCTTAAGGTTTTCATGTTAAGTATTTATCGAGCATTTTCAGTATTTAAAAAGTTACAACATTTTATGTGTGTTTGTCGAGCTTCAACAAAGTTTAGTTTCCAGAGTTTATTTTGTACTGACATCTAAGGGGTCTAGGATTTTTTTTTTTAGTAACTGATTCACCCCTCCCCTCTCAATTTTTCCTCTTATATTTCCAACATAAAACATCAATAAAAATACTCCAATGTACATAGATCTAAACTCTATTCTAATTTCCAAAAATTCACATCTAGGTTTGGAATTGATTTAATGTTGAAAGGAAGGAGAAGCTTCACAACACAATGCTTCACCAACAAATTAAATACAACATGCAAATCTTATAAACTAGAAAAGAAACATTTACTACAAGACAATAAACATGCACAAATAATGAATGACAAGAAGAGATAAGAAATAGAGTTATTTCATTAATGGAAGAAAAAATACAAGCAGAGAAGAACCCCTAAAACATATTTACAACTACCTCTTAAAGAGTTTAGACATAACTCTAATTTAGTTCAAACTCCCACCACAATGGAGCTAAGTGGTAGAGGAAACAATTACTAAATATCAGAAGAAAACCTAATCATGAAGTACAATTTCAAGTAGAAGTGATAGGAAGAGAAAAAAATGATGCATCTAGCCATAAGAGGTCAAATTCCCAAAGATTTGATCAATTCATGCATTAAAGAGGCATGGAGTGCAATGATGACGTGCAAACAAGGCCCAAGAAGTCACTCAACCGTAAAGAACTGGACCTGATAGCATGAAATGGCCACGAGAAGTTGATTCACACCACTAAAATAAAAAATTGTAGGGAGGCATAACATGACATGTTATCCACCTACAAAATGCAGAGTTGACCATGGGGAAGGAATTTGATTACCCAAAAAATAAATGATGGTCATCGATATAGATCTTCCCCTCAAAATGAATGGTTGAGATGCACTGTGAATCCTCCCAAATGAAGGATTAAGTCACCACCGTCAATCAAGATACACTCTTTGAAATGGACAGCCCAAATAGTGAGAGAATCCTCCAAGATGCACTAGATCCAATGACTTTCGTGCAATTTTTGGCTTTGGAGCCTTGCAAAAACATTGTAGTGTGAAGAAATTCTAGAATCAAGATGTATGGTAGCATGGCATTGGATGACACCCTATGTCAACCACCCATGGACAACAGAGACCAACCAAACCAAGGCTGGACATGTGGTGATTTCTCATGTTTTCGTGATGATGAACATATGTCACACAAAAACATGAGAGCCATTGGATCAAGGTGACCCATCAAAAAGGGAAGCAAATAGCACTAAAGGTGGGACTCTCTACCACATGGCATAATTATGGACTTTAGAACCTCATGGAAACACCATAGTATGAAGAAACAACAGAGTGGAAACACCTTGCAACATCTTGTTTTCTCATGAAAGTGATCAAATATCGCACAAAAATATGAGAGTCATTAGATCTTTGTAGCATGAGCCAACCTGAGATTGGGCATGTGGCAGTATCTCACATCTTCGTGAAACCCCACTAAGCCAAACACAAAGACACAACAATGGTTGATCTCATCTGCAAAGAATCTAACCCATTAGAGGTTTCTCTAATTGAATATCAGTGATGGGCTGAATGGAGGCAAAAAAAGCCAATAGTTATACAAGACATCATTAAATGTGACACTTTTAAAAGATTTAATCACCCTATTAGGAGTGGCCCTATTAGAGGACTTTAGATTATTCATTAGAATATCATCTTGATTAAATGGTTTTGACTAATACAATGGTTAGAATATAACAATAGGTTTGATCTATAAAGTAGAACTTACTTTTCAAATTCAGATCTCCATTAGCTCATCTGCTAGTTCATTGAAAAGCCTTCGTTGACATCTTCATAACTATGCTTGGCATCTCCTCAAGAAATCACTCTTCAAAAACTCTTCACAATTTCTCCTTAAGATCATCAATCAACAACAAACCAACCTTCAAATTCATTCCTTATGCCTCTTTGAATAGGTGATTTTTATCTTTTTCCACTTAAACATCATCGTTAATCTTAGGGCTAGGTCATATTCATCAAATCCTTCCATCCTTTTTGCTGTTGTTCTTCTTCGAGAAAATTCTAATCAAATCCTTACCTTTGATCACATAGAAAACTCTCCTTATGCATTAAATATGTCCTCTCATCAATCCTATCTTCCATGTGCTTTGACTAATTGAAAATTCTAACTGTGTTAGCCTCAAAATCAAATATTTCTCAAATTGTAACTTTTTTTGTCACTTGACAATAATTTTTTTCTTCAACTTGGCCATCATTGTGGAGTTCAACACACACTATACTTTCTCACTTGGCATCAATAGGCTCGCTCAATCACTATGACACTTTTTCATACATTTTCTCAATAATAACTAACACTCAACTTGAAATTTTTTGCTTAGCTTCTACTTAAGTTCCTTAATCTTCTACTTCAACTTCTTCATTGACCATACAAAATTGATACTTGTTCAAGCTTAACTTGGTTTAACTCTTAGCTTTATCCAATTGTCTTCTTTACTTCATGTATTGATTGAACAATACATTATCTTGTCAGGGGCTAACTTATCAAGTGACCATTGTATTTCCATGATACTTAGTACATCTCAAATTAATTTTTCACTAGGTCATTTCATGATCTCTTCTTTTCAAATTCTCTTTGTCAATTAAATGATATGACAATCCACACTATTAGTGAAATGTCTCTCCAGTAGGTTTGACACTATGTCTTACCAATATGTATGACATAAATGACAATATAACAATTGCTCCAATTGTAGTTTCCAATAGTTAGAGAATTTTCTTACACTTGGATGGATGTTTGGTGATGCCCCTTTAGGAGAGTAGTCACTTTGGGAAGAGTTATTGAGAACTCTTGGTCAATGGTTTGTATAATAGTGTCTATTGACACTTGGCATTTTTGTAGATTATTTTGGAGATGATTGAATAATGAGAGCACTTCATATTCTTAGATTGGCACAATCACACCTTTTTCATTAATGTCAACGGAGGAGAGTAATACATGAAAAACCTTATGTATGAGTGGGGGAGAGTAATACCTATGGGGGAAAGTATTCAGAAGTATAATAGTGTTTATGGGGGGGTTTATATTGATGTTTTGGCATTTATGGTTTTTCATTATATGTTGTCATCAATGACAAATGGGGGGATTTTTAGCATGAGTGTTAAAAGTATTCCAAAAGGGGAGATTGTTAGGATGTTTTGGAGATATGATTGAGTAGTTGGCACTTGGATTGATTGCTTATGTTTTGAATTCATGACTTGGTTTGTCATTAATGTCAACATATATGTATCCTGGCTATGATATTTTGAGTTGAAGATGAAAACTTGTTTGGTGAGGTCAGAGTATGGATAAGCACATTATGTGAGCTTAGAATCATGTTTTTGGATATGTCACGATGCTATATCTATGTGCATGGAAAGTCATTTGAAGGATTGCATGAGTTACAATTCGATATGTGAAGACAAGTCACAAAGTAGTTCACATGAAATAGTTTATTGATAAATCAATTGTTTTTTTTAAGCGAGATAGAATTTAGTTGAGTGGACTTGAATTATGCTTGAAGACATGTTTGTGATGATGAGTTTGTGGTAGTAGATTCTAGAGTTCACTTGGTGAAGGTTGGTGAAGGATAACATGTGATTTATTAACTGTCAACCAACTTTTTGGTTATATTATTTTGGGATGTATAAATGTAATGTAATGTTTATTGTAATATCTTAATGAGGTCCATTATTATTCATTGTACAATGGGGAAGCCTCAAGGCCAACTCAATTAGTTATTAGGATAATCTATAAAGTAAATGATGTTTTCCTTAGTTGTAGTGTAGTCATTATAATTGGGATTGTATTAATGTTGAGGATGCAAATTTGATGAGATCGAAGTAGAAGATGATGATGAGATTGTACTAAGAACCTCAAAGGAATTGTATTGGAAAAAATGGTTTTGTATTGGTTAGTTCACCACTGGATATGTTATCCTAGAGATCTATTTTGTGGAATAGTTTTGAAGCAATTTGGAAAATGACTTCAGTTGACCCCCTATCATCTCCTAATAGGGTTGGAACAACTCCTAACATGGTTGGAATCTTCTAGCAAGGATTCACAGTCTCCTAACAAGGACTCACATGTATCGATTGTATGTAATTGGCTCCTAACAGAGTCACTCCCCTTCATAAGAAATTTTTATATTAGTACATCACCTTGTGGGGCATAACTCCCACTAGGGTTTTCCCTTTGAGCACCAACACCCTCCTAGATGTGTTGGTGGACTTTACTTTCTAACAATTTCTTCTTTTGGATTTGTATAAGCTAGTAGGTCTAATGAAGATGACACATTAACATCTTTTTTAATAAGTTTCATATGATGGGAGATCAGTTACACTCTCACAAATTATTTGATGTAATCTAATAAATGTAAAAATAAAGCCCAAATAAATCGAAACAAATGAGTTGGAATTCACCATAATAATTGAATATGGAGTTAAAAATATCAATTGAAACCTTGAGCCAATATAAAATATATTGTGGTGTTTTACACTAACTCATTTGTTTTGGAACAGGTAATACATTTTGTGAATAAAATGTTTTAATGCATCAATGTCCATTTCCCTATTGCATCTTATATTTTTTGGTTATGACAAAAAGCATATTTTTTTTTTATTTTACTCTAAAATGTTTTTTAAGATATATTTAAATATTTTCTCTAATGATAGAGTATTTCATCTTAGCATAAAAAATAAGTTCTAGATAAAAAATTAAATTAATCTTTACTTCAATATTCATTTTAAGTATGTAAAGTTCACAATCTTTTGTTGCATTTATATTAACTACATTTTAAATCTTTATGATTTTAGTTTAAATAAATTTGATTATGTAAGTATAAATTTTGAGCTCAAAATTTATGTTTTACAATTTTAATACATGCACTTGATTATGGTTGATTGGTTGGGCACAATTGGTAAGGGTGATGGTATATTCCTTGATTACACCATCCATGAAAGTTTAATTCCTCACAAGTATGATATAAGGAATGGATCCTTTAGTAAAAAAAATTTCTTATGCCTTGTAAGAATTCACTCTAAGACAAAAATCCTTGGTTATCAAATCCAAAATCATTTGTATCTACTAAATTGTACCTTGATTATATGACACCATAACTCAAATGATCATGAAAGCAACAACTTGACCTAATTTAATCTAGCATACGTCATTGTGTGAACAAAGTGCATCTATGGTCATCAAATATACATTTTGGTTCATCTTGCATATATCTTTACTCAACACAATTGCCAAAAAAAGTCAATATATCACTTTCTTTGAAATAAATGATTCACTACATTGATTGACATATTTGATATGCTTGCCTATGAAAATAGGTACAACCTTTTAGTTTTCAAATCAACACACACTTGGATACTAATTGATATACTTACCTATTTTTAGCTTTACAATACCAATTCTTATATATGGATACATCTTAGAAGCTCAATAACCCTTTCTCCTTACCCTAACCCCTACTCTCACCCTTTCCTCTTACTCCTCATATTGAAAAATAATTGAGATGACATATCAATTCATAACCCTAAAATAAGAAAAAGGCCCACCCCAACTTCCTACCTTGAACAATAACTGACCTAGCATATCAATTCACAATCCTAAACTAAGCAAGAAGCCCAACCCCACCTCACCCCCACTTGCAACTCCCTATCTTGAACCATATTGACCATAATTGACCTAGGAGGTAAATTCATAACCCTAAACCAAATAGAAGGGGCATGCTAATGCTAAATGGGAAAGTGAGGGGACAATTAAAAAAAACCCAAAATTCCAAGTTCCTACCCCACATGAATTGAAAAAACTCATAGTGAAGCAGCGCAAGGAGTACCCCCATGAGAGGAAACCAAAGGTTGGAGTGGGCCTCAACTCAAATTCCTAACACCAAATACCCAACAACACATAACCCCATCTGCAACTATATTTGTAATTGATTAGGTGTTCTTGATGTGTATATATATATTGCTTCCGCATTATTGGACTTTGATGGTGTTTAAACTTTTTTTTTTAAAATAGTTCAGTAAACTTTGTAATATATTAGGTGTTCTTGATGTGTATATATATATTGCTTCCGCATTATTGGACTTTGATGGTGTTTAAACTTTTTTTTAAAAAATAGTTCAGTAAACTTTGTAATATATTAGTTTTATTTCTTTTGGGTTCCCGAGCAGGGTGTTACACCTTAATAGACCAACTTTATACTACAGTACTAAAGCTTGTGGGTATCGTCCCCATCCCAGTTTTACTTCCTATTTGGAAGGTTTCTAGGTTACCATATTGTGTGTCAAAGTGTTATGAATTTTTAATGCTTTCATTTTTTCATGCATGCAATTATATCATAATACATATGAAGGATTAATTGGTGAATTAAGATTAAGTTTTATTGGTTACTTATTCACCCATCCCCTCTCAGTAACTTAGCCTATCTCATATTTCCAACAATTGGTATCAGATCTTTGTGGTTCTCAAAGAAGAAGTTTAACAACTTGATTAAAGATCAAAGGCAATGGAGGTATTCAAACTTGATAAGGCTATTGAGAATTAAAAGCTAGATCTACAATTGGCTATTGGGAAACTCAAGAAAGAAAAAGAGCAACTTTCTCAATCCCTAAAAAGAAGAAAATATCTTGTAGTATAGATGAATGAAAAACTCTACATTGAAGAAAGAATTGAAGACATCCATTCAGAAAGTAATTCAGATGAAGAATTATTAGAAAAGAGTGGTACACTTCAAGAAGAAGTAAGAAAGTTGAAAAGAGAACAAGAAATTTAGTCAGTAAGATTGTGTGAAGTCATGGAAGAGAAAAATAAGATAAAAGAAGAGTTAGAAGGAAACAGTAGTGAAATTTAGCATCTACCCCTTCAATAGGAAGACTTCATTGATCAGCTTACTAATACAAATGAAGAAGTCATGAATCTAAGATTAGAGAATGAAATATTGAAGAATGACCTAAACACTGAAATGAAAGCCAATGAGAGGATGATGAAATCTCAAGTAGACATGGATCAATTGAATGAGAAAATTAATATAGACAAAAAGAAAAAGCAGGAATTAGATATACAAAAGAAGGTGAATCATCCAAGCAAGGTGCTTAAAAGAATCAAAGGCCTACTTGTAGTCAATGTGGTAAGCTGGGTCATACATTAAACAAATGTTTCAGTAATGGTAAAGCTAAATTCAATGGAAAATGCTAAAATTGAAATATGCATGGTCATAGAGCCAATGAATGCAAAGAACCTAAATTTGAAGGTAAATGTCACAAATGTAAGAAGCATGGGCACAAATATTTTGAATGCCAAACCAAGTTATTGAATCTAGCGAAATAGATTGTTAAAGCAATATTTGGTTGGCACTACAACACATAGTATAGATGTCATTACTATGAATAATTTTGACATATTGGAATAAACTATGTAAAACATCATATGAGAACAAGAGACACCACTAGAAGATGTTTTATTTATAAAGAACTTGGACATCTTACCAAGAACTATATGAACACTGGAAGAATTGAAGATGAAAAGGACAAGGTTGACAATATCAGAAAGCAAATGATACAGTAGTGGATTCCAGAATCTTTTGAGAATGCAAGCCCAAGCAATGAAACACATGTTGCACAAGAATTGGGTGACTCAAACACTTCTACTTGATCTCCCATAGGGATAACTTGAACTAAGATTCAGAAGTAGACATTTTACATCAGTTCTAGTCAACTAGAAGGAAAGATCAATATCAGCATTCAAGATGCAAAGGGATCACTGAGTGACTAAGGGAATTCTGGACCTTACCAAGCTAGGTCGGGTTGCAAGACCCTACCAAGCAAGGTTGGGTGTAACTAAGTTGTTGTGTGGACATCGAGTCATAGACGTCCCTGCCAAGCAATTAATTCAAACTGAGTGGAAGACAATCTGTCATCAACCAAGTGAACGTACCACATATTTATGGGAATTGAAAGGTGAAATTTGTTAAAAGGTATGAAATTGAATTCATTTGTTATTGTGAATTTTCAAGAGCTATTTGTGAAGAGCGATTTTTGTGCATTCAAGCAATCTGTTTGAATTACTGTTGAATTTTTCTATTTTTTCACAAACCCTACTGAGGAATGGCATCCTCCAACAACAAGACCAAGAAGGGGTTTGAGATGTTAGTTCGAGGAGTTGAATGGAAAGCACCTAACTTCAAGTTGAGTCCAGCGATTACAGAAACTCTTGATCCAACTAGAGCCCAATCACAAATTCCATCAAAGGTACTTCTACTAAATGTCATTCCTCACATTTTTGTTGTTCAATTCAAGACATAGGAACCATAGAAATTAATGAAACTTTGGAAAATTTGTGTGTGGATGGTGTGTTGAAATTCGAGCATCAACACTTGGAAACCAAGGGTTTAACCCACATTCCACACATGCCTTGAGAATTTTAGATAAAATGGATAAAGTTTATCCTTAGCTGTGTGCACAACGGGAAACTATGGTTAGAGCAACCTATCTTGATAATGAAGAAAATGATTCATCAAATCACAGGACTTCCAATGTTGGCCAAGGAAAAGACCACCAAAACCCTAAGTCAGGTGGAACTAAAAAAGAAAACTCTTGTTGAATGGGATGGAAGAGATATGAAGATCAATTGTGTAGTTAACTCAAAGCTGAAGTTTGGAGTTCATGTAATTGCACACAAAATATATAGCTCCAATCGACTCAATAGTGTATCGTGTGAGGCAGTGGATCTCACTTTCAAAGTGGTGTAGAAAAACATGTCCTTCGACCTTACTAAGTTGATGTTGAACCAATTTAACAAAAGCATTGAAAGCATCAAAACTACAAAGAATAACCCTTGTAAGTTTGGTTCACTTTTAACTTGTTTATTCTTCTTTGTACAAAAGTTTTTCCCTTCAAAAGGTATAGTTGTATGGAGAAAGGATGTACCTATACTATATCAAATCAATGAGTATATAGTAGAGATGGGTGAAAATTATGTCATTATCATGGACAACTATTTTGATTCATTCAAAGACAAGATGAATAATAGATTCAAAATACCAAAGAAACTTGTACAAGACTACAAGGATGATGTTTGTTTTATGGTAGATTGTGACAAGGTGTATATACAATCAGTCAAACTGAGAGTAGTGTAGGTTAAGCCTCTAGGCTATGAGGTTAATATTGATGACACCAGGGATATCACTGAGGCATTGTTGAATGAACCTATGGATCTCAAGGCCACATATTTTGGTACATTTGATGAAGCCAAAGCTAGAATTGAACTAGAGATAAAACTTCCTTAGGATTTCAAAAAAGGAAAGAAAAGGATAGCAAAACTGAGACAAACTAGTTCTACTCTCCTATTGACAAAAGGTAAAGGAGATGATATAGAAGAAGATGATGCAGAAGATGAGGCAGATGAAACTAAATCATCTAAAGAAGAAGAGCCAATCAAGAAGAAAGGTAAGGTTATTATAACCAAACCTACCAAGACATCTACTATAGTATTTACAAGAACATCTAGAAAGAAATTGAAATTAGGTGAAGAAGTAGAGGATGCACTTTTCAAACGGCATCCACCTACATTTCAAGAAAAATTGAAAGAAATTGACTCTGGAGCCTGCATGGAAAACTTTAAATTATTAAGGTATGAGACCAAAAAAGTAGAGGAAAGGAAGCAAGTTAAAGGCATGATGATGTCTAAGCTAGGAAAATGGAAATATTCTCCTGACCAAGTTGCACAATAGATTCCCAATGAATTGATGGAGAAAATTAAGCCAAGATGGGAACATTCCAAGAAAAATGCGCATGACATATATGAGTAGACTCTAAGGTAACTCATGCTGAGAGTAAATGATAAAAAAGTGAAAGAGTCCATTAAGCAAAATGAAGAAAAACTTACTTTGAAATTTAACACTTCCTTGATACTGATCAATGAAATTAGACATGTGGTGAAGAATGTCACTAATACATGGAAAAACATCTACAATCTTCATCAAAAGAGTGATTGTGTTTTTCATGTCAGTGATAAAGATGAGGATGAGGATGATAAGGAGGAAATGAACAATGATGATGAAGAAGAAACAAATGATGAGAATAAAGATGATGAGGAGCAAGAATAGTAAGCCACCGAGGGGAATTTCCCTAAGATTTAGAGCATTGAGGAAACTGGCCCTGAAAAGATTGCAACAATGGTTATAGCCTCACTCCCTCACTCTTCAAGCAAATCTTTAAAGCCATCAAGCTTAGACAAAGCTACTATCAAGTTGGTTGTGTCAAACACTGCAAATCCAAACACTCAGCCAATTTCTGCACCTATTCAACTCAGTACTTCATTGACTAAAGTGATCAACACTTCATCTACTGAGTAGTCAGTGCTTCCTCCATCAATTTTGGTTACTCAACAACAAGGTATTTCTTCAATAAGTGCAACATCTACTTTTGTTTCTAGTCCTTCCATTTCCACTATTGTTACTATTCCAAGTATGCAAGTAATTAGTACAAGGATGGTTGAGAGAAAACCTCAACTAAGTACAAAAGTTTCTAGCAAAGGAAAAGATAAGGAAGAAGACATTGATCTTAATGAAGATATAGTTATTCTGAATTGGGATATCTCTACTCTAAATCCTAATCAAATTCATACAGTAGGTGAGCTTTTGCAGAAGAAAGCTAAGCAAGAGAGGCTTAGAGAGGAGAGAAACAGAGAGTATCAAGTGATAGAAGATGCAAAGAACATTCTTGCAGATGCACTCAACAATGAGATTGATACTTCTCAACCTATTTTGGCTCAATTAGAAAAAGTGGTTTAGAAATTTAATGAAGATCTGAATGGGCAAGAGAAATTGTTGCAAAGTGTAGAGAAGAAATTTGAAAAATAAAGTATTGGAGCTAGTTGCGCAGAAGATTGCAATATACCAAGTAGATTTGTCTACTATTCTTAGCTCATTGGAAACCTCTGCCAACAAAGTCACTTCTCTATTTGGTAAACTATGTGATACATCTATCTTCACATAGGAAATCAAAGATAAATTATCCAAGATAGATGAAGACCTGAAGGCAAGTGCACACCAGTTGTCACTTGATCTGAGCTACAATTCTAATCATTATACAAAGATCAGATTTTTGACTGATATGCAAGAAGAATTACTAAGGGAAGAAGCCAAGATAAGGGCCACACTTGTAGA
The DNA here is from genome assembly GCA_028749045.1 of Cupressus sempervirens. Lineage (NCBI taxonomy): Eukaryota > Viridiplantae > Streptophyta > Pinopsida > Cupressales > Cupressaceae > Cupressus > Cupressus sempervirens. Next base: position 458,648,386 of record CM053787.1, read on the forward strand.
TATAAAAGGAATGATTCTTCAAAACATGGATGCACTGTAGAAACATATTGCACATGCTAAAACTCTCATCCATGATAACAACTTCTCCATAGCTGATCACATGATGGAATTATCAGCAGAAGTTTAGGTGTTGCAATAAAATTGGGAAAAGACAATGTCATTAATTTTAAAGGTGTATTCTTACTTCTTGTCACATTTTGGAATAACCATGTAGCATACACCTTTGGCATTTGTGTCAAAAAGGAGGAGAAGATGTAATATAAGATGTGATATAAAAAGGGAGAATATGAAAAGATGCAATAAAGGGGAGAAGATGAGAAGATGTATATAACATGTAAAGTATATTGTATATATGTATGGGGGAGCATCATAATATTATACGTATACATGTACAGATATTTAGATAAACATCTCTTATAAAAGAAATTTTGAAAATTTTCAAAAATAGAGTATGTTACTGAGTTGAAGACACAAGATGGAGACTAAAGATTGTTTTGAACTTTTTGAGAATTCAGTTTTGATTGATAAGTATTTTTGTCACTAATGCCAAAGGGGGAGATTGTTGACATCACAATCAAGTTTTTTTATTAGTCTCTCTCTCTCTCTCTCTCTCTCTCTCTCTCTCTCTCTCTCTCTCTCTCTCTCTCTCTCTCTCTCACTCAATCAAATAGTTAGTAGCTATCGAGCTTATCTTGTAGTTTATAGTGTTAACCAAGTAATTTAGGATCTACCGAGTTCTACAATTGCTATTGAGTTCCAGGAAGAATATTTAGTTCGCACTGAGCAGTATGTACCAAGTTGGTGATTATCAATGTAAACTGAGCTTCATAGTGTTTACGGAGTTTCTTAGTGAAAACCAAGTTTTCTAGTGCTTACCGAGTTCACAACTTCAATGATGTGAATCTAGTGTTGACCAAGCTATGTAGTGTCAACCAAGTGATTCAGTTTATACTGAGCTTATAGTGATAGTGTTGACCGAGCTATGCAGTGTCAACCAAGTGATTCAGTTTATATGTCAAGTCTCATAGTGTTCACTGAGTCACCAGTGCAGACCAAGTTTAGACTACTTGGAATTGATTAGTTTGAGCTGAGCTTCTATGTCTACCAAGTGCATGATGATGTCAAGAGTTGACAATTGTTGTTAGGAGTCAGATTCTCACCGAGTTTGTCTTCAAAACCTGAGCACCTATAGTCGGGTCAACTTTGTGTATTTTGGTGAAACTTGTATTGTAGCTGACTTTGATGAATTGTAAATTGGATTGGTATATATGTAATGTATTGTATCACATCCAAATATAGAAGTATGAAAGAATGTAATATATATTAAGAAGAAAAAGTGCAAAGTAAAAGGCTACAAGCCATATAAGGAGCAACAAAGATTTATCCATCACAGCAAGGTGATCATTACACTCCAAAGGAATCTCATTCAACAAATCTAAGTTGTAGATCAAAGATCAACCATAGGTTCATCCTAACAAGTGAAATAGTTAGATCCTTCAATAAGGTAGACTTAATAGTCTTTTGTAAATCTCTTTACCAAGTGCATACTTCACTGTATGTTTGTAAATCCTTTTGCAAGGTGGACCTAGCAGTCCTTATTGCTCCTAACAGGGCAGATCATCAGAAGTGATCATTGCAAGCCTAATAGACCAACTTTATGCTACAGTACTAAAGCTTGTGGGTATCATCCCCACCCCAGGTTTTACTTTCTATTTGGAAGGTTTTTGGGTTACCATATTGTGTGTCAAAGTGTTATGAATGTTTAATGCTTTTAGTTTTTCATGCATGCAATTAGATCAAAATACATATGAAGGATTAATTAATGAATTGAGATTAAGTTTTATTGGTTGTACTAATTCACTCCTCAGCTCTCAATAACTTAGCCTATCTCAAATTTCCAACATTTAGATCATTCCATTAGAGTGTCACCTTAATAGATACAATGATTAAAATGTAACAATAGGTTTGATCTATAAAGTACAACTCACTTTGCAAATTTAGATCTCCATTAGCTCATTGGCTAGTTCATTTATTGGCCTTCATTGACATCTCCATAACTAATCTACTTGGGATCTCCTCAAGAAATCACTCTTCACACTTCACCTCTATTGTTCTCCTCTTCACACTTTCTCCTTAAGATCACCAATCAACAAAAAACCAACCTTCAAAGTCATTCCTTATGCCTCCTTGAATAGAAAATTTTGATCTTTTTCCACTTAAACATCACCGTTGATCTTAGGGTTAGGTAAGATTCATCAAATCCTTCCATCCTTTTTGTTGTTCTTCTTCTTCTAGAAACTTTTGATCAAATCCTTTCCTTTTCTCGCATAATAAACCCTCCTCATGCATTAAATACATCATATCATCAATCCTTATCTTCCGGACACTTTGACTAATGTAAAATTCTAACTGTGTGAGCCTAAAAATCAAATATTTCTCAAATTGTAACTATTGTTGTCACTCGAAAATCGCTATGTTCTTCAGCTCGATTATCATTGTGTAGCTCAACACACATTATACTTTCTCATTCGGCATCAACAAGCTCACTCGACCATTACTACACTCGGTCACTACAACACTTTTTCATACATTTGCTCGGTAATAACTAACACTTGACTCTTCTACTTAAGTTCCCTAATCTTCTACTTCAACTTCTTCATTGACTGTGCAAACTTGATACTTGGTCAAGCTTATTCTTATGACTTGGTTTAACTCTTAGCTTCATCCAACTATCTTCTTTACTTCATGTATTGATTGAACAACACATTATCTTGTCAAGAACTAACATATCAAGTGACCATTGTATTTCCATGATACTTAATACATCTCAACTTAATATTTCACTAGGTCATGTCATGATCTCTTCTTTTCAAATCCTCTTCATTAATCAAATGACATGCCACTCCACACTATTAGTGAAATGTCTCTCCAGGAGGTTTGACACTCTATCTTACCAATAGGTTTGACATAAATGGCAAAATAACAATTCCTCCAATTGTAGTTTCCAATAGTCAGAGCATTTTCTTACACTTGGATTGATGTTTGGTGATTCTTCTTTAGGGGAGTAGTCACTTTGGGCAGAGTTATTAAGAACTCTTGGTCAATGGTTTGTATAATAGCATTTATTGACACTTGGTGCTTTTGTAGATTGTTTTGGAGATGATTGAATAATGAGAGCACTTCATATTCTTAGATTGGCACAATGACACCTTTGTCATTGATGTCAACGGGGGAGAGTAATACATTAAAACCCTTATGTATGAATGGGGGAGAGTAACATCTATGGGGGAGAATATTTAGAAATAGATTAATGTCTATGGGGGTGTTTAGATTGATGTTTTGGCATTTATGGTTTTTCATTATATGTTAACATCAATGCCAAAGGGGGTATTGCTAGCATAAGTGTCAAAAGTATTATGAAAGGGGAGATTGTTAGCATGTTTTGGAAAGATGATTGAGTATTTGGCACTTGGATTGATTGCTTATGTTTTGCATTCATGACTTGGTTTGTCATTAATGTCAACATATGTGTATTCTGGCTATGATAATCTAAGTTGCATAGGAAAACTTGTTTAGTGAGGTCAGATTATGGATAAACACATTATGCAAGCTTATAATCATGTTTGTGGATATGTCAAGATGCTATATCTATGTGCGTGGAAAGTTATTTGAAGGATTGCATGAGTTACAATTGGATATGTGAAGACAAGTCATAAAGTAGTTCATATGATATAGTTTATTGATTAATCAATTGTATATGTTAAATCAGATAGAATTTAGTTGAGTGGACTTGAATTATGCTTGAAGACATGTTCGTGATGATGGTTTTGTGTTGGCAGATTCTAGAGTTCACTTGGTGAAGGCCAGTAAAGGATAACATGTGATTTATTAACTGTCAACCAACTTTTTGGTTATATTATTTTGGCATGTGTAAATGTAATGTAATTTATATTGTAATATCTTAATGAGGTCTTATATTATTCATTGTACAATGGGAAGCCTCAAGGTTGACTCAATTAGTTATTAGAACAAGCTATAAAAGAAAGGATGTTTTCCTTAGTTGTAGTGTAGTCATTATAATTGGGTTTGTATTGATGTTGAGGATGCGAGTTTGATGAGATTGTAGTAGAAGATGATGATGAGATTGTGTTCAGAACCTAAAAGGAATTGTATTGGAAAAAACATTTTTGTATTGGTCAATTCACCATTGGATATGTTATCCTAGATATCTATTTTGTGGAACAATTTTGAAGCAATTTGGACAGTGGGTTCGGTTGACTTCTTATCATCTCCTAATAGGGTTGGAACAACTCCTAACATGGTTGGAATCTTCTAGTAGGGATTCAAAGTCTCCTAACAATGACTCACATGTATCAATTGTATGTAATTGACTCCTAACAAAGTTAGTCCCTCTCATAAGATTTTTTAATATTAGTACATCATCCTGTGGGGCATCACTCCCACTAGGGTTTTCCTTCTGAGCACTAATCCCCCAGATGTGTTGGTGGACTTTACTTTCTAACAATTTCTTCTTTTGGATTTGTATAAGCTAATAGGTCTAATGAAGATGGTACATTAACAAAAGAACTTTTATAAGTTTCATATGATGGGAGATTAGTTACACTTTCACAAATTATTTGATGTAATCTAATAAATGTAAAAATAAAGCCCAAATAAATTGAAACAAATGAGTTGGAATTCACCATAACAATTGAATGTGGAGTTAAAAATATCAATTGAAACTTTGAGCCAATATATAAAGTATATTATGATGTTTTACACTAACTTGCATTTTTTTGGAATGGGTAAATACATTTTGTGAATGAAATGGTTTAATGCATAAATAGATTTTATTTTGCGCTAAAATATTTTTAAAGATATATTTAAATATTTTATCAAATGCTAAAGTATATCATCTTAGCATATAAATAAGCTCTAGATAAAAAAGAAATAAACCTTTACTTCAATATTCATTTTAAGTATGCAAAATTTACAGTCTTTTGTTCCATTTATATATTTTAAATTTTTATGTTTTTAGTTTAACTTTGATTATGTAAGTATAAATTTTGAGCTCAAAATTTATGTTTTACAATTTTAATACATGCACTTGATTATGGTTAATTGGTTGGGCACAATTAGTAAGGGTGATTGTATGTTCCTTGATTAAACACCATCCATGAAAGTTTAATTCATCGCAAGTATGATATAAGGAATAGATCCTTTAGTAAAATACTTTTCTTATGTCTCATAAGAATTAATTCTAAGACAAAAATCCTTTCTTATTAGATCTAAAATCATTTACATCTACTAAATTATATCTTGATTAGATGACACCATTACTCAAATGATCATGAAATCAAGTAACAACTTGATCCAATTTAATTTGGCATAAGTTATTGTGTGAACAAAGTGCATCTATGGTCATCAAATATACATTTTGGTTCATCTTGCATATATCTTTACTTAATGCAATTGCCAAAAAAAGTCAATATATCACTTTCTTTGAAATAAATGAGTCACTACATTTATTGACATATTTGATATGTTTGCCTATGAAAATAGGTACAACCTTTTAGTTTTCCAATCACCGCACACTTGGATACTAATTGATATACTTACCTATTTTTAGCTTTACAATACCATTTCTTATGCATGGATACATTTAAGAAGCTCAATAACCCTTTCTCCTTACTCTAACCCCTACTCTCACCCTCGCCTTTCATCCCCATCTTGAAAAATAATTGAGATGACATATCAATTCATAACCCTAAACTAAGCAAAAGGCCCACCCCAACTTCCAACCTTGGACAATAACTGACCTAGCATATCAATTCACAACCCTAAACTAAGCAAGAAGCTCGCCCCCACCTTGCCCCCGCCTGCAACTCCCTATCTTGAACCATATTGACCGTAATTGACCTAGGAGATCAATTCATAACCCTAAACTAAACAAAAGAAGCATCCTAATGCGAAGTGGGAAAGTGAGGGGACAATTTTAAAAACCCAAAATTCCAAGTTCCTACCCCACATGACTTGACAAAACTCACAGTGAAGCGGCGCAGGGAGTCCCCCCATGAGAGGAAACCAGAGGTTGGAGTGGGCCTCAACTCAAAGTCCCGACACCAAATACCCAACAACACATAACCCCATCTGCAAAAACTCCTTGGGCATCTGAATCCCTCAGAATTTAGGGCCTATTCAATTCACATCTCGTTGCCTGTGCCTCCTCGGTTCTCTTCCCTTCCATTCAAGATAAAACTCCTCTGACCCACTTACCCAAAACCTCTGCCTCTGCAACTGCAACTGCAACTGCAATCCTACCATGCTTTTCAGTTCATTACTATTATTTTAACCCCACCTTTATCTCCATCCGAGAGCCCCATTTGGATGGAGCAAAGGAAAGGATATTGTTGTGTTATTAGGGATTCAAACAGAGCAGAGTTATAAGGTCACATCAATTTAGGTCTTTCTCGTATTGCCCGTTTTGTTTTGGTAGCCCTATGGATTGTATTCCCAGGGATTGAAATAAGGTCACATCAATTTAGGAGGGGATTTTTTCTCTGATATTTCGTGTGGGTGTTTCTGTAGATTGACAAAAATGTCTTCCACAGATGTTCAGCACCAGGGGAGTAGTAGTGGTGGGAACGTCAATTGCGGTTCGAGGGCGCCGCCGCCGACGCCCAATCAAGGCGGAAATAGTTCCGCCATTGTTAACAGCGATGCTTTTTCAGCGTTTTTGGAGAGATCGCTGGGGATTGCCAATTTGGTTTTGCCCGAATCGCCCACAAAACCGGCCGTGACGATGCGCGATCTTCCTGTCGTTGATATGTGCAGAGAAAGGGATGAAGTTGTGAGAATGATGAGGGATTCCGCTAAGGAATTTGGGGCTTTTCAGGTAGTCAATCATGGAATCTGTTGGGAAACCGTGGAGAGGGCGGAGGAGGAATGTAAAGGGCTGTTTGAGCTTTCGGTGGAAGAAAAGGAGGGGATTTGCAGGAACTTTCATGGCGGATTAGGATCAGATTCGGCCTTTGGTTATGATGAGGATGCGAGCACTTCCATGCGCCAGGAATCGTTCTGGCTTCAGAAAGATGCAGAGAAAATGGAGGAGTTTCTCAGAAATGTCTGGCCCCATGGCTGTGTCAGCTTCAGGTAAATTTTTTTGTCAACTGTTCATGCTTTTTCAAAAATTATAAGAGGTTTCGAATTTTGAAAAAAGTTTTGATCTTGGTATTTTTACCCCCAAAATAAAAATCAAAGCTTTAGTACGGCGGCAAATCTTTCTTTCTATGCAGTTACATTACGCCTTTTTCTTTCTCAAGGCTATATGTTTTCTTTGCTAAAATTAAAAATAGGTCAATGGGTCCTTGGTCTACTCGTGAAGTTGAATGGCTTACAAATAGTCCACCAAAGATCAAGTCTCGCTGAGTGCAAAGCTTCTGACATCATAAGGAATGAGGCCGAGATCTCATAAAAAAAAATTAAAAATTAAAAATTAAAAACACATTGAAGTGGTTAGATTATGTATATTATGTGCAGGATTGAAGTGGCTTGATGATATTATAAGTGTTTGAGTTCTTTTAGAAAGTTGGTAGGTGAAGCATGGAAAAGTGAAAGAATGATTAACACATATTTTATATAGAGATAGAGAGGTGTGAGTACATGACCTCTGATTTTAATATAAAGGTGAGGATAATGCTATAATTCTATAATGCCTATAGAGAATGTAGGCTTGATTTCTTTCACATCATTTTTATAATTTATAATTGTTTATGTTCTAGGTTGGTTTTTAAATATATTTTGGTTTGAGAACTTCACTTATCTATGAAGTTAGATATCATCATACTTATTAGGTGTTCTAGTATTTTTTTAAACCATATTTTAATCTATCGAAAATCAAAGGATTGATAAGTTAAGGATTTGAGAAATTGTCTATTTTAAGATATATAATGGATCTTGATTCTTGACTATTGCTTGATTTTATTTTAACTAATTTAGAATTTCAGCATATCAATCATTTTAATATAAAAAATAATTTTTGTTTGAAGATTTCAATCAAATAAAAAACTAAATAATACCTAGTTTTTCTAACATATTTGTAAAAAAAAATATTATTCGGATTAAAATTTTATGCAAGATTTTTACGTAGAGACCTTTCACTTTAGTGAAATTTTTATTTTATAAAGATTAATTACAAATGAATAATAATTGTTTGATGTTTAATGATTTTTCTTTACATAATTTCAATCAGAAGTATTGATGGTAAGAGATTGGTAGTCCCAATTAGTTTGAGGAGGATATATCTCATGGTATGAAGAAATTTTACACCATAAAACCATAAACGAGCTCTTATAAATCAAGATTATACAAACCAAGATTATAATACATAAAATGAAGATCAAACTTACAACTAACAGAACAGAGGATGGAAAAAAAGAACAACCAAAGAGTCTGTCATCCACCTTCACCTCCCACTTACAAAATCCTCCTGTCTAGATAGGAGTTGGCTATATTCTAGAACAGAATGTACTAAAAGTTAATTTATTTTCTTTCAGATCTCTACAAACATGGCGATCTTTTTTCAAAATTTTTGCTATTTTCGATTATAAAACATACAGAAGATAAAAACAAATACTGAAATTTTCAACAACATGTATCGTATTTTTTATTTTTCAATTTTTATCAAGGCAATATGTGGTAGACACAGATTACACAAAACAATCAGGACGGTTTCTGCCGACTATTCAGCTTTTGAATATAATTAGTTTCTGTACCCGTCCTTTTAACTTTCAAACTCAGACCGTATTCCACATAAAAGTTAGAGAATTGCTTGATTGGGCATGACAATCGGAAACAAATTTGTACGGAGCGTAGCAATTCATGATTTTCCGGACCCGAGGGGCCACTTTATGACGTCAATTCACTGATTACAAGGAACCCACATGAAAAAACTCGACAGGATTAGGATTGTACGGTGTGAAATGTAAATTGGGTGTTGTTCAAAATGAAATTTTTATTGCTGAAAATAGTGTGAAAATGTCATATAACTGACCCCTTGAATCTTTGATTTCAGCGTTGCAATGGGGGAGTACTGTGCGGCAATGGAGAGAGTTGCAGGGGAAATTGTGGATCTTTTACTGGAGGGGCTGGGCAACTGGCTTGACCGGTCGAGTTTCACGGCAGAAACAGCATCATACAATGCATCCCTTGTTTGCATCACAGGCCAAAAGGGTATCCCCACATCTCACTCAGCTCGTATAAAGCATTCACATCCATCCATTCTGAGCACGCAGTACCAGAGTAGAGATTCATATGCATTTCTTCTCAACATTGACCGCTCTTGGGTTCGTGTCGTTCCTCACCGTGGAGCTCTCATGGTCACTCTAGGTGATATCCTCAAGGTATGTATGTTTCATCATCCATTTCCATTTCAGCTAAACATTCACGGGTCCGTTTGGGTCCTGGAAGATGACAGGAATTGGCTTTTCCAAAATTCTGGATTTGAAAATTTTTGCGATTGTTTCAAAATTGGCAAAATAAAATTTAGCATACTGGACTTTCAATTTTGCCTCAAACCCACCCACGTTTTCCAACTTCCTACTAGCAAGTAGGAATTGAAAATTTAAAACCTGGTTATGTTTTTTAAGGAGTGTAAAAACAATAGATTGGACAACTTTTTGAAATTTGCCTTCAACTCCAAGCTTACACCTAAAAATGTGTCTTCACATGCATCTTTCGAGTGAAACAAATGGTTTAAGTAAAATTTCAAAAATTAGAATGAAGATTTGCAAAACCTTGATTTGGCTAAACTAAGGTTTGTAGAAATCCCGATTTTTTTAATTCCATGAACCAAACGGATCCTTAGTGGATGATGTTTAAGGGTGGTCGCAACGTAGTAGAGTATGAAAAGGATCCTTTTCACTATTTAACACTTTTAACCTAGGAATTAAGTCTTAGTGTGTGATGTTTAAGCCTTCGGCATTTGCATTACAACAAGACATTCCAATTACTTGACAGGAGTCTCATGTAGTGTGATATTGTGTAATCTTATAAATTATGAAAGAATCAATTTTGATTTTCGATTTTCATATTCATGAAACATTCATTCTCATCAATGGATAAAATTTTCATGCAATGTAATGTGGTAGAGCATAAAAGGATCCATATTCATATCAGCGAGACATTCTCATCAATTGATAGGAGTTTCATGTAGTGTAATATTGTGAACTATAAAAGGACTCATTTTCATATCAAGGAAACTAATACACTACATATATCTAATGCAGGTATGGAGTAATGGAGTGTACAAGAGCGTTATTGGAAGACCAATTGGAGGCGGCAAGGGCGAGGTTGAGGAGGAGGAAGAAGAAGAAGAAGAAGAAGAAGAAGTAGAAGATAGTAAATGTACGTGGATGGCACTACTCTACTCTCCTCCTGCAGAAACCACCATTAGCCCAATAACAGAGCTCATGGATTCACAAGAAAAGAGGCCTAACTACACTTCTTTCCCCTTGAAAGATTATGCATCTCGCCTGCAAAAGCAAAGATTTATGTTTAAGGACCCGCTGGATCGTTACAAAATCAAGTGAACTTGGTCTGCCATTGTTTGCTTGATCAATTCTTGCTGGTTTTTTTCGCTGTTTCTGAATATACAGAAAATTTATCTTAGGCTCTGGATGTAAGCTTTTTCAACACCGAAGGGCCATAATTTACGTAGTTCAGTTTTATCTCTTGTCCAGAGACTGAAATATAATATTTCATCTGTTTGAGTATTTAATTTGCATCTTTGTGTTCGTTTGTATAGATTTTATTGCTGTAAACAGACATTTCATTACATTTACAAGTTTTCATTTAGTATCCTGCGTAATCCGTTTTCTATGTAGACTATCCATTTTTTTCCTTCTTCGGACTTGGACTTTGTGGAAGTTTGTGTTTATGTTTGGTTGTAAAACTTCAACATTTTGTTTGAAGTTACTTAAACAAAATTATTTACTATAAATAATAAATAAATGGAAAAGTAGTTCACCATTTATATACTTTATTTAGGTTAAGTATTTGTGGTATTATAAAATTAAAAAGTTCCATATGCAACTATATCTTAAAATATTTAATCATTTTATTATAGCACACGTCTTTACAAAAGATATTAGATTTTTATTATAATGGTAAAATCTAGAATCATGTTAGATTCTACAATTTAAAAAGATGAGCATTTATTTAGAATCCTCTTAGACTCTACAATTCAAAAATATGAGTAATTATTTAAAAAATTGTATAACGTTAAGTAATTTCAAGAAACATTAATTATGCCGAGAGGCATATACAATGGCAGCAACGAATATTCCAAGGAATAATCCGTGTAAGGAAAAAAGATTTGGTGAGAGTTACAAACGAAATTAAAATATGGAATGCCATTTGGCAATCAAAAAGATTTGGTGAGAGTTACAAATGAAAGTAAAATATGGAATGCCATTTGGCAATCAAAAAGATTTGGTGAGAGTTACAAATGAAATAATAGGCCCGAAAAAGTAGGACCCGAAAAAGTAGGGCTTGAAAAAATAGGGGCGAAATAATTTTAATATGATTCTTTTTTGTTAAATATAATTTTGCATGCACATTCATACTTGTTTTTTGTGGGGAGTGGGGGAATTTGAAACAAATTCGTGGAATGTGAAGAGATGTCTGTTGGAGGATATGAGGAGCCTCTCAGAAGTTATAAAACCAAGGCTCACCATTTCATTTTCATTTTATGTTTTTGTAAGAAGGAAGAGGTGGAGGTTATTGAAGGATTAGATTGGAGTTTTTGAATAGGAGTAGATTGAAGTTTTGGAATAACATTTTTGTAGGTGAAATTTCTATTTTTTATTTACATTTTCATTTAGATTTAGATGTAAATGTAAATTGAAATTCAAAATTAGTTATAATATTCTACTTTGATTTAGATTTCAATTTTAATCAATTTCATTTAAATTTAGAATTCTGTTCATAACTATTTAGGCTTGCATTTAATAGTTTAGTTTTGCATGTTTGATTTAGATTTAGATTTGTATTCAAAATCTATTTGATTTATATATTTTATAATACTTCTCATTTACATATTTTAAAAGTGCATGTTTCAAATTAGTTTTATATTTGCATGTTTCATATTAGTTTTAGATTTTCATATTTCAAAATAGTTTTGGTTTGCATGTTTTAGATTTGAATGTTTCACAATAGTTTTACATTTGCATGTTTCTAAGTATTTATATTTTCATATTTCAAAACATAATTTTATCATTAATCTGGATGAGAATGCCACCATATCAATACAATTTATAGTTTATTAAAGTTAATGATTTATTTAAAGTAGATAAATCATATATTTAGTATATATTTTAACATTATTGAATTATAAAATAAAATAAAATTTTTAAAATAATAGCTAGCTAAAATAATATTAAGCCAAATGGATGCTGAAATAATAGAACTTGAAAAAATAAGGCCAAAAAAATAGAATGCAAGAAAATAAGGCTGAAATAACTTAATTAAAATTTTAAATATAAAACATTTTCTTTTTGTTAAATATATTTTTGCATGCACATTCATGCTTATTTTTTGTGAAGAGTGGGGGAATTTGAAACAAATTCATGGAATGTCAAAAGACATCTATTGGGAGATATGAGGATTCTCTCATAAATTATAAAACAAATGCTCCTCATTTCATTTTCATTTTGTGTTTTTGCAGAGAAGAAGAGATGGAGATTATTGGAGCAATTAGAGTTTTTTAACAGGAGTAGATTAAAGTTTCATATAGTTTAGCCTTGTATGTTTGATTTAGATTTAGGATTCAAAAACTTTTTGATTTAGATATTTGATAATACATTTCTTTTGCAGATTTTTAATGTGCATGTTTCAATTTAGTTTTACATTTGCATGTTTTACATTAGTTTTAGATTTGCATATTTCAAAATATTTTTGGTTTCCATGTTTGGATTTGTATGTTTCATAATAGTTTTATATTTGCATGTTTCAAAATATTTATATTTTTAATGTTTCATAATTAAATTTAATCGTTGATGCGGACAAGAAGTTCACCTTATCAATAAAATTTGTATTTTATTAAAGTTGGTGATTAATTTAAAATGAACGAATCATATATTTAGTTTATATTGTCATTATTTAATTAGATTATATATGTGGCTACTAAATATATTAATTAAGAAAGAAAATCATAAGTCTAAATAGATTCCTTAATGATAGGGAGATTTATTGATTACAATTCTTAATCATTGCAATAAAAATTACATTAGCATTATTAAAAATTCAACAATATATAATGTTCTCACATCATCATGGAAAAATAATTAGAGTTAGAATTAGAGTTAGAGTTAGAATTAGAGTTAGAATTAGAATTAGAGTTAGAGTTAGAATTGGAGTTAGAATTAGAATTAGAGTTAGAGTTAGAATTAGAATTAGAATTAGAATTAGAATTAGAGTTAGAGTTAGAATTAGAATTAGAGTTAAGAGTTAGAATTAGAGTTAGAGTTAGGGTTCAAGTTAGAGTTAGAGTTAAAGTTAGAGATAGAATTGTGATCAGGGTTAAATTAGGGTTAGGGTTAGAATTAGAGTTAAATTAGGGTTAAATTAGGGTTAGGGTTAGAATGATATGGAGATTTATTGATTACAATTCTTAATCATTGCAATAAAAATTGCATTAGCATTATTAAAAATTCAACAATATATAATGTTCTCACATCATCATGGAGAAATAGTTAGAGTTAGAGTCAGAGTTAGAGTTAGAGTTAGAGTTAGAATTAGAGTTAGGGTTAGAATTAGAATTAGAATTAGAATTAGAGTTAGAGTTAGAGTTAGAGTTAGAATTAGAATTAGAATTAGAATTAGAATTAGAGTCAGAGTTAGAGTTAGAATTAGAATTAGACTTAGAGTTAGAGTTAGAATTAGAGTTAGAGTTAGGGTTCAAGTTAGAGTTAGAGTTAAAGTTAGAGATAGAATTGTGATCAGGGTTAGATTAGGGTTAGGGTTAGAATTAGAGTTAGGGTTAGAGTTAGAATTAGAATTAAAATTAGAATTAGATTTAGAATTAGAGTTAGAGTTAGAATTAGAGTTAGAGTTAGGGTTCAAGTTAGAGTTAGAGTTGAAGTTAGAGATAGAATTGTGATCAGGGTTAGATTAGGGTTAGGGTCAAAGTTACCTTATTAGATTTAGGGTTAGGGTAAGAGTCAGGGCTAGGATTAGGATTAGAATTAGGGTTAGTGTTAGAGTTAGAGTTATATATAGTTTTAGGGTTAGGATTAGGGGTAGGTTTATAGTCAAAGTTAGGGTGAGGGTTAATATTGGGGTTAGGGTTACAAAAAGTGTCAAAGTTAGAGTTAGGGTTAGAATTAGAGGTAGGGTTAGAATCAGGGATAAAGTTAGAGTTGGAGTTAGGGTTAGAGTTAGAGTTAGAGTTAGATTTAGGGTAAGAATCAGGGTTAGGATTAGAATTAGCATTAGAGTTAGAGCTAGGGTTAGAATTAGGGTTAGGGTTAGGGTTAGGGTTAGGGTAAGAATTAGTTTTAGATTTTGCATATTTGAAAATACTTTTGGTTTCCATGTTTAGATTTGTATGTTTCATAATAGTTTTATATTTGCATGTTTCAAAATATTTATATTTTTTAATGTTTCATAATTAAATTTAATCGTTGATGCGGACAAGAAGTTCACTTTATCAATAAAATTTGTATTTTATTAAAGTTAGTGATTAATTTAAAATAAATGAATCATATATTTAGTTTATATTGTCATTATTTAATTAGATTATATATGTGGCTACTAAATATATTAATTAAGAAAGAAAATCATAAGTCTAAATAGATTCCTTAATGATAGGGAGATTTATTGATTACAATTCTTAATCATTGCAATAAAAATTACATTAGCATTATTAAAAATTCAACAATATATAATGTTCTCACATCATCATGGAGAAATAATTAGAGTTAGAATTAGAGTTAGAGTTAGAATTAGAGTTAGAGTTAGAATTAGAATTAGAGTTAGAGTTAGAATTAGAGTTAGAGTTAGAGTTAGAATTAGAATTAGAGTTAGAATTAGAGTTAGAATTAGAATTAGAGTTAGAATTAGAGTTAGAATTAGAATTAGAGTTAGATTTAGAATTAGAATTAGAGTTAGAGTTAGAATTAGAATTAGAATTAGAGTTAGAGTTAGAGTTAGAGTTAGAGTTAGAGTTAGAATTAGAATTAGAGTTAGAGTTAAAGTTAGAGATAGAATTGTGATCAGGGTTAAATTAGGGTTAGGGTTAGAATTAGAGTTAAATTAGGGTTAAATTAGGTTAGGGTTAGAATGATAGGGAGATTTATTGATTACAATTCTTAATCATTGCAATAAAAATTGCATTAGCATTATTAAAAATTTGACAATATATAATGTTCTCACATCATCATGGAGAAATAATTAGAGTTAGAATTAGAGTTAGAGTTAGAATTAGAGTTAGAGTTAGAGTTAGAATTAGAGTTAGAATTAGAGTTAGAGTTAGAATTAGAGTTAGAGTTAGAGTTAGAATTAGAATTAGAGTTAGGGTTAGAATTAGATTTAGAATTAGAATTAGAATTAGAGTTAGAGTTAGAGTTAGAGTTAGAGTTAGAGTTAGAATTAGAGTTAGAATTAGAGTTAGAGTTAGAATTAGAGTTAGAATTAGAATTAGAATTAGAATTAGAGTTAAAATTAGAATTAGAATTAGAGTTAGAGTTAGAATTAGAGTTAGAGTTAGGGTTCAAGTTAGAGTTAAAGTTAGAGATAGAATTGTGATCAGGGTTAGATTAGGGTTAGGGTTAGAATTAGAGTTAGGGTTAGAGTTAGAATTAGAATTAGAATTAGAGTTAGAATTAGAGTTAGAATTAGAATTAGAGTTAGAATTAGAATTAGAATTAGAATTAGAATTAGAGTTAGAGTTAGAGTTTGAGTTAGAGTTAGAATTAGAATTAGAATTAGAGTTAGAGTTAGAATTAGAGTTAGAGTTAGAAATAGAATTAGAGTTAGAGTTAGAATTAGAGTTAGAGTTAGGGTTCAAGTTAGAGTTAGAGTTAAAGTTAGAGATAGAATTGTGATCAGGGTTAGATTAGGGTTAGGGTTAAAGTTACCTTATTAGATTTAGGGTTAGGGTAAGAGTTAGGGCTAGGATTAGGATTAGAATTAGGGTTAGTGTTAGAGCTAGAGTTATATATAGTTTTAGGGCTAGGATTAGGGGTAGGTTTATAGTCAAAGTTAGGGTGAGGGTTAATATTGGGGTTAGGGTTACAAAAAGGGTCAAAGTTAGAGTTAGGGTTAGAATTAGAGGTAGGGTTAGAATCAGGGATAAAGTTAGAGTTGGAGTTAGGGTTAGAGTTAGAGTTAGAGTTAGATTTAGGGTAAGAATCAGGGTTAGGATTAGAATTAGCATTAGAGTTAGAGCTAGGGTTAGAATTAGGGTTAGGGCTAGGGTTAGGGTTAGGGTAAGAATTAGTTTTAGATTTGCATATTTGAAAATACTTTTGGTTTCCATGTTTAGATTTGGATGTTTCATAATAGTTTTATATTTGCATGTTTCAAAATATTTATATTTTTAATATTTCATAATTAAATTTAATCGTTGATGCGGACAAGAAGTTCACCTTATCAATAAAATTTGTATTTTATTAAAGTTAGTGATTAATTTAAAATAAACGAATCATATATTTAGTTTATATTGTCATTATTTAATTAGATTATATATGTGTCTACTAAATATATTAATTAAGAAAGAAAATCACAAGTCTAAATAGATTCCTTAATGATAGGGAGATTTATTGATTACAATTCTTAATCATTGCAATAAAAATTGCATTAGCATTATTAAAAATTCAACAATATATAATGTTCTCACATCATCATGGAGAAATAATTAGAGTTAGAATTAGAGTTAGAGTTAGAATTAGAGTTAGAGTTAGAGTTAGAATTAGAGTTAGAGTTAGAATTAGAGTTAGAATTAGAATTAGAGTTAGAGTTAGAGTTAGAGTTAGAATTAGAGTTAGAGTTAGAGTTAGAATTAGAATTAGAGTTAGGGTTAGAATTAGAATTAGAATTAGAATTAGATTTAGAATTAGAGTTAGAATTAGAATTAGAGTTAGAATTAGAGTTAGACTTATAATTAGAGTTAGAGTTAGAATTAGAATTAGAGTTAGAATTAGAATTAGAATTAGAATTAGAATTAGAATTAGAGTTAGAGTTAGAATTAGAATTAGAGTTAGAGTTAGAATTAGAGTTAGAGTTAGGGTTCAAGTTAGAGTTAGAGTTAAAGTTAGAGATAGAATTGTGATCAGGGTTAAATTAGGGTTAGGGTTAGAATTAGAGTTAAATTAGGGTTAAATTAGGGTTAGGGTTAGAATGATAGGGAGATTTATTGATTACAATTCTTAATCACTGCAATAAAAATTGCATTAGCATTATTAAAAATTCAACAATATATAATGTTCTCACATCATCATGGAGAAATAATTAGAGTTAGAATTAGAGTTAGAGTTAGAATTAGAGTTAGAGTTAGAGTTAGAATTAGAGTTAGAGTTAGAGTTAGAGTTAGAATTAGCGTTAGAGTTAGAGTTAGAATTAGAATTAGAGTTAGGGTTAGAATTAGAATTAGAATTAGAATTAGAATTAGAATTAGAATTAGAATTAGAGTTAGAATTAGAATTAGAGTTAGAATTAGAGTTAGAGTTAGAGTTAGAATTAGAATTAGAGTTAGAATTAGAATTAGAATTAGAATTAGAGTTAGAGTTAGAGTTAGAATTAGAATTAGAATTAGAATTAGAATTAGAATTAGAATTAGAGTTAGAGTTAGAATTATAATTAGAGTTAGAGTTAGAATTAGAATTAGAGTTAGAGTTAGAATTAGAGTTAGAGTTAGGGTTCAAGTTAGAGTTAGAGTTAAAGTTAGAGATAGAATTGTGATCAGGGTTAGATTAGGGTTAGGGTTAGAATTAGAGTTAGGGTTAGAATTAGAGTTAGAATTAGAATTAGAGTTAGAAGTAGAATTAGAGTTAGAATTAGAGTTAGAGTTAGAATTAGAATTAGAATTAGAGTTAGATTTAGAATTAGAATTAGAGTTAGAGTTAGAATTAGAGTTAGAGTTAGAGTTCAAGTTAGAGTTAGAGTTAAAGTTAGAGATAGAATTGTGATCAGGGTTAGATTAGGGTTAGGGTTAAAGTTACCTTATTAGATTTATGGTTAGGGTAAGAGTTAGGGCTAGGATTAGGATTAGAATTAGGGTTAGTGTTAGAGTTAGAGTTATATATAGTATTAGGGTTAGGATTAGGGGTAGGTTTATAGTCAAAGTTAGGGTGAGGGTTAATATTGGGGTTAGGGTTAGGGTTAGGATTGTACGGTGTGAAATGTAAATTGGGTGTTGTTCAAAATGAAATTTTTATTGCTGAAAATAGTGTGAAAATGTCATATAACTGACCCCTTGAATCTTTGATTTCAGCGTTGCAATGGGGGAGTACTGTGCGGCAATGGAGAAAGTTGCAGGGGAGATTGCGGATCTTTTACTGGAGGGGCTGGGCAACTGGCTTGACCGGTCGAGTTTCACGGCAGAAACAACATCATACAATGCATCCCTTGTTTGCATCACAGGCCAAAAGGGTATCCCCACATCTCACTCAGCTCGTATAAAGCATTCACATCCATCCATTCTGAGCACGCAGTACCAGAGTAGAGATTCATATGCATTTCTTCTCAACATTGACCGCTCTTGGGTTCGTGTCGTTCCTCACCGTGGAGCTCTCATGGTCACTCTAGGTGATATCCTCAAGGTGTGTATGTTTCATCATCCATTTCCATTTCCATTTCAGCTAAACATTCACTCCCATCAATCTAATCATATAAATTTACTATAGATTTCGGGTCGTTTGGTTCTTGGAAGATGAAAGGAATTGGCTTTTTCAAAATCTGGATTTGAAAATTTTTGCGATTGTTTCAAAATTGGCAAAATAAAATTAGCATACTGGACTTTCAATTTTGCCTCAAACCCACCCACGTTTTCCAATTTCCTACTAGCAAATAGGAATTGAAAATCAAAACCTGGTTATATTTTTTAAGGAGTGTAAAAACAGTAGATTGGACTATTTTTTGAAATGTGCCTTCAACTCCAAGCTTACGCCTAAAAATGTGTCTTCACATGCATCTTCCGAGTGAAACAAATGGTTTAAGTAAAATTTCAAAAATCAGAATGAAGATTTGCAAAACCTTGATTTGGCTAAACTAAGGTTTGTAGAAATCCTGATTTTTTAAATTCCACGAACCAAACGGATCCTTAGTGGATGATGTTTAAGGGTGGTCGCAACGTAGTAGAGTATGAAAAGGATCCTTTTGACTATTTAACACTTTTAACCTATGAATTAAGTCTTAGTGTGTGATGTTTAAGCCTTCGGCATTTGCATTACAACAAGACATTCCAATTACTTGACAGGAGTCTCATATAGTGTGATATTGTGTAATATTGTAAATTATGAAAGAATCAATTTTGATTTTCGATTTTCATATTCATGAAACATTCATTCTCATCAATGGATAAAATTTTCATGCAATGTAATGTGGTAGAGCATAAAAGGATCCATATTCATATCAGCCAGACATTCTCATCAAGTGTAATATTGTGAATTATAAAAGGACTTATTTTCATATCAAGGAAACTGATACACTACATATATCTAATGCAGGTATGGAGTAATGGAGTGTACAAGAGCGTTATTGGAAGACCAATTGGAGGCGGCAAGGGCGAGGTTGAGGAGGAGGAAGAGGAGGAAGAAGAAGAAGAAGAAGAAGAAGAAGATAGTAAATGTACATGGATGGCACTAATCTACTCTCCTCCTGCAGAAACCACAATTAGCCCAATAACAGAGCTCATGGATTCACAAGAAAAGAGGCCAAACTACACTTCTTTCCCCTTGAAAGATTATGCATCTCGCCTGCAAAAGCAAAGATTTATGTTTAAGGACCCGCTGGATCGTTACAAAATCAAGTGAACTTGGTCTGCCATTGTTTGCTTGATCAATTCTTGCTGTTTTTTTTCGCTGTTTCTGAATATACAGAAAATTTATCTTAGGCTCTGGATGTAAGTTTTTTTAACACTGAAGGGCCATAATTTGCATAGTTCAATTTTATCTCTTGTCCAGAGACTGAAATGTAATATTTCATCTGTTTGAGTATTTAATTTGCATCTTTGTGTTCGTTTGTATAGATTTTATTGCTGTAAACAGACATTTCATTACATTTACAAGTTTTCATTTAGTATCCCGCGTAATCCGTTTTCTATGTAGACTATCCATTTTTTTCCTCCTTCGGACTTGGACTTTGCGGAAGTTGTGTTTATGTTTGGTTGTAAAACTTCAACATTTTGTTTGAAGTTACTTAAACAAAATTATTTACTATAAATAATAAATAAATGGAAAAGTAGTTCACCATTTATATACTTTATTTAGTTTAAATATTTGTAGTATTATAAAATTAAAAAGTTCCATATGCGACTATATCTTAAAATATTTAATCATTTTATTATACCACACTTCTTTACAAAAGATATAAGCTTTTTAGTTTAATGGTAAAATCTCGAATCATGTTAGATTCTACAATTAAAAAAGATGAGCATTTATTATGCCGAGAGGCATATACAATGGGAGAAACAATTCCTAGTACAAAAAATATTCCAAGGAATAATTCGTGTAAGGAAAAAAGATTTGGTGAGAGTTACAAACGAAATAATAGCTGGCCGAAATAATAGGAAGCCAAATGGAGGCCGAAATAATAGGCTGAAATAGTAGGCCCAAAATAGTAGGGCCCGAAAAAGTAGGGCTCGAAAAAGTAGGGCTCGAAAAAATAGGGCTTGAAAAAATAGGGGCGAAATAATTTCAATATGATTTTTTTTTTGTTAAATATAATTTTGCATCACATTCATACTTATTTTTTGTGGGGAGTGGGGGAATTTGAAACAAATTCGTGGAATGTGAAGAGACGTCTGTTGGGGGATATGACGAGCCTCTCAGAAATTATAAAACTAAGGTTCATCATTTCATTTTCATTTTATGTTTTTGCAGGAAGGAAGAAGTGGAGGTTATTGGAGGATTAAATTGGAGTTATTGAATTGGAGCAAATTGAAGTTTTGGAGTAACATTTTTGCAGGTGAGATTTCTATTTTTTATTTACATTTCATTTAGATTTAGATGTAGATGTAAATTGAAATTCAAAATTAGTTATAATATTCTACTTTGATTTAGATTTCAATTTTAATTAATTTCATTTAGATTTAGAATTCTGTTCATAACTATTTAGGCTTGCATTTAATAGTTTAGTCTTGCATGTTTGATTTAGATTTAGATTTGTATTCAAAATTTATTTGCTTTATATATTTTATATTACTTTTCATTTACATATTTTAAAAGTGCATGTTTCAAATTACTTTTATATTTGCATGTTTCATATTAGTTTTAGATTTTCATATTTCAAAATAGTTTTGGTTTGCATATTTTAGATTTGAATGTTTCACAATAGTTTTACATTTGCATGTTTCTAAGTATTTATATTTTCATGTTTCAAAGCATAATTTTATCATTAATCTGGATGAGAATGCCACAATATCAATACAATTTATAGTTTATTAAATTTAATGATTTATTTAAAGTAGATAAATCATATATTTAATATATATTTTAACATTATTGAATTATAAAATAAAATAAAATTTTCAAAATAATAGCTAGTCAAAATAATATTTAAGCCAAATGGATGCTGAAATAATAGAACCTGAAAAAATAAAGCCAAAAAAATAGAATGCAAGAAAATAGGGCTGAAATAACTTAATTAAAATTTTAAATATAAAACATTTTATTTTTGTTAAATATATTTTTGCATGCACATTCATGCTTATTTTTTGTGAGGAGTGGGGGAATTTGAAACAAATTCATGGAATGTCAAAAGACATCTATTGGGGGATATGAGGGTTCTCTCATTAATTATAAAACAAATGCTCCTCATTTCATTTTCATTTTGTGTTTTTGCAGGGAGGAAGAGATGGAGATTATTGGAGCAATTAGAGTTTTTTAACAGGAGTAGATTAAAGTTTCATATAGTTTAGCCTTGTATGTTTGATTTAGATTTAGGATTCAAAAACTTTTTGATTTAGATATTTGATAATACATTTTTTTTTAGATTTTTAATGTGCATGTTTCAATTTAGTTTTACATTAGTTTTAGATTTGCATATTTCAAAATACTTTTGGTTTCCATGTTTAGATTTGTATGTTTCATAATAGTTTTATATTTGCATGTTTCAAAATATTTATATTTTTAATGTTTCATAATTAAATTTAATCGTTGATGTGGACAAGAAGGTCACCTTACCAATAAAACTTGTATTTTATTAAAGTTAGTGATTAATTTAAAATAAACGAATCATATATTTAGTTTATATTGTCATTATTTAATTAGATTATATATGTGGCTACTAAATATATTAATTAAGAAAGAAAATCATAAGCCTAAATAGATTCTTTAATGATAGGGAGATTTATTTATTACAATTCTTAATCATTGCAATAAAAATTGCATTAGCATTATTAAAAATTCAACAATATATAATGTTCTCACATCATCATGGAGAAATAATTTTCATAAAATTGACTCTTATATATTCTTTCACACTTTTAACATCATCTCAATTGTTGTGTTGGGACTTATAACTTCCCTTTCATGAATTAATTTTTCCACTATTTGAGTCATTTGTATAAAATATATCCCAAATTTGACCATAGTTATACTCCAAATACTCCAACACTACACCTAAATCTCATACTTCCCTTAACCCTGTCCCTTATTTTAGCGTAACATTTAACCACTTATTAACCCTAACCATAACACTGAGTGTCATATAAATGAAATTGTAAACCTTGGATCCTAACTATAACTCTTACTCTATATATGATTGTACTAATCATTTAGTAAATTATATACCTTAGCCTAACCCTATATGTATAAGTATCTAGAAATAAATTTTTTTTTTATAAGTGATAATATGTATATACACACACCCAGAGAGAGAGAGAGAGAGAGAGAGAGAGCATATATGTAGACAAGAAGGAGCTCATATTATGTTTCATATAGAGGCATGTTTTATGTAGAGAGAGAGAAAAAGAGATTATGAGGTCTATCTAGAGAGTAGGCACAAAGAGAGTTAGGGTTAGGGTTAGATTTAAAATTAGAGTTAGAGTTGGGATTAGGGTTAGGGTTAGAATTAGGGTTAGAAATATAGTTAGGATTAGAGATAGAGTTAGGGTTAGGGTAAGGGTAAGAATTAGGGCGAGGGTTAGAATTAGGGTTACAAATATAGTTAGGGCTAGGGTTAGGGTTAGAATAAGAGTTAGGGTTAGGGTTAGAGATAGAGTTAGAATTAGAGTTAGAATAAGGGTTGGAGTTAGAGTTAGAGTTAGAGTTAGGGTTATATTTAGGGTTAGAATTAAGGTTAAGATTAGAATTAGTGTTAGAGTTAGGGTTATGGTTAGTGTTAGGGTTATAGTTAGGGTTAGAGCTAGAATTGGGGTTAGGGTTAGAATTAGGGTTAGAGTTAGGGTTATATAGGTTCGGGTTAAGATTAGGGGTAGAATTAGAGTTACAATTAGAGTTAGAGTTAGAATTAGGGTTAGGGTTAGAATTAGGGTTACAAATATAATTAGGGTTACAGATTGAGTTAGAGCTAGAGTTAGGGTAAGGGTAATAATTAGGGTTAGGGCTAGAATTAGGGTTACAAATAAAGTTAGGGTTAGGGTTAGGGTTAGATTTAGAGGTAAGATTTGAGCTAGATTTAGAGATAGAATTAGAATTAGAACAAGAGTTGGAGTTAGAGGTAGGGTTAGAATTAGGGCTAGGATTATGGTTAGCATAAGAGTTATGGTTAGAGTTAGGGTTAGCATTAGGGTTAGGGTTATAATTAGGGTAAGTTTTAGTGTTAGTGTTAGTGTTCGTGTTAGGTTATAATTGGGACTAGAATTGAGTCTAGGGTTAGGGTTAGGGTTAGGGTTAGGGTTAGAATTAGAGTTAGAGTTAGGGATCAAGTTAGAGTTAAAGTTGGAGATAGAGTTGGGGTTGGGGTTAGCGTTAGAGTTAGGGATCATCATGGAGAAATAATTTTCATCAAATTGACTCTTATATATTCTTTCACACTTTTAACATCATCTCAATTGTTGTGTTGGGACTTATAACTTCCCTTTCATGAATTAATTTTTCCACTATTTGAGTCATTTGTATAACATATATCCCAAATTTGACAATAGTTGTACTCCAAATACTCCAACACTACACCTAAATCTCATACTTCCCTTAACCCTGTCCCTTATTTTAGTGTAACATTTAACCACTTATTAACCCTAACCATAACACTAAGTGTCATATAAATGAAATTGTAAACCTTGGATCCTAACTATAACTCTTACTCTATATATGATTGTACTAATCATTTAGTAAATTATATACCTTAGCCTAACCTTATATGTACAAGTATCTAGAAATAATATTTCTTTTTATAAGTGATAATATGTATATACACACACCCAAAGAGAGAGAGAGAGAGAGAGAGAGAGAGAGAGAGAGAGAGAGAGAGAGAGAGAGAGAGAGAGAGAGAGAGAGAGAGAGCATATATGTAGACAAGAAGGAGCTCATATTATGTTTCTTATAGAGGCATGTTTTATGTAGAGAGAGAGAGAGAGAAAAAGAGATTATGAGGTGTATCTAGAGAGTAGGCACAAAGAGAGTTAGGGTTAGGGTTAGGTTTAAAATTAGAGTTAGAGTTGGGATTAGGGTTAGGGTTAGAATTAGGGTTAGAAATATAGTTAGGATTAGAGATAGAGTTAGGGTTAGGGTAAGGGTAAGAATTAGGGTGAGGATTAGAATTAGGGTTACAAATATAGTTAGGGTTAGTGTTAGGGTTAGAATAAGAGTTAGGGTTAGGGTTAGAGATAGAGTTAGAATTAGAGTTAGAATAAGGGTTGGAGTTAGAGTTAGAGTTAGAGTTAGGGTTATATTTAGGGTTAGAATTAAGGTTAGGATTAGAATTAGTGTTAGAGTTAGGGTTATGGTTAGTGTTAGGGTTATGGTTAGGGTTAGCATTAGGGTTAGGGTTAGTGTTAGGGTTATGGTTAGGATTAGCATTAGGGTTAGGGTTACAATTAGAGTAAGAGTTAAAATTAGAGGTACTGTTAGTGTTAGTGTTAGTGTTAGTATAAGAGTTAGAGTTAGAATTAGAGTTAGAGTTAGGGTTCAAGTTAGAGTTAGAGTTAAAGTTAGAGATCGAATTGTGATCAAGGTTAGATTAGGGTTAGGGTTAAAGTTACCTTATTAGATTTAGGGTTAGGGTAAGAGTTAGGGCTAGGATTAGGATTAGAATTAGGGTTAGTGTTAGAGTTAGGGCTAGGATTAGGATTAGAATTAGGGTTAGTGTTAGAGTTAGAGTTATATATAGTGTTAGGGTTAGGATTAGGGGTAGGTTTATAGTCAAAGTTAGGGTGAGGGTTAATATTGGGGTTAGGGTTACAAAAAGAGTCAAAGTTAGAGGTAGGGTTAGAATTAGGGGTAGGGTTAGAATCAGGGATAAAGTTAGAGTTGGAGTTAGGGTTAGAGTTAGAGTTAGAGTTAGAGTTAGATTTAGGGTAAGAATTAGGGTTAGGATTAGAATTAGCATTAGAGTTAGAGCTAGGGTTAGAATTAGGGGTAGGGTTAGGGTAAGAATTAGAGTTAGAGTTATAGTTAGGGTTAGAGTTAGGAATAGAGTTATAGTTAGGGTTAGAATTAGGTTAGGGTTGGAGCTAGAATTGGGGTTAGGGTTAGAATTAGGGTTAGAGTTAGGGTTATATAGGTTTGGGTTAAGATTAGGGGTAGAATTAGAGTTACAATTAGAGTTAGAGTTAGAATTAGGGTTACAAATATAATTAGGGTTACAGATTGAGTTAGAGCTAGAGTTAGGGTAAGGGTAATAATTAGGGTTAGGGCTAGAATTAGGGTTACAAATAAAGTTAGGGTTAGGGTTAGGGTTAGATTTAAAGGTAGGATTTGGGCTAGATTTAGAGATAGAATTAGAATTAGAACAAGAGTTGGAGTTAGAGGTAGGGTTAGAATTAGGGCTAGGATTATGGTTAGCATAAGGGTTATGGTTAGAGTTAGGGTTAGCATTAGGGTTAGGGTTATAATTAGTGTTAGTTTTAGTTTTAGTGTTAGTGTTAGTGTTAGGGTTATAATTGGGGCTAGAATTGAGGCTAGGGTTAGGGTTAGGGTTAGGGTTAGAATTAGAGTTAGAGTTAGGGATCAAGGTAGAGTTAAAGTTGGAGATAGAGTTGGGGTTAGGGTTAGATTTAGGGTTAGGGCTGGAGTTAGGGTTAGATTTAGGGTTAGATTTAGGTTTAGAGTTAGAGTTAGGGTTAGAATTAGGATTGGGTTTACGATTAGAATTAGGGTTAGGATTAGAGTTAGAGTTACATATAGTGTTAAGGTTAGTATTAGCATTATATATAGTGTTAGGATTAGGATTATGAGTATGATTAGGGTTAGAGTTAGTGTTAGAGTTAGGGTTAGTGTTAGGGTTACAATTAGAGTTAGAGTTATAATTATAGTGAGGGTTAGAGTTAGAGTTAGAGTTAGGGTTGGAATTAGGGGTAGGGGTAGGGTTAGGGTTAGAGATAGAGTTGGAGTTAGAGTTAGGGTTAGAGTTGGAATATGGGTTTAAATTAGGGTTAGATTTAGAGTTAGAAGTAGAGTTAGGATTAGAGTTATAGTAAGGCTTAGGGTTAGGGCTAGAATTAGGGTTAGGGTTAGAATTAGCATTAGATTTAGGATTATAAATGGTTAAGGTTAGGGTTAGGGGGAGAATTAAAGTTAGAGATAGAGTTAGAGTTAGAGTTAGGGTTAGGGTTAAACTTAGATATATATACTTATATATACTCTTATATATATATATATATATATATATAAAAACAAATAAATCGATACTAATTTTATCAAAAATAAAAAATTAGAATATATATATATATATAATATTAAAATTATTATCATATCTTCCATATCCGCGGCGACTGCTACTAGCTTTTATATATATATATATATATATATATATATATATATATATATATATATATATATATATATAATGCCGAGAGTCATCCTTCTCGAGGCACCTATTTTAATTCAAATCGTATCCAACACAAAAAAAAATCATTATGATTTAAATTAAAATAGGTGCCTCGAGAAGGATGACTCTCGACATTATATATATATATATATATATATATATATATATATATATATATATATATATATAAGTATATATATATATATATATATATATATATATATAAGTATATATAAGCTAGTTTAGAGTCCCATAGACTCTACAACTCGAAAATATGAGTACTTATTTAAAAAATAGTATAATGTTAAGTAATTTCCAGAATAATTAATTAATTAAAATGATCATAAGCAAAAAAAATTGATATTAGGAGATGAAATATTAAGGATTTAAATACTTGGTTTATAAAGTAAAAATAAAGATGAGCAATGTAGTAATGAAATGTTAAGGAACAAGGTACTTATTTTATAGAGTAAAGATGAAAATGATTTGATGTTATGTGTAATGCAAGAAAGTACATAATTTAAATTTTAGGCATACTTAATATTTGATTTGCAATCTTGATATGATATAGCTTGGAATTAGATTTGCTAAAGCCTTTGCTCTTTGTTGATTATTGAGAATGAATAATTTAAAAAAATGTTTATGGAAGATTGCAAGTTTTAGTAAGCCAACCTTTTAATAGAACCAATTTTGTGCTTTTGACAAAGAACTATACATAGTGGGTAAGCATGCAAACGATAAGATATTGTTTGTAATGTAGTATTTTGATTTATTTTAGCACTCTAAACAAAAGTATTCTTAAAACATGATACTCTGTGTAAGGTGTAGGAATTTTTATAGATGAACATTAACAAGTTGTTACCCTGATAATTTACCCAAGAAGTTAAAAGAAATTTTAGTTTAGGAGTGAGAATAAATTTAAAATGCAAAAACCTTCTCTCTCCCCATACTAAAACCTTCTCTTGCCAAACAAGCTTGTCACAAAAAATCCAAAATAAAGAATAATCAAAAGGAAGTTAGTGCTAAAACTTGAATAGAGTGATATATAACTAGGAATGCTCAAGGAATCCATTCCATGGTAAAAAGTTATCCCTACGTAGAATAGGGTCTTATACAAATAGAACAAAGCAGTTGTTGCTATAGTCACATTCAATTGTTACTATTGATATTTAACATCATAGTTTAGTATAAAAATATGATATTAGTGGGTAAAAATTTCTTTCCTAGCAAAAGTATGAACGAGAATTCCTTACCCCTTGAGGTTATTATGTGACAACCACAATTTGTAGGCATTTTTGGATTTTCCATTAAAGAGGGATAAAGATCCATTCATAATTAAGGATGAAGAAGAAGATGCCTTAAAACCCAATATGGTTGGGCAAATTATTATGATTGTCTCATATATATATATATAGTAGAAGAGGTTGGGTTGTTAAGCCTATTTAAACTATCCAATGTCCATTTACAAAACTAAATTGTCTTAAGATCTTACAGATTTCAAATAGTAATACAAAGAAAGTAATCTTTGATTCTAAATCTTAGATGTGCAAAAAGAGCTTCTACTAACATCAAAGATAGAGTGAAAATCAGAATGGACCTAAAATAGAGCAAATTGAACATCCATGCTACGTGAGCATTTAGAGTTCCCTCCCTTTATGCTAATTGCTCAAGTGAAATAAAATTAACCAAACCAAGCTCAAAGAATAGCGGATTTAAGTATATTAATAAATCTATTGTCCATTTACAAAAAAAAACTAGATTTAAGTTCTTTCAATTTTCAAAAAATATTAAATGATTGTTTAAAGAAAGAAAATTGTATCTCCATTACCAAAAGGGATGGGGAATTCATAAAAAAAGACATATCCATAGACACTATTTTTTCTTGAAGGCCTCATGAAAGTCTTCAATGGCCACCCTTAAGGTTCTCTCATGTAGAATCCCCTCCTCCTCAAAGTAATGCTCCAACTAGTCCACATCA
Source organism: Cupressus sempervirens (assembly GCA_028749045.1). Lineage (NCBI taxonomy): Eukaryota > Viridiplantae > Streptophyta > Pinopsida > Cupressales > Cupressaceae > Cupressus > Cupressus sempervirens. The sequence goes on from CM053787.1 coordinate 458,677,532, forward strand.
ATGGGGTTAAAGATAGAAAAGAAGAATAGGAGGAACCTAATATTTCTCTAGAAGACTTCCCCTTCCTCCTAGAAGCCCAACAAATCTTCAGTGAAGATTATTAGGTAGATAGGGACATGTTCCCCTCTAATGTAGAGCATATTGTAGTTAGCCGCCAAGGGAATTGTGAGGTCCTCTCTAATGTTCAAGAGGACAATAGCAAGATGTCCCAACAGATGATTATCAAATAATTCATGGCAGAAACTAGCTATGAGCTCATTGTCAACATAGAAATGGCGGACAACTATTATCAACATAGCCACAATGTACACATTAGAGTGAAACATGTTGGAGAAATCAATATACTTAGTCCCTAAGAACTAAAGAACAACTCTCCATATAAATTTCTTCTTGAAGGAGAGAAACTACATGATTATTTCAATTTGGACTTATCAAAGGCCATGAGATAGGAAGGAGTAGTGAGATTGATAGGAGTATCCATGTTTCTTAAGTGTGAAAAGAGGCCAACATTCTTCAATAAATAGAGAAAGGAATGAACTTAATTCCAACGTTTCTCAGGTACATAAGTGTAGTTAAGGTTTGCACATAGGATGAAGAGATGCGTGTAGGGAGGGTGCTTTCCACCTTGTGCAAGCACTAAATATGCATATTATAAAAGTACATCCAAGATTAAAATTGCATAAATAAAAGATTGCTTAGGATTAATGACACAAGATAGTAAGGATTACTGGGGAGTATCTGAGAAAAATAAATACAAACATCATTAGTTGTTGTTGAAGAGTCGAAGAAAGTCAAAGCTAATAAATGAGGAACTAGACTATTAGTATGAAAATTGGGTACTTTATCCCAACCAAATTAGAAGGACTATTTTAAGTAACCAAATAGGCTCATCAAAGATATCACAAATTAATTAAGTTAATGTTTAAAAATGTTAATTATGTTATACCTAGGGAACTTGGAATCAAGGTGAGTAAGGATGAGGAAACACAATGGTTTCATTCTTCCCATTCACTCATTCATTAGCCAATTTATTCACTGGGCTATTTCTTTCTTTGTAGATGTGATTGATGGTAAATTTCTTGATATTTTTGGCTAATTCTAGGGCCTTAGATAGGACAGATTTTAATCTCCAATTGGGAAGAGATTGTGTTATGAAGGCATTAATCACAATAGTAGAATCACCTTCTATTTTTACTTGATTCATCTTAAGATTAACACATAACCATAATCCCTTAATGAGGGCTCTAAATTTTCCTTCATTGTTAGTGACCTTTCCAATTGGCTTCATGCATTTGGAAATGAGGTCACCTTGGTGGTTTCTAATGCAAGATCCAATGTTAGCAATGTCTAGATTTCCCCTAGAGGCACCAACAAAATTGAATTACACCCAATTCTCAAATGGTGGGGACCAAATGCGAAGGGCTTATTTCTCCTTACTACCCTCTCCACTTTGGCCATAAAAATCAAGTAATTTGAGCCCTGGCCACTTATTTCTCATTTTTTCATCCCATTGGGTCATTAGTTTGTTAGGTCCATTCTTCACTTCAAATTCTACAATCAATGGTCTCAATTATGGAAGCTTCAATTTTTATAATTAGTTACTTCCATGTCATATTGAAATTTTTGAAGACCCTTATGTTTCTTTCCTTCCATAACTTCCACATAATTATGGAAGGGGATATAATCCACAAATCATAGTAGATGCTACCCAAATTTAACTTAGGCCAAGAAAGTAAATGAGGTAATAAAGATTTACAAAGACTCATTCTGAAGTTCATCTAAATCCCAGGAACCAATACCAAAACTTAGAAACATATGAGTAGCTTAAAAAGATGTGATCAAATGCTTCCTTGGATGTTTCACATAGAAGGCAGTGAGGAGGGCCTTCCATTCCAAATCTTCTAGTTCTGTTAGTTGTCAAGATTCTTTTCTAAAGGACCAACCAAGAGAAGGCTCCATCTTTAGGTAAGCAAAGAGAGTCCCAAGATAGGGAGTACGGAAGATCCACCTTAGGGTGGAATATTAGGTGAGAAATATAGTTATAAACATCTTTTTTGTTATATTCCCCATTCTTAGATCCATCCCATATGAGAATTTCTTCATGTCCTGTAAAGGTAATTTTTTTGTTTGCTAGAATTCTAGATAATTAAAGACTTAAAGTAGGAGCCCTGTATGGAAGACAACCACACGAAGGAGTCAAAGAGACAACCTTCCTAGCATAAGCCCTTTGAAAATGATCACCGGAAGTAGGAAAGCATTGAGTAGGCTTTCACTGAGCGGAAATTTGGTTGTGATCCATTATGTACACGTGATCAATCATTGTTATGTGTGTTATAAGTTCCTACTATAGGTAGGTAAATTAATGGAATCCTTCATAGGTGCGTATCTTTTTTAAAATGGGAGCTAATTTTTTATTTTGAAAAAAAGGGTGCTCAATTTTTATTTTTTTTAAAATTTGATTTAAAATGCACTTTTAAATGCCTTTTTTTTGAAAAATAATGGGTGCCCATTTTTTGAATTTCAAATTACGAGCACCTGTTTTTTAAAACATGAGGCAAGATTTTTTCCCCCACCCCAATTTTTGGTCCTAACACCCATTATGAAGTTGTGAGAGTTAATCACTTCAATTTTAAAGAATCTTATAGGTCATATTTATGATAATATAAAAAATGACCTAGGGTAAGAAATGTGAAGTTTATGGATGAATAATAGATGCATGGAAATCATGGATAATAAATTATGTAGATATATAAGGGTGCAAGAAAGGAGTTAAGTCTCAAATCCATGGAAGTCTGTGGATTGAAATCTTACTCCTCTAGAAATGGGTGCCTAATTATAAATATTAGACATCCGTATAAGGCTCGGATGCTTGATAAACTTTCAAAAAATGAGCACTCATATTTTCAAAAATAGGCACCCATTTTTTAAAAAATAGCAACCTATTTTTTTTAAAATGGATGCGCGCGCGCACACACACACACACATATATTTAAATGGATACCCAATTTTAATTTATATATTATTTGATAAAAAATGCACTTTTAAATGCTTTTTTAAAAAAAAAATTGGGCACCCATTTTTTGAATTTTGAATAACAAGCACCTATTTCTTATAAATAGGGGTCGAGATTTTTCCCACCTTGATTTTTGGTTCAATATAGGGTTGGTGGGACCAAGCCTATGCCTTGAGCTCTCAAGATTTGGTTAAGGCATTGAATTGATGAGTTTGGACCTTGCCATAATTTTTTGAAAGTTTTCCTAATCTAAATTTTTGACAAAATAAAAACCCATTAGAGTTCTCACTATGTTGTTTTAAAAAATGTAAATTTTATAGTGTTATGATTTTATTTACTATTTTTTCATTATTTAATAATCAAAAGTGGTACATAAATGTAAAATAGTGAGGCTCGCTAAAACTTTGATAACATTTTTAATATTTTTTTTCTTAAATTAATTTGTATGTCATCAATCTACATACATTTTTTTTAAAGTTAAACTTGAAAGAAATTTTGGAAATTGGTAGATTTTGATCAAATTATGGTCTTCATGAGAGAGTGATCTTTAAAAATAGCTTAATAGCTAATTAAAACTTAATAAAAAATATTATTCAATAATAATATTCTCATGAATCTTTTGTGTGTTAGGTATCTTCCTTTAAAAGCCTTGATTCACAAAAATTCATTTTTTTTTGTCAAATTATGGTGTTCATACACTAGTGCAGTATGGTCCTTAAACAAATATTTTGAAAAAGTTGTTTTTAAAGTTCCTTATCAAAACAAAAATTCTATCATATGGATATTCAAATAAATTACACACTCAAAAAGTAGACTTTGAAAACTATAATTTATATTACTGAAGTTCACCAATATTCAATCTCTAAGTACCTAAAGTTTTGACATTAATTGACAAGAAATTTCAAAATTAGGGAAAACACTTCCACTTTTTGCCAAAAAATGAGATCTAACTTCTTGTGCTTACCCATAAGAATTTTTTTAGACAGGACATGGATTAGGAAAAATGTATATAAATGTGTGTAAGTGAACACATAGGGATTGAGGGGAAGTCATTCATATAAAAACATGATGATAAATGTCATTATGTTGAATGACTTAAATGTAAAATTTAGGCTCTTCATAATTGTAATCATGTGATAGGACTCTCCATGAATTTTTTTTATGAAATAATATACACAACATGCAAAGGTGGCTCGAACACTTTAAAAGACCTAACTAACTAAGACTCACTAGAATGCATTGTCAATACAACCTTGAGTAAGCAAGATGTAATAATACTTGGATTTTCCTTGAAATATTTTAATTAAAGTTCACAACTATAATGCCAAAAATACAACATGTCATGCTTGCATGATGAGGTGCACCAAAGTGTCACAACAGATGTGCAACACATTAGATCATCTACTCAAGGCCACAATGTTACACAATAAAGGTAACAATAGAAAAAGGTTGGTAGAGAACACACTCACTATGTTGGGAAACTAAACTATGAGATAGGAAAAACTACTCCTTGGTGATGATTGACATATGCCATGACTAGTCTCATGAAGAGAGAGAGAGAGAGAGAGAGAGAGAGAGAGAGAGAGAGAGAGAGAGAGAGAGAGAGAGAGAGAGAGAGAGAGAGAGAGAGAGAGAGAGAGAGAGAGAGAGAGAGAGAGAGAGAGAGAGGGGGCACAGGCACACAATTAAGTTTTCTAGCTACATAGGGGAGCTGAAGGCGGTCGTTGAAGATGATGATGACCTAGATGGGCATATTTGGTAGCAAGCTTATGAGGTTTTTGGTGGGATCTTTTGGCAAGGCCAATGGAGAGTCTATTGGTTTTGTGGTTGCTATGTTGGGTTCCTTTAGTTTTGTTGGAAGAGAGACTATTCCCTTTCTCTTAGCTAGTCATGACATCCTTATTGGAGGAATGGACTAATTTTTTTTTAGTTTTCTCTCTTGTCAGGAAAGGAGTAGTCAAAAAATGCATATCTCTAATCTTGATGATTCCCTCTTTACCCAAATGTCCTCTAGGTCTATGGTTCTATCAAGGGATTTTGGGCTAACCAACTTAAGGGATACCCCCTTCTTGGGTATGGCCTTCCCTCTTGGTTCCACTACTTTCTTGTCTTTGTGGGATTCTTGGTCATCTATTTGGGGGATAAATTTTTCATGAGTGGGGACCTCCTAGGATTCTTGTTGATCTGGGGAAAGATTTTTCTTCTAAGCCCAACACTTTTTCTAGTTACTACTTTAGGTACCCATTGGTGCTCAAGGTCTTTCCCTTGCTAGCATTTTTGAGACAATTCTCCTTTATGTTATCTTTGATGTTCTTCATGTAGTGAAGATATTTTTTTGGTGGTATTCTTAAGCGGTTGCTTATGCATTAATGCCTCTTATTCTCATGGTAAATTTCTCTTGTTTATGGTTAAGGCATATACTGGCAGTTTTGAAGGGCCCGATTTGACTCATTTTGGTTTTTGGTTGATTAAGGTATGATTTTCAAGGAATGCTAATTAATATTTGGATTTTTTTTTGGGTGGTTTGTGTCAGTTTGTGGTTGGTATATGTCATATTTTGTTCCTATTGAGGGAGAATTGCCTCCTATTGAGGTGGGGATTCTTGGCTCTTTTACTTATAGGGTTTGGTGTATAGGTCTTTTGTTACCCTTAATGTCCACTCCTATTGACAAGTTTCAGCATGATTGAAATCTCTTGTAAGAGATTCTATGTTGTAACGACCTTGACTGTGCATTGATCAATACTCAGTTTTCTTTGAAGAGTATCTCGTACAACTCCCACAGTCTCTTTAATGATCATTTTATAGAGGTTGGTTTGGATGATAGTTTTGGGGTCCATGATAAATCCCAAATGTGTGGTATGGGGATCCATCAAGTTTACTTTGAGCTCTATATTCTGGAGGCTCTTGCTAAATTAATGTATTAACTTCTTCAATTGGGGTACTAGATGCAACTAGTTCTTTGTATGCATTATTATTTTTAGCTGCTATTTTTTTGGTTGGCATAGGGCTGCTATCCCTTTCCTAGGAAGTATTTAATCTTTTTGGTTTCCAAATCCCTATCAAAATATGTTTTTGTAGGGTTTCATTGTTCTCTTAATAATCAAAACCATATGCCACGAGCAATATCCATGCATAGAAAAACTCTTGGATGGATGAGGGCTTCATCTACCTCCAATTCACATCATACTAGGTCAATATACTTAACCCCAAGTGCTAGACAAGACTCACATGAGTCTACTAGGTCAACTACAATCATATGACAACCTATCACCACTTAAGTATTCACCTTGCATGTGGAAATCCATAAATGAAATAGATCTACCAAAACCACATCATAAAGTCATGAATGTAAATGTCCATCAATGAAGAATATGATGAATGCCTCAATGTAGATCTCCTTGCTTGATGGACAAAATAATGGTAGATCTTGAAGAGAAAATACTCACAAAGGATCCTTGAATCTTTTGAACACCCTGAGTGCTTCATGAAAATATCCTTGCTTAAATGCTTGAACACTTGATCTTGCTTAATTTCTAGATTTCTTGTGGATGTGTGTTTTTCATGGCTGTGAATTGTTCAAATGAGGTTCCTAAGCTTCCTTTTATACTAATTTTGGGCACAAAAATAAAGAAATTTGACAAGAACATTCAAAAACTAAAATTAAAATCCCAAGAGAAGACTGGGCCCAAGATTCAGAATCTTTGGGGATGAGGTCAGCCTATTCTAGAATAGGTTGACTTCATCAACCTATTCCAAGGTTGGAAAAAATTGAGCCTATCCTAAGGTCTTGAAGGTTGCACTAGTGAACTAGAAATTAAGTAGCATAATAGGAGAAATCTAGGTGATTTTGCATGAATCCATCCATGGTCCACAAGGTCGATAAAGGATGAGAGCTAAAAAAATTTAAATAATGAGTGCATCCATTTTAAAATAGTACATAACCTTTGTTGGACTAATGGTCAATGTTTCCCTTTGGGATTCATGACATGGTTTAACTACCTCATGTGTTCTATAAGTCTAGTGATTTTATTAGGTGTTAAAAGGTCAATATTTTGGTGTGACACCAATCCTAGCTTGTAGCAATTGGTTTGAGAGCTTGGTCACATGTTCAAATCTCCTTGGGTAACATTGAGGGGGGATTATTGGACTAATTGCCAACATTCCTCTTTGAGATTAGTGGCATGACTTAACTGCCTCTTGTATTCTAAAAGTCTAGGGGTTGTACCATGCATTAGCAATGAAACCTTAGCTTGTAACAACCTTGTCAACCTATGACTACTAAGGAGTGCAACTACCACTAAATGTAAAGGTGAAACATTTAAAACCTTATTCCCCTTTCTTTCATGATTGATGAAACTAAATTTAGATTATATAGGTGTCCTAATTTTTCCTTTTGTGATAGAATCTACTCATTAAATATCTTGTTAAATAATGCATACATAAAATAATATTTAGTAGGGCTAATTATTGCGCATGCTTGTAAGTATTGCAAAACTTGAGAGTATATGTTCATTTTAGGATTCCTAGTAAGCTCAATATAGAGACAAACCATAACATGAAATTTGGATACCATGTCTTTCTATCATACATACATACATACATACATACATACATATATATATACATATATAGATATATACATACATACATATATATATATACATATATACATATATACATATATATACATATATACATATATATACATATATACATATATATACATATATACATATATATACATATACATACATACATATATACATATATATACATATATATATATAAGGGTTTGATGAGAACAAATCTATAGATCCAGTAGAACACCTGCATTCAAGAACCTATCACCGAGAAGAAACAGGACAATTGAAGGAAAGGGTTTGGCTCTGAAAATATGCAAGAATATATTATCAAATTGAAAGAATGAAAGGAAATACAAAGTATCAATCCTAGAAAAGGAGATCATAAAGCCCTAAGAGATTAAAGAAATTTAATAATGAATATTTAATTATTAAATGAAAATGCATGTGCATAAAGTGGAATCTTACGTAGGGAGTAAAGGTAATTTAATAAATGAAATGAAATTAATCCTTTACTCTAACACCCCCACTTAAAATGAGCAACAATGCAACTACAAATAATATAGAAAAGGAAAAGAAACTACAATATTGAAAGAATAAACGGGTCTTGACAACATGGCCTGATGAGGTACCTAGCACAACCAAATTTCTAAAAAATGGAGAAATAGGGAAAACCACATGGGAAAAAACCTATTACAAAAAGAGATAAAAGAAGCTAAAAAATGGAAAATAATGAAGGAGTCATTAGTGAAACCCCCAAGGACAACTTCCTTCACTCCCAATGTAGATCCACTAGGATGTAAAAGGTTTAGCAAAGATGTCTGCAACCTACTTAGCAGTGGGAATGTACTCCAAGCTAAGAGAGCCATCCTAAATCAAATTCTTGATGAAGTACATATGAAGCTCAATGTGCTTGGTCCTCTAATGTTCAACTGGGTTGTGGGAAATGTGCATAGCACTTTGATTGTCACACCAAAGAAAGGTGAAACTATTAGGAGGAAATCCAAACTCTGGCATCAATTGTTGAAGTCGTAAAACCTCTTGACTAGCTAGCATAGTTGCCCTCTATTTTGTATCCATAGATGATAATGTGTGAGCATGTTGCTTCTTGCAAGACCATGTGATAAAAGCATGATACCGGAGAGGATAAGATAACTACGGCCAAAGGCACACCCAACTATCCAAACCACCTATGAGAGTAAACACGGTGGAAAACAACACATAATAACAACAAAATACAAGATATAGAGGAAAAAATTATTTCATAGATTCATCAAAATTATCAAGTACATGCCCATCTATAAGGCCTTTTATATTATGACCAAAATTACAACTCAAATTTTATCCATAATGATAAACTTCACATGCCTTTTCTTCTACTCTTCCTATGCTACTCCCAACTGCTATTTTTTCTTAAGACTCTACCCAAGACTCTTTTTAATACATGCACAACCAAAATTTGACCTATTGCAAATTACAAACTAAATTAACCCTCATCTTAAATGCTAAAACAAGCCACAAGTCACCTCTTAGCAAATACCTTATTGGAAATATTCAAGACTAGCTAGGTTACTAAGAGGGGAGGGGTGAATCAATAACCTCAAAAAATTTATTAAATTTAGATCTTAATTGTAATAATCTAATTACCATTTATTTCATCAAATTTTATTTACTTGCATGCATGAGAAACATAAAACATTCATAACACTTGAACACAATGATTTGGTGACCTAGAAACCTTCCAAATAGAAAGTAAAACTAGGGTGGGGATGATACCCACAAAACTTCAATACTACAACATAAAGTTGGCTGGTTAAGGCTTACATTGATCACTTCTAATGATCTTCCCTATTAGGAGAAATTAGGGCTGCTAGGTCCACCTTGTTAGATGTTTGACAAGCACACAATGAAGTATGCACTCGATAAAGAGATTTGAGAAAAGATTGTTAAGTCTACCTTGTTAAAGGATTTGAACTGCTTTCACCTATTAGGATGAAGTAGTAGATCTATGACTTACAAATAAATTGCTAATAGAGATTCCTTGAAGTACTAATCACCTTTATGTGATGGATTTGTCTTTTGTAAATCCTTTACTGACATGGCCTTATAATACACTTTGTCTGTTGCTGATTCACATTCCCATGCTTCTTTTCCATAATATTGTCACACTTGGATATGATACAATATGTTACATATATACCAATCCAATTTACATAATTACAAAGTCAACCATCATACAAGTTAACACCAATATTACAAAGTCAGCCCATATGTAGATACTCAGGTTCTAAAGACTAACTTGGTAAAGTTTTGATACTTGGCATCCACTATCATTACTCGACATTGTCATGCACTTGGTAGAAGTAGAAGCTTGGTCCATACTAATCACTTCAATGTAGTCTTGAACTCGGTCTACACTAGTGACTCAATAGATACTGTGTAACTCAATATAAACTAAATTATTTATTTACCAAGACTACACTCGATAAACATTAATCTCCATACAACTCAGTTAATACTGGCTTTGCTTTACATGAACTACTAGCTCGGTAGAAACTACAAAGCTTAGTAACCACTGGAATGCTCGGGTTGAACTGTTAGACTTTGTACTAATTGAATTTACTTGGTAACCACTAGAATGATCAGGTTGAACTATAGTGCTCGATGGCTACTGAAATACATGGCAAACACTTGTAGACTATTCAATAAGCTTGGTAGCCATACAAAACCTGAATAAGTGTTGTCACTAATACAAAACTTGACTGAATGTCAACATACCTATCACAAAATTAATTGCAAAGGTTAGCTCTAATAAGAAACTACACACAGACAACTCGGCAAACAAAGAACCAAGTAAAATGTTCGAACTCAGTAACACTTGGCAACCAAAGAAACTCGACAACACTTTCCAACCAAAGGAAATCAAAAACCACTCAACAACCAAAGGAGCTCGACAACATTCAACAACCAAAGGAACCTAACAACCACTCAAAAATTAAAGGAACTTGGCAACACTTGATAACCAAAGGAACTTAACAACCACTTGATAACCAAAGGACCTTAGCAACACTCGACAACCAAAGGATAACTTGACAGCAACTAAAAACTCAAAAAACATAGAGAACTTAGAAATGCAATACATTGCAACTTGACATCAACTAAGAAACTCAACAAACATGTAGGATATCAATACAACCTAGAATGTTTCTACATCAGACAACCAAGGTTGAAAGAAATGATTCCCCTGAATCATTTAGATGTCACAACCCGAGATGAATCCAACTTACATTGGAAAATCCATATAGCATCTTCAATTGGCCTATTCTTCCACTTCACCAAATACTCATAATAATCTTTTCCTCTTGTGCTCTTACTAACCCTCTAAATGAATATATGTTCAACATCTTCAATCTTCTTCTTAGGATAATTATCTGATACAAAAGCTTCATCATCTTACTCATGATATTTGTACAAATTAGAGACTATATGAGATATATCTATGCCATTAGGCAACTCTACTTTATAAGAATTACCACTATCAAAATTCTTCAAGATCTTACAAGGTACAAAATTCTTCATCTTCAACTTATTATATATTCCTATAGGAAATCTTCCTTTCTTCAAATGAACCATCACATCATCACCAAATTCAAAAACATGATGTCTTCTAGACTTATCAACACTTTCCTTATACTTCAGATTACTTTGTTCCAACCTCAGCTTCACTTCCTTATGCAAAGACTCCATAAAATCAGAAAACTCTTCTCTTGCATCACTTCTCTTTTCTTCACCAGTATTATCCCTTAAATCTGATACTCCTCTAGGCTACATTATAGTAACAATCTAAAAGGTGTCTTTCCTATACTCCTATTCATAGAATTATTATATGGAAACTTATCTTATGCCAATATCATCTCCTAATTATGTTATTCATTTCCAAATAACATCTCAAAAAATTACCCAAGCTTTTATTCACAACCTCTCTATCTAGCCATCTATCTATGGATAGAATGTAGAACTAAATTTCAACTCAGTACTCATCTTCTTGCTAGAAATAATAGTTTAGGTGAATTAGTTATCCAAAGATTAAAACATTTAACTTCTTTAAGAAAGCTTAACCATTCAACCAAAGTAAACAACAATCATAATAAGATGCACATAGACAATTACACCAGCTATGCTAACTAGGGAAACCCTTGATTAGATCAAAAACCCCAGTGGGAATGATGCCCACAAGATGATGTACTAATATAAATATTCCTTGTTAGAGGATGGACCCTATTAGGAGTCTATTAAAACATTTAGTATATATGAGTCCCTGGTAGGATACTCCAACCCTATTAGGAGAGGTGGTACAATGTATGCAAGATGAGCCCAGTACCCAAACATGCAATTCCAACTACAAGAAGAGCTCACTACTCAAACATGTAATTTACTTTCATGTTCTTCTTTCCTTTGTTCTATCAACCAAACCAATCACTATGAAACCTTGTAGACTAGGTCATGAACCTCAGATCCAAATATCAAACCTCGAATCACTCAGCAAAACCTTGGCAATGAAGTTTCCTTCACTTCTGCTCTACTTTGCACAACTTCATATTTCGCTCTTGTACTACTTACAAAATTAATTTTCCCTGTCATGCTTGATAAAGGGAAATTTCCTTCCTTTATATCGAGTCCATAATACAATTCCTTGAGTTGGTTGTTAGACCTTCTCAATTAATCATTATAGGACCACATTAAGAACACGTTACACTTAGCGATAACATTAATTTTCTGCCTTGCAACTTGAATATCTTTTCATGCACACAATATCATGATGAGAAAACTTAGCCATATCATCACCAACATTTCTTCTTCACATCCTCAACCTTGATTCTTAGAATAACAATTCTACTAGGAGATATAACAACTTTACCAAAACATGCCTCTGTAACTCTATCTTAGAACAAACATTACCAAAACTTATGTAACATTTTTTTAACTCATCATTTCTTCTTCTGACATTAACTGCATATATTAGATACTCAAAAGTATCTCCCATAACCTCGAATAGTGAGAATACTCAACTAACCATCCGTAACAACTTGATATTTTTGTTGTTCTTCTGTTTGATACCATAGAGGACTGCTATGTTGACATCAATGACAAACTCAATCATGAATGTAACAAACCATCATAGTAACATATCTACAATACTCCCCCATAGGAATATCATCAGCATTCATGCTTCTAACAATCTCCCCCTTTAGCATTGATAGCAACATAGATGAAAAACATCTAGTTCCAAGAATACCAACAAAAGACTGTCAAACTGTCATTCCATGCTATAATTTGTGTCAAACTTCTCCCAACTGTCATGTTGTACATCTTTCAAACATGTTTTTTTTCATGCCAAACTTCTTCCCCATTAACATCAATGTCAAAGGTTTCAGTAATAATTGATTTTTACTTAGCTCAAGTGTCCAAAGATACTATTGAAAACAACATCCAAAAAGAGTCCTAGATGACTTTGTCCATCACAAATACTCTCCCATACAAGAAGCATCAACATTCGATCCAAACAACAATAGTGCTCTATTACATTAGACTGATGCACTCTTGCATCATCTACTCTGATGTAGGAAGGGGCACAACCCCTAGCATACCTCACAAATACTCAAATGTCTCTTTGGGAAGAGGCTTAGTGAATATAATTGCAATCTACTCTCTAGTGCTCACATACTCCAATCTAATTTCTTTTTTTACAAATTTTTCTCTCAACATGTGATACTTAATAGAAAAGTGCTTAGTCCTCAAATGCAACACTAGATCCTTAGATATTTACTGTGCTTGTCTTGTCACAATGTATGACAACAGGTTTACTGATTTCTATCCTTATATCCTTCAACATCTGCTTCATCCAAACAACTTGATTGCAACTATTTGCTAGTACAACATACTTTGCTTCTGCTATGCTCTGTGATGTACAATACCGCTTCTTGCTTAACCAAGAAACCAATCTTCTTCCAAGAAAGAAGGCTCCACCACTGGTGCTCTTTCTATCATCCATACTACCTACCCAATCTACATTAGTATAAGCACTTAGAGTAAAATTATTAAATCCATCACACCACAATCCAAACTCAAATGTTCCTTTTAGATATCTAAATATCCTTTTGACTATTGCATAATGTGCTTCTTTGGATCAGCTTGGAATCTTGCAACAATTCCAAATGCATTTGCTATATCTAGCCTTGTGTGAGTTAGACATTGTAATCCTCCAATCATATATTTGTACTTCTTTTGATCAACAATAGGTATCTAATCCTTTGTAGATAACTTGGGTGCAGTTACCTTAGGTGTTCCAATGGGTTTGCATGTTTCCAAGCCAAACCTTTTTAGTAAATCCTTCAAGTACTTAGTCTAAGAAATAATGATTCCTTCTTTATTCTATACAATCTATAATCTTAGAAAATATTTCATCTTTCCTATCATACTCATCTCAAACTCTTCATCTCTTCAGCAAATTTATCACTTTCATCATCATTTCTTCCAAATATGATATCATCAACAAATATTACCAAAATCATCAAATCATCATCAATTCTTGCCAATGTAGATTACTATCTTTCATACCTTTTCTATATCCAAGCTTTGTCAAATTCTTGTCCAACCTTGCATACCAGGTTCTTGGCACTTGCTTCAAGCCATACAATGCTTTCTTTAGTTTGTATCCTATTTCCTTGTCATATGTCAAAGGATAACCTTCAAACTACTCAATGTACACTTCTTCTTCAAGTTCTCCTTTTAGAAATGTGGACTTGACATCCATCTAATACACTTTGAATTTTTTTTGTTGTTGCATAGGCTAAGAATAATCTTACTACTTCTATTCTAGCCAATGGAGCATAGGTCTCATCGTAGTCTATCCCTTCTTTCTATGAGTAACCTTTACATACTAATATTTTCTTGTTCCTTACAACTTCACCTTGTTCATTCATCTTGTTCCTAAATACCCATTTAGTTCCTATCACATTGTTCTCTATTGGTTTGGGGACCAATTCCCATGTCTCATTCTTTACTATCTTATCCAATTCCTCTTTCATAGCTTATTTCCAACAATCATCTTTACATGTTTCATCTGCATTCTTAGGTTCAACCTGAGATATCAAACATAATTTTTCATCAATTCTACTTCTTATTATCACACCTTTATCTTTTCTTTCAATGATCTACTCGGATGGGTGATTCTTTATCACATTCTTTCCCAAAGTAGGAGTTTTTATCTCAAAACTTGGCTCTACTGAAGCTTTTGAGCTTTTTTCTTGCCTTGGCTCTCCTTCATTCTACAAATCATTGCTAGTCCCAAGAAATGCCTCATCATTCCTTGGCTTAGTAACAACATCATCATATGAATTGTAATCAACTATTCTTTCTTGTATCCTAAATTTCTCATCAATTCTCACATTTGCACTTTCCATAATAGTCTTAGTTCTCTGATTATAACATCTATAAGCCTTGCTTTTCAATGAATAACTGAAAAATATACCTTCATCACTTCTAGTATCAAAATTATCAATATCATCATCTCTTTTGATATAACACTTACTCCCAAGAATTCTGAAATACTTAACTATAGGTGAGTAACCAAACCATAGTTCATAAGGGCTCTAGTTTGTGTCTTTCTTGACTTGCACTTTGTTCACAGTGTAGACTGTTGTATTCACAACTTCTCTCCAAAACATCTATGATATATCATTCTCAACTAGCATAGCTCTTGTTGCTTCTGTAACTAACCTGTTCCTTCTCTATGCAATGTCATTCTGTTCAAGGGTTCTCAAAGCCGATAACTATCTTTTGATTGGATTTTCTTCACAAAATATGTTAAACTAATTTGAAGTAAATTATCCTCCTCTATCTAATCTTAAACATTTAATCTTTATACCAGATTCATTCTCAACTCTATTCTTGAATATCTTAAACTTATCAAATGCCTCAAATTTCTCTTTAAGAAATGCAACTCACATCATTCTAGAAAAGTCATCAACTAGAATCATAAAATACCTTTCACCATAGAATCCTTTAGTCTTTGTAGGACCACTAAGATTTGTGTGTACAATCTCCAATTTTTTTTGTAGTAGTAAACTTCTTGCAAGGAAAAGAAGTTATGTTATGCTTTGTCAACACACATTCCTTACAAATTGTGTTAGTAGGCTTTACATTCTTAGGAAAATCTCTAACTGCAAACATACTACTAGTCTTCACAATATTGTCAAAGTTTATATGACACAATCTCTTATGCCATAACCAACTATCATCTACCTTTGAAACCAAACATGTTATTTTAGTGTGATTCAACTGAAATACATTACCTCTAGATCTGGTTCCTATTCTAATTACCTTTCTATCTTTATCTCTAATCATGCATGTCTTCTATGTGAACTGCAACTAATAACCTTTGTCCACTAGTTGTCCAACACTTAAAAGATTGTGCTTTAAACCATCAATAAAATGTACATTCTCAATGTTAGTTCTACCATCAAGAATTATAGATCCAATACCTTTAACTTGGTATGTTGCATTGTTAACTGTAACGCCCTGCCAAGGGATCCAAAAGAATTAACCTAAAGTTTTACTAAGTTTTCTAAACAATTTTTTTTTTTTAAAGAAAGAAAGTATAACATACACATCAAACACATAGTAGCAGAAGCAATAACATGTAATCAATAACAAACATACATAACAGGTTACATTCCTTAAGGATCCCAAGACGTTGAGTTACATTTAAATTTAATTAATTCTAAGTCTAACAACTATCACATCCATATGAAAGAATAATAAGAAAGTCCAATATCCATAATATACATTTGTTCTGAATGCCTCTTGGAAAATTAATTTGGAATGCTCAATCATCCACTGTACATGTCACAAGGTATGAAAGGCTTAAAAGAATATACATAAGCAAAATAAATATACATCATCCTCTTTGGATCCATGATACACGTGCAATAAAATAGATGAAACCATCCACCATACATAATACATCCATACATCCAAAGATATAACATCCATCATAAAATGATACAACATCCAACATATAATATAACCATCTATCAAAATGATCCATGAACAGAATGAAAGTATATGCCAACAAGAATACTCTAGCCACGGTGTCTCAAACGGATCTCAATGGTAAGAGTAAAAAGCACTACCACTTGACCACGTGGAACCTAAATGGTCCACTCCCACCACGCTAAGGAGATAGTCTCAAGCCCCAAACATGATATCAAATCACATAACACAAGTAGTCTCTATGTCTAGGAAATCCTAAAAGTATACTAACTCAAAGGTTCTAACATAGATCGACATCTAGACCTAGAGGCACCACAAAGACATGTAGGAAACCTACTATGCAAGTGAGAAAGTGTCATCACATGAATCACATTGGAAGTTACCTGAGCAATCCCTCAGGAATCTCGGGTCCCTAGTAATCCTGGGGCCACTAGTATCCTCTCATACTAACAAGGCATACTATGGAATGCAAGGTCGTAACCAAGCATTGTCTCATCTCCCATCCTAGCCTGTACTAGCACAAGAGACATGGGTGAGAACATACAATTAATCTTATTAGGTTCATTTAAGTCAGTATTTAGTGTAACGTTATCACTTATTAAAATAAACAACTTACAATGAGTCATCCCCAGAGCCACTTCGGGTCTCCCGTCCCTCATTGCAAGCCACTTCCTGACACTACACATAGATAACCTACTCTAGGATCATGAAATCACAAATCACAAAATCACCTCAGCCCTATACAAGTGACTGGAAAGCATCGAAAGATAAGCCACAATAATTACATCAATTCTCCATGAGAAACTAGAAAGCATCAAATAATAATCATAATGATCACAACAGTTCTCTATCAACAACTGAAGGCATCAATGATAAATCACCATATCCAATGGTTCTCCAACAAGCAACCAGAAAAACTATCCCAAAATACATCACAATACTAATCGATGACTCATAATGGTTATTCAGATATCTCATAGCATACATCCCGCTATTTCACAAAGACACTAAAAACACAGTAACCAACAAAACAAACATACTCCTCATAACCATACCATCATATACATGGTTGAGCAATAATGATCAAGATCGAGTCAACATGATATCACACTCACAAAACCCCCAAGCCTCTAGTAGACATCCTATAACTGGTCAACACTCTAGTCAACCAAAAAATCTCAAACATACATAGCATAAGGAAAACAAGATACAAGCACATGTTTTCAGTTTTAAGTTAAATGTGGGGTTTTAGTTTCCATTTTCGAGTTTGCTAACAAGTGATGGAATATTTTCATCATTTTTTCTTATAGTAAATTCTAGTATTAGCTTAAGTATAAAACAAATATTTACCCCATGATCAATTTCCTAAATTTACTAAGGTAAATATTATTGTATTGACTTTTAAGTTGTTGATGATAAGATTCCCGTTGATTCTCATTGATCTAGACTTAAATTAAATGTTCACCTATTTTAAAATAATTAATTAATATCATTGATTAATAATATAGTTCACAATATAAATCTTATAAACAAAATATTATTAAATAATATTTTATTTAATATTTAAAATATATTAATAACATTAATCTTGTTAATAATTATTATTAATAAAAATAATAATTAAAAATTAATACATATTATTAAAAAAAAACTATTAACAAATTTTAATAAATTAAAAATGATAAATTTTTAAAAAAAACATTTAATTCCATGCGTTTATAGCCCACGTGGCTAAAATTACTGTCGGCCGCAGGCCAGCTACAGCCGTAGCAACAGTACTACGTACTGTTGCTGCTGCCACAATCTGTGCTACATTCAGCATAGCACTATGTGTTGCGAAAGGCAAGTGGGGACGAGGTGGGGTAAACCCCCCCCCTCCCAATTTATTTATTATTATTATTATTTTTTATAAAACGAACTTCAAATCAACATTTTCATAAAAATGTTTCAACAACCAAAATCTTTCCTTTAACAATTTTGAAAATAATGAATTTGGTTTTAATTCAGTTTATTTTAAATGAATATATGTTTATTGCATATATATATATATATATATTCTTTTACCAAAATTCAAAAATGAATTTGATAGACAAATACTAGGTACCCATTCTTTATTTCCTTATCATTATATATATATATTTTTAAAAGATTTTCCAATAAAATTTCTACCCTTTCTGATAAGTTTTCTCAATTTATAATCTACTGGAGAGAAATTATATTGAACAATTATAGCATTCCATGTACAGAATAATTTCCCAATATCCAGAATTCACAAACATGATATATATTCTTTACCAGAATTATCCAGACAATCATCTAGCAAACACGAAGAAGACATGAATTAAAAGAACGTATTTAAATTATGCAAATCTTCACAAGCGTCTACCTGGACACTGATGCTAATTTGCTACACTTCAGAAATCTATAGAGAACAATTTCCCTTTCAAAACTTTCTCCTTCTCTGAAAATTTCTTTTTTTTTTCCTCCAAAATTCCCAACCTCTTGAAAAATGAACCCCCAATTTGTGAAAAAGGAGTTCTCTCCCTAAAATCGGGGCACTAATTGTGCATTCACCTCAAAAAACTCTTTGCTCACACCTTTTTAACTCTTTATTAACTTTTATTTATCTTTCCTTTATCTTTTCCATGCACGTACAATAATCCATTAAATTACTTTATTTAATGTTTTTACTTGACCTCTTTTAAATTGAATTATTTAATTTAGTCTCATGCAATCATGAAACTTTTAAATAAATTTATTTCTTTTCCCACTTCTAATTTTATTTTTGAACAATAATTTTGATAACTATCCATTAATTTAAATTATTATTATTATTCAGCATTTATTTAAAAATGCACTCCAAATATATATATATATTTATTATTAAATTAACTAGATATTATCATGTTCAAATTTAAACTTATAGATTTATTCTCAAATTTAATCCTTTTATTTGACTCTTATATATAATTAATTTCTCAATTAATTAAATAAAATATTAACATAACATATAATTTTCCATTAAATTAAATCATTAACTAAATCTTTTTAATTAGACTTAATTAACAAAAAAATCACCAAAACTCATAAAGTAAAAATACGAAAACCAATCATAGTAAAGACATACAAAAACATACTAAGGGTTTAAAATCACGAATTAACATCATCTGACACATTCGGAAGGTAGACGACTCAAATACTTGTCCTAATTTTCAATTAGGACAAATGGCTCAAAGGTTTAGGATTTGGACTTAAGAATTATCTCCCCTCTCTTACCATTGAGATAATGCAATAGGGTACGCTCATCCTGGCAATTCAGAGAAGTCGATACCCGGTACCTGCAACCTACATAAAATCCACGCATGTACATACACAATATATACTAAGCTAAATAGGCAATGGCAAGAAGTGGTGTATCGTGTAGATCTCGACTAGCAGGTGACTACGACTCCCTTCCTTAACCACATCATAAATGTCATACATAAAGAAAACAAGCACGCACACCATACACATGCAGTATGGGGTAAGTATCCATAAGAAACACATGTGGTAATAAACCATCTAACTAATCATCATCAATAACTGAAAACACTGAATAATCATCATACATATATGAAATATAGAGTACCAAGTAATCTCACTATATAATAAACTGAATGTAAAACAATATCTGGTAATCTCAAGATAATACTACTAATTATCAACATAAAACTGGCCTAAAAAAGTTTGGCAATGATAACAAAAATGCAACTTAGGGGCAGGCACTACATTAACAATGCCTCCATCTTGACTTTTGAAGTCAACAAATTTGTTCATATCACCAGTCATATGATGTGAGCAACCACTATTAATTATCCAATTAGATTTCTTTTCAACCTATGACATCAAAGCTACTTTCTCTGGACTTTCTTCTTTAATTATGAGAAATCCAATTTCATCATTACTAGAACTTAATGCTTGTTCATTAGAATCATTTTCTTCATTTGCATACAAACACACTCTATCTCTTCTAGGTTTGTAAATTTCTTTATAATTTTTCTCTCTTTTACAACACTTAGATGCATAATGACCATATTCATCACAAGTCTAACATTTAAAGATTTTCTTACCTCTTTTTTGTCTTCTTACTAGAAGGGCTACTCCTTCTTCAATATTTATGTCTTCCTTAGATCTGTTGTTGCTAGCAAAATCTCTTCTAACACTTGTACTCCTTCATAAACTAGGTCAAATATTCAAGACACTAAAAACTATCTTTGATCTAGTCAAATCTCTAAACTATCTAAGCTCATTCTCAACTACTTCAATCTTCCAACCAATGACTCCTTTGTGAAATCTTTGGTACAAGATATCAACAACTGTATCATTTGAAATGCTGACTTAAATGGTCTTGTTAGAGTCTTCAATATCTTCCATATAACCTCATCATCTTCTTTGCTTCGTCCTTGAGATGTAATACCTATAGTAATTTCTGATATCCTCCCCACATATGTTCTTACAAATTCATCTTCCATCATTTTGGCACCCTAAAATGCACAAATCCAACTTTGTAGCCTCAACTTCTTAGAATGTGAATTACCTTCAAAACTAGTTTCCAAAGTTTTCCAAATCAAATGTAAAGTAGCAAGTGATTTTACCTGTTTGTATTCAATTTCAGGAAGTGCAGTCAATAATGCTTCTCTAGCTCTCATGTCACACATAAAAAGATCTCTTTCATCCTTGGTACAATTTTTCAAATCCTTTTCAGTAATGATTGTCTTCACTAATTTTGTCAAGATCCAATATCCCAAACCCATACACAACAAATGTGTCTTCATCTTTTCCTTTGAGCTGTCATAATCTGTTCCATTGAACTTCAGACTATCTTTCCTAAACATGCTCACCATGGATCTCCCAAAGTTGTTAAAATTTATTTCAAAGACCTGATGCTCTGATACAAATTATTAGAAACAATAGTCCACCAAGATAACTGGGAGAGGCAGGGTGGGGCGGGGGGGGAGTGGGGGTTGGGGGGTGAATCAATTATTCAATAATTAAAATATTTATCTTCTTTAAAAAAAATTAACCATTCAACCAAAGTAAACAACCATAATAAGATGCACATAAATAATTACACCAGATATTTTGACAAGGGAAATCCTTGATTAGAGGGAAAACCCTAGTGGGAATTATGCCCACAAGATGATATACTAATATAAACATTCCTGGTTAAAGGATGGACTCTATTAAGAGTCTATTACAACATTTAGTACATATGAGTCTCTATTAGGAGACTCCAACCCTATTAGGAGTTGTGGTACAATGTATGCATGATGAGCCCACTGCCCAAACATGCTATTTCAATTATAATAAGAGCTCACAACTCAAACATGAAAGCCTTAGATCACTCAAAAAAACCTCGACAATGAAGTTTCCTTTACTTCCACTCTGCTTTGCTCAACTTTACATTCTGCCCTTGTACTACTTACATAATTACTTTTCCATGTCATGCTTGATAAAGGGAAGTGTCTTTACTTTATATTGAGTCCATAATAGAATTCCCTAAGTCAGCTATTAGACCTTCTCAATTAATCATTATAGGACCACATTAAGAATATGTTGCACTTAGTGATAACATTAATCTTCTGTGTAGTGCCTCTCCCATTTGACTTTTGTAAGTCGTCTTGATGGATGCAACCTTGCTGATCTTTTGTTGTGATGGGATCATGATTGTGACCCTGAGTGGTCTACACCGTTGAGGTGTTTGGATTTATGTTTCTGTATCAGTTGCTTTGATTATGCATTTGACTGATCTTTGAGATTATGATGTGATTTTTGGTTCACTGAGGTTTGTGTCAGTGGTTACCAGGATCGATGTGGTATCATGAGGTTGTTTCGTGATTACCTTGAGATGTGTGCAGAGATTTCAATGTGTACTTTTTACCATGCTACATAGGACTAGGTTCCTGAAGCAGTGGTTAGTCATGTTTTGACTATGTTTGCTTATGTGTTTTAAGTGCCTTATTAAATGCTTAAGTAATTAGAATGGATTGTTCTTGTTGGATTATTTGGTTATGTGCTGCGGACATTTACCTTGTTACATTTTTGATTAGATAGATATTTGTTACTCATGTTATGTTTACATTTGAGATGACCTGAGGGTCAGATGTTACTGTTTGATTTCAGTATCATAGATATTAGACTACTATGTTGTTCAGTTAATCATATTGCATGATGATGCCATTTTGAGATGACAGTGTGTTTTATGATGATATCTGGTTATCTGGTATTTGGACATACCTCTGATTTTGTTAAGTGATGGATTTAATGCTATGGTTATTTACTTCATTTCTGCATTGTTATGCTTTATGCGAACGTGAGTGATGTAAATAGATTATTTTAATATAATTAAATAAATGGTTAAATTAGGTGATTTAATACATTTATTGCTTCGGCTATGTTATTAAATGTAATTGCACTTGATCGTGTTGTTTAGTGTGTAGGATTTATATCCCTGGCAATGGCACATGGAGTTAGTGATTTAGCCTTTCATATTTTACCAATGTCGTCCTTGTATGGTTGACGTATTCTTTATTAAAATGTTTAAATTAAACCTTTCGGTGATTATTAAATCCGAACTCATTTGCATTATGTGACTAGACCAGTAAGCATGTCTGTGCATTTAGAGGTTCGCATTGTCGCGAAAGTTGTTTAAGGTGATTTTTGTGTTTTTGGGTTTTCGGGCTTTTTATTTGATTTATTTTAATTTCTGGCAGCTTTGTCGTAGATGAATTCCTATTTATAGGAATAGCCTATTTTCGTTTGGGTCAATTCCGGGTTTAACTAGATTGGCTGGTTAAATGCCCTAATTGATTATTCACCCGAAAAGTGAATAAGTATCCAAAGAGGAATTTAATTCCTCACTTCTCACTTTCAAATTGGAAAGTTGGAGAGTAAAACCCAAAATCCTCTTCATGAGGATTTACTATTTTGTTCATTGTGGGAGCTATGGGCGTGGGATCGTCGCGAGGTTGGGCTCATTGGATCCAGCTTGGGGAAACTTTGGATTGCCACAATTTTTAGCTACTTCTGCGAGATATTTATTTTATGGTTCAAATTCCCGTTTTGCCCTTTTGGCTGCAAGGTAGGGCTTTCCTCTTTTATTGTTTCTGCTCTGTTTCTGCTTCTGTTTTTTGTAGCCGTTTGTTTGGAGGCTGAGAACTAGTGTTCCCCTCCGTTTCTGTATGCTAGTTCTACCCAGTTGGGCAGGTATGAACATTGTCATGTTTTTTGGGATGAGGGTTTGGAATTTTACGTCGTTATGCTAGCCGTTTTTGCATACGGTGTCTGATTCCATTTATTTTTGGATTTTTGGAGTTTTTGAACCCAAAGGCCAAATGGGTTTTAATTTTGAAGTTTTTCAATTTTTTGAGGTTTTTACCTCGTTTTGCGTGCTGCCCTATTTTCTCGAGTTTTCTTGGCACAATGTGGATCGTGGACCGTGATGATCGGTTTGGATATCAGTCAGACCACTTTTGCACTTTTATGTTGCATTGGGATGCGTGTTGTATCCGTACTCCCGACGTTGTGTTCGGTTGAGTGATTTTATACTTATTATGGTTTTTGTTGGACCTTTGCTTTTGTTTTGTGAATGCTAGGATTCATGTAGAATCCATACTCTCAGATTGAGGCCGGTTGAGTGAGTTCACGATGTTTGGTCTTGTTACATCATTGGGATTCGTGTAGAATCCATACTCTTGGATTGAGGCCGGTTGAGTGATTTCATGATGTATGATTTTATTGGCTTTGGGATTCATGTAGAATCCGTCCTTCCCGTGTTGCTTTCAATTGTGTGTTTTCTTTGCATTGTGTTCTCATTCCTGTCCTTGTGTTATGATCTTCGTGATGGTGGTGCGCCACACACGAGTACGTGCGCGTATATTTGTTGGGTGACTTGCGAGGCCCGATCTTCCATGGATTTGCTGAAAGTTATGATCATTGGGGTTGGGATGGGAGTATGCATGCCCACGGGCACTTGTTGTAGGATGAGCATGGGTAGGGTAGGGTAGCATCTGGAGGGGGCTTCTATCTCGCAGCTCGGTGTTCATGGCACCAGAGGTTGAAGGAGGATAAGAAGTTTTAAGCAAGTGATAACTAAATAAAATGTGTGATTGTTAATAAAACTTAAGATAAGTAAAATGTGTGAGCACCCGATTAAGTTCGAGGACACAATGTGTGAGCACCCGTTTAAGTTTGAGGACACACGATCCGAGCTTGGGCTTTTCGATGCCAAACGACTCTCCAGGATGTCAGCCCCTACTTAGTAGCCTTTTGAGTGTCTGACAAGGACCTGTACTTCTTGCATTGTCTTAGGTTCTTGGTTGCAGCCATCATACTATCTAGCGTGAGTGTTAGCCTTGGATGTTGTGCTTTATGTGTGTTTGTGGTTGGAACATTATCTCCATTAGCACGGTAGGGGTGGACCTACGGGTGCCATGTGTTTGGGAGGCGTAGCTACCTTCACCACTACTAGGGATCGGTGTACAGAGACGATCTTTTGTCCTAGTGCGACCATTGCTGGATGTTTTCACTTGGTACTTCAAGTTTCGGAGTATGCTTTCTTGTGATTTATGCTTTCATTGGAATGCTTGGATATCATGTTTAGATGATGTTATTTTACTTGATGCATTCCCTTATCATGATGTTTAGCATATGATTAGATGATGTTATTTGCTTTAGTAGTATATCTGTTGCTTACTGCTATTTAGCATGTGATAGGTGATGTTATCTACTGTAGGATTATCTTATGCATTATCACTAGCATGTTAGATTTTCTTATGCTTATATTGTTGCATGTTTTAGTAGTGATGTCCCTATTACGATAGTACCGACGATCTGGTCGGTGGCTTGGGATGTTACGCGTGGAGGATGGCTAGGACACATGATGGTCTTATGATGCTATTGACGGTTGGGAGGAACTGTGTACTTAGTTTGGTTGTTTTGTTCTTGAGATGTATTTATGTGCATTGCAATGTTGCTTTTGTTCTTTGCGATGTTTATATTCAGTGTGTTCTTTGCTGCTATAGTTTAGAGTGTTTGATGTTCTTCATTCTGTGTTGTTCTTACACTCGAGTGTTCATTCCTCGAGCCTTTGTGGATTCGGTACTCCCTGGTGTGGAGGTTCTTTGCTCTAATTTTGGTCCTTTTTGCTTCTAGGATTGTTTTCATGTTTTTATGGGTGACATTTGTTCAGCATGGTGCGACACGTTAAAAAGTATCGCACGCCCATGCAAACTATGTCGTACGACACTGGAAGAGTGTCGCACGCCTTCTTGAAAAATGTCGTACGATGCTAAAAAGTGTCGCATGCCTTCTTGAGAAATGTTGTACGACACTGGAAGAGTGTCACACGCCTTACGGAGAAGTATCGCCCTCCCTTGGTAAAAAGTGTCACACGATTTTTGTGAAAAAACTGCGCGTGCCATCAACAGGCACTTTTCTTCATGATCCGATCTTTTTGAGAGTGGTTTTTGATACCCTTTTGGGCATTCTTTGACCCTAGGTTGTTGCATTTGGAATTTTGTCAGCTTCTCTTGAAATCGAGTTTTTGTGTTTCTGTTTTAGTCTCTTGGGGTTTAAAATATAGCGTTTAAGTATAAGTCGATGTATATTTAATTTCTTATACTTAAGATATATTTTAATATATGCGACAAATCGTTTGAGATAGGTTTCAGACCTCTCAGAGATAAGTTATGGATTCTAGAAAATTTCAAGGCTTCAAAAATCCAAACTTACCCAATTTTCAGGGCTTCAGGATTTCAGGCTTAGCCAAATTTTGGGATTCTGCATTTTACCCTAGCTTGGTGTTTTGTTGATGAGTGTTGTTTCTTGTGCCCTAATCAAGTGCATTTTTATTGTTGGCTTTGTTTGTGTGTGTCAGTTTGGTAGTGGCGTTTGGAGATTCGTTGGTTGTCGGGATGGTGGTGAAGTCTTCCATTGCGATCGTTGTGATCCCTATATGATGTTGTCATGTGCATTCATACTTGTAAAAAAAAAAATTCTTGGCTTGATTTGAATCCTTTTTTCCAAGGATCTCTAGGTAGGGCATTACATTCTACCTTGCAACTTGAATATCTTTTTGTACATGCAATATCATGATGAGAAAACTTAGCACATCATCATCAACATGTCTTCTTCATATTCTCAACCTCGATTCTTAGAATAACAATTCTTCACATCACCAAAACTTACATACTTCTTCTAGACTTATCATTTCTTCTTCTGATGTTAACTACATATGCTAGATACTCAAAAGTATCTCCCATAACCTTGGCTAGTGAGAATACTCAACTAGCCATCTGTACCAACTTGATCTTTCTAATATTTTTCTATCAGATACCATAGAAGATTGCTATGTTGACATCAATGAAAAACTCAATCATGAATGTAACATACCATCATAGTAACATATCTACAATACTCCCCCATAAGAATATCATCAACATTCATGCTTCCAATAATCTCACAACACTTCTTCCACAATGTCTTCCAAAAATAACCAACAAACTTACTATCTCTATTAGGAATAATACTTCTTAGTAATCCATGCAATCTAACAATCTCTTTGAAGAAAATCTCAACAATATACTCGACATTTGATGTCTTCTTACAAGGTATAAAATGAGTCATCTTAGAAAATCTATCCACCACAAAAAATATAGAGTCATACCCCTTCATTGTCTTAGGCAATCCAAGAACAAAATCCATACTGATGTCACTCCAAGGTTTCTTAGAAACATAAATAGGTGTATACAATCTAGTATTTTAACCTACTCCTTTTGCAACTTGAAAAACTCCACAACTCTTAACAAACTTCTAAACATCCCTATACATCTAAGGCCAATAATACTTCTCCTTCAACAAACTCAGTGTCTTATCAATTCTAAAATATCTAGCTAATCTACCACTATGTTTTTCCTTAATCAAATTCAACCTTATAGAACTCTTAGGAAAACAAAATTGAATACCCTTAATCAACATACCTTCTTGAATAAAATATTCATCAAACTTACTTGGTTGTCTTGTCAAACTAGGTGCTCTACACTCTCTCCACATCTTAGAAAAATTAGGGTCAGTATCATACAACTCCTTCATTTCATCAAAAGCAAGAACTTCAACCTTCATCTCGATCAATAAAGAATGTCTTCTACTTAATGCATCAACCACGCAGTTAGTGACTCCACTCTTATGCTTAATCACAAATGTGAAACTTTGCAAATACTCAACCCATTTCATATGTCTTTGATGTAATTTATGTTGATTCCTCAAGTATTGTAAAGCTTTATGATTGATATACAATACAAACTCCTTAGGAATCAAATAATGTCTCCACTTCTTTGAAGGCTTAAACAATAGCATAAAAATCTTGATCATACACAAAATACTTCCTTTTAGCATCAATCAACTTCTCACTAAAGAAATCAATAGGTTTACCTTCTTAACTCAATATACATCCTATTGCACTACCACTTGCATCACATTCAACATGAAATACCTTATTGAAATTAGACAAAGCTAATATAGGCAACTTGGCAACATTTTGTTTCAAAGTCTCAAAATTGTTATTAGTTGCATGTGTCCACTTGAATTCCTTTTTATCTCCTCTCATTGTATTAGTCATTGCATTACAAACATAACTAAAATTTCTTATAAACTTCCTATAAAAACTAGCCAAACCATGAAATGATCTTACGTCACCCACATTCTTAGGTGTAAGCCACTCCAAAATTGCTTTAACCTTGTTAGGATCCATCTTCAAACCATCATCTAAATGCAAAATCTCAAATGCACAATCTCCTCTTGCATAAAAGAACATTTCTTTAGATTAATCATCAACTTTTCTTCTTTCAATATTTGCAATACTTGTCTAACATGCTCAAGATGTTATTCCTTAATCTTATTAGATAGCAGAATATCATCCAAACAAACAATCACAAACTTACCCAAGAATCAACCTCATTCATCAAACAAAGAATCAAAAACTTCATTCATCAACCTCATGAAAGTACTAGATGCATTATCAAACCAAAAGGCATTACCAACCATTCATACAAACCATCTTTTCTCTTGAAAGCAAATTCATCATCTTCTCTGATTCTGATATGATGATAGCCACTTTTCAAATCAATCTTGGTAAAGGACTTTGCTCCACTCAAACAATCCATTATGTCATCCATCCTTGACATAGGAAACCTATATTTCATTGTGATTTTGTTAATAGCTCTAGAATCAGTACACATCCTCCATTCTCCATTCTTCTTAGGTGCTAATACAATAGGTGCAACACTTGGACTTAAACTTTCTTTGATCAAGCCTTTCTACAAAAATTCATGTGTTTGTCTATTAAGTTCTTCATTTTAGTAGGTGTCAATCTATATGGTGCTTTATTCAAAAAACTAGCTCCAGGAATTAAATCCATACAATGCTTATACTTCTCATCAGAGGTAAACCATCAGGAATATCTTCTACAACAATATCCTTAAACTCATTGAAAATTTTTGTAATTTCCACTAGCACTCAGTCAATACTACCAATTTCTATTGTCACTCAGTTACCACTAGCTTCTGTCATACGATCACTACTGAATGACACTCAATTACCACTATTTTCTTATGCTCTTCTGCTACTAGTACAACTTGCTCTCCTAAGAATTATGGGGAAAAAAATTGATTCCTCTTCATTTCCTTTTTCAATTTCTTTCCATTAACCATGAAAATTCTCATAGTAGTACATTTAACCTCATTTAGAATTTCAATCAAAGCCAACAATATTTTTTTTTTTCTATTCACCCAAAGAGTATATTGATTCAATCTTCCATTATGTATAGCATATCTATCATAATGCCAAGGTCTACCAAATAGAATATGACAATAATCCACAGGCATAGTATCACAAGGAACTTCATCAAAATAATGTCCAATCTTGAATTTCACAATACATTGTTCACTTACCAATATCTTATGCTCATCTTTGATCCATGAAACATGATAGGGTTTAGGATGATCCAACCTCTGCAACTGCAACTTTGCAACCAATTCTTCCGATGTCAAATGTGTAGAACTTCCACTATCAATGATCACCTTGCAAAATTTTCTAGTCATCATACATTTGGTCTTGAAAACACTTCTTAGTAGGATAGGTTCCTCATCACTTCACTTATTACATAAGGTTCTTCTTACCATAAAATTTTCTCCAACCTTAGGTCCACTAGGTGAACCCTTAGCGTATCCTTGAACCACAACATTTATGATACCTTGTCCACTTTCAGATGATCTACATTCAAAAGATATATGCCTTTCTTTTCCATACCTCAAACAATTATCATGAAAATCACCTCTAGAATAAGAATTAGCTCTTCCTCGATAAGAACCAATACCTCCTATGTAAGAATCACTACCTTTCCACCCAGTCTTTCCTTTATCATCACTTTTCCATTCAAATTTTCTCTTATCTTGCACATAACTATCAGATCTACCACATTCACCATAAGATCTATCTCTACCTCTCTGGAATCTATACCTCTACCTCTTTGTATTTGTTCATGCTTCTTTGTCAAGATCTCCTTAGCTTTTAAGACAAATTGATATGCTTCCTCCACACTTTTCAATTTCACAAAACTTATCTCATATTGAATTCCAAATCTCAATCCATTTATGTACCTTGGAATTTTCTCAACATCATCATCCACATGTCCAGATCCGATGTCCAATCCATAGAATTGCTCAGTATATTCTTTCACAGTCATGTCTCTTTGTCTCAAATTTTGCATCTTCCTCAACAAACTAACTTGGTAATTAGTGGAAAAAACTTGTTCTTTACCTTGTTCACCATCTTTGACCAAGTCCTAATCTTCTCCTTTCCTCTCCTTTGTCTATTAGTTTGCAAATGCTCCCACCATAGTGAGACATGTCCTTCTAACCTAGTAACTATAATCTTCACCATCCTATTATTAGGAGTGTTTTCATACTCAAAGAACTTCTCCATTTCAGATATCCAATCCAACACAACATTGGTATCCAATTTTCCATCATAAGGAACAACTTCTACATCAGGCTTTGAATTTTTCCTAGATAACACTCTTAACAACCTTGCCTAATCTTGATCTTCTTTAGGTTCTTGATTAGGGTTTGATGTTGTTGTTTCATCATCACTCACATCATCAAGATGTGCTCCTCTCCTATGGGTTGTCTCTACAACATCTAATCTAGCTGCAATCTATCTCATGTATCCAATATGGCATTGTCAACATTTCCTCTACCTCGAACCATCTTTACAATCAAGTTCCTACAAGATCCTAACCCTCTGCAAATTATAGGTCAAATTCGTAGATCTACAACCCTACAATCAAAATTCACCTAGGATTCTACATGATCCAACCTCCACAAGGAAAAACCTCTTCTCTAATACCACCTAACGTAGGGGAGGATAAGATAACTAGGGCCAAAGGCACACCTAGCTATCCAAACCACCTACGAGAGTAAACACAGTGGAAAGTAACACATAATAACAACAAAGTACAGAAGATAAAGGAACAAATGCTTTCATAGATTCATCAAAATAATCAAGTACATGCCCAACTGTAAGGCCAATTGGGTTATGACCAACATTAAAACTCAAATTTGATCCACAATGATAAAATTCATATTCCTTTGCTTCTCCTCTTCTTATGCTACTCCCATCTGCTTTTTTTTCTTAAGACTCTACCCAAGACTTTTTTTAAATACATGCATAGCCACAAGTTGGCTCTCAGTAAATGCCTATCACAAAATTAAATGAAAAGTTTAGTTCCAACAAGAAACCACACAGAAACAACTTAGGAAACAAAGAACCAAGTAAAATGCTAGAACTCGACGAGCTTAGAAATGCTGGGCAATTGAAGGAACTCGACAACTGAAGGAACTTGAAAACCACTTGGCAACCAAAGGAACTCTACAATATTTGGAAACCAAAGGAACTTGGCAACCACTTGACAACCAAAGGAACTTGACAATGAGAGAGTAAATCGATAGCAACTGCAAACTTAGAAAACATAGAGAGCTTGAAAATGCAAAACATTGCAACTCAACAACAACTAAGAAACTCATAAAACATATAGGATAGAAATGTAACCCAAGATGCTCCTACATCAAACCAAAACCAATACAAAAAGAAAAGGAAAAAGTAAACCTTCGACTACCAATATCACCAACCCAATCAAAGTTTGTATAGCCAAAAATGTTAGGATCCCCTGATGTATAGTGAATATCATAACATGTAGTACCCCATATGTACCTCAAGGTATGTTTGTAAGCTTGCTAATGACTCTCATGAGGATCATGTGAGAATCTAGAGATAGTTCCAACCCCAAAGGATATATTAGGATGTGTGCATGTGTCAAGTACAACAAACTACCCATGAGTTATTTATTTAAAGTAGAATCCATTGTAGGAGTAGTACAAGTGATAGATAAAACAACACCTAACTATAAAGGTGTGGTAGTAGGCTTGCAATCAAGCATGTTGAATCTCTAAATAATATCAAGAGCATAATTTGGCTAGAGTATGACTATCCCATCCTAAGATTGAACAACCTATAGGCCCAAAAAATAGTGCAAAAGTCCAAGGTTTGTCATTTTAAAATGCTCTCGTGGAGGTCACTAAACACTTTGAATCATAGAGGATGAGCTACCTTTAATAATGAGATCATCAACATATAGCAGAAGTATCAATAAATCAACCCCATGACATTGAATGTACACTATAAGATTGGAATGACAATGAGTGAACTATGAAGCAATTAAGAAGGAATCCATCTTCTCATTACAAGCCTGAGGAGCTTGTTTGAGACCATATAAAGATCTCCAAAGTTTTCATACCATAGAAGAGTCATGCACAAAACCATGAGGTTGCTCCATAATGATCTCCTCATGTAGGTCTCCATGAAAAAGGCACTCTTCACATTCATCTGAAATAATGTCCATCCCTAAGAAGCTTCAAGGGAGAGTACAAGGTGGATATAATTCATCTTGGTGATAGGAGAAAAAGCCTCAGAGTTATCAATACCCTTGACTTGTGAAAATCCCTTTGCAACAAGACATTCCTTGTATCTATCTATAGAACCATATGCAACATACTTGGTATGGTACAACAACCAACACCGAACCAACTTTCTTCCTTTCAGAAGAGGACAAAGATCCCAAGTGTGGTTCTTCATCACAGAAGAGTACTCCTCACCCATAGCCTTATCCCACTATAAGTGTCTAGTTGTGATGTAGGAGCATCGTGGGTGTAAGAAAAATCTTGCATCACCCACAAATATTTTTATTTCAGTCTTTTCTTTTTTAACAAGGACTAGTAGACTAGGGGGTTGCTATTTCTTGGAACTTGCTATTTTTAGTAAGTTTTTCATATGAGCCCGAAATGCTCTCATTTTCTACATGAAGGTTCATTTTAGAGTTATAAGTCTACCATAAAAATATCATTGCTCTAGCTTAAGTATCAGAGAAGTTATTGTGGAGTTTCAGTGGAAACATTTGTGAAAAAAATTGGTAAAAATTCTTCAAGCTCATTATTGGAGGCATTAGAGTGCTCGAATCAAGTCTAAAAACTTGACAAAAGAGTGCTTTGCCAATTTTAAGCCTGTAGATTAGGAGCTAGCATTTCTGGAAACTGGTTATAATAGCCAATTAGAGCAACAGTTTAAGAGTTATGGCTTGCCAAAGTTGGGCTACTCGAAATATCTAAAATAATTGTCAAAGATATAGTTGGTCGACTCTATATGTATTGTTAGTGTCTGTCGGCCCTAGGTATTAAGTTTCAATGTCTAGAACCTTCCTGGGTGGCATAAGGTTTCCTATTTAAGAAAGGCCTAAACATTGTCTAGGACAACTTTAGGTGGTAGTTCACTGCTTAGTCTTGCAAATTACTGTAATGAAGGTGCCCATGTGGGTTACCATATTGTACTTGTGAATTTTGTAATTCCCCCTTTGCGGCACAAATAAGAAGCCCATATTTTGTTGTTCCTATTATGTGTTTATGGTATGAAAGGGAGCACCCTTCACTAAGTGGTATCAGAGCTAGAGTTCTTGAGTGTGTGAATAGATCACTAACTATGAGACAGTTTACACAAGGACTATGGCTTGGGCTTAGTGTGTAGATAGATCACCAATTGTGAGGTAGTTTGCACTAGGGAGGGTTTCAACAGAAGTGTAAAAATGCCTCCATGAAAAGAGTGTGGTAGAAGAGCTTTAGATGTTACACCTGAGGATTTTATAGCCCTCCAAAGACAAATGTAAGTATTGGAAGAACAAATGCATAGAGGAATAAATCTTGTTCTAAGGGATGAAAGTGAGGATGAGGAAGAAGAAGAAGAAAATGTTGAACTAGAGGAAGAGAGCCTTTTTAGGGCCATCTCCAAGATTGGAAAAAGATCTAAGTTTGAGGTTCCCATATTTTTGAGAAATCTTAACCCAGAGGAGCTGATCGATTGAATCAATGAACTAGAGGAGTACTTTGAGTATGAAGATATTGATGATCCTAATAGGGTCAAGTTTACAAAGGCAAAACTAAAGGGACATGCAAAGATCTGGTGGCAAGAGGTTCAATTGGAGTAAAATAGAAAGGGAAAGGAAAAAATCACTAGATGGGATCAAATGATAGCTAATCTAAAGCGACAATTCATTCCTATGGATTATGAGCTTGATCTATTCAAGAAGATGCAAGGGTTTAAGCAAGTGGGAAAATATGTTCAAGAGTATATTGTAGATTTCTATTGAGTTCTCAATAGAACTGGCCATGTAGAAGCTAATAAGGAGAAAGTCACCTATTATCTTAATGGGTTAAGGCCAAGCATTCAAGATGAGCTGAGTCTAGTTTGAATGAATAGTATTGAGGAGGCATACCAATTTTCCCTAAGAGTTGAGGAAAAACTTAGAAAGAAATTTGATGACAAGAATAGTGGAATAGGTTATGGTGGAAGATCTGATAGACAATCTTATGGTGGTCATAATAATGAACAAAAGAACAAGGATGAGGCTAGAAGTAGTAGTCAAAACTAGAGGAGAAATAATTCCAATCATTTTCATAATCAGAACAATAGAGATTTGAGAGGACGAGGCAAGGGAAAAGGATCTGGAAGAGGAGGCTTCCATGGAAAATATTTTCACTATGGAGAAGAAGAGCATAGAGCATTTGAATATTCCTAGTGCTAAGGAAGAACAAATCGAAGAATCAAAGGCTAGGTCTAAATTGCACATGTTGATGAAGATGTTGGATCATCACATTCTAAAGATGCTAAAAGAGGAGAATTCCTAGTTACCAGAAGAGCCCTGTTGAGTGGTGAGAATGAACCTAATCAAAGAAGGAGCTTGTTTTGCACAAGGTACACATGTGAAGATAAGTATTGTGATGTGATCGTTGATGGTGGAAGTACTAACAATTTGGTGTCAGAAATGATGGTCACAAAGCTAAAGCTAAAGAGGCACAAGCACCCCCATCCATACCATATTGCTTGGGTGCAAGATGACCCACAAGCTCATGGTCAATGAGCAGTTCTCAGTGAAGTTCAAGATTGGAAGCTACCAGGATGAGGTACTATGTGATATCATACCTATGAACATATGTCATATGTTGTTGGGTAGGTTGTGGCAGTTTGATAGGCATGTTATACACAATGGGCAAGAAAATACCTACACTCTGACAAAGGATGGAGTGAAGCATAAGTTGAAGTTGTTGAAGGAGAAAGAAGAAAAGGTATGTAGTGCTGCTAGAATATGTTTTGTTGATTGAAAAGAGTTTCTCAAAGGTATGAAGTGTGAGCATATGTGTTTTTCTATAATTCTTTAGAGGAGGTACCTTCAGAAGTTGCAAATATGTTGGGAGAGTTTTCTGATATTGTTTCAGATAATGTACCTGATGTATTGCCCCTAATGAGAAAGATCAGTCACCAGATGGATTTGGTTCCAGAAGCCATTTTTCCAAACAAGGCAGTGCACAGAATGACACCAATAGAAAGTGAAGAGTTGAACAAGAAATTTCATGAGTTGTTATAGAAAGGGTTGATTCAAGAGAGTTTGATTCCATGTGTTGTACCAGCCATATTAGCAAAGAAGAATGGTGAATGCATGATGTGCATAGATTCTCAAACTATCAACATGATCAAAATCAAGTATAGATTTCCATTGTCAAGGATGGATGATATTATGGATTGTTTGAGTGGAGCTAAGTATTTCACAAAGATAGATATGAAGAGTGGGTACTAGTAGATTCGTATCAGTGAAGATGAGTGGAAGACTATTTTCAAGATAAAACAAGGATTGCACAAGTGTTTAGTCATGCCTTTTGGGCTAACCAATGCACCAAGCACTTTCATGCAGCTCATGAATGAGGTACTAAAGGAGTTTCTAGGTAAGTTTTTCATTGTTTACCTAGATGATATTTTGATCTTTACTAAGACATTGGAGGAGCATTTGATTCATAATAAAAAGATGTTTGATAAGTTGAGGGAAGAAAAGTTATTGATAAACTTGAAGAAGTGCAGTTTTATAAAGAAGGAGTTGGTATACCTAGGATTTGTAGTCTTAGCAGAAGGTTTGAAAATGGATCTAGAGAAAGTGAAGGCTATCCTTGAATGACCTACTCCAAGAAGTGCAACAAAGGTAAGATCTTTTCATGGATTGGCTAGTTTTTACAAAAAAATCATAAGAGGTTTTAGCAATATTTGTGGACCCTTGATTGAAACAATGAGAGGAGATAGGAGAGAATTTAAGCAGACTGTAGAAGAAAATAAGAGTTTTAATATGTTAAAATAGAAAGTTACTAAGCAACTTATTTTAGCACTTCCTGATTTTAACAAGGTTTTTCAAGTAGATTGTGATTCTAGTGATATTGCAATAGGAGTTTTTTTGAGCCAAGAAGGTAGACTTGTTGCTTATTTCAGTGAGAAGTCAAATGATGCAAAAAGAAAATATTTTTTCTATGATCAAGAATTTTATGTATAGTTCAAGCTTTGAAGAAAAGGAGACATTATCTTATTCCTAAGGAGTTTATTTTTTATATTGATCGTCAAGCTTTGCAATATTTGAATAGTCAAGGAAAATTAAACTGAAGGCATTTGAAGTGGGTTCAATTTTTGCAGAGTTAAACATTTGTTTTGAAACATAGGAGTGAGATGTCTAATAAAGTTGCAGATGCTCTTAGTAGAAGAAAACTTTTGTTGATAGAAATGCAAATATAGGTGGTTGGGTTCAAGGAACTCAGTAATTTGTATCTAGATGATCCTAATTTTGGTGAAGCATGGAAGGCTTGTACAAAACCTATTACACTTGACAAGACAAAGTGGTTGGATTTCATGATCCAAGATGGTATGTTGTTCAAAGGAAGTTAGTTGTGTATTCCCAAAATTTCATTAAGGGAGAATCTCATTAAGGAGAAGCATAATGGAGGATTGGCTAGAAATTTTGGAAAAGATAAGACCATTTCTTTGGTTGCTATGAATTATTAATAGCCATAGTTGTAGAAAGATGTGAAGAAGTTTGTACAAATTTGAAAAGTATGTTAGATGGCGAAAGAAGTGAAGCAGAATACAAGGTTGTATCAGCCATTACCTATACTAGAGAAGTCGTGAGAGGATGTCAGCATGGATTTTGTTCTTGGATTACTGAGGATGCAAAATGGACATGATTCTATTTTTGTGGTGGTTGACAAGTTTTTAAAGATGACACATTTTATTCCTTGCAAGAAGACTAGTGATGTTGTTCATGTGGCAGAGTTGTTTTTCAAAGAAATGGTGAGACTGCATAGTCTACTAAAGAGTATAGTTTCAAACAGAGATACCAAATTTGTTTGGTATTTCTAGCATACATTATGGAAGAAGTTGAAGACAAATTTGAAGTTTAGTTCATCATATCATCCATAGACTGATGGATAGACAAAAGTTGTGAATCGTAGTTAGGGTAACTTGCTGAGATGCTTGGTTGGGGATAAGCCAAAAAGATGGGATATGATTTTACCACAGAAAAAATTTGCATGTAATAATTCTGTTAATAGGAGTACTGGTAAAACACCATTCCAAATTGTATATGGGAGTAGTCCAATAAATACTTCTGAATTGAGACAATTCGATAAAGTAGAGATAAGTAGTGCTAAAGTAGAAGAATTTGCTGAACATTTGAAGAACATCCATGAGGAGGTGAGGAAACACATCATAAAGATGAATAAATAGTACAAGGCTAAGGTAGATGTGAAAAGGAGGTATAAGGAATTTTAGTTTGGAGATGAAGTCATGGTTCATTTGAGAAAGGAGCATTTTCTAGTGGGCACATATATTAAACTAAAGATGAAGTTTAGACTGTGCAAGATAGTGAAAATGCATGATTCTAGAAATGCTTATGAAGTGGAGTTGCCTACTGAATTGAATATTTCAGCAGTATTTAATATTTCAGATTTGATAGAGTATTATGAAGAAGGTGATGGAGATGAAGTTGCAGAAGCGTACTTCAGTACTCCAACAACTAGTTCAACTACAAAGGAGGTTGAGAAGATACTGGACAATCATAATGGAAAAAGTATAAGGAACAACACTTATGAAGAATACCTAGTCAAATGGAAAGGGAGGCCAGTAGAGGATTCATCATGGCTAACAAGGGAGGAGGTTAACCATCTTGGTTTTCCTCTGAACACCTGAGACGTGACAGAGTCACTTCTTAAATTACCCTGAGTGTTTGATGCAGGAGCATCTTGGGTGTAAGAGAAATCTTGCATCACCCAAAAATATTTTTATTTTAGTCTTTTCTATTTTAATAAGGACTAGTAAATAGGGAGTTGCTACTTCTGGGAACTTGCTATTTTTAGTAATTTTGTCATATGAGCTCAGAATGTTCTCATTTTCTACATGAAGGTTCATTTTAGAGTTATAAGGCTACCAGAAAAATCTCATTGCTCCAACTTAAGTATCAGACAAGTTATTGCAGATTTATGGTGGAAAATTTTGTAGAAAAACCTTTAGGCTCACCATTGGAGGCCTCAAGAGTGCCTGAATGAGGTCCAAAAACTCAACAAAAGGTGCTTGCGCAATTCCAAGCTTGTAGATTAGGAGCTAGCATTTATGAAAAGTGGTTATAATAGCCAATCAAAGCAATGGTTTGAGAGTTATGGCCTTCCAAAATTGGGCTACCTGAAATATCTAAAATAATTGTTAAAGATTTATTTGATTGACTTCATATGTATTGTTAAGGTTTTTTAGCCCTAGGTATTAAGTTTCAATGTCTAGAACCTTCCCGGGTGGCACATAATTGCCTATTTAAGAAAGGCCCGAACATTGTCTATGACAACTCTGGGTGGTAATTTGCGGCTAAGTCTTGCAGATTACTGTAATGAAGGTGCCCATGTGGGTTAACATATTGTACTTATGAATTTTTTAATTCCACATTTACAACACAAATAAGAAGTCCATATTTTGTTGTTTCTATTATGTGTTTATGGTATGAAAGAGAGCACCCTTCATCATGTTGACTATGAAAAAATCTATGGATCATCTAAAATGGCATGACTTAATAGTCTAGTACTAGATGTCTAAGCACAAGTATGATAAGAATTAGAAGGATCTCCTGCCATATGTTCAATTGCATCAATAGTATCACGAGCCCACTTGGGTACTCTCTGAACATTTGGTAGAGTTGGTGAAGGGGAATCAACATCAAGACCTCCCTTAGAGGATACATAATCTTGTAGAGGAGAAGAGGTAGTACTAGGTAGTGAGAGAGAATCTAGTGATGGAGGCTTTATTTGAGGATAACACTCATCAAACTAGAAATTTTTCCAAAATAAGACCTCTCTAGAATCAAGATCAACTTGTATGCCTTCATATCCTCATAGTAGCCAATAAAGATGAGTGATCGACTCTTCCTCTCCATGGGTTTCCTCTGTGCATTTGAAATAAATGCCCAAGCCTTGCTACCAAAAATATGGAATATAGAAACATCAGGCTTGACATGATTCCAAGCCTCCTTAAGAGTCAAATGTTGCAATGCATTGTGAGGCATCTAATTCTAAATATAGTTGGCACAATTGATAGCCTCAATCCAAAATGAAGAACTCATAGCTCCTGACTATATCATACAATTGGTCATATCCTATAATGTCTTACTCTTTCTCTCTACAATCCCATTGTGCTGAGGGGTATGAGGAACTGTGAACTAGCGTTGTAAACCATGCTTAGTGCAAAAATGTCTAAAAGACTAATTCACGTATTTCCTACCATTTTTAGTGCATATACGCCTAACAGAATGACCAAACTACTTCTCCAAAAATGTCTTAAAGATTTGAAATGAATCAAAGACATCATACTTGTACTTCAAAAAGCACACCCATGTGTATCTAGAGAAGTCATCTATGAAGCTAAGCAATACATATTGAGCACCTAAAAAAGATGGAGTGGGGAATTACATAAGATCATCGTGTATCAACTCCAATGACGGCTTAGCATGTGTGGATCTACCTATTAGAAATGGATCTCTATGATGTTTTCCAAGTGCACAACCTTGAAAAACATTGTCAATACAAGTGATATGAGGTAGCCCAATCACTAGCTCCTATGTACTCATTTGCTATAGATATCTATAGTTGACATGGCCAAAATGCTCATGCCAAATCTTTCTCACTATGTTTGCATGAGAAATAAGAGAAACGCCTATAGAATCAGAGCTCTCAAAGTCATCAAATTGATATAAGTGAGACTATAAATCAACACTCTCAATAGCAACAACCAATTCTATATCATGGAGATCTTGAATAACCGCATCATGTGGTGTGAACTCAGCTATCATACCAAAGCCATAATGAAAAATATGAAAGACAAACACATGATTCATAGAAATGGCCAAAACTAAGAGAACATCCTATAGGGAACCACCCTCTAAAGAGATAGTTCTTAAACCTAAAATTGAAATTTTTGCAGAGTCACCAACTACAATCTATATAGTAACACTCTTATCAAGTGAGGTAACCAAATCAGGTGAGTGTTTCATATGGTGGGAAGCACCTAAATCAAGAATCCAAGTAGTTGATGAAGGCAATGCTCATGTAGAAAGAGCATGTCCTTTCCCTGAAGGAGGAGGTGATGGCTTCAAAGAAGCAACACTATGTTGGTGCATGGACTCCATTAAAGCCTTAAGACATTTCCAACACTTGGAAACTAGATGTCCTTCCTTGCCACAAAAATTGGAAGGATCACCTATAAAATTCTTAGTCTTAGAGAAAGACTCGCCGGACTTAGAAGGTTTACCCTTCAAAGTGGATTTTCGAGCATCTAATCTAGGAGAAGGCTTGGAGGAACTCTCATTGCCTATGAATCTTATTTGGGCTTTGATTTCTTCTTCAGATTCCTTGTAGATGTTTGAGCAACCAATGACTAGTTCTTTGGTCTTGTTAGAGAGTCCAACTGTGAAAAATTGGATTTCTCTCTAGTCAACTGATCACAAAATACCTCAAATGTGGGCATAGTAAATCTAGGACCCAAAGCATCCATAGTGGAATGGAAGGTATAAGAGAAAATCTAAAAAAATTCGTGAAGCTTTGACATTATCAAATAAATAAACTCCTTATCAGTCTTCACTTTCCTACAGCCATGTAACAAATATCTATGTTGTTTAAATGTCATCAAAAAGTCCTCAATAGTGGGGAAAAGAATCTAGTACAAGTGATGAAAGCTCTACCTCAATCCGAAGTGCCTTGAACTCATTGATGGTACCAAACAAGTACTTGAACTCAACCCACATTTCTCAAGGGGAATTTAACCCATCGAAATGAAATTATACGTTATCTAAAACATTCAAAAAAATCAAACCTATGGCCTCGTCCATCTTATTTATATGTTGCATGAACTCAAAAAGGCCTCTTTAAAATTGGTTGTACTTCATTTAAACAAAACCACAAACCCTTTAAATGGAGAAGCTATTGTATAGAAGTTGTCCATGTGTGGTAGTTATGTGGGTTTAGAGGAACTAGACAAGAAGAGATCTTGACCATTTTTGTTTAAGGTGTTTGCTTCTAAATAGTTATGGTTTACTAATGTAAATGGCAAAAACAATAATATAAAACACCCCCCACAGTGCAAAAAAATTGGACCGCAGATGCCACAAAAAATGCATATACAAGAAAATAGTAAAAAAGTCTTCAGTTTGAGACTCACATGTACCTTTGAAAAATACTAATGAAATAAAAGAGAATATGGAAAGTGCTCTAGAAGAGCTTTCCGACGCTTCTTTTGGATAAAAAATGGAGTTAAAATGAGCAAGTTATGACCCTCAGAATGCAGAAAGGATTGTCAAACTTTGACCGAAAAAAATAGGTACCAAATTTGAAAAAAAATTCAAAAAATATCTTCACCATCACATTCATCTCATCATCACGTCCATCTTAGAATTAGCTTTTTGATGATATCTCATTTGCCTAAAAATGCCTCTATATGCTCAAGTTATTGCAAAAAAATGATAGGTGCCTTGTCATGCCAAAAAAATTGTAAATTCCCCTTAGGACCAAAAAAATTGGCCCCCTCAGGTGGTGATATGACCATGAGTTGGATGGGGCAGATGAAGGGTCCACAAGCAACGTAGATCGGCAACAATGAAGCTGTGGTGGTAAATAGTTGGAGCACGACCAAAGCACGATGGGCAGGGTTGCAGCGGCTCCATGGTGTCATGGTGGCCATGTGGTGGAACAAAGTTTTTAAAACACAACACAAATTTATTACGCATTTTTCAATGCATCATAATACATGTCAAGGGTCATATGACCCTGGTAGGCAAAAAAAATTGCCTTAGAATTGTCCTCACTCCAAAAATGAAGTGATTTATATGGAAACGAGGGTTTTGACATCCTCTAAATCCAATTGTGAGGTCTATTTGGACTCAAAGTGCTTTGAAATTTAGAGACCCCCTATTTTTATAAAAAAATACCCAAAAAAGTCATATATGTTCTATCAAACCCTTGTTCCTCTTTTCCTCCAAATAAGAAAAAGCTACAACAGATCTAACTCATATATTATGAGGGATTTGATGAGAACAAATCCATAGATCCAGTAGAACACTTCATAGAGAAGAACATGTCATAAAGAAGAAAAAGACAAGAGGAGGCAAGGGTTTGGCTCTAAATATTATCAGACTAAAATAATGAACGAAAATACTAATGATCAATCCTAATAAAGGAGATCATAAAACCCTAAAAGGGAAACTCTAAGAGATAAAAGATATTTAATTATTAAATAGAAATGCATGTGCATAAAGTGAAATCTAATGTAGGAAGTAAAGGTAATTTAATAAATGAAATAAAATTAATCTTTTAACACACATATATCCATATGTATATGCATATATATGGGTAAATGTGTATATATTTATATACATATATGCACATTATAGATATGTGTGTGTGTACATATATATACATCTACATACATATATATGTATGTATCTATATATATATACATATACATACATACGTGTGTGTGTGTGTGTGTGTGTGTGTGTGTGTGTATCCCTTTGTCAGCTAGAGTTAAATAAACACACATTTGCATAATTTATTTCTACTTACCTACACATTTTAATGCATTGAATTGCCTTCATTTAACATGTTATTGTCATCTAATCATTCTAAGAAATTATTAGCATTAGTAAAGTGATATTTCAATTTTCAACTAGGGTGCCTAAATAAACATGATGTGTATAATCATCCTCGAACATTTTGCATGTTCAAGGACTTTTGTTTTTCATCATTGACACAACTGTACTTAGCTAGCATTTTCTAGCAATTGACCTAAAAGAACCTGTCATGTAGGAATCCAATAGCTCCCCTTGAGGAAAATTTCAAGTCCTCAAGACTAGATATACGGAAGAAAAATAAAAAATAATAGTTGAATAACAACTAAGAGCATATAGTCAACTAGATCAATCACAACTTTAGATTGAATCCATGACCAAAATGACACAACATTTTATATTTATTATTCATCCCCTCATTGAGATCATTAACCGCTAATATCCTAAGATGGGTCATAAATACAGATCTTCCATAGTTTACCCCAAGATAGTTGAGTTTGGTGCTTTAGTAGACACTACACAACTCATCTTTCCTAGAGGGAAATGTCAT
This sequence comes from Cupressus sempervirens, assembly GCA_028749045.1. Lineage (NCBI taxonomy): Eukaryota > Viridiplantae > Streptophyta > Pinopsida > Cupressales > Cupressaceae > Cupressus > Cupressus sempervirens. The sequence goes on from CM053787.1 coordinate 458,721,335, forward strand.
TAACCTTCTTTGCATTTACATTCTAAAATAACATATAATGTTTCACTTTTCTTTTATGTATGCTCATAATTCTATTATCTATCTTAATCAATATATTTATTGCTTTCATTGATTGGTTAGTTCAAAAAGTACAAGAAAGTTAAGAAAGGGCCATTTTCCTTTACAATATTATAAATCAATATCTTAATTAGTAATATGTACACATTGTGTGTTATTCTAAGATTGAAAAGTGTACATGTGGCACTTTGGATTATTTGTCTTAGATGCAATAAATATTATACAAAATGACATGTTTTTGTGTAAAAGTAGTTAAAATAAAATCTAGACCTACATCATGCATTCCAAAGATCTAGATTGGACATGCATTTTCTACAAGTTTATTATCTTTGGTGAATTCAAGAAGGTAGAATTGAACTTAGATTGAATTTGCAACACAAAAATAATCTCCCCTCTTGATTTTTAAATTCAAATGGTTCTTGAGTACAAATTGACTCATTTCCAATTAATCATATTTAATAAATTGAAAAATATACATTCAAAATATATGCTAAGTTGTCAAATAAAATACCAAACATTAAAACATCATAATTAATCAAAAATAACATAAATGATTTATTTTTATAGTTAAAAGAAAATATTTTATATTAACTATTTGTAATATACATTATTTTTATTTAAAATGAAATGATTTTATTTACACACATTTGGAAACAACTGAATTTCATAAATATGGACATCTCCTTTTCATCAAGTAAATTACAGAACATTGAATAAGAGTCCACCTAAACTATAAATCATCCTTAGCTAAGCAACTCAAAACAATTGGATCCCCACCAAAATGTCAACCAAAGAACGTTCAATCATACCTTTGAAATTTAAATTTTGGTAAATGTTATAAGCAAAGGACATATCATCCACCTCAACAAATATAAAACAACAATCATGTCACTACAATTCAATAGTCAACTTGGTATTAGTCAAAATACTAAATCAATGATGACGACTAATGTATTAATTTTTTAATTCCTCATTTGTGACAAGTGGAGTTGCAATTTGTTAGATGGATAAACAAACAAATGATATCCTTTCTTTCTTGTGGAATGCCTTGGATATAGAAGACAACAGCATTCAAATGAAATCATGACTCATCAATGATCTCAATCAATTCTGTAGCGTTGAAGAGGATTTTCGAACACAAATCTCTGGCGAATCGCCCGAGAGGCATATTCCTTCAAATCAACGGAGCCATACACAGGCTTCTTCTTATCAGAATCCAGAGCCTCCATTAATGGGGTGATGCTCATATCTGTGCAGGGCGAGCGGATAAGTGCCATTGCCGTGCAACTCTCTTCCTCCGCCATTGCCATTGGCCTTGCAACCACATTCCTGTATTCTCCATTACTCCACACCTGCATTCATTCCGACAAACACCATCAATGAATTTATCACTCACAGCCTATGTTAGAGTCAGAGCATTCAACTTAAACATTTGTTGACAGTCTAAAGTTACCGTCATTCTTATACATCACACGCTAAGGAGAAAATTAAGTTAGAAAAAATTAGTCGACTTTGATTATTTAATACTTTTAGTGTTGAAATGAAACTTAGTGTGTGATGTTTAAGCTGTCCACAAAATTACATTAAGAATGTCGCCCACTATGATGAAGAGGGATCCTGGTTGTGGAAAGACAGGAAGCCAAGTGTTGTGGAGGAAGATTTGGGCGGCATAGGGGGGGCAGGTTGATACTGCAAACAGAGGATGAATGGAAGCTCAAATCTAATTCGATATTCGTCTCCTGAATGGCAGAATCCCTTGTGATTTGTGATGCAAAGCCGAGAAGAATCATTGGATTCAACCTCTGCCAAGAAATGGGATCTCTCATCTTTTCCCCAGTTGCCACCCAATCCTTCCAACAGAAGCTCCAAGATCTCCCCTGCCACTCTGCGCAATGCATCACAGTACTCTCCCACAGCAAAACTGCAATTCACAAGAACTATTTTTAGCAAACCCAATCAATCTAAGAAGAGTGGGTTTAATCATGGAGAAAATTCCATAGTTCAGTACATTTGAGGTGGAGTAGTAACCTTCCACGAAGTCCTGGTGCTTCACCACCTAGATCGAATAAGTGTTTTAAGTGTTCTATTCATTGTCATGAGAGATTGCTTTGTGCAAACCAGACTCATGAAATATAGATCAATGAGTTTGACTCAAAAACTACACAGTTAAAAAAAGTGGGATTAATCATGGAGGAAACTCTATAGTTAAGGGCGCTCAAGCTGGAGTAGTACTGAAATGAACATTCACCTAGATCCAATAAGTGTTTTCAAATGTTCTATTCATTGTCATGAGAGAGAAGTTTGCATAAACTACTACTCATGAACATGGGCCAGTAAGTTGGACTCAAAAAATTGAACCCTGATAGCAATTTATCACAAAAATCCAAACTTTACCTGAAATCAGCACAGCCTTCTGGCCAGATATCTCTGAGAAAGTCTTGAATTTCGTGGGAGTGTGATTGGAGGAAAAACCATTCTTTCTTGCGGTCATCGCTGCCATCATCATCAAACCCAAAGGGAGATCCAAGGCCACCGGAAATTTCTTCCTTTTTCTCCAATGGCAGTCGAAACAATCGATTGCTTTCTTCCTCTGCTCTGGTTACACTTTGTAAAGAGACGCCATGATTGACCACCTGAAAACACCCCATTTCCTTTGCAGCCTCAGCTAATTTCTTCACCACTTCATCTCTTTCTCCCAACATATCAATTACAGGAAGATTCCTCTTCTTCAAGGGAACTGGAACTGGAACACCCAAATTTAAACCACTCAAAGATCTCCCCAATTTCTCCAAATATTCATTGAATCCATCATGGTTTCCATTTTCAGAGGAATTGTTGGATCGTGGGGATGGAGGAGGAGCCCCAGACATGATTATTGAACGAAGACTTTGGAGAGTAATAGATAAAATGTGATTGAATCGGCATTAAATTATGATTCAGTCGTCATGATATAGTCCATCGACAGCCAAGATTGGCTCACATGATGAAATGGTAATAAAATATTGAAGCAGAGACGACAATGGAGAATATTGGGGGAATTGGGATTTCACTTGATTTCAATGGAGGTAGCAGACATTTGATATTCTAGTATTTGTGCTTGATTGAATCCATGCATGTAATCTAATTTTAGTTGTTTATACTTCATTTGTAAGTAGGCCCCATTTTTGAGGGATTTTCTTATGAGAGGATAGGATTGTTCCAAGAGAAACCAAACATGATTTCCGACGTTTGTTTCGCATGTGTATCACAAGCTAAGCTCGCCAGGCGACTAATTTGACGCTCACAGCATTAGTTTAGACCGAAGAGGGGTGTACAAGATAATCGTTTTCCACTCTTCTTTCCCTTGGATCGTGGGAATAGGTTACTTTTGTTTTCAACTTTCTAGCATGATTTTGTAAATTCTTCCGGATTTAGGACATGGTCTGGCTTATATGAATGCATTTATGTTTGGTATCTGTATTAGATGCTAATTGATTGATCTTTAAGAGATGTTTCAATGATTGGTATAAGTTTGATCATATGTTTGAATCTTTAGATTTAACACTTAGGGAAAAAGTCTAACATGATCTTTAAAACTCTTAAGATAGGAAGATAGAATAATCATGTTATGTGGATTAGTTAATATGTGAGGTTTGTATTAGGTTTTGATAGATTGATTTTTTGGTACAACAACAAATGTGCTCTAACATTTGTATCAAAGTTTCAATTATGGGTTTGAATCCTCATATTTCCTAGATGGACTAATCATATTTTGTGGATTCTTTTATATTTGGCATTTGTATCAGATGTTAATAGATTGGTCTTTTGGTGCAACGACAAACATGTTCTAACAATTGATGTTAGAATTGGGTCATGGGTTTGAATCCTCTCGTGCCATGTTGTGGGGGATTGTTGAACTAATCACCTCTCATAGATCCATTTATGTGCAAATGTGCTTTAGTATGACCATGCTAAACATGATCTTTGACATGGGAGTGGATTATGGTCAAAGTAGAACTCATTGAAAATGATTTTGTAATTGTGGAAGTTATGTGGTTATTTTATTTTGTTTAGTCATACAAGATGTATGAGAGAAAAAGTAAAGATTTTGAAGGAGTGTGGATTATTTGGGGCAAATGCATAAAAGATTAATGTGCCAAAAAGGAAGTGAAACAAAGATGGATGCACGATCAAATAGAGTTGTTGGGCATAGAATTGACAAGTGCATTAGTAGTATCAAAGCTCCAGTTAATATCGGGATCCACTGCAAAATATGTAATTGAAATATATATGAAATGAACTACCATAGTAAGAAAGATATAGGCCTTGGAAAGGGAGATTAACAACCCAATAGAACACATTAAACCATCTACAAAATACAACACAAAAACACCAAGATTTTTCATGTGGAAACCCTTGGTCAAAGGGAAAAAAATACGGTAGGAATTAGTACCCAAAAATATTTGCACTCTTCTGAAGTACACTCAGTTAAAGGCCTAGCAAGTTAGAAGCTTATAATAATGTTCGATTAAAAGAAGGCCTTGTTAGGAGTCACCCATAGTTAAGGGATTTTCCTCTATCCTTATTAGCAATTTTTACCCTATTAGGAGTATGTAATGAACCCGTTTTGGGGGTCATTCATTTTTGTGCGACTTTTCTTTTATTTATATCCTTTGTCATATTTTCTTCTGATGATTTTTATAATCTTCTATCTAATTTCCTTCAATGTTGTATATCCCTCTTAGACTCCCTCCACATCCTTATTTATAACCTATAAATATGATGTGATGTGACCATGAGCAGAGATGTCACTCTTCATGTGTTTAATGACATTAGTTTTATGTAATATGTTGGTTTAGGTTTATTAATCAGACTAGCTTACTGAATGTATAGCCATGTGTTACATTAACAATATTATTAGTAACATCGAATACTATAATCATTGCATAGTGTATTTGCTTTATTTATAAGAACAATTATTACTCATATCTAGAGTAATATGTTATTTATTTGTATTATAATGATATATTGTAATATTATCCTTGGATATGTTCTTCCCATTATAAAATTATTATTGTTGATATTATTTATAATTAATATTTTTATGTGTTATAACTATATATATCTCATAGATTATATATATTATATTGACTAATTTGTTAATCAATTTATTATCATTAATTATTAATAGTATATGTAATAATATTTGAATACATTATAATTTATTTTATTATTCATTTAATTACTAAATCTTGTAAATGTGGGGACATGATATTATCTTATCTATATATATATATATATATATTTTCATATTGTTAAATATATCATTATTATAATGGATTATAATATTATTATTCTTAATTATTATCATTGTATAATATGTTATTCGAATATTCATATATCCTTAAATTTCGGCTCATGACAGAAGTAACCTTGTGAAAGGATTTAGAACTCAAATTAATGAGCCACCCAATTAAGGGATTTATTTTTAAGACCTATTAGGATCCTTCTCACCCTATTAAGAGTGACCTAGTAAAGGATTTTAGCTCGGAGAGCCTATTGGGATTCAAAAGTGAGATCATATGAGAGTAGCACTTCTTTGATTGTATAGGTCCAATTAAGCACAAATTTGGCCTCTTCTTGCAGATGATCAACGCACTGCTCAACTGCACCACACATTCATGATCTACGAGCTTGCAAATACATCAAACTAATTATAAATATGTTACTCACTTGTTAAGGCATCCGCTACCTAACCAAAACATATTACATTTGAATTACACCTTTGCCCACCAAAACGTATCACCAAATCCTAATCCATTATTTTCTAATCTTTGATGACTTCCAATTCAAATCAGACATCAATTTGGCCAAGAACACACAAACCTTTTCAATTTTCCAACATGCTTCCATGACTCCAATAATTTTGATCACCACAATTGATGCAAGACCATAACATCATATTACCACATCACCACAACACATTGATTATGAAAGATCTATTGAAGTCAGCGACAACACCATCCTTAGTGGATCAAACATAAATTGTTCTAAGTATTGTATAAACTCCTTATAGAGCGATCTTCAATCAATTAAAACTACGTCTTTTGATACACTAGATACTATGTGATTGAAACATCAAACATACGACCAAGACAAGATAATATATCTTGAGCTACAACATCTAATTTTAGATAGATCTGATAAACCAATCAAATTAGTCATTATTTATCATTGACTATTCTTCTCGGTTGCCCATTCATACTTCAATTGATCACATTTTTTTACAGTCTTGTTGTCAACATGTGTGATCATACACACACCATCTAAAGACATCATTGAGTCTCCTGTTTGAGTTGCATACTCAGATTTAGTCTTCAACATTATCACAACATTGATTTCAACTCTGCATATACTATAATAATACTCCTAGTAAATTGACAACCAACATTGCTTAAGTTTAAATTAATGACAACATAATAGCTAATCTATTCAGCATTAGATTTATATCATAAAACCTTTTCTACAAAATTTGCACTAGTTAGGCCAATAATCTCCCCTTTTAGCATTAATGGAAACACGCAAAATGTCTCCCCTCACCCAGTCAATACTTCATTTGGATTGTGACCTTTTCAATCTTTTCCCTCTCTACTCTTCGATATTCAATTCTTCTCCCTACTAGTCTTCTCTATAGTAGTTTTCTCAAATATCCCCCCCTTTGACAACAACCAAAGATAATATGCAATATGAGTCACCTTTTTCTACAACTAACTTCTTCACCTCCAAGCTCCTCCTATGGAATATTCCCCTTAACATTAATCCAATGTAAAAATATATGCAATGTGTCCACTGGATTAGTATTGCAACAATATCTTAGTCCTGCTTTGATAGGGGTATTTGTTGGCAAAATGTTCAATGCACCCCTTAGGATTTGTGACAAGGGCTTAACTTCCTCCTATGTATTATAAGTTGAGTGGTTGTATTAGATGTTGATAGATCAGTCTTTTGATGAAACGACAACCCCTCTCTAACAAGTGGTATCATAGCTTGGTCACAAGTTCAAATCCTCAAACCCTCAAGAAACGTTGAGGGGGAGGTTATTGGAAAAATGTTCAGTGCTCCCCTAAAGATTCGTGACAAGGGTTTAACCACCTCCTGTGTACTATAAGTTGAGTGGTAATTGTCTCAGATATCAACAGATCAGTCTTTTGGTGCAACGAAAACCTCACTCTAATAGTATTACCCCTAGCTTACCTCTTAGATACTCAAAAACATCCTTAGGAAATGGATTGGTGAAGATAGTTGCTACATGTTCCTTGGTTGGCATGTATTCCATCTTCACTTCCTTCTCTTGCGCCTTCTCTCTTAGGAAAGAATACCTTATTGCAATAGGCTTAGTCTTGAATGCATAACCACAAAAGATTTATTTCATCGATATTGTCACAAAAGATTGTCACCAATGCCATTACCTTCTCATAGATTCATTCTACTACCCACTTCATCCATATCGTTAATGAAAAATTATTAGAAGCTACCACATACTCATCTTCTATAGAAAATTGGGAAATGCAACTCTATTTCTTGCATATCTAAGATACAAGTCTTCCACCTTAGAAGAATGCACCACCACTTGTGCTTTTCATATCATTGATTTTTCCTACCCAATGTGCATCAATAAATATACTTAGAGATAAATCACCTTCATGTAGATACCATAGACCATATTCTTTAGTTCCTTTCAATTACTTAAATATCACTTTTATTGCCACCGTGTGGGATTCCTTAGGATTTGACTTAAATATTGCCACTATCCCAACTACTTGAGAAATATTTGGTCTACTATGGACAATATAATGCAAATTACCAATCATTGACCTATTAAAAGTTTGATTCACGACACTAGACTCATCATCCTTAGATAATTTGGATCACGTCACCATGGGGGTTCCATTTGGTTTGGTTTTTTCCATTCTAAATGTCATGAGTACTTCCTAAACACACTTAGATTGATTGATGAAAATGTTATCTTTTAGCTGTATAACCTGTAATCCAACATATAACTTAATCTCACCTATCATTAACATTTCAAATTCTTTCTTCATCTCCTCAGCAAATGACATATTCATCTCACCATCTCCGTAAAAGATTATATCATCTACAAATACTTTAGCTAGCAACAACTTATCACCATCAAATTCAAGTAAAAATTATTGTCCTACAGGTGTTCAATGTTCTTATGAATCTAATCTTGACCAAAGAGGTGTTCAATGTTCTTATGAATCTAATCTTGACCAAAGAGGTGTTCAATGTTTCATACCATGCCCTTGGCGCTAATTTCAAACCATACAATTTTTTTTTTCAATATGCAAACCATGTCCTTATCTTTTGATAATGAAAACCCATGTAATTTCTCTATGCAAAATTTTCCTTTAAGAACATCATTCATAAATGCATGCTTGATATGGACATTTCAGAAACTTTAAACCTTCTATATGTTGCATAAGAAATCACAATCCTTACCCCCTCAATTCTTTCCACTAGTGCAAAAGTCTCCACATAGTCTAGTCCTTCCTCTTGTGCATATCTCTTGCACACGAGTCTTTCTTAGTTCCTACTTACTTTTCCATCTTTACTCAATTTATTCCTTAACTATCACTTTGTGCTAATCACATTCTTGTTATTAGTCTAGGAACTAGTGTCCATGTATCATTATTCTTAACTTGATCAAGCTATTCTTCCATATCCTTAATCCAATCATCAGTTTGTAATGCTTCATAAATAGACATAGGCTCAAATTTAGAATTCAAACAATTTTTTCTTTGATTTTTCTTGTCATTTTTACACTAGCATTCATATCTCCAATGGTTTGATCTATAGAGTGATTCAACTTAACATACATTGGTATTACTGATAGGTCTAGGAGTTTTGTCTTCAACCGAGTTATTTCCTCATTATTTTTCTCAATAGTTTATGATATCTTTGATTCTACATATACCATCTCCTAAACATATTCAAGTTATTTCTTATTGGAATCATTAGGTTTATTAGGTGTTTTTGGATATTCATCATTTACATTTGCACTTGCAATCATCTTGTTAGTTCTTTTAATAAAATACATGTATGTCTTACTCTTGATGGAGTACATTAAGAAAATACCTTCATCACTTTTGGGATCAAACTTTCTTGTCAGTTCATTTCTCTTAATATAACATCTACTACAAAAAAATTTGAAATAATATATCTAGGAGTATGTCCAAACCATAATTCATACGGAGTCTTGCCAGTTCCTTTCTTCACTTGTACCTAGCTAATAATCTAGATTGCAATACTAATTGCTTCTCCCCAATACATCTTGGCAACATGTAATATCCCCTCTAAAAATGGGATTTTTTAGAGCATAAAAGTTGGAATAAACACATAGTAGAAGTTGTAACTAACTGTTCAATTAAAATATTTTGATAAAAAAAATATGAATACAAGTCATAGTTAGACATTAATTATGTCGAGAGGCATATACAATGGCAAAAGCAAATCTCGACACATGAATATTCCAAGGAATGTGTCGTATCAAAAAAAAAAAGATTGGATGGCAGTTACAAACAAATTTGAATATTAAAATTGAAATAATTATATGAAATGCCATTTGGCATTCCTAGAAAAAATATTTGGTGGGAGTTACAAATGATATTTATTTTTAGAAATTAATTAAAAATAGAAAATTAGATTTAAAAATCATAATTATTAACACATAGAAATAGAAAATAAATTGACAAATGACATATTTAAACTATTAAACATAACGGTCAAATTAAAATAGAAAATACCAAATAACATTTTAGTGCAAGGGCACCTAATCATCAAAAATTATACATTTTGACATATTAGACTTCATATATTAAATCCCAATTTAAAGTTGTTAAAAAGTCCACAATAATTTTAAATTTAATATGTAAAAGTAGTACATCAAAAAATTGGAAATTTTTCAAGTTGTATCAATATGTAATTGATGCATTAGATAGGAATTATGATGAAGGGTGCTCCCTTAATACCATAAACACATAATAGAAACAAAGAAACAACAACAAATGCGAAAAATATGTACTTCTTATTTGCACCACAAATGCAAAATTACAGAATTCACAAGTACAATATGCTAACCCTCATTGGCACCTTCATTACAGTACTTTGCAAGACTAAGTTGCGAACTACCACCTACAGTTGTCCTAGAAAATGTTTAGGCCTTTCTTAAATAAGCAATTTTATGTCACCCAAGAAGGTTCTAGATGCTCAAACTTAATACCTAGGGCTGATAGACCCTAACAATACATATAGAATCACATAAATACATCTTTGACAAATTATTTTAGAAATTTTAGTAGCCCAACTTCGGAAGGCCATAACTCTCAAACCATTGCTCTGATTGGCTATTATAATCACTTTTCAAAAATGCCAGCTCCTAATCTATAGGCTCGAAACTATGCAAGTGCCCTTTTGTTGAGTTTTTGGACCTCATTTGAGACCCAGAGAAAGTGAAGGCTCTCCTTGAATGGCCTACTCCAAGGAGTGCGACAAAGTTAAGATATTTTCATGGACTGACTAGTTTTTATAGAAAGCTCATAAGAGGGTTTAGCAGTATTTGTGGACCCTTGACTAAAACAATGAGAGGGGATAGGAAAGAGTTTAAGTGGACTATAGGAGCATATAAGAGTTTTAATCTATTGAAATAGAAAGTTATTGAGCAACTCATTTTAGCACTTCTTGATTTTAACAAGGTGTTTCAAGTAGACTATGATGCTAGTGGTACAACAATAGGAGCTGTTATGAGACAACAAGGTAGATCTATTGCTTATTTTAGTGAGAAGTTGAATGATGAAAAAAAAAAAAAGTGTTTATGATTAGGAATTTTATGCTATAGTTCAAGCATTGAAGAAGTGGAGACACTATCTTCTTCCTAAGGAGTTTGTTTTGTATATTGATCATCAAGCTTTGCAATATTTAAATAGTCAAAAAAAATTGAACCAAAGGCATTTGAAGTGGGTTGAGTATTTTTAGAGGTATACATTCATTTTGAAACATAGGAGTGGGAAGTCTAAAAAAGTTGCAGATGTTCTTAGTAGAAGACAACTTTTTCTGATACAAATGTAGATAGAGGTGGTTGGGTTCAAGGAACTTAGTACTTTGCATCCAGATGATCCTGATTTTGGTGAAGTGTGGAAGGCTTGTATAGAACTTGTTACACTTGATAGGAAAAAGTGGTTGGATTTCATGATCCATGATAGTATGCTATTCAAAGGAACCCAGGTGTGCATTCCTAGAAGTTCAATGAGAGAGAATCTCATCAAGGAGAAGCATAGTGGAGAATTGGCTAGACATTTTGGAAAAGATAAGACCATTTCTTTGGTTGCTAAGAATTATTACTAGCCATAGTTGTAGAAAAATGTGAAGAAGTTTGTACAAAGTTGCAGAGTATGTCATATGGTGAAAGGAGTAAAGCAGAATACAAGGTTGTATCAACCATTACATATACTAGAAAAGTTGTGGGAGGATGTTAGTATGGATTTTTTTCTTAGATTACCAAGGACTTAGCAAGGGCATGATTCTATTTTTTTTTATCATTGACAAGTTTTCAAAGATGACACATTTTATTCCTTACAAGAAGACTAGTGATGTTGTTCATGTAGCAGAATTGTTTTTCAGAGAAGTGGTGAGACTACATGGTTTGCCAAAGTGTATAGTTTCTAATCGAGATATCAAATTTGTTGGGTATTTCTGGCATACATTGTGGAAGAATTTGAAGATAGATTTGAAGTTTAGTTTATCACATCATCCATAGACTAATGGAAAAACAAAAGTTGTGAATAGGAGTTTGGAAAATTTACTGCAATGTTTGGTTGGAGACAAACCAAAAGGATGGGATATGATTTTACCATAGGCACAATTTGCATATAATAATTCTATCAATAGGAGTATTGGTAAATCACTATTCTAGATTGTATATGGGAGTAGTCCTAGAAATGCTTCTAAATTGCAGCGGTTGGATAAAGGAGAGATAAGTAGTGTTGAAGTAGAAGAATTTGATGAACATTTGAAGAACATCCATGAGGAGGTGAGGAAGCACATCATAAAGATGAATACATAGTATAAGGCTAAGGTAGATGTAAAAAGGAGGTATAAGAAATTTTATATTGGAGATGAAGTCATGGTTCATTTTAGAAAGGGTCATTTTCTAGTGGGTACATATAATAAGTTGAAGATAAAGAAGTGTGGACCATGCAAGATAGTGAAAAGACATGATTCTAGAAATGTTTATGAAGTAGAGTTGCATGCTGAATTGAATATTTCACCAGTATTTAATATACCATATTTGATAGAGTATTATGATGGAGGTGATGGAGATGAAGTTGGAGAAGTGTAGTGGAGTATTCCAGTAGCTAGTTCAGCTACAAAGGAGATTGAGGAGATACTGGACAGTCGTGTTGGCAAAAGTACAAGGAATAGAACTTATGAGGAATACCTGGCCAAATGGAAAGGGAGGCTAGTAGAGGATTCATCATGGCTAGCAAGGGAGGCGGTTCACCATCTTGGTTTTCCTCTGAACACCTAAGATGTGACAGAGTCACTTCTCAAATTATCCCAGCTATTTGATGCGGGAGCATCCTGGTGTAAGAGCAATCTTGCATCACCTAAAAATATTTTATTTTCAGTCTTTTCTATTTTAATAAGAACTAGTAGACAAGGTGGTTACTATTTATGGAAACTTTCTATTTTTAGTAAGTTTATCATAAATAGTAACCACCCTATCTAGTAGTCATTATTAAAATAGAAAAGTCCGAAAAAAAATATTTTTGGGTGATGCAAGATTGCTCTTACACCCAGGATGCTCCTGCATAAGACACTAGGGGTAATTTGAGAAGTGACTTTGTCATGTCTCAAGTGTTCAGAAGAAAACCATGACAGTGAACCTCCTCCCTTGCTAGCCATGATGAATCCTCTACTGGCCTCCCTTTCCATTTGACTAGGTATTCCTCATAAGTTATGTTCCTTGTACTTTTGCCAACATGACTATCCAGTATCTCCTCAATCTCCTTCTAGCACTCCTTGGAGTAGGCCATTCAAGGATAGCCTTCACTTTCTTTGGGTCCATTTTTAGACCTTCTGTTGAGACTACAAATCCCAGCTACACCAACTCCCTCTTTACAAAGTTGCACTTCTTCAGGTTTATCAACAACTTTTCTTCCCTCAACTTATCAAACACCTGGCGAATATGAATCAAATGCTCCAATGTCTTACTAAATATCAAAATATCATCTAGGTAAAAAATGAAAAACTTACCCAAAAACTCCTTCAACATGTCATTCATCAGCCTCATGAAAGTGCTCAAAGCATTGGTTATCCCAAAAGGCATGACTAACCACTCGTATAGTCCTTCTTTTGTCTTGAAAGAAATCTTCCACTCATCATCTTCTCTGATATGAATCTAAGGGTACCCACTATTTAGATCTATCTTTGTGAAATCTTCAGCTCCACTCAAATAGTCCATAATATCATGCATCCTTGGTAATGGAAATTTGTACTTGATTATGATCTTGTTGATAGTGCAAGAATTTGTGCACATCCTTTATTCTCCTTTCTTCTTTGGTGCTAATACTACTAGTACATTAGATGGACTCTAACTCTCTCAAATAAACCCTTTCTATAACAACTCATGAACTTGTTTGTTCAACTGTTCATTTTCTACTGGTGTCATTTTGTGCTCTACCTTGTTTGGAAAACTAGCTCCTAGAACCAAATCCATTTGGTGAATGATATTCCTCATTGGGGCCAATCCATTAGGAACATTATCTGATACAATATCAGAGAACTCTCCCAACATATTTGCAACTTCATTAGGTACCTCCTCTACTTCTTCTTTACTATCTTTTGGAATTATAGAAAAAAACATATGCTCATGCTTCATACTTTTGAGAAGTTATTTTCCATCAATAAAACATATTCTAGCAGCACTACATACCTTTTCTTCTTTCTCATTCAATGACTTCAACTTATGTTTCATTCCATCCTTGGTCAGAGTGTAGGTATTTGCTTGCCCACCATGTACAACATTCCTGTCAAACTGCCATAGCCTACCCAACATATGACATATGTCCATAGGTATGATATCATGAAGTACCTCATCCTAGTAGCTTCCAATCATGAACTTCACTGAGCATTGCTCATTAACCATGACCTTGTGGTCATCTTGCACCAAAGCAATACGGTATGGACGTGGGGTGTTTCTACCTCTTTAGCTTCAACTTGGTGACCATCATTTCTGGCACTAGATTGTCAGTACTTCCACCATCAATAATCACATCACAACACTTATCTTCACATCTACACCTTTTGTGAAACAAGCTCCTTCTTTTATCAAGTTCATTCTCACCACTCAGCAGGACTCTTTTGTCAACTAGAACTTTTTCTCCTTTAGCATCTTTAGAATGTGATGATCTAGCATCTTCATCTACATGTGTAAATTTGGACTGGCCTTTTGTTCTTTGATCTATCCTTCCTCGGCACTCGAAACATTCAAATGCTCTATGCCCTTCTTCTCTACAATGAAAACATTTCTCACAAAAGCCTCCTCTTCTAGATCCTTGTCCTTTGCCTCTTCCTCTTTGATCTCTATTGTTTAGATCATGGAAATGATTGGAATTGTTTCCCCTCTAGTTCTGATTGCTACTTCCAGCCTCATCCTTGTTCTTCTAATCATCATTACGACCTCCATAAGATCATCTGCCAGATCTTCCACCGTGACCTCTTATGATATTCTTGTTGTCAAATTTTTTGCTCAGTTTCTCCTCAACTCTTAGGGAAAACTAGTATGCCTCCTCAATACTATTCATTCAAACCAGACTCAACTTGTCCTAAATACTTGGCCTTAGCCCATTAAGATAATAGGCCACTTTCTCCTTATGAACTTCAGCATGGCCATTTCTAATGAGAACTTAGTAGAACTCCTTGACATACTCTTGAATAGATTTTCCTACTTGCTTCAACCCTTGCATTTTCTTCAACAAATTGAGCTCATAATCCATGGGAATGGATTGTCACTTTAGTTTAGCTATCATCCAATCCCATTTGGTTATATTGTCCTTTCCCTTCCTATTTTCATCCAACTAAACCTCCCACCACCAGATCTTTGCATGTCCCTTTAATTTTTCCTTTGCAAACTTGACCCTATCTGAATCCTCAATATCTTCATACTCAAAGTACTCCTCAATTCATCGATCCAATTGATCAACTCCTTTAGGTTAAGATTTCCTAAAATTATGGGAACTTCAAACTTATGTCTTTTTCCAATCTTGGAGATGGCCCTAAAAGCCCTCTCTTCTTTTGGGTTTAGAACTGCCTCTAGTTTGGCATTTTCTTCTACTTCGTCCTCATCCTCACTTTCCTCTCTTATGGAATGATTAATTCCTCTACACATTTTTTCTCCCAATGCTTGCATTTGTCTTTGGAGGGCTCTAAAACCCCTAGGTGTAACACCTATAACTCTTCTACCATGCTCCCTCATGGAGGAATTTTTCATGCTTCTATTGAAACCCTAGTGCAAACTACCTCACAATCAATGTCTATCAACACACTAAGCCCAAACCACAGTCCTAGTGTAAACTGCCTCACAGTTGGCGATCTGTCCACACACTCAAGAACTCTAGCTTTGATACCACTTGATGAAGGGTGCTCCCCTTAATACCATAAACTCATAATGTAAACAAAGGAACAACAACAAATGTGAGAAAAAAATATGGACTTCTTATTTGCACCACAAATTTGGAATTACAAAATTCACAAGTACAGTATGCTAACCCACATGGGCACCTTCATAAAAGTAATATGCAAGACTAAGTTGTGAACTACCACCAAGAGTTGTCCTAGAAAATGTTCAAGCCTTTCTTAAATAGGCAATTTTATGCCGCCTGGGAAGGTTCTAGATACTAAAACTTAATACTTAGGTCCGTCAAACCCTAACAATACATATAGAATCAACTAAATACATCTTTGACAAATTATTTTAGAAATTTTGGTAGCCCAACTTCAAAAGGCCATAACTCTCGAACCGTTGCTTTAATTGGCTATTATAACCACTCTTCAGAAATACTAGCTTGTGGTCTAAAAAATCAAAACCATGCAAGCACCCTTCCATTGAGTTTTTGGACCTCATCTAGGTACTCTAAGGCCTCCAAAAGTGAGCCTAGAGATTTTTCTACAAATTTTTTCATCGAAAATACACAATAACTTCTCAGATACTTAAGCTTGAGCAATGCGATTTTTATGGTAGGCTTATAACTCTAAAATAAACCTTCATGTAGAAAATGAGAACATCCCAAGCTCGCATGACAAACTTACTAAAAATAGCAAGTTCCCATAAATAGTAACCATCCTGTCTACTAGTCCTTATTAAAATAGAAAAGACTAGAAATAAAATATTTTTGGGTGATGCAAGATTGCTCTTACACCCAGGATGCTCCTGCATCAAATTTAAAGAGTCATGGTCATGAGGTAGTTCATTGATGTATAAATGTTAAAGAAAGGGTTATTATAAAAGGGCAAGAATCAATCAAAAGAGATGTAGTACAGAGAGAGAGGGAAAAATGTGATTAAAGATGGCTCTCTGTCTGTACAACCAAATCCATTCAAATGAGGAGTGCAAGGATGGCATTCAGTTGGTTAATGTTATGGATTTTTAAGTTGGAAATCAAATAATAAAGCTTTAATTTCTTCCTATTATATTCTCATTTTTTCATTTTGTGTTTCAATTGCTACAAAAGATATTGGGTATTGACTCAAAGTTTGAGCATTGATTATCTTTGGAAAATCAATACAAGAATTATTTATTTATAAAAATTTAGTAACATGGATTTGAAATTTTTTTGATATGCATTTGATGTTATCAGATTCATATACTTTAACCAAATTGAATATGTAGATGGTTCTATGTAAATCAAATCCAATTTCAAGAATTAATTACAAACAATTTTCTATCTTATTTTGGAAGTCAATTCAATAGTGTTATTCTAGAATGCATTAGTCATAATATTAATGGTTTTTAACTCTTATTGGTTCCATGTTCTTTATTCCAAGTATCATTTGCTTCATTTTCTTTGGGCCCATTTGGTTATCAGAATTAGAATGGAATTGGCATTTGGAATTCTTAAAAATTTCTAATCTGTTGTTTGGGTCTATGGAAAAAAATAGAATTTGGTAATGTCCATTTAAACCCAAAAACTAGATTTGGTATTCCATCTAAATTTGTGGGATTTCTCTAATTCTCATTTTTATTCCAATTTAGAAAAAGTGATTATTGTAGTTCAAATGAAATGAACATATTTTCAAGTTCATCAAACATGTTTCTAGATTAATTTGTGGAAGATGCAAAGAAAGTTTGTAGGGATGGTGATGATCAACTATGGAGTTGTGGTATTTCTAATTTAAATGGTAACTCGTATTTGAAGATCTTGTGAATTTATATACCATCAACATTTGCTAATGAACATGGTCATTATATGTGTAGAAAAATCTTGTTCATGGGATGTTGTCCTCAATTCTTGACAACTTTGACACAACTTTCATCTGATATGAATCAATGCAATGAGAGAATAGATGGATGTGGTGAGAACAAAAAGAACCCATAGAATGGTAGGTGTGATGGGAGTTTTTTCCTATTGAAGCCTTGTATCCATGTCTGGACATGACATTTCTTCCCCAAATCTTTTGTTGTGAATTCTTAGTACACTAAAATTTTGCTATGATACATTCAACACTGCCTCAATTATGTTTGATAAAAATAGTGACCCTTTCCTAAAAAACTATCATAGACATGATATTTTCATAACTCATGGACATCTATATGTACTTTGAGTAAAACAATTGCAGAGTAAATTGAGATATACAAAGTGGACATCTATCTAAATAGAAGTAAAATGTAGAACAAAGTGAGATATGGAAAGAGTTTCTTACAAATCCAAAGTCTCCAATGCCCAAGTATCCTCAATCTAAAACTTTTATCTTTTCACATGGGTAGAAAGATTTTACTATTTGAATGTAGAGGCTCTCATCCACTATGGCACCCACTTCACCATTTGCTAGTTTTTGCACATAATCATGTGGACTCATTAGAGGAAACCGTCTATGTTCAAGTATGTTTAGATCTTCACCATTTGCTAGATTTTGCACATAATCATTAAAATGATAAAAATAGTTATGAAATGGTGATGATGTGTTTAGTTATAGTAGTTACTGTGAATGTTGCAGTTTATTAGAAAATGCTCTTGGTCGGTAAGTAATCTCTGTTTCATATGGCAGTCTTCTTTGGGGTTTGTAAAATTTAAAATATGCTTATTTTAGTGATATTCTAGTTCTAGAACTATGCAACTAAATGGAGGAAATATTTTTTGGCATTATGAATTCTTGATGAATCAAACGATCCCAAATAAAATTCCCAAAATCATAATTTGGATTTCAAGTTCCAAAGTCCCAAATCTAGGATTTTGAATGCCAATTCTCAAATCATATTCCATCAACCAAATGAGCCCTAAAGTCTCCACATTAAATGCATAAATGTAGATTCGTTACAGCAAGTGGATATAGGTACATAAAATTGATTAATGCCATGATTTTATGAGCATTTTTTATGGCATATATTCTTTGCCTTAAATGTTTTAAGATTGAGGAATCAAATCTTAGTTTCAAAATTAATTTGAACATGAAGTTGCTTCTCTATTTTATGATCATGAAATAGAATCTCCATTGGGTATTCACACAAAAGTTTCAAATTAAACATTTGATATTTCTGACTTTTGTAAAGTATTGGGTGTGGTTAAAAAAAGATTAAATATTGGAATGTTATAAATGGGATGGAGTGTTTGGAGGCTTTATTTTCTAATGTCCATTAGATTATTCAAATGGAGAGATCAATAGTAATGGAATGGAAAGTGAATTTTAAATAGAAATGAATTGTGCTATAGGGAGACGTAGTTCCTTGCATATACTTAAATAAGTGTTTATTGGTAGATTTAATAATATATTATTTTAAGATTTAGTTATTCTAAAAGATTATGATTATAACTAAATTATGATTATTTATTTAATAAATATTAATTAATAAAATATTAGTCTAAAAATAATAATAGAAAAATAAAATAAGAAAATAGATACCTTTATTTTTCTAAATTATACTTAAAATGTTTCTATATTTTTTAAATATTTTTCAATTAGAAATATTATTATACCTAGTTAGAAAAGTTAAAAGTAATAATATAGAAACAACTTATTTTTCTAATAATAAGAACTATTTCTTTCATTATTAATCATAGTTAATGTGTTAATTCAATATTGAATATATATTTAGTATACGTTTGTTGAAGAAATGGATCATCAATTTTTTGGAAATATTAATTTATAATTTTTTATCGATAAGAAGCCGAAGTCAAGATTAGTTACTTTTATTATGCATTGTGATTAATTATTATTTATACTTATTAAGCTCAAGTAAATTTGAACCTAAGACCTGACAGATAAGAGGCTCCCAATTTACCATTGTGTTGTAGGCTCTTGCCTAATATTAATTTATAATTTATTATATAATTATTTTTAATTAGTTTTCAAATAAAATTATTTTATATTTTTAAAATTAATGTTTCAAATCACAATATTGCCCTAAATAAATTGAAACTTACCTAACAAAACTGAGACTTGCCTCTAATTATAAATTAAGTTCAAATGTAAATTTAATTATAACTCCACCTCTAATATTAAATAAATGTTAATCATTATTTATCTAATATATTAGATATTATAATCCATGTTTAATTAACTTTGTGAGATAGAAAGATAAGGTATAAAACAATGAGATGAGGGAGGGGAGAGAATGTGAGAGAGGATTATATATATATATACACACACACACACACACACACACACAGAGGGAAGGGGGTGATTAGTGGTCATAACCAAAGAGAGAGTCATATTATGTTTTTAATAAAGAGATGGGATAGAGGGAGAATTGGGTAGGGGGAGGGAGAGAGAGAGAGGGGGAGGGAGAGAGAGACAGAGAGAGAGAGAGAGAGAGAGAGGGAGAGAGAGAGAGAGAAAATATCCTATTATATTTTTAATATAAAGAGAACATAAAGATATGGGTAGAGAGAGGGTGATTAGGCAGTCTATACACACACACACACACACACACACACACACACATATATATATATATATATAGAGGTAATGCATAGTGGAGGGATGGAGATCTATTAAGGGGACTAGCAATAGGAGATAAGTAAAGAGAGATTAAGAGAGGGTATATTTAGATGGATTAGAAATTCATACACGAGAGAGAGAGAGAGAGAGAGAGAGAGAGAGAGAGAGAGAGAGAGAGAGAGAGAGAGAGAGAGAGAGAGAGAGAGCTCCAACATGAGCATAATGCTAACCATAATTGAAGTCTTAACCCTAACTCTAATCCTACCCATAACCTCAAACTCAAACTCTAATTGGAACTTTATCCTAACATTCCCTATAGATCTTAATACGAACCCAAATAAACTATAATATAAATACTAACCCTAATGTTAACACCTAATCATAATATAACCTTAATCTTAATAGAATTTAGTTATAATTGTTAACATTATAATATTAATTGCCTCTTTAATATTAATCTCTCCTAATACCTAACCCTAAACCCCACCCTAAGTCTAATTGTACCCCTAGCCATATTCCTAACACTAAATATAACTACAACCCTACTTCTAACTATACTTGTGTCCCTATCCATAACCCTATTCCTAACTCTAAGCATACAACATAAGTTAGAATTATTTAGAATAATTGAGAGGAGGACGGGGTGAATTAGTTATCCTCAGGTCTAGATGTAACAATTAAACTTTTTAACACTTCAAATAACTTATATCTAAACATTAAGTAGTTTGGTCTCTATAGCAACTTATTACTGACATAAAATTGTGTTTTGTTGTGCCAATAATAACTAACTTGCAGAATGTAAAACATTAAATAGTAAACATCTCAAATAACTTCCACACAAGTAAGACACTAGGATTTAATGTGGAAACCCAATTTGGAAAAAACCACCAATAACATGTCACCAATTTTTCACTCTTCTGAAGTGAGCTATGCTAGGAGCCAACCCTATTAAAAGTTACAATACACACTATTAGGTGTGACCCTATTAAAGGATTTAATCACCTTATTAGGAGTGGCCTTGTTAGAGGAATTAAGAACATTCCATTAAAACGTCATGTAATGCCTACCCCTAGTTTACTTTTCATGTTTTATTGTCAGATTCTTTTAGGCCAATTTTATGATTATGCTTTATGATTAGTGGTACTTGGTTACCGAATTTGATTAGATACCATTTCATATTCATTTGATATATTTGATGAGCTACTTGATACTCAATTATTTCATGTGTTCATTGTTATTTCAAGTGTTTATGTTTATCCTTTTGATGATGATGTTTCATATGTTCATATAGTGATTCCAATTATTTCATGATGATAGATTGATTGATGTTTTATATGTAGTTTCTATGGTTACTTACCCCATACTTGCATGTGTATGGTGTATGTACATGTTTTACTTTATGTTTGATGTTTATGATGTGGTTGAGGAAGGGAGTCATAGTCACCTACTAGTCAGGATCTACATGATACACCACTCCCCAATATTGCCTATTTAGTTTAGATTTATGTGTATGTATGTAATGTCCCACCCAGAGATCCATGGAATAAGGTTAAATATAAGCCAAGATAAAAAAATTTACAAGTGTATCAGCACATGACAACAACATACACAGATCACAAAGATCACAACGGAAGACTATTTAACAACCAACCACCAAAGATCTCCAAGTGTCACCATTGACCAAAACATAAACAAGAAAACATAAGAGATCAACCAAGCTAAAAGACAGATGCTGACTCCTCAAAAATGGCTAAGCCTGAAATCCTGAAGCCCTGAAATTTCCTAGAATCTTTATCTTAGCACATAGAGGTCTATAACCTATCTTAAATGAATCATCCCATATATTAAAATATATCTTAAGTATAAGGAATTAAATATACATCACGAAAAAGTGCTCGTTGCCCACTCACATAGGTTTTTTGCAAAAATCTAGGCAATACTTTAAATCAGCACTGGGCGATACTTTCCAGTATCACACGATATTTCTAAGGAAGCAAGGCAATACTTTCAGGAATTGAGCGATACTTCTCTCAAGGACATGCAATACTTTTCCAGCATCGTATGATAGTTCTTAAAAGAGGGTGTAATACTTTCTAGTATTACATGATAGAATCCTAGTGGGCATGCGATACTTTATTGTATCGCACCATGCTGACACATGGTTGCCCAGGTAAAACAAGAAACACTAAAAAGACAATGAAGAAGGTAAAACAAAGTATAAAGCCTCCACACCAGGGATTACCAGATTTACATTTCGAGGCAAGGACACTTGAAAAAAATTGAAAGAAGGAACAAACACTAACCATCCAAAAAATAGTAAGAAGGAAAAATATGGAAGGGAAACATCGTAGTGTACTGAAAGCAACATTGTAATAGCACAATTAACATTACAATGAACTAAAACAACTAACTAAGTGCGTGGTTCCTCCTAACCATCAATAGCATCATAAGACCACTGTGGGCCCTAGCCATCCCAAACCACTGACCAAATTGTCGGTACTATCGTAATAGGGATGTCACTACTAAACATGCTACAACATAAGCATAAGGAAATCTAACATGCTAGCAACAAAGCATAAGATAATGCTACAAGTAAATAACATCACCTATCACATGCTAATCATCATAATAAGGAAATTCATCAGCAACTAACATCATCAAAACATGATATGCAAGCATCCCAATGAAAGCATATGTCACCAGAAAGCATACTCCAGAAACTGAAGTACCAAGTAAAAACATCCAGCCATGGTCACACTAGAACAATAGACCATCTCTGTACACCAGTCCCTAGCAGTGGTATAGGTAGCTATGCCTCCTAACCATATGGAACCCATAGGTCCACACCTGCTATGCTGATGGAGATAATGGTCCAACGAAAAACACATGCAAAGAAAACATCCATGGCTAACACACACGCCAAACAGTATGATGATTGAATCCAAGACATAGACAATGCATAAACTATAAGTCTTGGTCAAATATCTCAAGGGATACTATGTAGGGGCTGACATTATGGAGAGTCACTTGGCATCAACAAGCCCAAGCTAGTATTGGCAACATCAACTTCCCAATGGAAGGTACACAATTCCAAGCAACATGAACTTCCCAATGGAAGGCACACAATTCCCACTTTTTAATTATCTTACATTTTATTAAAATCCAAATGTTTTAATTTAATTATCACTTATATAAAACTTCTTCTACCAACCAATGGGAAATAGTCACTAGGTTGCAGGATAGAAGCCCCTCCATATGCTACCCTACCCTACCCATGCTCATCCAATGATGAGTGCCTGTAGGCATACAAATCCCCAACCCAACCCCAATGATCATGACTTTCGAAAGTATCACAAAAGATCAGGCTCCACAGGTCACCCAAAAAATGTACGTGCATGTACTCGTGTGTGGTGCACCACCATCATGAAGATCAAGCACAAGGACTAGATGAGAACACAAGCAATAAGTCACTCAACTGAAAACAAACTCAGGAGGATGGATGTAACACGCATCCCAATGCAACATAGAAATTCAATAGTGGTATAACTAATATCCAAATGGATCATCCAGGTCCACAAACCACATTGTGCTAAGAAAACTTGATAAAATAAGGTGACACGCAAAATGAGGTAAAAACCCCAAATTTAGAAAAAATTCCAAAATTAAAATGCATTTGGCCTTTGGGCACAAAAACCCCAAAAATCTAAAAATAAATGAATTCAGGCACTGTATGCAAAAATGGCTAGCATAACAACTCAAAATCCCAAACCCTCATCTTGAAAACAGGGAAAACATTCATACCTGACCAACCAAGCAGAACCAACAAACAGAAACAAAGGGGAACACTAGTTCTCACCCTCCTAATAGAGCAAAAACAATAAAATAGGAAGGTCCTACCTGACAGCAAAAGGGGCAGAAATTGAAACCCACGCAATAAAATCAATAACTCGCCAAATCTAGTGAATGCGACAGCAAAGCATAAACCCCCCGAGCTGAATCCAACAAGACTAACCTCATGAAAAACCCATGCTCACAGCTTCTAGAATGAATAGAATTTGAATCCTTCAAAAGAGGATTCTCAGAAAGCTCTCCAAATTCTAAAATCCAAATTAGAAAAAGTGAGTTATTAAAGTTCCTTTTTCAACACTTATTCACTTTTTTAGTGAATAGTCGATTAGGGAAAATAGCCGACTATATTAGCTAGACTTTGAATCAAACCCAAAAAAAATAGGTTATTCTTTGTAACGAAAATTCACCTAAGAAAAAGCTGCTAGAAATTAAATCCGAAAAGATTTAAAACCCAAAAACCCAAAATCATAGAAAATCACTTAACACTTTCATGATAGAGCAAACCTCTAAATGCATAGGCATGCTGCCTACTCTAATCACATAATGCAGATGAGTTCAGATTTACTAATCACTACAAAGTTTAATTTAAACAATTAAAATAAGGATAAATCGATAATACAGGGACTGCATTGGTAGAATATGAATAGTTGAATCACTAACTCCATAAGTCATTGCTAGGGATATAAATCCTACACACTTAAACACATGATCAAGTACAATTGCATATAATACAATAGTCAAAGCAATTAATGCATTAAATAACTAATTAATCCATCTACACCACTCATGTTCACAAAAAACATAAAGATGCATGAATAAAGTAAATCACCATAGCATAAAATCCAACTCATAACATAATCAACAAATATGTCCAATAAACCATATAACCAGATATCATCATAGATCTACTATCATCTCAAAATAGCATCAACATGCAAATATGATAAACTGAACAACATAGCAGTAAGGCATCTATGGTATTGAATTAAAGTATAACATCTGACCCTCAGGTCATTTCAATGTACATATAATAAGAGTATCAAGTGTCTCTCGAATCAAAATAGACAAGGTACAATCTGCAAACATGAGAGGCACTACAATGTACATGCTCAAATTTTATGTAGATTGCAAGTATTAAGCATCGACTTCCCTGAATTGCCAGGATGAGCATGCCCTATCGCAATATCTCAATAGTAAAAGAGGGGAGATAGTCCTTGAGTCCAAATTCTAACCCTAAGCCAATTTTCTTAGAAAATAGGACAAGTATCTAAGTTATTTACCCATTCAAATTTGTCAGGTGACATGAATTCATGATTTTGACCCTTAAGTTTGATCTAGTACTATGTACTTTATAATGGGTTTTCGTATTTAGTCTTCTGGGTCTATTGTGATTTTTACTTATAATTAAATCAAATTAAAAGATAATTTAACGATTTAATTTAATAAAAATTATAAAGAAAATTCAATATTTAATTATATTTAATTAAGTAGGAAATTAATTAAATTAAATAATTAAATATAAAAAGAATCGATTAGAGTTCTAATTTTGGCGTAATTATATTTATGTAATTTAATAATAATTCATTTAAGAGTTTCATTTTTATAATAAACTCTAAATATTATTATTAGTTAAATTAATAAATATTTTATTAAAGACGTCATGTGATTTAGCAAAAGAGAGAGAAAATTCATTTAATAAAGTTTATTTTAATTAAAATGTAAAAGTTTTCACATGAAATTAAAATAATAAAATAATAAAGAAAAGGTTTTGTGTGATTGCAAAACTAAAACTTTAATTGGAGAAAGCTTTTTATTAGGAAACTAGAGCTCATTTCTCCATACACAAGTTTGGAGGAGCCAATTTCTGAGAAAAGGGTTTTCGAAAGAAAGGGGATTTGCTTGTGAGCTCTATGCATTTGTTTGTTTAACATCGATCTAGGTAGAATCTTGTGGATTTTGCACAGTAGTTTCTTTCTTTGAAATCTTTGTCTTCTCCGTATCTGAATGGATTTGTTTTCATAATATATTCAAGTTGAAATTTATTGTTCTTCGTTTCTTGAAAACATCTATGAATGAATTTAGTTTTGAAACCCTTGTTTGAGTGATTGGATTCGGGATGGGGGTTTGGAAAAGTAAATCAGGATTTCATTTTACGAATTTGATTGGTTGTAATTATTTACCCTATCAGATCAAATTAGAAATTTTTATTTTATATATATATATATATATATATAACCACAATAATAAATTATTACTATGGTAATAATATTAAATAAGATTGGGGTTCTTGGTTGTTTAAAGAAAAAAGAAATTGTTTCAGTATGGAGGCTTTCATGTTTATGTTTTTTTGTTGTCTATAAAAGAAAGGGGATTTGCTTGTGAGCTCTATGCATTTGTTTGTTTAGCATCGATCTAGGTAGAATCTTGTGGGTTTTTCACAGTAGTTTCTTTCTTTGAAATCTTTGTCTTCTCCGTGTTTGAATGGATTTTTTTTCATAATATATTTAGGTTGAAACCCTCATGTTGAAATTTATTATTCTTTATTTCTTGAAAACATCTATGAATGAATTTAGTTTTGAAACCCTTGTTTGAGTGATTGGATTCGAGATGGGGGTTTGGAAAAGTAAATCAAGATTTCATTTTATGAATTTGATTGGTTGTACTTATTTACCCTAACAGATCTAAATTAGAAATTTTTATTATATATATATATATATATATATATTACCACAGTAATAAATTATTACTCTAGTAATAATATTAAATAAGATTGGCGTTCTTGGTTGTTTAAAGAAAAAAGAAATTGTTTCAATATGGAGGCTTTCATGTTTATGTTTTTTTGTTGTCTATAAAACATATATTAAAAAAAACATTTAATTAAATAAAATGGGGAAGTGGGTCACTACTCGAAACACCCCCCCCCCCCCCCCCCCCCCCCTCTCCCCTTTCTCTTACCTCTCGCATGACTGTGAGAGTGTTGTTGACGGCCTTAAAGGCCTATCGTATGATAGACTTTTGTTGCCATATTAGCAAGTACTACTATAGGCAGTACTCTGTTGCAATAGCAGTAGAGCTACCACAGTAGTAAAACATCCTGCGAGCTATAAAACTATGGTTGGTAAGTTTCAATTTGATTTGTGTTTATTATTTTTTTAAGTTTTATTTTTATTATTATTAAATACTTTGTTTAACATTTAAAATATTATTAATAAAATTTTAGTAAATTTTATTATAATATTAAATTTAATAAGTATAGTTATTAAGAAATTAGTATTATTTTATTGATAATTTAATAAGATATTATTTTAATAATTATTATTTATTTTAATAATAACTATTAAAAGATTTGGATATAACGTTATTCTTGAAATTCAAAAATATAACAACATTTTTTAATTTAGAGATTTTTAATGGTTATTGGTGTTGTTAAATTGATAGTCCATTTTTATACAAAAATTGGGTTTTACATTTAAATGACTTCTAAATAAATTGTTAAGTCTTTTTGAGATTTTGTAAACTCGAAAACCCTTAACAAATATAACACTTTGAAAGGATGAGAACTGAAACCATGTTCATAAACTAGATATGTATGTTTTTGAAACAAATGATTTATCAAATTAGTTTTGATGTGATGTATGTTGTATTCCATGTTGGGGTTTGGGTTTGACTTAGTATGTTGACCAAACAGAATGTTTACCAAAGGCTTGAGCATTTTTGTTCTATGATGACGTTATGTTTATGATATTTTCTACTTGGCCATTGTGATGTAGTCATGCATTTTCTATGATGAGTTTGACCAGTTTATTGTTAATGCTTTCTAGTTGGTTGAGGTGAATGGTGTGATTTTTCTAATGTAACCTTTTAGTCTTTGATCAGTTATTCTTTCATACTTTTTAGTTGCTTATGTAGGACTGAGGTGATTATTGTGATTTATCTTTAGGTTCTTTCTAGTTTCTCGTAAAGGATTGAGGTGAATACTATGTTTTATCTATAGGTGCTTTCCAGTTGCTTGTAAAAAATTGAGGTGAAAATTGTGATTTCATGAGTTGTAATTTTATGAGCCTAGGGTAGGTAATCTATGTGTATGTTGGGAAGTGGCTTGCAATGGAGGCAAGAGCCCTAAAGAGGTTTCCTAGGTAACCCATTGTAAGTTGTTTTAATAAGTGATAACATTGTATTAAATGAGAGTAAAATGAGTTAATAAGAGTAATTTTTTTTCCTCACCCATTTCTTGAGTTCTAGTAAAGGCTAGAATGGGAGTAGAGAGGATGCTTGGTTGCAACCTTGCTTCATTAGTATACCATGTCTATACGAAAGGATACTGATTTTGCATAAAGACACTAAGGGGGTAGAGTCCAAAAAGGTTACCAGGGTAACCTTAGAGTTGGCTCATGCAATGATACTTTCCCACTTGCATAGTAGATTTCCTACATGTCTTTTTTGCCGCTAGGTTTATATGTCATTTGTGTCTTGGTACCTTTGAGATAATTTACTTTCATGTATTTCCTTGACCTAGATGTTGGTTATGACTTGTGTTTTGATATCTATTTGGGACTTGAGACTATCTCCTCAATGCGGTGGGAGTGGACCATTTAGGTTCCCTAAGGTTAGGTGGTAGTGCATTTTTCTTATACCATTGAGATTTGACTATTGGATGTACCTGTGCAGTTGTTCTTTCCTTTTTGATCTTGTATTTTTGTTGGATGGTTATACTCTATTGTATGGTATTTTTTTATCAGAGATCTTGTGATATGATGTATTTTATTTTATGATGTATATTCTTTGAGATTTTCATACCCTATGACTTGTATAGTGGATGATTATGCAATAAGTTTATGCCAAGTGGCATCCTTTGTAATTTTATATTATTTAATTAGATTTGTACTTGATTATTCCATGATGTGGTTTTGCTTATGTGCTAGATTTAATATTAATAAAACTTATACATGTGATTCAACGTCAAGGGACCCTTAAGAGATGTAATTTTTTTATGATGATTGTATGTATGTGATTTATTTCTTCCGCTATATTATCTCTTGTTGTTATTATCTTTATAAAAAAAATATTTGGACAGCTTAGTGAAACTTTATGTTAATTTATTTGGGTTCACTGGTGGGGCATTACATCTAGTCTCAGAACCTGAGTTTCTACATTAGGAGCTTTGGGTATATTGGAATGCTTCTAGATGTCAACTAGTTAAACTAAAATGAAAATTAAATAGTTTATGTATCTATTACAACTTGAACACTTGAGAACTTCAGACTTGATTTCATGAAACATAGAAAAAGTGAAACTTGTATAACTCTTGAGTTGGATTTCAAACATGTTTTCTTATGATTATTCTTTACAGTGGTATGCTTTTGTTGTCTTTGTGAGCATTTTTTTGTCCTTGCTTGAGTATTGTAGGAGGATGGTGTGTGAGACTAGATCAGCTATTAGAGGTCATAGTGCAGGCAGAGGTAGAGGTCGTGTAAGAGGTGGACATGATAGTGCAATCGAGGTGGACTATTATGGAGCACCTACCTCCTCCTCGTGATAGAGGTTAGTAGTCCTCATAGAGATCTTCACAGCAATAGATAGAGGTTAGTTAAGGCAGAATAGATGAAGGGCCTACAAAGGTTCAAGATCAAAGCCTTCATTGGGGTTGGTATAGGGTATGTGGCAGAGCAAAGGTTAAATTCTTTACATAGATGTTTTGCAATGCAATACTTTGATTCTAATGTCAAAGAGAGGTTTTCCATTACCCACCTAGAACTCTTTGGGGCTACATGGTGGAACATTCAGGAGAAGAAAATAGGTGTGAACATGAACACCATTACATGGGAGTTGTTCCTTGAGAACTTCTATAAGCGCTTCCTACCAAAGGTGTTAGCCCCCATTTTCAATAGGCCTATTATCCAAATTATGTTGTTACATTGTTCTAAACCTTTGAGCAATTTGGGTTGATTACAATATGTTTTCTTTTATCCCTTTAAAAAACCCTTATTTTGGAATTTATTATCTATGCTAGGCACCAAGGGTTTCTCTAATATTTTCATGAAAATGCTTTATCCTAGGAAAAGCCTTGTTTTTAGGTTTGTGCCATTCAAATTTTAAATTTTCAAATACCTCAAAAGAGTGGCATTTTTTGTTAAAATCTTTTATTTCTGATAAAGGCTCATATACTTTAAATATGCCACCATGTGACTATGGTTAGTCAAACGGTTAAGGCCCCTTATCAAACTATAGTAAAAAATGGCATGACCTAGAAAAGTAAGTTTTCCATTTGATTGCTGAGTTGTAGTGGATTGGTGGTTAAGTTTTTCCCTAACCAAAGTTGAGTGAAGTAATTAAGAGGGCCTTGATCTCATGGTTGCCTCAGAAATATGTTTTGTCAAATTGTGGCAGTGACTAGGAGATTACTTTGATTACATGGTTGGGTACTTAGTTAATAAAAGTTTATAGTTAACCGTGATTGTGTGGTAAGGCTTAAAATCTTGTGAATGGTCTTTGATTGTTGGTTCACATGAGATTTAGTTTAACGTTGGGTTTGAATTGTGAAATGGTGAATTGCTATGGATAGTAGGGTCACTAGAGTTAGATCAAAACCATGGTTAAAAGTTATGGAGGTGCAACATGTCACCATGTGGATTGAGCTTGGTGATGTGGCAATTAGGTGTCAAAATGATATGGCATGAAGATGGTTTCTAATTGGTCAAAGGCTACTAGCATGGATAGTAAACTGGAGTTTTCCAAGACCATCAAATTAAAGATAATCAAGGGTATTTGCTATGTCATTATAAGAATCTAGATTTGATTTAATTTTGGTGAGATAGCAATAGGATGATACATGGTGATGGCCTACTTTCAAAGGGCTTAATCACTTGGTCGTGTAGTTAGTAAACATAAAAGGAATTCTGATAGTGACCATGTCATGCAATTTATTTCAAAGTTGAATGTGATGATCACTCATTCACAAGAGCAAAGGTTTAATACAAGTAACTATTGTGGTTCCACAATGCATGCCCCATTCCTTACTTGGGAATCGGGACCCCCTAATTTTTTTGGACTCTTGAACCCATAGTTCGGGATTCGAGAAAGTGTTAGAAGGAAAAATTGAAAAACCAAAAAAGTGAAAAGTGAAAAAGTCAAAAAATAAATAAATAAAAACTAATTTAAATGCACACCATATTTGTGTGCACGCAACACATGAGGTGCGTACCATGCACCCGTGTAGGGGTTCAACTCATACCCCATGCATCTATAGGGGCTATAAGATCCCCCCGCCCACTGCTAAAACTCTAACTCATTTTGCATTATTGCATTGATGACACCCTTGTTCGAAGGTGAGCACCTTTCCACGCATTCAAGCACACATTCGTGTGTGCTAGTGCATGGCATGTGCACTACAAGTGTCGCGCCACATGCGGGTTATCAAAGACCTTGGTCTTGAGGATTATGAATTGAAGGATGTTATGTTAGGGAGGCCTACATGGGATTCAGCCCGATTGATGATGACCATGGGGGTCAAAGAGGTTCTCAAGCACATGGAATGAGATGAGGCCAAACTCCAAGCACTTTGAAGATAGGTGAAGATCCTAAAGGGATATCCAGCCGAAGTAGTTGGTCCTCTAGATCTTGAACACCTCGAGAAAGCTTTGAACACTATACTCAAAGAAGGGGAAATTGTACAACTAGATCCATTTTTGAAAGCCTATCAATAGTGGCGAGAAAGTTTTGATGAGAAAGGTATCCAGATCATCACAAGGAATTTTAAGTTATTTCATGCTACGTAGAAAACCATGAATAAGATTGTAGCAATTTTGAAGCAAGACTTCAGTATTATGGATGAATTATAGGCTTGGAGTAAGGATTTGCAAACTCTACAACCCATAAAGGGGCAAAGATACTCGAGTTTTAATTTATGTATATACTAGAGAAGAATTAGATAAGATTGATGACTGGATAGAAAAGATAGCAAATAGCAATAAAGTAATGGGAAAATTAGATGAGGAGATTCATCAGCTCAAGGAACAAGCCCGAGAGTGAATTTTGGAAGCAGAGAGATGCTACAGTGATGCATGCTTGGATATTTTTGAAGACAAGGAATGAGAAAAGATGCTACCTATAGAGATAGTAGTGGAGAATTTTAGGAATATTTTTGTGGAAACTATTGATGATGAAGACATCTGAAAAGCCTTCGGGACTTAAGAAGCATTGTTAGAATTAGATTCCAAAAATAGCACTTTCCATGCATCAGAAATGCATTTTGACGGTAGTTTAACTTCTACACATGCTTAGTGAAGGATCAAATTCTATTTTTGGCACTTCCACTTCGACATAGAGCTTTCTCATGCTTTCTCTCTCATAATTTCTTTGTTTTAAACATGTAAAGGCTCATGCATCCAATTAATGAATAAAATATGGATAGAGTCCTGCTAAGCACCGGTTAGATAGTTAGTTTGTATATAATTAGTTTGTTTTATTTTTTTAAAAGCATTTTATTGCATGAAGATATCTCTCACTCTCAACACAAATTGAGGAGACGATTTCTTATAAATACTCCATTGTAATATATAATCAAGGACACCATTATTATGCAATAAAATTATGCTTTTGGTGCTCACATTTGGAGTGTAGTGATTCTTGCCTGAATGTGTCATTGTTTTATGAATTTTGTTCACGAGATTTTGATTGAGCCAAAGGTTTATTGTGTTGTTTCTGGTTGTGTGACCTTTTAGTTCTGGTGTTTTCTACAAATTTACAAATTCTATTGATGTAATGAGCTCAAGAAGAAATCACCAAATTATGCTTGCATAACTCTTTGTCTCGTATGAGTACACTTTTCGTGGCCTTGAGATTTGATGAAGAGAGAAACATCATTCAGTTATTGAAATTTCCCATCGACGATTGCATCAATGGAATTTAGGAAGTGTTGCTCCTATTTTCATTGGTTACCTACCAATCTCTTCGAAAGCTTAATTTGCAAACGTGTTGTTTTCTATAGCTTATGTCCATTAGGATTTCAATTTCACGTTATTTGTTTTTCAATTTCATGTTATTTTCTTTAGAGTTTTGTTATTTACTTTGCTAACCCCTTGTTAGAATAAGAACTCATATTAGTTTCATTGTTAGATTACATTCATAAAAAACATAAAAATACAAAAAAATAGTTTTCTTTTAGTGTTATTTTTGAAATAGTGTGTAGAGTCTACATTTCATCTAAAATCAAAACAAACCAACAAAGGCCTCCTCATGAAAATTCACATATATCTTCAACTGGGTGAGTAAGATCAGCATTTTAAGGGAGGAGTTTGCAAGAATTCCTACCATTTAGCATCGTGTAAAATGACAGCTCAACCGAAGTGGCACTAGAAGGAGGGCTTGACTTTTAGATCTCGGAGAAAATGGAAAATTTTCCAAAGTTTCAAAATTCTACAATTTTTGCAAAAATCTACACTTCACACAAGTTAAAAATTTTTTTTTTGAGTTTTTGAGAAGTTCAGGTCCACAGGTACGTAGGTCCAAGACTTCACTAGTGTGGAGGTGCACAAAACTCTTTGGTGCACAAAATACAATGAGGTGAGAAAGTGTACGTCTATAGAGGTGTGCTTTTTCTAGAATTGATGCAAACTGGAGGATATTGATCCAAAATCCCTATTTTAGCCAGCATTGAGGTCTACACCAAGTGCACACAAGTTTCTTGAACTTACCCACTTCCTTAAACCACGTAGTGACAAGGGAATACCCCGCATTCAACCACTTCCATTTGAACTTTTGTCATCTTCTTCAACTCCACCTCCACTCCAACCACCTAGTGGACCACCACATATTCCAATAGCTACACCTCAACAACCACTATTAGGTGCACTAAACCCTCTGATGGACTTTTTCACAAACGTCATAGACTCACCAATAAACTTGAGAGGTGCACTCCATGACCTCCCTAAGAATCTTGAGAAGTTTTTCCCAAGATTCATCTATGGTGAGACATGAACTATAGAAGATCATGTAAAGGTATTCAAAGAAATTTGCAACTGCGAGCAAGTTGCTAATGAAGATATGGTTCTTCGTTTATTTCTGTACTCCTTGGGGGAAATTTCCTTCAATTGGTACGTTAATTTACCACCTGGATGCATTGGAGATTGGGACAATTTTGAAAAATTATTCTTGGAACAATTCAAAACATTCATCAACCCAGCTATGATACATCAACAATTCATATCAATCAAAAGGGACCCAGCTGAGATAGTTTCTTGCTTCAACCATTGCTTTCATATGGCATATCGCAAGCCAGAGATGCCATACACTTAACAGTTGAAGCCACTATTTAGATTTATCTGAATGCTATGGACCATCTTACTATAATTTTTTTGAGAAGACTTCATGCAACAAATATCAACACATTAGATAAAGTCTTTGCAAAATTACCTTCACTAAGAAAGTTGATCATAATGGAGGAGGATTAATGCTTCTAGCTCTAGCTATCACAATGATGCCAACATACCCTACCAAAGTACCTACGGTGCCTAGTCAATTCATACCTATAAATCCAATTCCATTACAATAGGCACCCGCTACACAAAATCTCGCTCTAATGTACCCAAGGTTTGAACCTCTAAAGTTACCTTCTTTGAGTAAAAGGTAGCAGCACCTGTTGAAGCAGACAATGGTTTTGTTTCAAAATTTGGTCAAATGAAAAAGACCATGTCCCAGATGAACAATCAATTGACTCATCTTATGTTGTCTCAAGGACAAAAAAACAACTTCCAAAGGAACAACAGTAGTACTTACAACAATAATTATGGCCAGAATTATAACAAGAACTTCAGTGGAAATAACAACAACAATGTAGGAAACAACAATGGGGGGAACAACTTCAATCCTCCTGATCATAATAATGGCTTCCAAAAACAAAATTGATAGTGGAACACTCAGCCGAATAATGGAAGTATTCCTGATGACAATAACAATATTAATGTTCAGTATGCAGATGTTAATTAGTATGACGATAGTAAGAATGTAGCCAACAATGATGATTCTTATTACAATGGGAACCAAGAGATGGCTCAAAGTTCACAACTGAATGATAATGCTCCTCTTATGTAGTTTAACGCTATGTTGCTAGAATCCTATGATTCTACAAAGAATGTGCAGGTAGAACAACCAACCAGTGAAGAGTCTTTTTTCCATTCAGTTGGGAACCTGATCTTCAACATGATGAGATGTTTTCTTTTTGCAATGACAATCAAAATACATATAATCTAAGAAATAGAAAGGAACCTTTGATGGATGGGATCCATCTAGGTTTACAACCAACTCCTAATCTGAGAGCAAGTAACAATTCGGTGCCAATTAGGCCACCATATGGAGGACAATAGAATCAAAATCAAGTGAATATACCAACAATGTTGAAAAATCTCGCTTGGTCTACTGAGAAGTATAGTTCTATTAAAGTCTTGAAACTAACCAAAGCAAATATGTCCACGTTTGACATTTTGCAAAATTGTCCAAAATAGTGAGAAGTGCTCATGAAGACTCTGGATCATATGAAGGTACCCCAAAATACGAATACTATCCCTCAAAAGATAGTATCTCAACAAGTCAATTCCGCAAAAGTGATGCCCACTATGTTTAAAGACAAGGTTGAAGTACCCCCATTTCTACTTAGCATCACGATATATGGAAAGAATCTCCATTATTTATTGATTGATTTAGGAGCCTCATGTAGTGTCATGCCACTATCAATAGCACAAACGTTAGGAGTGAATCCTCAACCTTCCAATTGGATAGTGATACAGCTGGAAAAAATAGAGGTGAAAGTCATCAGTGTATTAAAAGATGTTCGGATATAGTTGACAGTCGATCCCTGGATTAAAGATGTCATTGATACACATGTGGTGGACATTCTAGAGACATATGGGTTGCTCCCAACTAGAGAATGGACTAAATGTCTAAGTGGATGGTTCTATATGGATTTTACTCAGTTATGGTTACCATGGAAAGGATTGAACAATCAAATTAAGATAGATGCAGAACCCAAATAAAAAATGATGATTATAGATTACAATGCCCCGAATGAGATAGCATTTTTACAATCAGATATGGGCTCATAAAAGGTGATGGCATTTGACACTATTCCAATCAAAGAATCCCAAGATCAAGATAAGGAACTCAAGATATCAATCCTAAAGGATGAGATCATGACACAATTCATAGACAATATGGTGACTAATTTATAGTGCTTGGGAGAAGAAGTGGATCCTAATATCTTACTCTGCCTAGGACTTTGCTGATTACACAAAGTTAGCTACTCTGAGTTTAAATGCTCATCATGCCAAGAAGCAGTCACAATGGTGTTAACATATATGATGCAAGAAAAGGGTAATCAAATTCCAGAAACGGGACCTATGGGAGATCAAAGTAATACAAACTCAACTAAGTCAACATAGATTGAGGAGGAAATTGAAGATCTAAATTTATCATATAGTGATACCTCTTTTGATGGTGGAGGTTTGTCTTCTCCTCCCCCAGGAATGATTAAGATTCAAAGAAGAGGATGGTACATGAAAGGCCAAGGGTGGACTTTGGTTTTCATTCATCCTTAACCCAAAACAAATGAAATTAAAGAATTGATAGAGGAAATTCAAGACAAATAGGAAAAACATGCATTGCCTCTATCGACTTGTTACACTGGGGAATCATCAAGTCCACCCCATGAGAAGTTACAATGGGTTCCCAAGAAACAATATTTCAGTGCTAAGATCAAAGAAAAGTTAAGAATGAACAAATACAAGGTTAAAAGGCCCAAGGAAGATTCAATTTGGATACTTCACTTTGATGGTTCCAGATGCAAATTAGGGGCTAGAGCAAGTATAGAATTGGTTAATCCAAAAGGTAAGTCCTTTTATGTAGCATATCGATTATAGTTTAGATGTACTAACAATGCTATAGAATACAAAGCATTGATTTGAGGACTTCTCTTTGTAATCGAGAAAGGTGTCACAACTCTCATAATCAAAGGAGATTCTCAGTTGGTTATTTGGCAAGTAAAATCATTATACTCTTGCAATGACAAAAGGGTACTTTCCTATAGGAAAAGAGTGTGGGATTTATTGGATGATTTCAAAGCTTTAAACATAAGGTCCATTCCAAGGAGGAAGAACATGGTGGCGGATGCTCTTGCTATTTCAATGAGTACATTGCAACCAATCAAAAGAACAAAGTTGAAAAGATTTTTAGTAGAGTTGGTTGTTGCACCATCTATTCCTAAAAAATATTATAAACCTTCAAGTCTTTTAGGATGATCAACACATACTTGAATTTATCATGTGCAATGGTCACTTTAAAGCACAAGAAATTGATGACAATTCGGATGAAAAACCTGAGGATGATGAACTTGAAGAGGAAAATGGGATCCTGAATTTAAAGACTAACACTATTCCCAAGGGGATGGTCAAGTTAGAATACATTTTTTATCATGATGAATTAGCACTGAATAAAAGGACAATCTAAGAAAAGGGTATTGAGGAGTGTGATGAATACAACTTGGGAACAGATGAAGAGTCGAAGATGGTTTGAAAAGGGAAAGCATGCAATGCATAAGAAAGGGAAGAAATGCTCAAATTACTTACTGAGTATAAAGATGTTATCGCATGGAGCTATAAAGAGCTAAAGACATATGACCCCGAGATTACATCTCATGACATCCCATTGAAACCAGATGCCAAACCTTTTTGACAAAGGCAAAGACCTATCAATCCCATCCTCGAGCCCCTGATCATGAAGGAAGTTAAGAAATTGTTGGATGCAAAGATCATATTTCCCATTTTCCATTCTACATGGGTGGCTAACTTGGTTCCCATGTGGAAGAAGATTGGAGAGATTCATCTTTTTGTTGATTTTCGTAACTTGAACCTGGCATCTCAAAAGGACAATTATCCTATACCCTCACTTGATGAGGTTTTGCAAATTATAAATGGTTCAAAAATGATGTCCTTCCTAGATGGATGTTTAGGATATAATCAATTGATGGTTGAAGAAGAAGATCAACTAAAGCCAACTTTCACAACTAAATGGGGAACTTTTGCCTATAGGAAGATGCCTTTTGGATTGATTAACATAGGAGCTACATTTCAGCAAGCCATGGATGAAGCTTTTAAGGGATTGGTAAATAAATGTAAGTCATCTACATGGATGAGTTAATCATCTTTTCAAAAGATCAAAGCACTCACATGGCTGATTTAAGGTGGGTATTCAATAGATGTCACAGGTATGACATATCCCTCAATCCCAAGAAATGTTCATTTGGGGTCACTTAAGGAAAGCTCTTGGGTCATATCATTTCTAAGGCTGGAATCTCCATTGATCCTGATAGAATCAAAGCTATTCTAAAATTGTCACCTCCCCGCAGTTGAAAAGAACTCAAGTCTTTCTTTGGGGATATAATTTTTGTGCAGAAATTCATGAGTGGATTCGTAGAAATAGTTCATCCCTTAATGATTTACTCAAAAAGGGGGCTAAGACAGAATGGGTTATAGAGATAAAGAAATTATTTGAAGATATTAAAGTGGCCATTTCCACGGCACTAGTCTTGGTGAATCCTAATTACGAGTTACCTTTTAAGATCAATTCCTTTGCTTCAAAACATTCTTGTGCAAGGATCCTAACACAAAAGAAGGAAAAGGAGGATGAAAAACCAATTGCTTTTATGAGTTTCCCTTTGAAGAACTCTAAGTTGAAGTAATCAAACCTTGATAAATAATCCTTTGCATTGATAAAAGATGTGAATAAGTTGTATCATTACATACTAAAAAGTAAGGTGTATGCAATCATACCTGATCTAGCAGTAAAGGACACTTTTGATGTAGAATGAACTTGGTAAAAGAAGAGGTAAATGGACGAGCATACTTCAAGAATTCAACCTATGAGATTAGTTCAAGGTCAAGGATTGTCAAGAATGATAGCTGGTAACTAGGATGGAGATGAAAAGGAATTCAAGTTTGATGATGAAATGAATGAAGATGATCAGAAAAAGATGGTTGTATCACAAGTTGACATTAATCAGGAAGTGGTGACAGATTTTTGGTTTCAAGACATTGTTTATTATCTCCTACAAGAGTAGTGCCCTAGGTGGATGAATAGCTCACAACATAGGAGACTTAAAATAAACTGTGCATTCTACATGCTACGTGACAACAAGTTGTACAAGAGAAACTATGAAGGGATTTATCTGAAGTGCTTAGGCCATGAGAAAGTAAAGGAAGTCTTGGTACACTTTCATGACAAGTATGGTATAGGACATGGTTTGGCAGAATAAATGGCTCACATGATTCTAAGATTAGGTTATTTTTGGCCCTTGATATTTAAAGACACTTTTGAGCATGTCAAACCAGTGCCAATAGAGAAAGGAATCTAGTGATGTCCTTACAACCTGTGTACAAGATACACCCATTCGCAAAGTGGGGGTTGGATTTCATTGGTCTACTCAATCCACCATCTTCAACTAGACATACATTTATTCTTATAGCTATGAATTACTGCACACGATGGGTGAAAGTAGAAACATTAGAAATTGCACTTCTAAGGTGGTAACAGACTTCTTGGAAGAACATGTTGTTACTAGGTTTAGAATGCCATTCACCCTTGTGTGTGATAATGGGTCTACCTTTGCATCTGCATTCTTGAACCCAATGGGCATTTGAAAATAAAGTCATTATCAAGTTCTCTTCAAATTACTACCTACAAGGAAATGGGGTAGTAGAATCTACAGACAAGAACTTGATCACAATAATAAGACAGTTGTTGAAGGAGAACCCTAGGGATTGGAATACACAACTCAAATATGCCTTATGTATAGATTGAGTGAGAGTCAAAAATGCTTTGGGGACTTCTCCATATTTGTTTCTCTATGATCAAGAACCAATGTTCCCACTTAATCTCAAAAATTCCTATTTTTGAAATTCATGAGTGGATATGCTGAAGATGCTAACAAAGTACAAATCAAATTGATGAATCTTTTAGAGATGGACGAGAAAAAAAAAACTACATTGGATCATATGGCTAAACATCAAGCTACTATGAAAAGATGGTTTGACAAGAGAGCCACAGTTAAATCATTCAAGATTTCTAACCTTGTTCTACTCTAGGATAAGGCAAAAGAAAAGCTAGGCAGCCATACCAAGTTTCAACACTTGTGGATAGGCTCTGATCAGATTGTAGAATTTCTCAGAGAAAACAATTTTAGGCTCAGTTCCTTATAGCGGGAATTTCTTCCCTTGCCTGTAAATGGGTAGTTTTTGAAGTATTATTTTGAAGCCTAAAAGACACATAACAAAAAAAAAATTAGTTAGATTTTATTTCTCCATTTAGCTTAGATTTGTATTCTTGCAAGTGTGTTTATTTCTACAAGTGTGTTTGCTTTCATGTTGCGTGTTTACTTTTAGTGGTGTGTTTTATTTTCAAAGTTGTGTTAGTCCTAGGGGGTTAAGGTGTACTTGAGGTTTTCTCTCAAGATTTTACTAACCACTCTTTGGTTTCAATTTTAGGAAGAGGTATTTCTTTGTCAAAACATTTGGACAATTCTGTTTCTTATACCAACTGAACAATTGACATTTCTTGTGGAAATAGGGGACTTTTAGTTGAGAAATCAGGAGTCCAAACCAACAAGTTCTCAACACTTTGAAAATTTAAAAAATTGATTGTTTTAGGTGTTGTCAAATTAAAGTCAAAGATGATGAGGGATGACCCAAACTTCAACTAGTTCAAACAGGAGGGGTCTCCTCGAAAAGGTTGCGAGAATCATTGTTTGGTGTGAGAGTTTCCAAAAAGTTCTAAAAGAGGAATGCAAGGGATGTTCACAAGAGATCAAATCTAAGAAATGACATCAATGTCCTGACTACATAGTCTAAGCATAGTCAAGATATAGAGATGAGATCAAATCTAAGAGAGAGAGAGAGAGAGAGAGAGAGAGAGAGAGAGAGAGAGAGAGAGAGAGAGAGAGAGAGAGAGAGAGAGAGAGAGAGAGAGAGAGA
Organism: Cupressus sempervirens; assembly: GCA_028749045.1. NCBI lineage: Eukaryota > Viridiplantae > Streptophyta > Pinopsida > Cupressales > Cupressaceae > Cupressus > Cupressus sempervirens. The sequence goes on from CM053787.1 coordinate 458,762,464, forward strand.
GAGAGAGAGAGAGAGAGAGAGAGAGAGAGAAATAAGAGGAAAATATGGTGTTAAGACTGAAGGTTTCTAAAGATCTGAAATGGCAAAAGATATATTTCCAAAATTAAAGTCTCTTGATTCAAAATATTGCTTCATCAAAAGTAACACTCTGATCTACATGGAATGATTATTCCAATTTGCTAGAAAGTTAAAAGAATGTGGCATCTTGCCAAGAGCCCTCAAACTGATGCTCTCATCTGGTCAAGCAAATGGTCAATGAATAGCCCTCATTTAGATTTTGAATGAATAAGCTAGGAGGAGTGGAACATTGTTTCTGAGTTGTCAGAAAACATTGATCGATTACATCCTAAGATGTCAAAGGGAATGAATACATGAATGACACACTGAGCTTGAAGGTTTCAAAGTTTGGCATTCTGATTGCAAAGTCATCTAAAATATGCTTGGGGTGTTTGAAGTTCAGTTGGTGTTTAACACATGTTAGAAGAATGTTTGCTAATGAAGAAATGCCTTCATCATTTCTTCCTTTTTTTGGGGCTATTTGTTGTGGTTCTACAACACATGCCCCATTCCCTACCTTGGCATGGGGACCCCCTAATTGTTTTGGACTCCTCAACCCATGGTTTGGGATTCAAGAAAGCGTTAGAAGAAAAAATCAAAAAACCAAAAAAATTGAAAAGTGAAAAAGTGAAAAATTATTTAAAAATAATAATAATTTAAATGCACACCATATTTGTGTGTATGACACATGAAGTGTACGCCAAACACCTACGCACTCGCACAAGGGCTCGATGTGCACCTTACGCATCCATAGAGGTTATAAAACCCCCCCCACCCGCTGATGAAACTCTAACTCATTTTACATTTTCATATTGATGACACCATTGTTCAAAAGTGAGCACCTCTCCACGCATCCGAGCACACATCTGTGTGCGCACTAGCACACGCCACATGCTCTGCGAGTGCTGCCCCACATGCAGCCTATGCACCACGCACTTCACAACATCGCATGCCCAATAGCATGGCTGCTGCATGCTCAATAAACCTTGGCACCATGCGCCTTCAAATGGCCTCACTCGACCAATAAACCACCAGTGTCGCACACACCCAAAGAATAAAAAGTACCCCCCACTGCATCTCCTCTCGCGGCGCTAAAAAATTCACCCCCCACAACACCTAAACTCCTCTGCCACATGCCCACATTCACTACGTCAAGCTATCATCCATCGTGCGACCTTGCAAACCCTAGCCGTGTGCGTGTTCCCCCCCGCCCCAAAATTAAAATAATAATAATAATAATAATAATAAAATTACTTAAAAATAAAAATAAATAAATAATAAAATTAATAAAATTAAAAAATATATAGAAAAATAATAATAAATTAATAAATAATAGAAATAGAGAGAAAATAGATTTTAAAATAAGTAAAAGCATCCAAATTGGGCATTTCTTTTTTGTTCTTTATGTTTTTTTTTTAATTTAAGGTTTTTGTATTTTCAAGTCTTTATTATTTGGAACTAATAAACATTTTTTTCCATGTCATGTAGATCAGAGATTAAAATGGCATCCACATCCAAAATGACACCCAAGCCCATCATGTTCAAGTTTCAAGGCGTACCCCCGAAATCAAGATTTCATGATGATCACGTAGAGATCATAGATACGAATTTGGGACATACTGACTTAGGAGAATTCCTTAGAATTTGTAACAAGCCCATCAAGAGATCAGCTCTAGTTTCCTCACTAATTTTTTCTGGGTCGGTGAGCACAGCTTCACATCTCGTATCGGTGCAATTAGAAGAATTAATCATGACACTAACACAAAGTTTTTTTTTTCTGAAGAGATGGTGGTCAAGAGTGTCATAAGAGAAGTTTTTTTGGACTTACAACCCAACAACATTAAGAGGGTCTTCAATCTCCCAAGAGTGGATCAATTCATTAGACTCTCGTACAAAGCAACTAAGAGATGGTACAGGGAACACCACCAAGAGGCAACTTACATCATACAATCCTCTTACCTTATTGAGAAACCTCCTTGGGGAAGGATAACAAAAAAAGTTGGTATGACTCAGGGATATATGAAGGAGGATATTGGTTATTCTATTATTCTTTTGAGTCAAGTCATGGGACTACCCTCAGCAGGCCACCTTTGCACTTTTATGATCAACCTCATTGAGACCATCAGATTGGAAAAGATACCATTAGAATGGGCCACCACACTAAGTGAAAACTTGTGTGAGAAATTGAGGATGGTAAAGGAAAAGAAGAAGTTTTACATGACTTCTTACATGGTATACTTGCTTGTATCAAGGGTGACAAAGTATCCCGATTTGTACAGGAGAGGTAGTATGTAGGATCCTAATGCCTGGCCATACATAGTCTACCCTCAGTTGGTAAAGAAAAAGCTCTTGGCATAGAGCAAGGAGTATAGAATTGTGAATGATGCATTCATTTTTGAAATCATTTTATTCATTGAGGGAGATTATGGGAAGAGGCTATTTGATGAATCCAAAGCACAGATTACAGTTCTTACAACCTACTTCATCAAGTTCAAAATGTTCACATATCTTCAAGTAGCTAGTGCCTCCATCAATCCTAAGAAGCTCCCAAGATACCCAAGTGACAAACTAGTGCTATTAGAGATTTCTCAAAAAATTGAGTCAGCATATGAGAAAATAAAGAGACAATGGAGACCTTGCTTAGCATGGCCCTTGGTCATTGGACCATACTAGGTGAAGCAGAAGCACGATATTTTTCATTCAAGTGGGAGTGGAAAAATTATCCCTTGGAGGAATACAACTCTCCCTGGAGTTATTTTGACAATATTGTGAGAGTGGAGAGTCTAGCAGGAAAAGACTTCCATCATGAGGATGTTGTTGAAGATCACTGGATGAACACAACAAATGACTATGATGTCTAGATAAGGGACTATTGTAGGATGACTTTCTATCTAGCAAAAAAGGCTTTCCAGTTGAACATCTTGGAGGAGATAAGGCAACAAGATTTGAAGTTGCTACTGGACCCCCTATTCAACTCAAATAAAATAGGAGAAAGGCCCATTATGAATGTTGAGGTTGATAGGGAGGATCATCATGCAAGCCATGTCCTCAAAATGATGAAAGATTGGATCAAGAAACCTTTTCCACTTTATCCAATTCTAGATACAATGATCTTTCATACATGTGCTCACCTAGAAAGATGTAGAGTGAAGAAAGTAACAATTCCTACCTTTGTGGCCCAGTCTCCTATCAAGCCAGAGATAATGTACTAGCTTAATTGCCTGGTTGGATATTATCACCCTCTAGACAAGAAGGGAAAGAACAAAAGAAAGAGGACTTCCCCTTAGAGAATTCAAATAGAGCAAGCTGAAGAACAAGCACCTCTACATAAGCAAGAAGGGAGTGCATAGGGGTCCCAAGATACTAGAGTTACTCAAGTCCAGGATGAACCTCAATTGCCTCCCATTGTGCTTGTCCAACCAGAAGAGGGAGAGATTCTTCAAGTCCCCATTCCTCTAGCACAAGAAGAGTTAGCTTCTCCTTTTACCCCCAAGAAATAAAAGAAGAGAATTAAAATCTGAATAAAGAAGAGGCAAAGGATCAACAGAAGATTGGTGCCTTCCCCATCTATTCTTGAAACTATTCTAGAATGAGACAAAGAGGAGGAGGAAGAAGAATAAAAAATGGAAGAGGAACAAGTGCCCCTACAGGGAAGAACTCGACTAGCAAGAGCCACTGAGCTATAGAGGAGAAAGAGTGCCATGGGTACCTCACCATCCACCCAAGCAAAACTGTTAGAACTCTCTTCCCTAGAAGATGAAGTACAATAGTGGGTGGATGAGTAGAGTGAAGAGAGCGATGATGTTTTTCCAATGTTAGATTTTGATTTTATGCCCGTGGGTATATAGTTTATCGGGGATAAGATCAAGGACACCCCTATAGGTGAACCTCAACAGGAAGAATAGATGTAGATGTCACTAGATACATAGGGTTCTGATCTTACTTCCCCATCTCCACTACAAATTATGGTGGTAGATAAGGGTTCAATTACTCCACCTCCAAGTTTAGAAGAAGAAAAAATTTAGAAGGAATCATCATAAGAAGAGTGACTGAAACAAATGGCAACCAGTGAAATGTCAGAAGGAAAAATGGTGGAATATTCTCAACCACCTTCCCAAGACATCAATTTTCAAGCTACAGGGTCTACTAAGACTGAGGCTATAGAAGAAGAGCCCTCCCAACAAGACACAACTTTGAGTAAGAGTGACAAAGGGAAGGAAGTTGTAGAACATACCCCTTCATCATCAAGAGCTAGGTCCTCAATAGAATGCATCCCTAGATGGATCCGGAAGGAAGTAATGAGGAGTACTAATCCTCAATTCTATTCTTCAGAGGAAGACATTTGTGACATTGTAGAGATTTTGAATAAACTTGAGTCTCCATCACACGAGGCAGCATCATTGGCATTTGTCACCAGCACACAGGAACCAAGAATAGTTTGCAAAAGTGGTTGTCCCTCCTGAAGGCACAAATGTCGAAGGCCTTGGACTTGAGGATTATCAATTGAAGGATGTTATGTTAGGGAGGCCTACATGCGATTCAGCCTGATTGATGATGACCATGGGGGCCAAAGAGATTCTCAAGAACATGGAATAGGATGAGGCCGAACTCCAAGCACTTCGAAGACAAGTCAAGATCCTAAAGGGATATCTAGCCGAAGTAGTTGGTCCTTTAGATCTTGAACACCCTAAGAAAACTTTGAACACTATACTCAAAGAAGGGGGAGGTTTACAACTAGATCCATATTTGAAATCTTGTCAGCACTAGCGGGAAAGTTTTAAGAAAGGTATCCACATCATCATAGGGAATTTGAAGTTATTGCATGTTATGCAGGAAAATGTGAATAAGATCGTAGCAATTTTGAAGCAAGACTTCAGTATTATGGATGAAGTATGGGCGTGGAGTAAGGATTTGCAAACTCTACAAGCCATAAAGGGGCAAAGGTACTGGGTTTTGATTGATGTATATACCAGAGAAGAATTAGATACGATTGATGATTGGATAGAAAAGATAGCAGATAGCAATAAAGTAATGGGAACATTACATGAGGTAGAGTGCAAATTTTGGAAGTAGAGAGATGCTACAGTGATGCATGCTTGGATTTTTTGAAGATGAGGAATGAGACAAGCTGCTACCTATAGAGACAATAGTGGAGAATTTTAGGAAGATTTATGTGGAAATTGCTAATGATGAAGACATCCGACAAACCTTTAGGACTGAAGAAGCATTGTTAGAATTGGATACCAAACATGGGGATTTTGCTGACACCTGAATTGAGGTAGATAATTATAGACAAAAGGTTAAGGATAAATATGAGGCTTTGGATTTTTTGAATGCGGCCAAAATTACTAAGATGATAGAGGAATTCAAGGGCAAACATCCAAACATAGCTTTGGGATGAAGAAGAACAAAACCTAGATGCCTAAATTTTAATTTTGACACTTAGTAAAATTTTGAGATTTTGACCCTGTCAATGTCTGCAGCTTCACAGGTGTGTAGGTCCATAGGTACATAGGTCTGTAGCTTCACAATTTAGAGGTGCACTGATAGTTAACTACTCATTCCAAAAATAGCACTTTCCATGCATTGAAAACACATTCTAACAGCAATTTAACTTCTACACATGCCTAGTGAAGGATCAACTTCTACTTTTGGCACTTCCAGACACTTCCACTTTGACTCGAAGCTTTCTCATACTTTCTCTCTCATAATTTCTTTGTTTTAAACATGTAAAGGCTCATGCATCCAATTAATGAATAAAATATGGATGGACTCCTACTAAGAACTAGTTAGGTAGTTAGTTTGTATATAATTAGTTTGTTTTATCATTTAAAAAGCATTTTATTGCATGAAGATATCTCTCACTCGAAACACAAATTGAGGAGACAATTTCTTATAAATACCCCATTGTAATATGTAATTAGGGCCGCCATTATTTTGCAATAAAATTATGCTTTTGGTGCTCGCATTTGGAGTGTAGTGATTCTTGCCTAAATGTATCATTATTTTATGAATTTTTTTCATGAGCTTGTGATTGAACCAAAGGTTTATTGCATTATTTCTAGTTTTGCAATCTTTTAGATCTGGTGTTTGCTACAAATTTACAAATTTCACTAACGTAACGAGCTCGAGAAGAAATCACCAAATTTTGCTTACATAACTCTTTGTCTTGCATAAGTGCACTTTTTGTGGCCTTGCAATTTGATGAAGAGTGAAACATCTTTTAGTTATTGAAATTTTCCATCGACGATTGCATCAGTCGAATCTAGCAAGCATTGTTCCTATTTCATTAGTTACCTACCGATCTCTTCAAAAGCTTAACTCGTAGATGTGTTGTTTTCTGTAGCTTATGTCTATTAGGATTTCAATTTCATGTTATTTGTTTTTCAATTTCATGTTATTTGTTTTACAATTTTTTTATCCGCTTTGCTAACCCCTTGTTAGAATAAGAACTCATATTAGTTGCATTGTTAGGTTTCATTCATAAAAAACATAAAAATACAAAAACATAGTTTTCTTTTAGTGTTATTTTTGAAATAGTGTGCAAATTCTACATTCCATCCAAAATCAAAATGAACCAGCAAAGGCCTCCTTGTGAACATTCACATTTATCTTTAACTAGGTGGGTTCCAGTAGGTCACAAGATCACTCGGAACCTTGGAGACAATTCACAAGATCAACTTTTCAAGAGAGGAGTTTGCAAGAATTCCTACCATTTAGCATCATGTAAAACAATAGCTCAATAGTAACCATGTGTGATGTCACCACTTCATGAAGTAAAGGTGATCTTAGGGTCATTGATGTTAAGTTTAGATGTTAACATGAGGCGGTGACCATGCAATTGAAGCAAAGTAAATGTTTAGAACCTATCATTGCTTAGTCATAGGATTAGTCATCAACAATAGAGGATAGACCATGAAGTGATGAAAAGAAGTAAAATGTTGTGATTCCAAGTCATGAACAAGAAATGTTAAGTGTGATTGTTAGAAGCCTCATTGTGACTTTAAACGTTATGTCCTATCAAAGGTGCATAAAAGAACTAAAAAGATGGTTGTACATGTTGTTTCTTGGCACTTTTGCATATTTTGAGGTTTCTTACACATGATGAGATTAAGAGACATAAATGCCCCTCTATGTCATTCCCTCCATAAATAATGTAGTATAACATATTCTTGAGTTACAATATTTTACGTAAGTTTAGAGACTAGAGTTTGAGCACCAAGAATTTGTAGAAATTTTCATTTTTCTCAAAGCCAATATTAACATATTGTCCTAAAATCTTCAATTGTAGTGAACATGGCATAGGAAGAGGGAAATATGATAGCTCAGGGTTATGTGGAAGAATCTTCACTGTCCACAGAGTAGGAAAAGCCAAGATTGGTCACTTTGTATGTAGAGGAGTGGGTGTATTTTCTACCAGGGTTGTTTCATGCTCAAACTTTGAATGCCCATGTTTTTATAGATGTATACCCTTTCTACAAGGACACCATTATACCTAAAACCAATGGGAATTAATTGTTCTAGTATTTTTATCAAAATAGGTATGCCAAATCACCAACTTGTAACCCATGGATCAAAAATATGGAAAAATTGATAGTGTTAGAGGTGATAATTGATGTTGATTTAGTGAAGGCATTAATCAAGTATTACAATCCAAAAACCAAGGCCTTCTATAGAAAGGATATGAGTGTCTTGTGCAAATAGGATAGGGAGACCTTTGGTGAAGTCTTGGACCTAAGAGGACCTATCATGAAGAAAATTGAGAAGAAAAAAATGAATGAAATTTTTTAGAGTTCCAAGAGTTTCTACACTGGAACTACCATGAGGAGGAACATTCCCAAATCAAAGAAAGAAAAGGGAGAATTTCCTAAGAAGGTAGGGGAACTAATGCCATTATAATTCTTCTACAAATATCTTAGTTATACCATTTTTTGGGATTGGAAAGGTGTTGGGAGTTGATGGCACCATGAATGCCCTAGGTTATCAATATATCATGGCATTAGATATCTAGGATCCAAATCATAATGTCTACCATGATTTTGTGGAATACATCATTGATAGGATGCATGAAGAAATTGAGGCAACTCAAAAGGGCCACAAGGGAAACTTTCACTATTGATGCAAATTATCCTTTTCAAGAATATAGGGCACATCAGTCCAAATTTTATCAAGGCCACTGAGAAGATTGGAGAAACCCTACTTGTGCAATTGTGGACTCACTTCTAGCAAAGGTTTTATCCCCATGCTAATACTATTGTTTTCTATAATTATTTTGTATTTCCAATCATGAATATGTTAATGGATATAAATGAAAGAGTACCTAAGGGGGTAAGAATGTTGATTAGACCATCTGCCTATCCAAATGGGGATAAAGTACTTAGCCATGACTAGACTAATTTGTTTTTATTTGAACAAATTTAAATTATAAGAGTATTTGGATGTCCTCAGCCTCCCTGTGTATTACCTAAACATGTTCCTATAAGATTAGGCTAGTTAGAATTCTTTTGGAAATTACTAATGATGGATAGACAGTATCTAGGCCCTACTATCAAGAAAGGCTCTTTTGTAGCCAAAAACAAAAAGATAGGTGATTTTTTATTAGGAAGGATTCCATAGAAGAGATTGATTAGTGTTTATCTAAATTTAAACTTCCCTCTATCCCAGCTAGAACCTATGATCCAAATAATTTGGTGAGGAATGCTCTCAAACAAATGAGGAAGTACACTCTTCCTAGCAACAAGCTAATCTGGGAAGAAGATTGCATCATGAATTGCCTAAAAATAGATGTATGTAGGGAGAGGACTCAAAGTTGGAGAAAAATAATGAAGATAGAAGAAGCCATGAGGGCAACAAGCCCATATTTCAAGGGTTTTCACTGTGATGTGCCATATCTTGATAGGTACAAGAAGTGTCTAGATAATTTTGATGAATTGACGACACAAGTGCCTGTAGATTTTAGAGATAAAGTAGAAACCTCATCTCCTTAGCAAGAGGATGTTAGAATGGTGGAGGTTGAGCATGATCAACTAGAGAGCTCTTCATGGGGTAAAGGAAAAAAGAAGCAAAAGATGATTCATATTCCTGACAAGGTCAGAGGAAAGACATTGCAAATTATGCCTTAGGGATCAATTTTTTTTGATACAATTATACACAATTTTCTAATCAAACAAGTAGGTGAGCATGAAATGATCCCCAACATGACTAAATTGTAGATTCAAATGTTGGATGAAAGAATAATTTAGGCAGAGGGGTTCACAAAGGATGACCAATTTGTAAATTCTGATGAATTTAAATCATTCCTTTATAAAGTGAAACAAAATGAACTTGCCCTACAATTGAAACATGGAGATTCATGTAAGAAAATTATAGAATTAGTTTAGAAGTTGCAGGATTATGATCCAAATAGTGAGAATCTCAAAATTAAGGAAGCAAGATCATTAGTAATGAGAAGTAGAAAGTTTTTTTTTTCTAGTTGGGAACTTAGTTCCTCTTTTATGTTAGATGAGATCAAAAAACAAGAGAGACCAATCTCTTTTGAAGAGACTAATGTCATTGGTGAGTTGTAGGGGGTTGGTTTTAACATAGACAGTAAGACAATGGCAGTATGGAGCATTGCTCCGGATGATAATAAACCAACTCTCATGGAGATAAAGGAGTCCCCCCAAGGAAATGTAATATTTTGGAATGTACCCACTATATCTAGTGACCAAATCCACAATTTGGTGAATACAACATCATTAATGGGGAAGAGAAAAATGGATACATTGCAAGAATAGATGTACATGTGGCTAGACCTATTATAGAAGTAAAGGAACATGAAGCTCAAACTGAAGCTGACATTATAGTTGTTGGAGAAGCCTAGGATATGGATGTTGATGAGTGGGATGGTGCTAAGGAGGTGGAAATAAAGATAATTTAGAATTTCCTTATGCACAAAATGGTGCCCTACAGATTCTTTCACAAATTGTGCACAATAGCTATACTATCCTACAAGGAGCTACGTACTAGTGGTCAGAGGAATTAGACCCTTTATCCCCTATATTCACAACTTGGGGGCTCTATGCTCAATTTTTTGATAATTTGGTCCCTCTACTACCCCAAAAAAAGGATTTATCCAAGCTAGTAATCATTAATACTAGAAAAATGATAAATAAGGTAAGGGAGTTACATGGGTTTTTCACAGGAAAGTTACAATTGATCCAAGGGAAAATGAAAAAATTTTTTGTAGGGATACAAAATTTCATCCTTGGTATTATAGATAGTAATGGAAATTTTAAAGAATGGCAGAAATGGTCTTCTTCATTTGAATATATTTTGAGACATTTGAGCTTTTTGGCATATTTTAATAATGAGATAAATATAAATGTTGTCTATGATTTAAGCAATTTTATATTTAGGATAGAATAATATATGAGTAAAGTCTTGGGAGATGTAAAAGCTATTACCAATTCTAAATGGAATAAATGTATAGAGGATTTGAATATAGTTAGGGATGCTACTTGGCCTGAGATAGACTCATATGTGGTTTTATGGAAATTGATAGTAGACATTAAAGCTTTACCATCCTAGGAGAATTATTAGGCAAAGACAACAAGGAGGTTGTTACTAGAAGACAAGAGGAGATGGAAGAGGACAAAATAGTTAAAGAAAAGACTCTCATCATAAATGTCATCTAATTTTTGCACTCACTTTCCTATCTATTTTCCAACTGCAAAGATTGTATTAATGAAATCTCTCAAAGGTTTTGCCTTTTATTTTTGACCAGATAGTTTTTGACACCCGCCCTCCCATCTAAAGCTTTTTGCAATCCTCTATTTAAGGATTCCCAAGATGTGGAGAGGAGGTTATTAGTCTATACAATTTTTCATGTTTTATGCCTTTTTACAGTCTGTCCAAGTTTTGGTAGTTATATGAATGTAATAAGTTTTGTATACAAAAGAAGATAGTGAATACCAAGTATCAATTGTCAAGTTCTGAGTTATACTTCAAGTTTTATCAGTATTGTATTCATTTTTCAAAGAGAAATCAATATAAAAAGGAAATCCTATATATCTATGTCTTTGAGTTTTGTCTCCTTCCTTATATATCTTTGATCTTGAGATTAGAATGAACAAGTTTCTTTCAGTTTAATTCAATTTGAATGAATTGTGTATCTCTTACTAATTGTTGTAAGTTCAAAGAATTAAGTAATTGTTTTTTTATAAGTGATAGGGTTGAGGGTTTATGAGAAGGATATGGTAAGAATGGAATTCACAGTTCACTATTTATAGATTTAATTACACGTTGATTAAATAGGTCTGAGTTTTTTTTATTTTGACTCTATATAACAATGGATAAGACATTGGTCAATAATTTTTAGTTGCAAACTAATGATTCATATAGTTACTGAACACACAAATTTAAAAAAATCAATATACCATTTTATGTAATGAAGAACTAAATTTTTTGGTCATTACTTATTTGCAATATCTTCTTGGTTATAGCTAGCTATTGTGATAAGGAAGTTATTGGTGAATCATAGAAGAACATTGACCACTTTCTACTATAGGGGATATTTTTGAAGAGAAGAATATCATAGAAATAGTCATAAATATCCTTGAGGTTTGTCCACCTTGGACCTACAGAGCCTTAAGTGAAGGGAGTTTGAGTGATTCTATTGAAGTTGGTCTAGAGCTAAGATAAACCTGGCTGAATATAGATTTTAGCTATTCCTTAGGCTTGGTCTTTGTCTTATGCACCCTAGTATTAGGTTCAAAGCAACCTAGTACGTTCCTTACTAGTAGGAACTCTAACAAGAGGGATGACACTAGAAAAGGGAAGAAGAGTTCCATGATTTGAGGCAGTGTACCATGATCATGGTAGAGTATGAACAAAAATTCTATGAGCTCATGCCTTATGTAGGGGTCGATGACACTTCATCACTAATGGTTTAGTATTTCATTTGAGGTTTGAACAACCATCTCATTAGGGGTGTAAAGGTTTTCCAACCTAAAACCCTCAAGGATGTGGCACATCAAGCTATCCTTGTAGAGAAAAGTGTCACCTTAGGACATGGCTGTTTTTTAGGAGAACCTATAGTACCAAGGTCCAAAGGTAATAAGGAAGTGGGTAGTGGGAGGAATCCTCCTTTAGGAGGAAATCAACAATAGTACTAGGGAGTATCTTATCCTCTAGCATGGAGTCATGATGGTGGTTCACACTCTAGGGATTTATAGTACTCTCAACACAATAAGCACAACTAGTATGACCAGCCATCATAGAGTACTTAGTCTTATGCTAGGAGGGGTAGTTTTCAGTAGTCCAATGCTCCTAAAGTGCAAAGGAGCTTTGATGGAGAATTTTTTTCATGCAACCAACAAGGATAGAAGTCATCCTATTGTCCTTAATGGAAATCATCGTTCTTTGATCAAAGTCCTACAGCTTCATAACCCATAGTTGGAGATATGGGTAGATCATAGAGGGTATTTTCAATGGAGTCTTATCCTCCTACAAGGGGAAAGGGTCCAATGGGACCTACACAGTGAGTGTTTTAGTTTCATCTTTCTTGTAGGCTTCCGAGAGTAAGCCTAAGTCTAGGGGGAGTGGATCTAATGCCTACCCCTAGTTTTTTTTTCATGTTTTATTGTCAAATTCTTTTAGGCCAGTTTTATGATTAGTAGTACTTGGTTACCGAATTTGATTAGATGATATTTCATATTCAGTTGATATATTTTATGACCTACTTGATACTCAGTTATTCCATGTATTCATGGTTATTTCAAGTGTTTATGTTTATCCTTTCGATGATGATGTTTCGTATGTTCATATAGTGATTCCAATTATTTCATGATGATAGATAGATGGAAGTTTTATATGTTGTTTCTACGGTTACTCACCCCATACTTGCATGTGTATGGTGTACATGCACATTTTACTTTATATTTGATATTTCTAATGTGGTTGAGAGAGGGAGTTGTAGTCACTTGCTAGTTAAGATCTACACAATGCACCACTCTCCACCATTATCTATTTAGTTTAGATTTATATGTGTATGTACATGCTCAGATTTTATGTAGATTACAAGTACTAGGCATTGACTTCCCTAAATTTCCAAGATGAGTGTTCCGTATCGCAGTATCTCAATGGTAAAAGAGGGGAGATAGTCCTTGAGTCCAAACCCTAACCTTAAGCCAATTGTCCTAGAAATTAGAACAAGCATTTGAGTTATTTACCCATCTAAATTTATCAAGTGATGTGAATTATTGAATTTGACCCTTGAGTCTAATCTAGTACTTTGTTCTTTATAATGGGTTTGTATATTTAGTCTTGTGGGTCTGTCGTGATTTTCAGTTATAACTAAATCAAATTAAAAGATAATTTAATGATTTAATTTGATAAAAAAATTATAAAGGAAATTAAATATTTAATTATATTTAATTAATTGGGAAATTAATTAAATTTAAAATATTTAATTAAAGTTCTAATTTTGGCATAATACATTTATAATTTTGGCTTAAGGGGATTTCTAATGAATGGTTCATAATGCACAACACTTGGTGAAGGTTTTGCAAATGGGGTTGCAAGCTTTGGGTTTAACCACAAAGGAAACTATGTAGTTAAGCATGCTCAGGCTAGAGTACTATTGGGATGGGTGACCTCCTAGGAAGTCCCGATGCTTCACCCTATGAGCATCACCTAGATCCATTGAGTGCTAAGTGTTCCATTTATTCTCATGAGAGGTGGATTCATGATGAATCACTACTAATGAAACATGGGTCAATGAGTTTGACTCAAAATTACACAGTTAAATCCTGATAGCAATATCACAACATATATTTATATAATTTAATAATAATTTATTTAAGAGTTTCATTTTTATAATAAACTCTAAATATTATTATTAGTTAAATTAATAAATACTTTATTAAAGATGTCTTGTGATTTAAAAAAGAGAGAGAAAATTAATTTAATAAAATTTATTTTAATTAAAATGCAAAAGTTTGCACATGAAATTAGAATAATAAAATATTAAAGAAAAGGTTTCACATGATTACAAAATCAAAGCCCTTACTGGAGAAAGCCCTTGATTAAGAAACTAGAGTTCATTTCTCCATACACAGGTTTGGAGGAGGCAATTTCTAAGAAGAGGAAAGGGGATTTGCTTGTGAGCTCCATGCATCCATTTGTTTAGCATCAAATCCAGGTAAGATCTTGTGGGTTTTGTGTAGTAGTTTCTTTCTTTAAAATTTTTGTCTTGTCCATGTCTGGATGGATTTGTTTTCAGAATATATTTTGGTTGAAACCCTCTTGTTGAAATTTATTATTTGCCATTTGTTGAAAACATATGTGAATGAATTTAGTTTGAAACCCTTGTTTGAGTGATTGGATTTAGGATGGGGGTTTGGAAAAGAAAATTAGGATTTTATTTTATGAATTTGATTGGTTGTAATTATTTACCCTATCATATCTAAAGTAGAAATGTTTATATATATATATATATATATATATATATATATATATATATATATATATAACCCTTGTTTGAGTGATTGGATTTAGGATGGGGGTTTGGAAAAGAAAATTAGGATTTTATTTTATGAATTTGATTGGTTGTAATTATTTACCCTATCATATCTAAAGTAGAAATGTTTATATATATATATATATATATATATATATATATATATATATTATTAATATGATTGGGGTTCCTATTTTTTTAAAGAAAAATGAAATTGTTTTCATACAGGGGGTTTCATGTTTTATGTTTTTTTTGTTTATAAAACATATATTAAATAAAATAGGGAAGTGGGCCATTACCCCCACCCCCCCACCTCTTTCTCTTACCTCCAACACAATTGCGAAAGTGCTATCGGTGACCTTAAAGGCCTAGCACTGCACAACAAAATCTATTGACATAGTTGTAGGTACTGACATAGGCAGTACTCTATTGCTATGAAAATACTATTTTCGTGATAGCAAAATAGCCCACGGGCTAAAAAACTATGCTTGGTAAGTTTTAATTTGATTTTTGTTTATTGGTTTTTTTTAAATAGTCTTTATTTTTATTTTTGATTGTAAATGATCGAAGCCTTTGTATAAATTTTATTAATAAATGAGAATTTAAATATTTTCTCCATTCAAATAGGAACTGGTAGAAAAGAATAGAGAAAGAAAACCTTCAGGCTAGCCCGGGGCAAAAGTCTTGTATTATACAAATTTAAAAGGGGCATTCCCCAGTGTGTTTTATTATGGCATTTTTTGCATGCTTATACATAGTATATAAGTCAAAGATTACAAAGAAAATTCCATAGAGAAGGAAAGCCAAATACTGGCACAGTACAATACATGTTCCCTATAGATCCAATCAGGTAGATACTTTGCTCTATGTCTACAAAATAATGAAAACCACTTTCTACAAGCAGGGAGTTAGTAGTCAAAGCATGTGAAGAGGAATAAAGAGAGGGATAAGTTTCCACAATAGTCTATAAAACTATTATTAAAACATCTTATAATAAGGCTCCTAGTTAATTCAATCTCCCTTCTCTGACCTTCAAATCTATTGATTCACATACTTACAAGTGAATTTCTTGGTTGGTGTTAGTCAACATTATATAAACAAATTACTCAATCTATATATAGATGAATTAGTGAATCAAAATAAAGTGAATGATGGGATCTGTACTTTTCAATCTCTTTATAGTGCTTTTTTTTTATGGTTATGACAAAAGTGCAAAGTCAAAGCTTACTTGAAGTCGTCAAGATTGAGAAGTTCACAGGATTAAAAGTCTAACAAATTATAATTTTTGTTACTATTGAATAGTAGAATGATTATGAAGGAAGCAAACTAACTACCTAAGAACCAATCTAGACTGATCATAGATAACCAAATTAGCATCTTCTTTACCCTTAGCACACAAGTCAAAATTCAAACCCTATGCACACTAATACAAGAATATAAATGGGTACCACACTATTACAGAACCGAAATGAGGTTACTAGCTGAGAAACCAGTCAAATATCATGTTGATAATATTAAACCAATTTGAATTAATCCTACATGTATTACTATAATATATAGTGTAATTTTATGTATTAAAGTCTTAAAATTGATCATATACTATAATTTACATTACCTGGCACATAACCTAGTTCATAGAGTAAGGTTTCTTCCATGCCTTTAGTAGGCATATATCAAAAGCAAATTATGAGATTAATTAGATTTACATAATTTTGAGCATTACTCTTATTTTCCTATTTCTTATTAACTTCTCTCTATATTTATTAGTGTCAATTTATAACTATGATTCCAAACTTAAACTATTTGAAAGCAAAGTTAGAGCATATCCCTATCTGAACATTCATCATCCAGTATGTAGCCAATGATTTCAAAGTTTATTTTTTGTAATTTTAAAAGGTTAAAAGTTAATCACTCTGAACATAGACTATTACTCTTATATTTAGATCTATGTAATTGATTCATGGGCTACTGTAAAGGGAAGCCGCTAACAAGGTTGAAAAATTAGATTAGGCTAGAAGGGAGAAGAAGAATCTTGATTTTAGTTTGATAGACATCTCTACCTATAGCAGTATTGGTTTAAGAGTTTATCTAGGAGCTAAAAACATACAACACAGGTGAGAAACAAGATAATAACATAGGAGTTAATAAATTTGTATAATATCCTCAAAGCTAATATTACAAAACTAGCTCAAAGATTGAAGAGAGCCCAGCAATAGTTGGCCACAAAGAGGGAAAATAGTAAGAAGGAGATAGCAGAAGGCCGAACCAGCCAGAGCAAGGAACCAAAAGAGGACAGAAGGAATAGAAAGAAAGGCCAGAATACTAAGACCAATATTAATTATATTAATAATATGTATGATAAAGATTTATTATAACTTAATATGTTCTCACCATCTGCTTCCTTATTTTCCAATTGGTCTGCTATAAAGTTACCTTCTTGATAAATATGTTGAATCTAATTTTTTTTGAAGTGGTCTAGAAGTTTTAGGACTTCTTCCAATTTAGAGTTTAAAACCTAGTTTGGGGTCACTCTCTTTCTAAGGGAATTTAAAACAATTTTTGAATCTCCTATAATAATAAGATTTTTTAATTCTTAGAGTTAGGCAAATTTGGAGTCCTTTTTGGAGGGCTTCTAATTCTACTAAGTTGTTTGTGTTAGTGCCTATAAATTTGGCCTTTTTAGAAATCCAATTGCCTGAGTCATTATTAATGATGCATCCTATTCCTTCTATCCTAGGGTCGCCTCTCAAAGATCCATCAAGATTTAATTTTGTCCAACCACTTAGGGGGGGTTGGTTTCCATCTACACTTAGACCTTGCTTCTTGATTATTATTTTTTATACATAAGTTTGGGATTAATTAAATTTTCTGACTCTTTTTAATTAGGCCATTCCAATCTGAGAAGGATCCTTCTTCTTTTGGGGTTTTTCTTAGGTGAGAATTCATGGTTTCAACTATACTAGCTTCAATTTTATTAGTAAACACAAATACAGTCAAGTCTTGATCATGAAATATTCTTCTGTTTCTTTCTTTCCATACTTCCCACAAAAGGATAGATCAACAAATGTTCCAAATTTTTCCATAGATACTACTATCTCTATCAAAGGGTCATCCATGAAGAAGATTATCAATATTTTTTGGTAGACAAGATATCTAATCCAACATTTGTCAGAGCCATTCCCATCATTTTTGTGTATATGAGTAGTTATATAAGAGATGGTCAATATCATCACCATCTTACTTACATAAAACACATTTTTATGGACCCTTAATGCCTATCTTTCTGAGTCTGTCTACTATAAGAATCCTTTTTTGGATGGTAGTCCAAAGAAAGAAACTTGCTTTTGGTAGGCAAGAGGAGTCCCAACAAATTTTAAGGGGTAGATTAACTTCTTTCCATATTTTTGATTGAGTAATTATTCTATATCCATTTTTTACATTATATCTACCATCTTTTTATGCTTCCTATATAAGTTTATCTTTTCTATCTATTTCCTTTATTTTCCTCTTATTGATGATGTTTTCATACACCTCTTTTACTATTGGTTGCAGGTCAATATTATCCAAAGTTTTCCATTCCCATCTTACTTTGCCTTGAATATCTCTCTTAATTTTATATTCACAGACCTTTTGCCCCCATAGTTTGACAAACAGGTCTTTTAAGATTACAAGGATACCTAAGGTATCAATTGGAGGGTGACCATCCCATTAATCCTCTCAGAAGAGGGCTTCTTCTCCATTACCAATATCCCAGGTGAGATATTTACTAATCAAAGATATGCTTTTTGTAATAAAGTTCTAGCTTTCAAATCTTTTAGGAAGATTCCTCATTCCAAACAAGGATTAAGGGTCATAAGTGTTTAGGTATTTGTCATATAAAAATTTTGACCATTTTTTAATCTTTTTCTAGGTGTAGTCGCCATGTCAATTTAACCCCTAAGGCTTCATTTTGCCAACTTAAGTTTTTGATACCTAGACCCCCTAGTTCCTTTGGTTTACATATGTTTTCCCATTTTATAAGTGCCATTTTTTTATGTTCATCTGTATCATTCCACAAAAAACTTCTAAGTTTTTCTTCTAGACTCTTATTAATAGTTTTAGTAACAGGTAAGCAAGAGAGAGGATAAGTTGGAAGGGAAAATAGAACTACTTTGATCTTTGTGACTTTACCTACTATTGTGAGCCATTTATCTTTCCAACCTCCTATTTTTTTATCCATTCTTTCTATGATGTTATGCCATCCTTTGTTTGTTCTACTACCTCTTTCTAGTTCTATTCCTAATAATTTACATGGTGAATGTACCTTTTTTATATCCCATGATATCACAGATCTGTCTTTCCATTTTAGGATTGGTATTAATGAAAATATTTTTTGATTTTTCAGCATTCACTTTTTGTCCTGACACCTCCATGTACTGTTGAATAATAGATTTGAGGTTTAGGACCTCTTCTATTGTGCTTTCTCTTGGAAAAATGGTATCATCTGCATATTGTTGATGAGTAATATTAGGGACATTTTTTATTACAGTGATTCCTTTGATTCTACCTTCATTCTAAGCTTTGGCTAATTCTCTACTAAAGGCTTCTACCATTATAATGTAAAGGAAAGGCGATATAGGGTCTCCTTGTCTTAGGCCTCTTGATGTGTCAAAAAAGCCTTTGGGAGTTCCATTAATTAGAATAGATATTTTTGTTGTTGAAATGCATTGATAAATAAGATTAATCCATTGGTGTGAGAAGTTGAAGGCTTCTAGAATTTTGCATAGGAACCTCCAATCAACCATATCATAAGCTTTCTCAATGTCCAATTTCATGAACATACTTGATAATTTATTCTTATTTGTTGAGTACATCATTTCTTGAATTATAATTATCCCATCTAGTATGGATATTCCAGGTACAAAACCTATTTGTTCTTTTGATATGAGTTTAGGGAGAATTAGTTTAAGTGGGTTAGCTAAAATTTCGGAAATAATTTTATAAATGGTGTTACAATGGGCTATAGGTCTAAAATCCCCTAGATTTTTAGGGTCACCTTTCTTGGGTATCAGGGTAAGGAAGGTATTGTTAATTTTTTATAGTAATGATCGACCATTTCTAGATGCTTCAATGGATTTCCAAAGATCTAGTCCTATGATATCCCACTATTTTTGGTAGAAGAAGGCCTGAAATCCATCTAGTTCTAGGGATTTGTTAGGATTCATGTTGAATATAGATGATCTGGCTTCTTCAAGAGATATGGGTTTATTTAACATTTTATTGTCTTCTGTAGAAACCACTTTAGGGATGGCTTCTAACATTTTTGATTGAGCAGTCAAATTAGAGTTATCAAAATTAGTTAACAAGTTTTTGAAATGATCTACAAAAATATTTGCTATGTTGGCTAGATTTTTAGTAGCAGTACCTGTTGCATCTTTAATATTTATAATTTTTCTTTTAGATCTATTATACAAAGTGTTGTTGTGAATTTTTTTTGTATTTCGATCTCTTTCTTCTAGCTAGTCTTCTCTTGTTTTTTGTTTCCAAAAGACTTCTTCCTTTGCTAGAATGTCTTCCTTCTTGGAAAGTAGTTCTCTCTCCAGAGAAAATTTCTCAGTATTCATTCCTTCTTTAATTATTTATGTGTTCAATTTTTTAAAAAATTCTTCATTTTCTATTTTTTCTTTAAATATATTGTTAAATTATTCTTTGTTTCACTTAAGTATGTTTTCTTTGATCATTTTCATCTTAGTGAAAAATTTATATATTTTTGAACCTTTGACATTGTCTTGAGTACACCAAACTTTAATGAGTTCCATAAAATTATTGTCTAAGAACCACACCTTTTCACATTTAAAATGGTTTCTGAAAGGTTTTGAAGGTTCAATAAATTCAATTCTAATAGCGTAGTGGTCTGATCCTGCTATTGGTAGTACTAAAGACTAGATATCTAAAAATAATTCTCTAAGCTCACCTTGAAAAAAGAATCTATCCAGTTTCTCTATTATAAATGTAAAATCTTTCCTTCTATTGTTCCACATATACTTACCATTATTAATAGGAATATCAAACAGATTATTATGGTCTATCCACTTTTTAAAGTCTATAGATGCTTTAGAAATTTGCTAAATTCCTCCACAATTTTCATCTATTTTCATGATGACATTGAAATCTCCGCCAATTAGAATGCATTCATTGCACTGATTTTTAATAAATTGAATGATTTCTTCCCACAGAAGGTTTTCATCTATATAATGAGTAGGTCCATAGATATTTATTAAAATTAATTGTAAGTTAGTTTTTAAACTTTTAATTTTTCTACTTATCCAAGAGTTATTTGAATTTAATACTATTAGGGATACTTTCCTAGGGTTCCAAATCATAGCTAGTCCCCCAGAAGCTCCTCTAGATTCTTGAAAATTAATATTCCAACTCCCTAGATTCTTTTCTAACTCAATTCCTTCTTCCTTATTTAATTTTGTTTCTTGTATTATAATAATATCATATTCAAATTGTTTTAAATTTTGTTTTAGTAAGTATTTTTTCTAGGAGCATTTAAACCCCTAGTATTCCAAGTAGTGATCTTTATGCTTCCTTGGGAAGGTTCTTCCCCTTCCCTACTTTAAGTAATTAACTAATCTTTTCTTGTTCTTTTTCCTACTCGTCTACTTCTCTAAGTTCTTTAAGAGACTTCCTTCCTCTTTTTGATCTCTATCTGCCAAATTTTAGGATAATTATCCCTTCTTGATTCATCAAAATACCCAATTGCTCTATGTTCTCTAGTGCATTTATCACACTTTTTGATTGTTTACCTTCTTTCTCAGCTTCTTCTTATTTTTCTAATTCTTTCATTATCTGTTCTACAAGGTTTATATGAACTTCAAGTTGTTCTTTGAATAATTTTGTTTGTATATTTTTTTCATTTTCTAGTAAATCTAATATTCTCTGTTCTCTGTCCATATCTATTCCATCTTCTTGTCCTATTGCTATTCTTGGTTTGCTTGTTTGTTGATCTTTAATTAACTTATCTTCTTCCTCAATGATTACCATATCTCTTATTAAATCATCAAAGGTGTAATTAGCTCCACCTAGTTTTAGAATTCGTTGCATTAATTCCTCTTTCTGTGAGACATTGCTTTTATCGATACTGTCAATGTTAAAGACTTGGATCAATTCGTCAGTTAATAGTTCCAAGTTCTCTTTATCTACTTCATCTGTATTGAGCATTTAGAAATCTTCATTCTTTATTTGATAGTTATTAAAAAAATCATGAAAATCTTGTGTAAGGTCTAAATTCCCTTTCATCTTACTTTGTCCCTTCACATCTTACTTTACATCTTCTCACCTGATTGGTTGTTGTTTGCCAGAATTTGGTGAACATATTTATTGCTTCACTTTTAGATTCTATGTCCTCCTTCTTTGACTCTTCTTTCTTTTAAACCAAAGTTTCCATTATTTCCTTTAAACACTTAGAGTTTCTTCATTTTAGAGATTTATCAAAGAAAAGAAGTTCATTTTCTATTTCTTCAAGAGTACTATTGTTATTTTCCAGAAGCTTTATGTCTCGAGACCTTAATTCCTTTTCTAACACTTTTTCTTTCCCACTTAGTTCTTCAAATATAGTTTTTATTATTATTAAATACTTTTTTTAAATGAAAATGTTATTAATGGTTTTTTAATAAATTTTATTATAATATTAAAATTAGTAAGTATAGTTATTAAGAAATTAGTATTATTTTATTAACAATTTAATAAGTTATTATTTTAATAATTTAATAATTGTTATTTATTCTAATTATTATTATTAAAATATTTGGATATAAGGTTATTCTTGAAATTTGAAAATATAACAATATATTTTTAATTTAGAGAATTTTAATGGTTATTGGTATTGTTAAATTGATAGTTCATTTTTATACAAAAATGGGGTTTTATATTTAAATGACTTCTAAATGAATTGTTAAGTCTTTTTGAAATTTTGTAAACTCGAAAACCCTAAACAAATATAACACTTTGAAAGGATGAGAACTGAAACCCTATTCTTAAATTGAATATGTATATTTTTGAAACAAATGATTTATAAAACCACTTTTGATGTGATATTGTTGTATTTCATGTTTAGTTTTGGGTTTGACTTAGTACATTGACCAAACAAGATGTTTACCAAAGGCTTGGGGGTTTTTGTTTTATGATGATGTTATGTATGTGACATTTTCTACCTGACCATTGTGATGTCACATATTTTCTATGGTGAGTTTGATAAGCTGTTTGTTAATGCTTTGTAATTGCTTGTATAGAATTTAGGTGAATGGTGTGATTTTTTTGGTGTAACCTTTGAGTCTTTGATCAATTATTCTTTGATGCTTTCTAGTTGCTTGTATAGGACTAAGGTGATTATTGTGATTTATCTTTAGGTGCTTTCTAGTTTCTTCTAAAGGACTGAGGTGAATACTATGTTTTATCTATAGATGCTTTCAAGTTGCTTGTAAACAACTGAGGTGAAAATTGTGATTTTATGAGTTGTACTTTTATGAGCTTAGGGTAGGTAATCTGTGTGTATGTTGGGAAGTGACTTACAACGGAGGTTGGAGCCCAAAAGAGGTTGCTTGGGTAACCCATTGTAAGTTATTTTAATAAGTGATAATATTTCAATAAATGAGAGTAAAATAAATTAATAAGAGTCATTATTTTTCCTTGCTCATGCCTTGAGTGCTAGTATAGGCTAGGATGGGAGTAGAGAGGATGCTTGGTTGCACTCTTGCTTCATTAGTATGTCTTGTCTACACAAAAGGATACTAGTGTCACATAGAGACACTAGGGGTAGTATCTCAATGGTAAAAGAGGGGAGATAGTCTTTGAGTCCAAATCCTAACCTTAAGCCAATTGTCCTAGAAGGTAGAACAAGTATCTAAGTTATTTACCCATGCAAATTCATCAAGTGATGTGAATTCATGATTTTGACCCTTGAGTCTAATCTAGTACTCTAGACTTTATAATGGGTTTTCGTATTTAGTCTTGTGAGTTTGTTGTGGTTTTTAGTTATAATTAAATCAAATTAAAAGATAATTTGATAATTTAATTTGATAAAAAAGTTATAAAGGAAGTTCAATTTTTAATTAATTGGAAAATTAATTAAATAAAAGAATTGAATTTAAAAGATTTAATTAAAGTTATAATTTTGGCGTAATTACATTTATATAATTTAATAATAATTTATTTAAGAGTTTCATTTTTATAATAAACTCTAAAAATTATTATTAGTTAAAGCAATAAATACTTTATTAAAGACATCTTTTGATTTAACAAAAGAGAGAGCAAATTGATTTAATAAAGTTTATTTTAGTTAAAATGCAAAAGTTTGCACATGAAATTAACTTAATAAAATAATAAAGAAAAGGTTTTGCATGATTGCAGAACTAAAGCCCTAATTGGAGAAAGCCCTTAATTAGGAAATTAGAGTTCATTTCTCCATACACAAGTTTGTAGGAGCAAATTTCTGAGAAGAGGGTTTTCAAAAGAAACAGGATTTGCTTACGAGCTTCATGCATACATTTGTTTAGCATCAAACCCAAGTAGGATCTTGTGGGTTTTGCATAATAGTTTCTTTCTTTGAAATCTTTGTCTTCTCCATGTCCAAATGGATTTTTTTAAAAATATATTCAGGTTGAAACCTTCGTGTTAAAATTTTTTGTTCATCATTTCTTGAAAACATTTATGAATGAATTTAGTTTTGAAACCCTTGTTTGAGTGATTGGATTAAGGATGGGGGTTTGGAAAAGAAAATCAGGATTTTATTTTACAAATTTGATCAGTTGTAATTATTTACCCTATCATATCTAAATTAGAAATTTTTATTATAATTATATATGTATGTATGTATGTATGTATATAAATTATATATTAATAAGATTGGGGTTCTTGGTTGTTTAAAGAAAAATGAAATTATTTTCGTACAGAGGGTTTCATGTTTTATGTTTTTTTTGTTTATAAAACATATATTTAAAAAATTAAATAAAATGGGGAAGTGGGCCATTACCCCCACCCCCGCCTTTTTCTCTTACCTCCCACATGGGTATGAGAGTGTTATCGATGACCTTAAAGACTTAGTGTCACATGATAGACTCTACTAATGTATGTGTAGGTACTGATGTAGGCAATACTCTATTGTTGTGTCAACAACATTGTCATGGTAGCAGAACAACCCACAAGCTATAAAACTATGGTTGGAAAGTTTTAATTTGATTTTTTTTTTAAATATAGTTCTTATTATTATGAAATAATTTGTTTAAAATTAAAATGTTATTAATATTTTTTAATAAATTTTATTCCAATATTAAATTTAGTAAGTCTAGTTATTAAGAAATTAGTATTATTTTATTGATAATTTAATAAGTTGTTATTTTAATAATTTAATAATTTTTATTTATTGTAATCATTATTATTAAAAGATTTGGATATGAGGTTATTCTTGAAATTTGAAAATATAACAATATTTTTTAATTTAGAGAATTTTAATGGTAATTACTATTGTTAAATTAATAGTTCATTTTTATATAAAAATGGGGTTTTATATTTAAATGACTTCTAAATGAATTGTTAAGTCTTTTTAGATTTTGTAAACTCGAAAACCTTTAACAAATATAACACTTTGAAAGGATGAGAACTGAAACCATGTTTGTAAATTGGATATGTATGTTTTTGAAATAAATGATTTATGAAATTACTTTTGATGTGATGTATGTTGTATTCCATGTTCGGTTTTGGATTTGACTTAGTACATTGACCAAATGGGATGTTTACCAAAGGCTTGGAGGTTTTTGTTTTATGATGATGTTATGTATATGACATTTTCTACTCGACCATTGTGATGTACAGTGATGTCTTTTCTATGATGTGTTTGATTAGTTGTTTGTTAATACTTTCTAGTTGCTTGTATAGAACTGAGGTGAATGATGTGATTTTTCTGGTGTAACCTTTGAGTCTTTGATCAGTTATTTTTTGATGCTTTCTAGTTGCTTGTATAGGACTGAGGTGATTATTGTGATTTATCTTTAGGTTCTTTCCAGTTGCTTGTAAAGGATTGAGGTGAATTCTATAGGTGCTTTCCAGTTGCTTGTAAAGGACTGAAGTAAAAATTGTGATTTTATGAGTTGCATTTTTATGAGCTTAGGGTAGGTAATTTGTGTGTATGTTGGGAAGTGGCTTGCAATGGAGTCCATAGCCCTAAAGAGGTTGCTTAGGTAACCCATTGTAAGTTATTTTAATAAGTGATAATATTTCATTAAATGAGAGTAAAATGAATTCATAAGAGTCATTATTTTTTCTCACCCATGCCTTGGGTGCTAGTATAGGCTAGGATGGGAGTAGAGAGGATGCTTGGTTGCACCCTTGCTTCATTAGTATGTCTTGTATGTATGAAAGGATATTGGTGCCGCATAGAGATACTAGGGGGCAAAGTCAAGAGAGGCCACCAAGGTAACCTTAGAGTTGGCTCATGTGATGACACTTTCCCACTTGCATAATAGATTTCCTATGTGTCTTTGTTACTTCTAGGTTTAGATGTCATTTGTATCTTGGTACCTTTGATATAGTTCACTTTCAAATGTTTCCTTGGCCTAGATGTTGGTTATGACTTGTGTTTTGGTATGTATTTGGGACTTGAGACTATCTCCTCAGCATGGTGGGAGTGGACCATTTAAGTTCAATGAGGCCAACTGCTAGTCCATTTTTCTTATACCATTGAGATCTGACCATTGGATGTCATTGCTGGATGTACCTATTGAGTTATTCTTTTCTTTCTAATATTGTATTTCTTTTGGATGGTTATAATATGTTGTATGGTATTTTTTTATTAGAGATCTTGTGAGATGATGTATTTTATTTTATGATGTATATTCTTTGACTTTTCATACCCTGTGACTTGTGCAATGGATGATTTTGCAATCTAGTTATGCCAATTGGCATCCTTTGTAATTGTATACTATTTAATTGGATTCATACTTGTGATTATTCCATGGTGTGGTTTTGGTTATTTATTAGATTTAATATTAATAAAACTTATACATGTGATTCAATGTCATGGGACTCTTAAGAGATGTAATCAGTTTATGATGGTTGTATGTATGTGAGTTATTGCTTGTGCTATATTATCTCTTATTGTTATTATCTTTAAAAAATAAAATTCTAAAACTTAGTGAAACTTTAGGTTAATTTCTTTTGAGTTCCCTAGTGGGGTGTTACATGTCACCTTGATTAAAGGATTTACAAATGATTATTAAGTCAATCTTGATTAAAGAATATCAATTGATATAATGGTTGGAAAGTAACAATAGGTTGATGTTATAAATACAACTCAATTTTAAAATACAAATCACAATTCAGTTCAACAATCGATTAATTGACTATACATCCTTGTCATTTCCATCACTGATTCACTTGGCAACCCCTAAAGCATCACACTTCACCTCAACTCTTCATTGTTCATCCTTCTGCTCAAGTTCACCAATCAATAGTATCAATAAATGCTCCAACCATTTTTAGGTAAGCCCTTATGCCTCCTTAAATAGGTAGCTTTTATCTTTTTCCACTTAAACACCACCGTTGATTTTAGGGTTAGGTCAGATTCATCGAATTCTTCTATCTTTTTATTTTCCCATTCTCCTTCTAGAAACTTTTCAAAGATTCTCCTTGAATCCATGCCCAAAAATGATCAAACATGGTTTCTCTTGTATTAATGTTCCAACTCATGAATCCTTATTTTCAATACACTTTACATATTTCAAGCATTCAACTATGTTGGCTAGGAATCTCAATTCCTTCACAAACTATAAAATACCAACACTCTGCCAAAGTTGTGTTCCTTAGCCTCAGCCGTCACTTGATAACTCGATCATCACTAAGAATATTTGCTTAGATTACTCTATCTTCATTTGATCCTTTTACTACCACTCAGTCTAAATTTTCTAATACTTTTCTTTATTGGTGCTTGGTAGACATTATTTTTTCTTGACTTCCACTATTTACTCGGTCAACACTAACAAAACTCAGCTTCAACTATGAGTTCCTTAATCTTCTTCTTTGAAGCTCAGTTAAGCCTATAATTTTTTTTATTTATTAATCATCTCTTCTTGGCTTCAACATAAGTAACTCCTTTATTGAGTGTATTATTAAACAATACATTATCTTGTCAAGGTCCAACTGATCAAGTGTGCATTTTAATTCCACATAAGTCAACCTTTCCACTAGGTCCTCTTGTTATCTCTTCTTCTCAAGTCCTCTTCATCAATCATCTTGATATGGCACTCTACTCCGGTAGCAACTATCTCACCAATAAGGTTTGACATCAATGACAACATAAAAATTGTTCTAATTATAATTTCCAACAACCTCCCTCTTTGGTATTGATAGCAACACCTATAGTTAGCTTGCAATCCAAAACATTTGATTTTCTTTAATCAACTCCTTTTGTATTCAATATTGGATCTTCATTAATATCCTTAGTTTCTTTCTAATTCTTATCTTTTATTTTCATTCCAATTCTCATTCATGCAACTCTGATATGCAATACTACTAGTAATAGTTTAATAGTTCCCTCTGCCATAGTAGACCATGAACTTCATCTCTAATAAACACCATCTAAACTACCTCACAATCTTTGGATGACAACAACTCTATACATACTTCTCCCTCTTGACTTTTGATCCTTTTAGTAACTCATATACAATTCTTTCCCTCTTTACTTCATATGGTAGCTACATAATCTTCCTCTTTTTTATTATTGATGGTAACTGTATAATATCTTTCTTTTTAGACAATAATGTCAAAGATAGTTCCAAAGATACATCATCATCTTTAGTAAACTCTATCACATACATCTTTAACATGTAGATATCTCTTGTTCAGTTCCCTAAACTATGTTCTTCTTCTATCATCTCGGTTATGATTGATCCAACATCTTGTGCTCCTCTTTTCATAGCTTTAGGTAGGTCCTAAAGTGGGACCTTCTGGATCAACTTGAAGGATATTGCTATCAAAACATTTCATGTAGAGATTCATCTTTTCTTAAGTAGCCTCAGTTAGGGGAACTACCCACACTTTACCTCTTAGATACTCATGTTCATCATTAGGTAAATCTTTTGTAAATATATCAACAATCTATTCCTTTGTATTCACATACTCTAATCTCTCTTCTTTGTCTTGTACCAACTCTTTCAACTAATGATACATGATAGCTCAATATGCTTGGTCTTAGTCTGCATCACAATATTTTT
This sequence comes from Cupressus sempervirens, assembly GCA_028749045.1. NCBI lineage: Eukaryota > Viridiplantae > Streptophyta > Pinopsida > Cupressales > Cupressaceae > Cupressus > Cupressus sempervirens. The sequence goes on from CM053787.1 coordinate 458,791,270, forward strand.
AGATATGTTTATAGCACTTGTGTTATCACAAAATATGACAACTGGTTTAGTGATCTCTTCCCTCATTTCTTTCAACAATTTCTTGATCCATCCTATGTTAAAACAATCAACTATTTCAACTGCACATTCAACTTCTTCTATAGATTGGGAAATACATTTTTTCTTCTTTCATGTCCATGAATGAGTCGCATTCTCACAAAGAAAATCCCACTACTTGTACTCTTTCTCTCATCAACATTTCTAGCCCAATCTACATATGCATACACTTTTAGTTCAAACTTGTCATTCTTTTTTTAATACAATCCATAGTCATCTGTGACTTTTTAGATATCTCATGATTCTTTTCACAACCATCATATGATTCTCCTTAGGATTTGCAAAAAATCATGCAACAATCCCAACTGCTAGTGCAATATCTAGTCTGCTATGAACAACATATTGAAACTTTCTAATCATTGATCTATACAAGGTTTGATTCACATGAACAAAATCATCACTCTTTGAAAGTTTATGTCCAGTAGCCATATGTGTTCCAACTAGTCTTAAGTCTTCCATTAAAAAAAAATTCATCATCTCCTTAATATATTTTGATTGTGTAATTTAGATACCTTTATTCATTTGATACACTTGCAAGCCAACAAAAATTTTGATCTCTCCAAACATAGACATCTCAAACTCTTTCCTCATTTAATTTGTAAATGACTTACACAATGCATCCTTTCCTCCAACTATGATATCATCAACAAATATCTCAAAAAGTATTATTCCTTTTTAGACTCAATCTTCAAATGTAGATTTCCATTTTCATTTGTCCTTATAGATCCAATTTTTACCAAGTATGTGTGAAATATTTCATACCAAGCTCTATGGGCTTGTTTCAATCCATATAATGCTTTGTGCAACTTGCATACCATACAATTTTGTTTGGGTCAACAAATCATTCGGATTGTTAAATGTAGACTTCTTCTTCTAGAATTTCATTCCGAAATGTGGACTTGACATCCATCTAGTACACTTTGAGTCCCTTATAAGAAACATTTGCAAGTAGAGTTCTCACTCCTTGCAACCTTGCAATAGGGTGAAATGTATCACTAGAGTCAACACCTTGTTCTTGTGCATATCCCTTACAAACTAACCTTTCTTTGTTTCTTGTAACTTCACCTTTCTCATTCAACTTATTTTTGAATACCCACTTTATTCCAATAGCATTCTTGTCCTTTGGTCTAGGTACTAGTGACCAGGTTTTTTTCTTCTCTATTTTCTCAATCTCTTAATTTATTGCTTGAATCTAGTGTTCATTATCTAAAGCATCTTTCACTAATTTTGGATCAAATTTACTTATTAAGGAAGTGTCACTTCTTAGTCTTTTCCTTTTCATAACTCCATAGTCTTTGTCTCTAATGATTTGATCATGTGCAAGATGTCTTCTCACATACTTTGCTAATGTAGGCTCTTTTCTTCATTCTTTTACTTCAGGGTCATATTACAGATTGACTTCAAGGAGCACTTCTTGTATTTCTTCTTGTTCTTTTGTTTGTTCAACAATCACTTGTTGATTCTTGGCATGCTCTTCCTAACACTCAACATCAAGGTTAACTTTAAGAAACCCCCTCGAGAAAAAGATATAAATCATTGGCAAATCTTTCATTATTTTGAAAAACCAAATTATTTTTATCAGTGAATCTCTCAATTTTTCAATTTTAAATATTATTTTCATTGACGATTATTTTGGAATCTTTATTTTTGAGTAGAAAATATTGGCGAATCTCAATAATAATAGGAAGTTCACTAATTGTCATTGAATATTACAAATCAAAATTGAACATGTTTTATATCATGGAAATTATGAGGATAATTATATTATATTTTAAATGAATAGTGAAAATTAAATATAGGTATATATCCCTAAAGTAACTAATAATTATGATAATTATTGGTGAATTAATTTTAATTTCTTTAATACTATATAATATTTAGGTGAGTCAAATCTAATCATGTATCGAATATTGTGGTGAATCTTTGAGTTTAATTTTTTTAATAAAATAAATTATTGAGTGATTTTAAATATTTTAGAAGTAAATTTAATAAAAATGTGGTGATTTAGGTTGCATTAAATCTTAAATTATTAGCTAAATCACTAGCAAAATTTTCTAAAATTCAATAAATTATGAATATTCACCACTAAAAAACACCCTACTTGGGATGCACTTTTTGATGCTCATCACAAAGTTGTTGTAACTCAGCATCTATTGGCTACTACTGCTTGATAACTTCCTTCTCAAGCTTCTTCCTTCTTATTTTTGTTCATGATTTCCATGGTCTTCTTGTTGTGTATTCTCATCAAAGTCTTATTGATTTATCTTCTCTTCAAGATTTTGGCTTCTATTGTGACACATTTGAAGTAATGGGTCTTGTTCATTATGAACATTACTTATAGTACTTGAAGCCATTATTGAACTCTAAACATCAATGATCAATCTTAAGAAATGATTTTATTTTTAGTCTCTTCGTGCTTGCTATTGTTTTATATCTTTTAAAATTAAAATCAAGGAATATTTCTATTTCCAATTTGATACTTATCTATTAGAACTCAAGGTTTTTATTTTCACTTAGTATTTGCCAATAAATCTCAAGCTTATGTACAATGATGTTATCAATCTTGCATTGTATATTCATTAAATGTTGAAGAGCTAGAAATAGAAATATTGTTATTATTTTGAGATCTTTTAGTATAGGTTTAGCAGTTGAGAATATTTTAGCAATGTTACTAAATTAAAAATAGAAAGATTGTTATTATATTTAGATATTTTAGTGTAGATTTAGCGCTTTCTTAATTTTGTATACATTATTGAATTGAAATTAGGGCATATTTCAATTTCTTCAAATAGAGATGTTGGGCATAAAGTTGGCAAGTGCATTGGTAGTATCAAAGCTCCACTCAATATTGGAATCCATTACAAAATATGCAATTGAAATCTATATGAAATAAGCTACCATAGTAAGAAAGGTATAGGCCTTGGAAAGGGAGATTAACAACCCAATAGAACACATAAAAGCATCTAAAAAATACAACTCAAGGACACCAAGATTTTTCATGTGGAAACCCTTGGTCAAAGGGGAAAAAATGAAGTAGGAATTAGTCCCCATAATTATTTGCACTCTTCTAAAGTACACTTGGTTAAAGGTCGAGCATGTTCGAAGCTTACAATAATGTTTGATTAAGAGAAGACCTTATTAGGAGTCACCTCATAATCAAGGGATTTTCCTCTAGCCTTGTTAGGATTTTTTACCCTATTAGGAGTAACCTTGTGAGAGGATTTAGAACTCAAATTAATGAGCCCCCCAATTAAGAGATATAATCTTTAGCCCTATTAGGATCCTTCTCACCCTAGTAAGAGTGACCTAGTTAAGGAATTTAGCTTGGAGAACTTTTTGGTATTCAACAAGTGAGATGATCTAAGAATAACACTTCTCTCTTGTATGAGTCTAGTAAGCAAAAATTTTGCCTCTTCTTGCAGATGATCAACACACTCCTTGAATGCACCACACATTCATGATCTATGACCTTGAAAATACATCAAACTAATTATAAATACATTACTCACTTGTTAGGGCATCCACTACCTTAACCAAATCATATAACATTTGAATTACAACCTTGACCCACCAAATGTATTACCAAACCCTAATCCATTATTTTCTAATATTTGATGACTTCTAATTTAAATCACACATTGATCTAGCCAATAACACCCAAACCTTTTCAATTTTTCTAATATGCTTCCATGACTCCAAGAAATTTGATCACCATGATCAATGCAAGTCCATAACATCATACTACCACATCACCACAACACCTTGATTACAAAAGATCTGTCAAAGTCAGTGACAATATCATCCTTAGTGGTTCAAACATAAATTATTCTAAGTATTGTATGAACTTCATATAGAACAATCTTTAATAAATTAAAACTATGTCTTCTGGGACACAAAATACTGTGATTGAAACATCAATCATATGACCAAGTCAAGTTCATATATCTTGAGCCGCAATATCTAATTTTACATAGATATGATAAACCAATCAAATCAATCATCATTTATTAGTGATTGTTCTTCTCATCTACCCTTTCATACTTCAATCAATCATAATTTTTTCTAGTATTGTTTCCAACATGCATGATTATACACATAACATCTAAAGACATCATTGAGTCTCCAATTTGAGTTACACACTCCAATTCAATCTTCCACACTATCACAAGGATGATTTCAACTCTACATATACTATAAAAACACTCCTAATAAATTTTGAACCAATATTTCTTAAGTTGACATCAATGACAACACAATAGCTAATCTATTGAGCATCAAACTTATACTGTAAAACCTTTTCTACACAATTTGCATTAGTTAGGCCAATATTCGCCCATTTTCACATTGATGGAAGCACCAAAAAATAAACCCCCCCCCCCCCATCCAATCAATACTTCATTTACATTTTAGCCTTTTTAATCTTCTTTCTCTCTACTCTTCAATCTTCAATTCTTCTCCCTAGTAGTCTTCTCAAATATTCTCCCCCCTTTGACATCAATGCAAAAGGAAATATTCAACATAAGTTGCCTTTTTCTACAACCAAATTCTTCACCTCCAAATGCTCCCCCTAAAGGAATATTCTCCTTAACATTAATCTAGGTTGAAAAGAAATGCAATGATTCTACTAGATTGATGTTGCAACAACATCTCAATCCTACTTTGGTAGGGGTATTTATTGGAAAAAATGTTCAACTCTCCCCATAAGATTTGTGACTAGGGCTTAACTGCCTCTTGTGTACTATAAGTTGAGTGGTTTTTATTGGGCACTAATAGATCAGTCTTTTGGTGCAATGGAAACCCCCACTCTAACAAGTGGTATCAAAGCTTGGTCATGGGTTAAAATCCTTAGACCCTCAGGTAACGCTAATGGCAAGATTGCAGGAAAAATGTTCATTTCTCCCCTCAAGATTTGTGATACGGGCTTAAACACCTCATGTGTATTATAAATTGAGTGGTTATGTCACCAATTTAGTTATCTTCTTGTAGTCTCCTTATAATACCCACTTCATCCATATAATAGATCAACAATTATTAGAAGGTTTCACATACTCATCTTCTATAATAGATTGGGAAATGCAAATCTATTTCTTCCATATCCAAGATAGAAGTATTCCACTTAAGAAGAATACACCACCACTTGTTATTTTCCTATAATTGATGTTTCCTACCTAATCTACATCAGTAAAAACACTTAGAGAGAAATAACTTTCATATATATAACATAGACCATATTATGTAGTTCCTTTCAATTGCCTAAATATCCTTTTTACTTCCACCATGCAGGATTCCTTAGGATTTGACTTATATATTGCCACTATCTCAACTTCTTGAGAAATATTTGGTCTACTATGAAAAACATAATGCAATACCAATCATTTAGATATTAAAAGTTTGATTCACCACAATTGACTCATCATCCTTAGAAAATTTGGATTCAGACAACTTTGGTATCTTCCATTCTAAATGTCATGATTACTTCCTTCACATACTTGGATTGATAGGTGAAAATGTCATCTTTTAATTGCATGACCTGTAATCCAACAAAGAAATTATCTCACCTATCATTAACATTTTGAAGGTGAGAGTTGCATTTTGTATCTAACCAAGATATTATCAACATAGTCCTCCATGGTCTTATGCATCGTATCATGGAAAATTATAGTAACTACCCTCTAATATGTGGCACCAACATTTTTCAGACCAAATGGCATCAGGTTCCAATAGAAGGTTCCCCATGCACAAGTGAAAGCAGTTTTTTCCTAATCTTCTAGTGTGATTTTGATCTGATTATAACTAGAAAATATGTCCATGAGTGAGTACAGTTCATATCTAGCTATCATTTCCACTATCATATCAATGTTGGGGAGTGGAAAATCATCCTTTGGACATGCTAAGTTCAAATCTCAAAAATCTATACAAACTTTGATAGATTTTTCATGCTTGGAGACTAGAACAATATTTGATATCCATTCAGCATAATCAATAGCACAAATGAATCCAACTTTTAGAAGCTTTTCAAATTTATCTTTGACCAATAATGCAACATGAGGATGAATTTTTCTAAGTTTTCTTTTCACTAGTTTAATTCTAGGTGCAACAGACAAGTGATGCATTATGAGATTAGGATATAATCCTAGCATGTCTAAGTATGTCCATGCAAAGTTTATCTTTTTCTCTTGGAAGAATGCAATGAATTCCTTTTTTTCTTCTAGAGATAGCAACTATGCAATATGTATGAAGTGAAGATTTTCTTCTATTCCCAAGTTGATCGGCTATGTTGGCTCTATCAACACTGAAGATCTTTCCTAAAAATAACTAGGAAGTGCATCAAATATCTCATCTACAGGCACCTCAGAGAGGTTTTCACCCTTGGAGACATCTCTTATTTTTACTATTTTAGGTTTTGATACTGCCATAATGTGGTTTTATTCATTGACCCTTTTATTTCTTTTCTTTTTGATTGTATGACTGAGATATTTGATGTTAGCTTGAGTCATATTGATGCTTTGTTCACTGGTGGAAGATGTTACAAGTTCAATAGTGTTTAAGTAGTAGTCAAGAGCGTACTCATTCTAGAATGTAGGGAGTTCACTAGATGCATTGGAATTCTAGTCTATGAGCTCGAGATAGGTGAGTGAAAGACATGTGGTAGGTTCAACAGCATTCATGGTGTAGTCATCAAATGCTTGGACAAGCAATTTGATATCTAGAGTGACTTTGTCTGCAAGTGTGTTTGAATGCCTTTGAGCACTAACGTCATTAATTCAAGAATTGATAACACTATTTGGATGAGATTCCCCCAACCTAACCATAGATGATTCACCTACTTCAAGAAAATTCTCATAGACATGAACTTGATCTATGTCTTTGTCTGTAGTTTCTTTTGAGAGAGAGTCAAACTCATACTGTTGAGAGTCTATGATACACAAAGACAGACTATTGAATTCCCCAACAGAGATAGGGAAAAATTCTCCTTCATTATCTAGATTTTTACAAAGGTACTCAATGTGTAAATCATGACTAGATTCTCCTTGTTCTTGTTGGATACAAGGGGAATCAATAGTGTTTTCAGAAGAATCAGTATCAGTATCCACAGTGCTGACATGTGCTACAAAGTCATCTAGTTCTATGAAGAATTTATCAAGATCATTAGGAATTGGATAAGGATAAGGATTGTCATCATTAGAATTGTCTTCATGGTCATTGGACTTAGCTTGTGACTCATTTTTAGATGAATTCTTAGGTTCTGGTACAAATTTGTTAATCCCTAGATGGAAGGGAATCTTCTTGAAGCCTAGACTAGATGTATCTTGATTCCTTCTAGCTATCACTTTGATAGGATCAATCAGACCATTTTTGTTCCATCTAATAGGACTAGTCCCCTTATAGCCAAAGTTTCATGAGTTTAATACCTAGATCATACTTTTCAAGAGTAATTTCATGAGACTATTTTGTGAGGTCAACTAGAGTTTCTTCTTTGTATATCCATTCAACAATAGCTCTACTTTTAGCTTCCTCTTCAAGAGCTACAATAACTTTGAAAATGATACCATTGTACTTAGTTTGAGGTGTCAACACAAAAGGTCTCTTCACCTTAGATGGTTTGCAATAATGACAAGGTGAATCAAGAAGAGATGTCAAAGATAGAATTGGTTCTATGTGATATTCACCCATTCGAATTTCTTTTAGCTTGAGTGACTGCTCGATTTGCTTCAACTTGTTATCATGATAGTCTATAGATTCCCTATTGGCAAGTACAAATTTTTTAGCATGTTACAGGTATAGCTAGTACTTGTAGGTATGGTGACTTCAAAGCCATGAAATGGGAACTTTATGCATTGATGATAAGTGGAAGGCATAGCTTGCATCTCATGTATCCGTTGTCTTCCTAGTAGTATGTTGTAAGCTAAGGGAATGTCTAGGACTTGGCAAGTGAAATCCCTTTCTATAGGAATAACCTAGAGAGGAAACACAATAAGACCCAAGGATTCACACTCGACTTCATCATATGCTTTGATAGTTATCTTGCAACGAGGGTCAACAAACTCTTCAGAATAGTCCAATTGTCTGAGCAGGGCAATAGAGTCAATGTTTAAACTGACTCCATTATCAATGAGCACATGATGGACATGTTTCTGGTGTATCATGACTTCAATGTGTAGAGGTTTTTTATGTGGATGAATCAATGATTTTTCATCCTCTTCAGAGAAGGACATGTAGTAAGGTGAAGTTATATGACTTACCATAGATTAGAACCTCTCAAGATTAAGATCTTGAGGTACATTTGCCTTAGTGAGGACTTTGTTGAGAATCTACCTATGAGTAGGCAATATTTTGAGCAGTTCAAAGATTGTGATTTGAGCATTTTTTCATTGTAATTGATCAAGGATATTGTAACTAGTAGTTACAAAAGATATTACAAGTTTTGCACCTTTTCTAGATGGACCTGCAAGGTACTTGTCTTTGTGTTGTTCTAGATCAGGAGCAAAAGGCATAGGGCCTTTGAGTACTAACTTAGCCTGGGAATGCATAACAATGTTAGCACAAGATTTTGATGGTTCGTTGTCAAATGTATTGGATGTGGGACCCCTTAAGACAAATGGTGTCTTAGGTTTAGTTTTTTCTTGTTTTCCCTTAATGTTGATAACATCACAATACTCAACATCTATCAATTCAACCATGTGGACTATCTCATCATCATCATTAGAGTAATATAGTTGATCTTGTTATGAGATTTTTGTTTTGATTTTTCTTCTTTTTCATAAGATGGGAATGGCTCCTTGAAATCCTTGTGTTATGAGTTCTTGTTATGTCCATCGACAACAATGTCACCATCATTGATTAGGTCTTGGACGTTGTGATGCAAGTTGATGCAATTACTAATTTTGTGACCTTTGTTTTGGTGATATTCACAAAATGCAATTTTGTTCCACCATGGTGGTCATGGTTGTGGATCATAAGGACAAGAGTTATCCAATGGAGAAATGAGCTTTTTTTGTAGCAAGGTCTTGTAGACCATATCCAAAGGTTCACCAAGAGGTTTATATTCTTGTTTTGGGCATGTAACCCAAGATGAGTTCTTTGGTTTGTTTCCAAACATCTTGTTGTTAAAAGGAGGTTTCTCAACATTCTTAGATGCTTTGAGATTTCCTATAAGATTGAAAGCTACCTTGTTAGGTTTAGAAGTAATGTTGTTAACAAATTTTCCATGCACAATCTCTCAATTTTTGTTCACATACTTAGATTTTTCCTTATTAGAGGTTGATCCTTGTTTAGTCTCATGGACTAGAAGACTAGGGGCATGGGGCATTTTTTACTTGCTTTCTACTTGTGGGTATACTTTGTTAGTCTAAGGTGTTTAGAGCATTCATGCTTGTCCTATTTGACACTTTGCACCTACAACATATCATCCTTGTCTATCTTTGCAAAACTGCACTCAGGGGTTATCCTGGCACTTATGCCTTAATACATATTGCTATACTAAATTTAGGAAATCTAATTGTATTATTCATCTTGACTTGCATGTCTTTGATGCTTAGGTTGGATTCCCACATTTCTATCTAGCATAGATCATATTCATATCCTTATAGTTTTACTAGTGATGATTGCATGATCTTATAATGTCCCTAATAAGGCTCAATGATAAAAACTAGGACCTACTTATGTAACTCTTGCAATTGCACCTTTCATACTAGCTTGCATTCTAGGGTTCATTCTAGCTTAGCTTTGCATTTTGCATGTTGAGAGAGCTCTCTTCTTTATCTTTCATGGACTTGTCAGCTAAATGCATTCATCCTTCTCTTGTGTCTTCTTTATCTTATCTTATCTCTTCTTTCCTATTTCTGGCTTCTTTTCTATCTTACTATCTTATCTATGCTCTTGACCTATCTTTGATGATCTTAACATCTTGGATCCATTTTTGTGAATTAAAATCCAAATTCAGGTTCATCTTGCTACTCAAAATTTCTTCCTTCTTCTATATAGTCAGCTGACCTATTGAGGCTTAATCTTTGAATCTTGTTGGGGAAATCATCATTGCTTCATTACTTCATGATTTCTACTCTCTTCCACTCTTCACTTTCATTTCTATTTCATCTCATTTCATCTTTCTTCTTTATTTGACCTAATTCTTATGCTTTATCTTTCTTGGTCAAAGTTAGTCAAAATGGGCATATCTTCATTGCTTGGTGGTCACTCTTTGGTCTTAATCTCTTATCTATCATCATGAACTTTTTCTTGATCTAAATTGATCAAATCTAGCTTATTTATGAATCTCCTCTATCTCACTTTGATTTTAATTTTGAGGGGGCATGAATATTCTATTCTTGTTGCAAATTTATTTTCTTCTACAACTATCTATTTTCTCTTGATCTATCTTCTTTGTTTTGTGTTAGTACTCTTCTTGAGTTCTAATATCATCTCTATCCTAGTGTTTAGTATTGTTGTTAATAGACTATACATTCAGCACTTGCTATCTCTTTCTGCAGTTCATTCTTCATAATCAAATCTCTCTATCTATTACTGGCTACTTGTCTTATGTATTCTTTGGCATCATGTGTTCCTTGATCGATCATAGATTAGTCAAAGAGGGGAAAACATAATCACCCAAAAATAGTCATCTAGACTATGAGCCCCCTTTTCTAGCATTTTTGCTTAATTTCTTCATTGGTTATCTTTGATCAAATCCTCAAAAATCTATTTATTCGATTATAACCTATGGTATGACCACTTTATCCCAAGTTTATATTTAATTAAAAGAACATGTCCCCCTTTTAATTAAATAAAATTCCCCACATCTCTTATCCTAAGTGTGCACACATAAAGCATTATTACTATTTTAGAAATAAAAGAAAAGGTATTTTTTTCTACACATGCATGCACAATTCTCTATGTGAGAGGAATCTTCTATTTTTAAAATAACTTTAATTCTCCTTCACACATTTCAAACCCTCTCAAAATTCAATGATTAATTATGATTGGTTGAGATGCTTGTGCACATGGATAACTCAAAATGTATTCTCCTCCCTTGATTATTCCTCTTTTGCCTCTTAATCTCTACCATCCATTTTTCTTTAAAAGGTAGGGCTCTCTTCTCATTCAAAAAATCTTAGTCTCTCATCCTATTGTTATGCTGCAAATTTTCTTGGTGATTTTGGAGATTTGGAGCATTCTTGCATTTTTGCATTTTAGCTTAGCTCTTATTCTACTTATATTATGGCATACTTTTTAGCTTAGTTTCATTTATGCTTTAGCTTAGTTCTCTTTGTTAGCTTGTATTTCATTTAGAATAGCTTGCATTTGCATTGCATTTTATTCGAGATTCTTGGATATTGGTGTTCTTGCCTCTACTCTTTGAATCTCTTGTTCTATGGTGCACCTTCCAAGGGTTGCATAGTTTGGTTCATTTGAGAGCCACCATCTTATAGCCTTTTCATGTCATACATAGAGAGCTATAACCTAGCTCTTGAGACTCCCTCTTCCATGGGTTCTCTCAAGAATAATGGTTTATAGAAGTGTGACACTTTTATGTAGACAATAGTTTCATCTATCTTAAGGAGATACTCTTCTACCTTTTCATCATTACACATATTAAAGTCTTCAAATCTTGATTTAAAATGTTGTATCTTGGATTCTTTAAATCTATCATTACCATGATATGTGTTTTTCAATTTGTCCCATACTTCTTTAGAAGAACTGCAATGCATTACCTTAACAAAAACATCTTTAGATAAACTTTTAAGTATAGAAATTTTAGTTTTCACATTAGTTTCATACTTCCTCTTTTCATCAAGATCTATAGACAAAGTATTAGTAACTTTATAACCATTAACAACTGAAGCCCAAACATCAACATTAATAGATAACAAATATGTTTGCATCATTACTTCCCAAATAGCATAATTTGATCCATCAAATATAGGAACCTTTGGAGAACTATCTTGAGCCATAAAAGATAAGTATTCTTCTCAACCAAAATCTACCTAAAGTTGTTAAACTTGATATAGGTAACCTTGCTTTGATACCACTTGTTAGAGTGGGGTTGTCATTGCACCAAAAGACTGATCTGACAATGCTCGTTACAACCACTCAACTTATAGTACATAGGAGGCAGTTAAGCCCTTATCACAAATCTTGAGGGAAGTGCTAAAAAAATTTCCAATAGTTTGGAGATGTATGACACTTACTATTTTTAGGATCCCCTTGATAAGGTAGGGGTTCCTAATTTTTTTATAAGTTTAGGAAAACATTCTCTGAAAATGAGGTGATCTGGCAGCTGAAGGAGATTGTGAAGACTTTTCACTAGGTGAACTAGACACAAACCATGTATAAACTAATAAGTGATCTCTACCACATTTACAACCCCTAGCTCTACCTCATCTAAGTCTAAGGGGATAAAACATGTTTCTATTTCTTGTTGCCACAATCATAGACAAGGACAAAAAGAAAAAGTCTAGACAAGGATCACACTATAACGTAGTCTCAAAAAAGTGAGATAAGAGTGTTGTATACTTAGGTATGAATCAACTGATTGATGGCTAGAATAGCTAAATATTATGACTATCATGACACAAAGTATGAGAAACATGAGAAAATAAAAACAAGATAGACAAGTGATGAAACTAGTTTGTGTATAGATCACAAGTTGTTAGCTAAGCAAGAAGTCACTATTTGGCAATATTTGTAGACAAAAAAGTGGTTAAATGTTTCAAATATAAATCAAACTTAGAGTGCATATAGCTCTGATGCAGGACCATCTTGGGTTGATGTGTTATCCTACTCATTTTTTCTCATTCTGCCAATTCTTGTTGAGTTTTAGTCAATGCCATGTTGTAGCAATTAGCAAGTGCCAGTAATTTTTCATTTAAGGCAAGTTGAGGTTATCCCACATCATGTTAACACTCAGGTTGCATGTTATCCCATCTCTATAGTGTGTGTGAAGTTCCAAAATGTGTGTGTCGAGTTACCTAGTGTATGTCAAGTGACTCATCATGTGCTAAGTGATCCTGTTTATGATGAGTGTCAGGATTTTGGACGTGATTTTTACATTCTTGGTGTGAGCCAACTTGTGGGATTGATTTCAATCATAATAGTTATGATGAGATATTTTATTGGGATTTGTCTACACTATTATTGGGTCAACCTTGCTATTATGTAATGTTCTAGAATGACCTGTAAGCCATTTTGGCAAGTATAAATAGAGAGTTTAGGCTTAGAGTTAGGGAAGATTAGAGGGAGTTAAGAGTAGAACATGAAAGTTCAAAAATTTTGTTACATATGTGTTTGGAGTTGTGAATTTGATGGTGGATCTTTGATCTTGAATGTATATTTGTATCTGGTCATAACCCAAAAGGCCTTATAGCTGGGCATGTATGCTGATTATTTCATGAATCAATAAAAGAATCTTGTTCTCTCTCTATGTGGTACTATTTCTCTTTCTGTGTTTTTTTCTATTGTGTTAACTCTACAAGGTAGGTTTGGATTGTTGGGTGTTCCTTTGGCCTTAGTTATTTCCATTCCCTCCTTGCATAAGGTGGTATCAGAGCATAGTTGTTCCTGAGTGTGCAAGTAGATCACCGAAGTGTGAGGAATTTTGTACCAGGACTTTGGATCATGTAGAAGCTTGATTTAGATTTGGTTGTAGGGTTGGAGATCTGTGGATTTGACCTATAACTTGCAAAGGGTTATGATCTTGTAGGAACCTAATTTGTAAAGATAGTTCGTGGCAAAGGAAATTTCAATAATGTCATGTTAGATGCATTGAGACAAATTATAGCTAGATTAGATGTTGTGGAGATAGCCTAGAGGAGAGGAGCACATCTTGAGGATGTGAGTGATGATGAAGTGGTAGCACCAAATCCTAATCTAGAACTTGAAGAAGATCAAGATGAGGAAAGATTGTTGAGAGCATTGTCTAGGGCACATTCGAAGCCTATTGTAGAAGTTATTCCATATGATGGAAAATTGGACACTAATGTCATGTTGGATTAGATCTCTGATATGGAGAAGTTCTTTGAGTATGAAAACACTCCTAATAATAGGAGAGTGAAGATTGTAGTAACTAGGCTAAAAGGTCATGCTTTTCTATGGTGGGAGCATTTGCAAACTAATAGACAAAGGAGAGGAAAGGAGAAAATTAGAACTTGGCCAAAAATGGTGAACAATGTAAAGAATAGATTCCTTCCTACTAATTACCAAGTTAGCTTGTTCAGAAATATGCAAAATTTGAAGCAAAAAGACATGACTGTGAAAGAGTATACTAAGGAATTATATAGATTGGACATCAAATTTGGACATGTGGATGATGATGTTAAGAAAATTACAACGTGCATAAATGGATTTGGATCTGGAATTCAAGATGAAATAAGTTTTGTGAAGTTGGAAAATGTGGAAGAAGCATATCAATATGCCTTGAAAGTTGGGGAGATCTTGACAAAGACGCATGAACAAAGATAGAGGAAGAGGTGGTAGATTCTAGAGAAGCAGAGGTAGATCTTATGGTGAAGGTGGAAGATCTAAAAGTTTTGTACAAGATAATGGAAAATATGAATGGAAGAATGATGACAAAGACAAGACCAAGTGGAAAGGTGGTAGTTCTTACTGAGGAGGTATTGGTTCTTACTGAGGAAGAGGTATTTCTTATTCTAAAGGTGGTTTCTATGGTAATTATTTCAGATGTGGTAAAGAGGGGCATAGATCCTTTGAATGTAGATCTTCTAAAAGTGGGCAAAAGAATAGAAATGTTGTAATTCAAAAGGACATTGAGAGTTCACCAAGTGGACCTAAGGCTGGAGAAAATTTTATGGTGAGAAGAACCTTATGTGATAAGGGAAGTGATGAGGAACTTATTCTTAGAAGAAGTCTTTTCAAGACCAAATGTAAGATGGCTAGAAAATGCTGCAAGGTGATCATTGATAGTGGAAGTTCTACAAATTTTGCATCAGAAGAGCTGGCTACAAATTTGCAGTTGTAGAAGCTAAAACATCCCAAAACCTATCATGTTTCATGGATGAAATATAAGAATAAGATATTGGTAAGTGAACAATGTGTTGTGAAGTTCAAGATTGGACATTACTTTGATGAAGTGTTGTGTGATATTATGCTTATAAATTGTTGTCATATTTTGTTGGGTAGACCTTGGTAATATGATAGATATGTTGTACATGATGGAATATTGAATAAATATACTCTTTGGGTGACTGGGAAGAAGCAAATATTGTTGTCTTTGATTGAAAGTCCAGACGAGGTTAATTGTACTGCGCTAAAATTTTGTATGGTTAATGGGAAACATTTTGAAAAAGAAGTGAAGAAGAATCTAGTTTCTTTTTGCTCTAGTTCCTAGAGGACCAAGCGTTGGTAGTAATTGCTAAGTAGTAGATAGTGGTAGCCAAGTACTAGAGGAAATTATAAAATTACTGAATGAGTATAAGGATATTGTTGCTAAGGATATTACTGATGGTTTATTGCTAGTGAGAAGTATAAGTCATTATATGGATCTTATTCCTAGAGCTAATTTGCCAAACAAAGCACCATATAGATTGACAACTTTAGAGAATGAAGAGCTTAATAGGCAAGTGCATGAGTTGCTGCAAAAGGGATTAATTAGAGAAATTTTGAGTCCATGTGTTGTACCTATTGTATTAGCACCTAAGAAGAATGGAGAATGGAGGATCTGTATTGATTCTAGAGCTATTAACAAAATTACAGTGAAATATTGGTTTCCTATACCAAGGATGGATGACAAAATGGATTGTTTGAGTGGAGAAAAGTATTTTACCAAGATTGATTTGAAGAGTGGCTATCATCATATCAAAATTAGAGAATGTGATGAATGGAAAACTACTTTCACGACAAAAGATGGTTTGTATGAATGGTTGATTATGCCTTTTAGTTTGACTAATGTACCTAGTACTTTCATGAGGTTGATGAATGAAGTTCTCAAAAGATTCTTAGGCAAGTTTGTGATTGTTTATTTGGATGATATTCTAATATTCAAGAAGACTAAGGAAGAACATCTTGAGGATTTTAGACAAGTATTACAAAGATTGAAAGAGGAAAAGTTGTTGATTAATCTAAAAAAGTGTTCTTTCATGAAAGAGGAGAATGTGTATTTAGGATTTGTTATTTTAGCTAATGGATATAAAGGAATTCAAGTGGACACATGGAGCTAATAAGAGTTTTGAAACTTTGAA
This sequence comes from Cupressus sempervirens, assembly GCA_028749045.1. Lineage (NCBI taxonomy): Eukaryota > Viridiplantae > Streptophyta > Pinopsida > Cupressales > Cupressaceae > Cupressus > Cupressus sempervirens. Next base: position 458,807,556 of record CM053787.1, read on the forward strand.
ACAAGAGGTTTTTGAATTACCCGTATTGGCTTTGCCTAATTTCAACAAAGTATTTCAAAATGAGTATGATGCAAGTGGTAGTGCAATCAAAGCCGTATTAAGTCAAGAAGGTAAGCCTATTGCTTTCTTTAGTCAGAAGTTGAATGATGCTAAAAGGAAGTATTCTATGTATGATCAAGATTTTTATGCTATCATTCAAGCTTTGAAGAAGTGGAGACATTATTTGATTCCTAAGAAGTCTATGTTGTATATTGATCATAAAGCTTTACAATACTTGGGAAGTCAACATAAATTGAATCAAAGACATATGAAGTGGGTTGAGTATTTGCAAAGTTTTACATTTGTGATTAAGCACAAGAGTGGAGTTACTAATAGAGTTGTTGATGTACTAAGTAGAAGACGTTCTTCGTTGATAGAGATGAAGGTTGAAGTTCTTGGGTTTGATGAAATGAAAGAGTTGTTTGATGTTGATCCTAATTATTTTGAGGCGTGGAGAGAGTGTAAACCACCAAATATGATAGATCATATCAACAAGTATGATGAATTTTTCATTCAAGAAGGTATGTTGTTCAAAGGTATTAAGTTGTGTATCCCTAGGAGTTCTATGAGGTTGAATTTGATTAAGGGAAAATCATAGTGGTAGATTGGCTGGACATTTTGGAATCGATAAGAAATTGAGTTTTCTCAAAGAGAAGTATTATTGGACACAAATGTATAAGGATTTTCAAAAATTTGTGAAGAGTTGTGGAGTTTGTCAAGTTGAAAAAGGAGTAAGACAAAATATTGGATTGTATACACCTATTTTTATTCCTGAGAAACCTTGGACTAACATTAGTATGAATTTTGCTCTTGGTTTGCCAAAAATGGCAAAGGGGTATGATTCTATACTTGTTACTGTGGATATATTTTCTAAAATGGCTCATTTTATACCATGTAAGAAGACATTAGATGCTGAACATGTTGCTAAACTTCTCTTCAAAGAGATTATTAGATTTCATGGCTTACCAAGAAGTATTATTTATGACAGAGACAGTAATTTTGTTGGATATTTTTGGAGAACTTTGTGGAAGAAGATGGGTACTGAGCTGAAGTTTAGTTCTACATTCCATCCATTGGCTGATGGATAGATAAAGGTTGTGAATAGAAGCTTGGGTAATTTTTTGAGATTCTTAGTTGGAGATGAAACACATAATTTGGAGATGGTATTGGCACAAGTTGAGTTTTCATATAATAATAATGTGAATAGAAGTACAGGAAAGACATCTTTTGATATTGTTACTAGAATGAAGCCTAGAGGAGTATCAAATTTAAGAGATATTGCTGGAGAAGAGAAGAGAAGCATTTTAGGATAAGAATTTGCTGATTTCATGGAGTCTTTGCATAAATAAGTGAAGCTGAAGTTGGAACAAAATAATCAAAAGTACAAGGAGAATGCCAATAAGTCTAGAAGTCATCATATTTTTTAAGTTGGTGATGAGGTGATGGTTCATTTGAACATACAGTATGCTAAAGATGAAGAAGTTTGGACCTTGTAACATACATTAAGCTAAAGATGAAGAAGTTTGGACCTTGTAAGATCTTGAAGAATTTTGATAGTGGAAATGCTTATGAAGTTGAGTTTCCTAATGACATGGATATATCTCCTATATTCAATGTTGTTGATCTATATAAGTATCACGAGTTAGATGATGAAGTTGTTGTACCTAATGATTATCCTAAGAAGCAGATTGAAGAGGTTGAATAGATATTGGATTAGAGAGTTGGTAAAAGAACAAGAGGAAAATACTACTATGAATATTTGGTGAAGTGGAAGAATAGACTAGTTGAAGATGCTACATGGATCTCTCAGTCTAAGTTGGATTTAGTTCAGGTTGTGACATCTCAATAATTTGGGAGAATCATTTCTTTCTACCCTGGTTGTCTGATGCTGGAGCATCCTGGGGTGATATGTTAGCCTACTCATTTTTGCTCATTCTGCAATTTGTTGCCAAGTTTTAGTCAATTCCATGTTGCAACAATTGTTGAGTACCAGTAATTTTGTAGTTTAAGCAGAGTTTAGCTTATTCCACATCATGTTAAAACTCGGGTTCGCATGTTTTATCATCTTTATAGTATGTGTCAAGTTTTGTAGCGTGTGTGTCGAGCTACTCTTCATGTGCCAAGTTACCTAGTGTGTGATGAGTGACTCTTCATGTGTCAAGTGATTCTTCATGTGTCGAGTTATCTTATTTATGCTAAGTGTCTATTAAGTTTCAAGATTTGAACCCTACTAAACTGGAAATATTCAGTAACCCTTACTTAACATGGGAATCATTTCATTACGTGAGACTGGATAATGAAATGAAACCTCCGGATTTGAGGCCAGCTCCTATTATATCTTTCAGTGAAACACTCTAAAACTTAATGAAAACTTAGAGGGAAAAGGTAAGAAACTGTAGAAAATAAACCTAAAACCTAAAGCTTAAACTAAGAAAAGAGGTGATACACCAGAAGTTACTATGAAGACGTAACACACATGTAACAAAGAGGATTATAGTTCTATGAAATACAGATAAAGCACATTTTTTTGTAAAGGCTTGCACAAGTGATTTATGATAAGGTTTCAATACTAAAACTAAAAAAAGAGGATAGATTACTATCTCACTTTGACTAATTTCACCTATAAACACATATCATAACCTGCAAGCAAACTTACTTTTCCACAAAAAGGTGTTGGAATGAGACAGAAAACAAGGAATAATGTAAACATTCACAGGTTAACTTATCAAATCATTCAAAACACAAACAAAATTTGTAGAAAGGAAAAGAACTTAACAATTTACTTCATAAGGCATAATCACACTATTGTCATTGGCATTATTTCTTCAAAATGTTGAATTATAGACCTTGTAACAAAGCTTAGGACTCAAAAGATGTCTCAAAACTCAGTCATAAAATCAAAACTCCTTAACAATGAGTTTTAAAACTCCTTAAGTAAAATCTCAACCCCTTGGGTCATATGTAGAAAGATAGCCTGGAAAAGACGACTTAATAACTCACATAATGAAGTATCATCACTGCTAAGACTTTACTAACCCATAATGAACCCAATGAGTCACTCAAAACTACCCCAAAATTGCTCTAACAGGTCGTAAAGACCCCCAAATTGACTTAGCAAAGTCAAAACCTGACCTCCTATATTCCATGCATATGTTTCCTAACTATTTTCAGTCTTAAAGACCATGACAAGGGAAACATGATGACTCATTTCCTCTTGCATGATAAATAGGAACTATTTAATGATTTATAAAAGTTATCATTAAAATAGTTTTCCTTTACATTTGAGATGTTAATGCAAAAGGAAAAATAAATAAAATAAGGTCCCTTATTTGCATTTAAATGAATCAGAACATTAAAATAATTAATTAATTTAATATTTTGTCTTAAATAAACCTATATGCAAATAAGATAAACTCTTATAATAATTTTCACTCCCCTGTGCTCAAAAAATCAAATGGATATATGTGAGAGGGAGTTAAATCCCATATATGATGTTGCAGATTTCAAAGACTATGAAATATTGAAAAGGAAAAAATGGCTTTCATAACCCTAAGACCTTGGTCATTTTACCATTTCACATTTGATAAACTTGTGTGAGGGTTTTTTGGTCTATGTATGCCACCATTGGAAGAAGGAGTCATTTGACATTCAAATACTTCTCTAGTTTTATCATGTTGCTCTTCAATGAATGGAGGTATGAAAATCTTGAATCTGCCATTTTTTTCTTTTGTTGAAACTTTAAATTGGAAGTGTTTTCTTTGATATTTGAAAGCTGCCATGGTTGCATCTGCTGATACTGGAGTTATTATCATTATTCTTAACACACAAATGGGTTTATCATGTATAGTTTCATAATGTATTCTAGCTATCTGGGTTTGTACATTTGCTACTTCTGTTCAGAGATTAACTCTTCCATGACCTTTCCAAAAATGGTGTTGGCTTCATCTACTTGAGCTTGCAATGCTTGTAAAGAGGCTTGCAATTTCGCAATATCTTGTGCCTTTGATTCTTTCAAATCAGTTATTAAACCTTTTTAATTGCAAATGCTATGAAAATTCCTCAGCATGTTTCTCCAACTTGTATTTGGCTTTTCTCAATGTCCTAGTCTCCCTGAAGATGTACCAAACAAATTACCAGCGATGCTCGATGAACTCTCCTTGCTACTGCTTCTTGCTTTGCTAGTTCCCATCTATCAGCCTCAAAGAACGGATCACTTGCATCTCCCCTTCGGCATTGATCAGCATGATAAGCAACACACATTGATTCTATTCGCTAATGTATACTTTCAACCTCAATAGCAACATATATAAAGAAATCATGTATGTTAGATATTACTAACGACAAAGACTGCAACAGTGTCAGATCAAAACTTGAACTCCCAGCCTCATCATTTGCAGGAAGAAGCAAGTGCTATAAATCTTCAATCCACTGCTTGTACTCTGAAAGTTGTCTCTCAAACCTGGCAACTATTTGCTGTAAAAATGGAGAGGGTTTTTTTTTTGGTAACCTGCTATAAAAAATCCATCATAGATACCATAGATGTAGACATTTGTGAGGCTGTTGAATTTGTAAAGTTGGTTGATCCTGCTGCTATTTTTGCAGGCTGAGTACTAGGTGAAGCCTCTGCATGAATGAATCTAGGCCATATAATCATAAAAGATCGAACTCCAACCTCAGCATTTCTCAGCATACCCTTCACAACATTCATCAGCTCCTAGAGTAGCACCTTCTACCTTTCCATAGCAGTGCTATTGCCTCGAAGTTCTTCATTCAATGCTAAAATATCATATAACTGATCACATTGATCAAGCATCTGACTCTCATGCTTGTACTCCAAAATTCTTTCCTTGATTTGCAATAGAAGTTTCTGTGAGTTGGGATAAATATTGGCCCACTTGGTTTGGTATGTAACAAGCATTTTTTCATTGGTGAATAGATGAATATGTTGCGGGCTTTGCACACTTGGTTGTTGCTGCTGGGGGTCTGAACACATCAAACGCCATTATCTTAAGATCCTCTCGCCCTCTCTACTTTACTTAACCCATTCACTTTGCCTCTCCCACCTATCACTTGTTAGCTCTGATTCATTGTGCTACATTTGGACCTCAAGTAGTGTATGAATTACATTCAATTTTCCTTCACTTGGAAAGAAGAGATTCTCTGCTTGATCCTCATAAACATTTCCTTTTCTGTGGGTATTTATTTCAACTACAAAAAAAAAAATTCCATTTTTGAATGCTGCATTTATAACTTCATGTTTTTTCCTTCTTTTTTTAAGAAATCTTCAAAAATAGAGAAGCTTCAAGAATTAAAGTACCATTCTCTGATGAAAGTGCATTTAGCATATTAACACTACATGCTATCCGATTTCTTCAGTACTCTATAAATGATAGTGTTTTCCTGAATTTAGTGAATGATCTTTAATTTGAAGAAAAATCATACTAGCGATCTATTTGCTTTATAAAATTTATTTGCATATGATCTTTCAGCTGTTACTTCTTTCTATTGCTTATCCAGTACAACACTTCAATAATATGATGAACGCACAATTTGTTCGCATTATAGCACAATCTTAAACTTTGAATGTGCATTCTTCTTTTAGCTTTTATTTTGTGTGTTACAGATCCAAATTTTGTAATTAACATTGTGATGGAAATCATTATTTAGTTGATGTAATCCTGTAGCATCTTGTTCTGTGAGGTTCGAGCACGGGCTCGTGAGACTCACAATGACTTTTATTTCTTTCTAATTTCTTGTCTTTCATAATGAGATGCATCAACAAAGAACATGTGTAGTTGTAGAGATAGGTAGGTATTGCTTAGATCCTTTGAGATCTAACATCAGTTGCTTTAATGTTTTTTTTTCAGACTGGAGATCATGTAAAGCTTGGAGCTGGATTCTGCTGCACTGGGGAAAGAGTGCATAACTAGTCAAAGCAACACGCAATGACTAGTTATCTCTACTCATTATTTATTTCATTCATATTTATCTATTCATGTATTTCCTTATGAAAGAAATTTAATACAATGAGCTCTACTCATGGCTTGTGTGAGATCATTTCTTTTCAGCATATCATTTCATTTCATTGTTTGAAAACATCAATGTATATTTGAAAGTAAATAAATACAAAGACATTTCTATTTATTTTAAATGAAATGAAAAAGAAATCCTATACTTTCATTGCATGCATGCTTTAATTTTTACACATGTGTAAAAATTAAGTACCATTTTTGGTGACTTCTGCTGTATGTCTACTTGCTTGACATTTGACCAGTATTTAAATTGTCCTTATTCTTTTAGCATAGAGTCTGATTATGCAATCCTAGCACCTAAACTTGACACAAAGCGACTTCTAAAGTTGCTGGTTTAGTTTTGAGTGTATGTTCATCAATTTAATAAGACTAGAAATTCTTATTAAATTGATGGGTATGCAAGGTCAAAATTCAAGTATCAACTTTAGAAGTTGCACCATCATAGTCGACCATTTGGTGTATGTGTACATGTATGGACTTGAATGAATGCATGTATGCAATGTATGCATGCATATGCAGATATGTATGGTGGACAGCCAGATATATTTTAGTGTCAGTGATATGTATGTGTGTATGTGTGTGTGTGTTGGCTATGTGCATGCATTTAAGCACACATATCTATGCATGTGCGAATGAAATGAGTGGGTATGACTGAAAAACAACATAAACTAGCAACTAAACTAACCTAAACTACCAAACCAAAACTAAACTAAACTAAATGCAGACGCACTTATTGAAAATAGGAAAAACTAACCTATTATATACAAGGTAGGATTGAAACTCATACCTTAAAGCATGGTTTGAGGTGGATCTCATTCATAGGGATCGGTAGTATGTCTCCTTCCTTGGTAGCCAGCTAGTAGGCATTATGTTGTTTACACTCAACAATCTGAAACGGTCCAGCCCACATGTGATCAAATTTATTGTGCTGGCCTGGCTTGCTCTTCAAAACATCCCACTTCAGTACCATGTCACCAACATGGAACTCTCGAGCTTGATTTCTTCTATCAAAGCTCTTCTTAATTTGCATTTGCTGATACTCCATGATTTCCATGGCTTTTTTCCTTGTTTCCTCCAACTCCATCAGCTGGGTGCACCGCACTAAAATAGGGTCACCTTCCTCAAACAAAACCAGCTGTGTAGCAAGGTCAAGTGTGGGTAAGTCTATCTTAATGGATAATTTGGCTTCTTTCCCATACACCAGACTATAAGGCGAGTTTCCAATAACTTGCTTTGGAGTAATCCTGTCAACCCATAAGTAGGCCTTCAGCTTTGAATGCTAATCGCTCTTGTTCTCTTGTAAGTTGCGCTTGATAATCCTTATAAGATTCTTATTTGAAGATTTAGCCAATCCATTACCCTCTATGTAATAATTTGAGCTGGTACTAAGATAAATCCCATGATTAAAGGCCCAATCAGTGACTTTCATTCCAATGAAAGTAAGTGTGTTATCAGAAATAATGGAATTAGGTACTCCAAACCTGTTCACAATATCATCATAAAAATTTAGGACTGTTGTCTCATTTGCATCCTTTAACGTTGTTGCTTTAGTCCAGCGCATGAAATAATCAGTGGCTGTAATAATCCACTTATGACCTGAATTGGCTGGAGGGTTAATAGGTCCTATAAATTCAATGTCCCATTTCTGAAAGGGTTGTTCTATTTTAATTGGCTGCAAAGGCAAAGCTGGCAGCCTTTCTTTTCTTGTAAACATAGCACATTTAGCGCATTTTCTAATATGTGCATAACAATCCTTGAACAAATCAAGCTAGTAATAGCCTACTCTTAGAATCTTATAAGTTGTAGTCCTTGGAGAAAATTATCCTCCTAAATGACCATCATGAAATTCGTGCAATATTTGAGCAGTCTGATCTGAATTCACACACTTGAGAAGGACTCCATTGAAATCTTTTCGATACAAAATTTCGTTAATTAGCACAAAAGGGACTGATTACAAGCGATGATATCTTCTCTTTGCTCTATCTAAGGTAGCTGGGCATTGACTAATTTTTAAAAAATGCATCATATCCTGTAACTAGCTTGCTGGTCTATCATCATTTCCAACTGCTCCGATCAGCAAAACTATATTTGTTTGCTTCTCAAGTTTTGAAATATCCTTATTTGCAATTTGCTCACACATGACCTTTCCTCTAACTAGCTTAATGATCTAAATATCGACATCATACTCCATGACGCGTGTGATCTAGCTAGCTCTCTTCTCGTTCAGAGCTTTACTTAAGAGGAATTCTTTAACACTTGGATGCATGACACACAAAATGTCTTTGTTATGTGTTAGCAAGTGTCTAAATTTTTTAAGACTCTTCACAATAGCAAGGACATGTTTTTCGACAAAGCTATAATGTTGTTCATACTCCTCTAGTCCTTTGCTGAAAAATGCAATTGGTTGTTCCAATCCCTCTACATTTTTTTGTACCAATATGGCTGAAATCACATCATAACCACCATAAGCATAAAGAATGAAATCCTTACTGAAATTAGGATTGATTAGAATAGGTGTTGATGCTAATGCATTTTTGATGGCCTAAAAATTATCTTTGGCTTCCTTTGTCCATGTGAAAATTGCATACTTTTTAAGCATAGCTATTAAAGGCTTGAGAAGTGCTGCAATAATAGGTAGAAACCTTCGGACAAAATTGATATGACTAATGAAACTTTGAAGGCCTTTCTTGTGTTGTGGTAAAGGCAGCTCCAAAATCACTACAACTTTTTTAGGGTCCATCGTGATGCCTGACTTAGGTACAACATATCCAAGTAACTTTCCCTCATGTATAGAAAATATACTCTTTTTGGGGTTTAAGGAGATGTTAAACTGATCTATGTCATCTGTTGTTTTTTGGGAGTAAACTGTGACATCATCCAAATACACCAAAACAAATTTGTACATCAAATTGCTGAAATCCATCTCCATGGCTTTTTGAAATGTGGCTCCAGCGTTGGACAATCCAAATGGCATCCTTTTGTACACCATGGTTCCCCATTTTATTGTAAACACTATTTTATATTGGTCCTCTTCCTTGACCAAGATTTGGTTATAACTTGAATAACCATCCAATAAAGAAAACCTCTCAACCCTTGAAAAGCTCTGTAAAATTTGTTCCATGGATGGAAGCAGGTGCCTATCTTTCAATGAGACTCTATTCAAGTCTCTGAAATCCACACATAGTTGTAACTCCCCATTCTTCTTCCTTATTGGAACTAGGTTAGCAACCCAACTCATGTGCTTAATAGGAAAAATTATCTTACTTTCAATTAGCCTGAAAACCTCCTTTTGCATCAATTGTTCTAGCCTAGGATTAATTGGCCTTTGCTTTTGTCACATTGGTTTTCCTGATGGTTCTAGCTCTATTGTGTGTTGTGCCAATTTTGGGTTAAATCCTTTTAAGTCACTATACTGTCAAGCGAACACATCGCTGAATTCTTGAAAAAAATGAAGAAAATCTTCTTTTTCTTCAGCTGAGTTAACTTTACCAAATTTCAAACATTTACCCGGTCCAATTTCCAGGTCTGCATACTGATTTTTTGTAACCAACAAGTTAGCCTTTCCAGATTTGAGCTAATCATCTGAATTAAAAATGCTCTCTAGCATTACTAAACCCTTTGGTAACTTATTGTTTTTTAACTAGATCACCTGGTCACCATACGGATCCTTATACCTTTGCTGATTAGAATTAGCAAAAACATATTGTTCTAGCAAAAATTGTAAAATTTGTTCATCACTATCAAAAACTTTCCAATTAGTATCATTATCAGGAACTGAAGGTCTAGTAATGATTTTGATATGTTTCTGATCAATATGTGTAGACATGCTATTAACAATATCATACTGGGCTCCTATAGCTGCTAGCCTATCAGCATGCTAATTTTTGTTTCTAGGAACAGCCAATATGTTAAATGCATCAAAATGTTCAAGTAAATCCCAAACATGATGTCTATAAGATTTCAAAATATCATTCTTTACAGCATTTAGACATCTAATTTGGTTTACTTCTAATTCACTGTCACCATATACCTTTAAACACTTGATTCTGTGCTTTCTTGCCCATTCTAACCCTTGGATTAATCCTTTATACTCTATTGTATTGTTGGTACAAGAAAAATTGAATCTGAGAGCGGCATAATATTTTTCATTATCAGGTGAAATCAACATAACACCCCCGCCAGCACCTTGTCTACCTCTCGAACCATCAAAAAACATGCTCCATAGCTGATCTTTGGATTTTGCCAACTGACTTGCTAGTTTGACCAAAGCTAGAATGACTTCATTTTTTTCATGGATAATATAGGTCCCTAAGTCAGCATTTTTTATATGATAATACTAATTTTCAAAGGTTTGACTAGAGGCCCATTCATCAAGAAGAATATCTGGGACATTATCTAGTTGGGTTTGATTTTCAGCTGTTGTATGACACTCCTCTTCATTAGATGCAAGCATATTTGCATTGACAGCACTGGGTTTATAAGGTTCTATATGATTTTTTGCAAGCAACTCAAATTTAATGGTTACTTTAGTGCCATATCTAGTCCTAAAAAGCAAATGAGACCAATCAGAAGATAAATAACCACCGATCTTTGCTGTGAAATCCCTAGACAAGCAGATAGCAAAATATGGGGGTAGCTCTATAACATATATATCTTGCTAAACGGAAAAATTAGGATAGGCATGAAGGGTGAAACTTGAATCTTTAATCATGCCTATAGTACCTATAGATGTCCCATCAAGTTGAACAACACCCTTTTTAATAGGCTGGTATTTTAGTCCTAACTGGTCAGCTATCCTTTTTGGCATTACCGAGCTTGTGGCTCCACTATCTACCATACAATTATGAACTAACTTGTCACCAATGATTAAGGAAAGATAAAATGGAGGTGGTTTTATTACCTTATTTGATTCCTTGGCAATTTTCTTGCTATCATCCTTCTTTTCATCAGCGTTGGTTAACACCGCCTTTGCTAGTTTATTCATCATCTTTGTGGGACTTGCTTCATCTAAAATAGCCTTTTGAAGAATATCCATTTGACCAAGAATAGTCAAAGTTTCCCACATTCACATAGACACATTCATCTTTTTCATATTCTCCACTATGTTGAATGGCACAACAAAGTGTGATTTCTGATGTATCTTAGCAACAGCATGTTCTGCTAGCTTGTGAATGGTTTCCTTGGTGACAAGGATGTGAGTGTGTCCCACCATGTTTGTAGCACTTGATGATGGCTCAATTGTATCAGTTGCTTTACCCTTATTTTCTATTTGGTCTGCTTCAAGAGCTCTTTTCTTAGCTCAGATATTTGTTGATATTGATGAGTCATTATTGACTGTGCAAAACTCATCTCTCTGCCAATTGAGGAAAGCAGTCTCAGGAGTCGGTACATCATGCTGTTGTTTAGGTACATCATTTGTGACATTTTGCTATCCTCCTGCAGTATTTTGCACCATTAATGCCTAATTTATAACTCCATTTGTGCATGTAGCTTGATTGTGAGGTTCATTACAAGGATAACACCACTCAAAGTCTGCTGCAAGATTATTTTGCATGGGTACTATGTCTCTAACTAGATTCGCAGAATTAAGAGGAATTGGATTATATGGCCAGAAAAGTCTTTGATTAATATTTTTCCTATAACCCATCATATTACCTTGAAATGGCAGCCTATTTCCTTGAGGCTGGCCTTGATTTTTCTACTGATAAGGTAGATTTACAATTGGAGTCTACTATTGGTAAGACGGCCTAGGTTGAAATTATTTCTTTTTAAGATTAACCAGCTCATTACTAAAGGTTTGCATCATATTTTCATTTTTGAGCTGACTATTCTTAATTTCTTGCAACTCTGGAGAAGGATCTGTGGTATTTGAAGGACCTGCCATGGTAATTTCTTGGCTAGGAACAATAGGTAATGGGTTAAATGGTAGAATTACTAATGGTATATTTGATTGAATATCTAGGAAAATGGGCATTGGAGGCCTAGGGGCTATTTTACCAGCCTGGATAAGACTATTTTCAGCCCTAATAGCGATCTCATAAGCTTGAGGCAGTGAAACACCTCCTATAGATTGAATCATTACTGAAATATCATTGTTTAAGCTTCTCAAATAATAAAGAAAAGCATGATCTACTGAAGGTCTTACCGTATTGGGTATTCTAGTCCAGGTCCTTTGAAACCAGTTATTAAAATCCATCATTTATTCTTGTAGTACACGCTTTATGGTTGTCAACTGCTCCACAAGCGACAAAAAATTTGAATTATCCTCAAAATGTCTTCTCAAAGCATCCCATGAGCCTATAGAACCAACAACTAGGCTTCTGAACCATTGAAGTGCTTTTCCTTTTAAAGATGCTACTAGTAGCTTAGTAGCCACATCCTCCTCTATAACATGATGTACATTGCATAAAGTTGCAACATCTCTTATGTGCTAATATACTATAGTATGATTTTCTCCTGTGAAATCAGGCAGACTTTTCAATGCAGCCAGTGGTATATCATGGTGTTGAGAAAAATTCAAGGGACTCCATTGATTAAAAGGAACAAAAGCATATGCCCTCACCATTAGTGGAGGTTGTTGTATGGGCTGTTGTATTGGTTGCTTCTGTATAGGTTGTTGTTGAAAACTTGTATTGATTGTACTTGTTGGTATAAAACCAGTACTTGCCAAATTTTCAGTTGAATCAGCAGAAATGTCAAAAGAATTAGCTCTTACTGATGGGCTTGTTGAATGTCTAACTTTTCTTTGACGTGTTTTTCTATATACACGAAGACCAGGGACTAAAAGCCACTTCCTTGACGTTGGCTTTGTCCTGGATAAGCTCCTTCCACATCTTTTTGGAGTTTCCAACTACAAATATTCAAAAGAAGTGGAACTTCGTGTTTGAATCTTTCTCATAAATTCATCACCCTTTACTAGCTAGTTGAAAATGACCTTCATCTATACCAGAGCAGTTGAAAAATGTGCTCAGGTCCCACCGATTGTGCCAAAACTATTAAGTTTCAAGATTTACAGTCTACTGAACTGGCAATGTTTAGTAACCCTTACTTAACATGGGAGTCATTTCATCATGTGAGACTAGATAATGAAATGAAACCTCCAGATTCTAGGCTGACTCCTATTATATCTTTCAATGAAACACTCTAAAACTTAATGAAAACTTAGAGGGAAAAGGTAAGAAACTGCAGAAAATAAACCTAAAACCTAAAGCTTAAACTAAGAAAAGAGGTGATACACCAAAAGTTACTATGAAGATGTAACACACATGTAACAAAGAAGATTATAGTTCTATGAAATACAGATAAAGCACATTTTCTTGTAAAGGCTTGCACAAGTGATTTGTGATACGGTTTCAATACTGAAACTACAAAAAGAGGATAAATTACTATCTCACTTTGACTAATTTCACCTATAAACACATATCATAACTTGCAAGCAGACTTACTTTTACACAAAAAGGTGCTGGAATGAAACAGAAAACAAGGAATAATGTAAATATTCACAAGTTAACTTATCAAATCATTCAAAACACACACAAAATTTGTTGAAAGGAAAAGAACTTAACAGTTTACTTCATAAGGCATAATCACACTACTGTTATTGGCATTATTTCTTCAAAATGTTGAATTACAAAGCCTGTAACAAAGCTGAGGACTCAAAAGATGTCTCAAAACTCAGTCATAAAATCAAAACTCCTTAACAATGAGTTTAAAAACTCCTTAAGTACAATCTCAACCCCCTGGGTCCTATGCAGAAAGATAGCCTGGAAAAGAGGACTTAATAACTCACATAATGAAGTCTCATCACTACTAAGACTTTACTAACCCATAATGAACCCAATGAGTCACTCAAAATTGCCCCAAAATTGCTCTAATAGGTCATAAAGACCCCCAAATTGACTTAGCAAAGTCAAAATCTGACCTCCTGTATTCCATGCATATGTTTCCTAACTATTTTTAGTCTTAAAGACCATGACAAGGGAAACATGATGACTCGTTTCCTTTTGCATGATAAATAGGAACTATTTAATGATTTTATAAAAGTTATCATTAAAATAGTTTTCCTTTACATTTGAGATGTTAATGCAAAATGAAAAATAAATAAAATTAGGTCCCTTATTTGCATTTAAATGAATTAGAACATTAAAATAATTAATTAATTTAATATTTTGTCTTAAATAAACCTATATGCAAATAAGATAAACTCTTATAATAATTTTCACTCCCCTGCACTCAAAAAATCAAATGCATATATTTGAGAGAGAGTTAAATCCCATATATGATCTTGCGGATTTCAAAGACTATGAAATATTGAAAAGGAAAAAATGGCTTTCATAACCCAAAGACCTTGGTCATTTTACCATTTCACATTTGATAAACTTGCGTGAGGGTTTGCCAGTCTATGTATGCTGCCATTGGAAGGAGTCATTTGACATTCAAATACTTCTCTAGTTTTATCATGTTGCTCTTCAACGAATGGAGGTATGAAAATCTTGAATTTGCCTTTTTTTTCTTTTGCTGAAATTTTAAATTGGAAGTGTTTTCTTTAATATTTGAAAGCTGCCATGGTTGCATCTGCTGATACTAAAGTTATTATCATTATTCTTAACACACAAATGGGTTTATCATGTATAGTTTCATACTGTATTCTAGCTGTCTAGGTTTGTACATTTGCCACTTATGTTCAAAGATTAACTCTTTCGTGACCTTTCCAAAAATTGTGTTGGCTTCAGCTACTTGAGCTTGCAATGCTTGTAAAGAGGCTTGCAATTTTGAAATATCTTGTGCCTTTGATTCTTTCAAATCGGTCCTTAAACTTTTTTAATTTCAAATGCTATGAAAATTCCCCAGCACGTTTCTCCAACTTGTCTTTCACTTTTTTCAATGCCCCAGTCTCCCTGAAGATGTACCAAACAAATTACCAATGATGCTAGATGAACTCTCTTTGTTGTTGCTTCTCGCTTTGCTAGTTCCCATCTGTCAGCCTCAAAGAAAGGATCACTGGCATCTCCCCTTTGACGTTGATCAGCAAGATAAGCAGCACACATTGATTCTATTCACTAATGTATACTTTCAACCTCAGCGAAAACATATATAAAGAAATCATGTACATTAGATATTACTGATGGCAAAGATTGCAACAGTGTTAGATTAGAACTTGAACTCCCAGCCTCATCATTTACAGGAAGAAGCAAGCGCTATAAATCTTCAATCCACTGCTTGTACTCTAAAAGTTGTCTCTCAAACTTGGAAACTGTCTGCTGTAAAAATGGAGAGGGTTTTTTTTTTGGTAACCCGCTATAAAAAATCCATCATAGATACCATAGAAGTAGACATCTGTGAGGCTGTTGAATTTGTAAAGTTGGTTGATCCTGTTGTTTTTTTTGCAGCCTGAGTACTAGGTGAAGCATCTGCATGAATGAATGTTGGTCGTATAATCATAAAAGATCGAACTACAACCTCAACATTTCTCATCATACCCTTCACAACATTCATCAACTCCTGGAGTAGCACCTTCTCCCTTTCTATAGCAGTGCTCTTGCCTTGAAGTTCTTCATTCAATGCTGAAATATCATATAACCGGCCACATTGATCAAGCATCTGACTCTCATGCCTGTACTCCAAAGTTCTTTACTCAATTTGCAATAGAAGTTTCTTTGAGTCGGGATGAATATTGGCCCACTTGGTTTGGTATGTAATAGGCATTTTTTTCATTAGTGAATAGATGAATATGTTGTTGGCTTTGCAGACTTGGCTGCTGCTGTTGGAGGTTTGAACACATCAAACGTCATTATCTTGTGATCCTTTCACCCTCGCTACTTTACTTAAACCCATTCACTTTGCATGTCCCACCTATCACTTGTTATCTTTGATTCATTGTGCTGCATCTGGACCTCAAGTAGTGTATGAATTACATTTGATTTTCCTTCACTTGGAAAGAAGAGATTCTCTGCTTGATCCTCATAAAAATTTCCTTTTCTGTGGGTATTTATTTCAACTAGAAAAACATTTTTTCCATTTTTGAATGCTGCATTTATAACTTCATGTTTTTTCCTCCTTTTTTTAAGAAATCTTCAAAAATAGAGAAGCTTCAAGAATTAAAGTACCATTCTCTGATGAAAGTGCATTTAGCATATTAACACTGCATGCTATCCGATTTCTTCAGTACTCTATAAATGACAGTGTTTTCCTAAATTTAGTGAATGATCTTTAATTTGAAGAAAAATCATAACAGCAATCTATTTGCTTTATAAAATCATAACAGCAATCTATTTCTATTTATTTTAAATGAAATGAAAAAGAAATCCTATACTTTCATTGCATGCATGCTTTAATTTTTACACATGTGTAAAAATTAAGTAACAGTGTCAGCATTTTGGACGTGGTTTTTGTGTTTTTGGTGTGAGCCAACTTGTGGGATTAATTTCAATCATGACATTTGTGATGAGATCTTTTATTGGGATTAGTCCAGACTTTTATTGGGTCGGCCTTGCCATTATTTAATGTTTTAGAATGATATGTAAGTCATTTTGGCAAGTATAAATAGAGTGTTTAGGCTTAGAGTTAGGTCAGATTAGAGGGAGTCAAGAGTAAAATGTGAAAGTTCAAAAAGTTTATTGCATATGTGTTTGAAGCTATGAATTTGATGCTAGATCTTTGATCTTGAATGTATATTTGTATTTGGTCATAACCCAAAAGGCATTACAGTTGGGCATGTATGCTTATTATTTCATGACTTGATAAAAGAATCGTATTCTCTCTCTATGGTGTTGTTTCTCTTTGTGTGTTTTCTTTCATTGTTTTAACTCTATAAGGTAGGTTTGGATTGTTGGGTGTGCCTTTAGCCCTAGTTATTTACATGCCCTCCTTGTGTCAAGCTCTAAAAAAATAGTTTGATAGCTTTTAGGACAAGATCATGTGTAAAGATTCTTAGGGAACCGTATAAGAAAACATAAAGAACAAGGCAAAGATTTAAAATAACAATTTTAGGATTGTTTTCTCATGCGAGGACTTGCACAGAGCCACATGAGAAGTTGAAAGACTAGTAAAAGGATGGAATTCTAGCATAAATGACACTAATTTGCAAAATCTCATGTGGGGATTTATAGGGAGTCACATGAGGACTTGCACAAAGTTGCACAAGGAAATGCTAACAGAAAATGTTCTCACACAAATTTTTGCAAAACTAGGCACAAAAAAGGGGACCAAACTAACAACTTTGACTAAATTTGAAGAGATTTTGCAAGTTTCAGGTAGTTCTAGATAGATGGTTGATTTTTTTTACAAATTTTAGATAGATAGCAAGATAGTTTTTAAGTTTTTGGACAGCATTTTGATTTTCAAAAAGATAGTTGTTTTCAAATAGACACGGGAAGCAAGCAATAGTCACAAACAATCCAACTAAGGACAAGGCAACTTAGAGGGATGAGGGAGTCTTGACCTTTTTTTTATTTGAAAATTTTTGACAAGTTTAAATACTCAAAACAAACATGTTTTATCCCTAAAACCAAAAATTGTAGAGGAAGCAAAACCTTTTTCTCACAACTTATGTGCATGTGTTCACCTCATACAGCTGTGTCACCCCACTAGAGGGTGCTTGTGTTTTTAATGTATTCCAAGGACTCAATAACATATATGCTAAATGAACACTCTTGTGGTAGGGGTCAAGTGTGTATACCACCTTCCAATGTCCAAGTACATGCCTATGGTGAGAATCTACAAGAGAGATTCTTTGCCCTCCTTGTACAAAGATTATGCCCCTTTTTGCAGGTGAATTGAGTAGCAACTAAGAGGTTTTTACTTGGCTTCCATTCATATTAACCCCTGGTGGCTTTGCAAGTGAAGTTGAGGCTAGCGACCCACACCAACATTTGTAAGTGCACACACTTGACTAGCAAGACTAGGGTTGGCGTCAGCCAGTGTTGTTTATAGAGCCTCTTCTTGATATGTGATATCAGAATGAAGAAGAGGAAATTAATATGGCTTTGATTCTTTCACTCTACAAATCTTCTTTATTATAGTGAGTTGGAATCTCCAGTGAAAGGAGTGTGCTCACTTGGGTCATTCCGAGAGGTTGGATCACTCTAGCAGGCCATCTAAAGGTTGACTCAGACTAGTGGTTCGGATCTAAGGGTCCAAGTTTCTGATTTCCCTTAAGAGGAAAGAGCATACTCCTCTACCTCATCACCTTTCCCAAACACACAAGACATGTTCATCATTAAGTTAGCTTATGGATCTAGACTTGTCCTTTCTCAAGTTTTTGATTCCCTAAAAGGATATCATCATCCCCTTATAGAAAAGACTCATACAAGAGAACCACTAACTCACTTGCCTCCCTTCTGTACCATCTTTCAAAGGTATCTAGGTTTTTTATTTACTCTTGGGCATCACTTACAAGTATCATAGAGCATACTCCCCTATTCCTTTGTCTTGCACCCTACAAAGTTCACAAGCCCTATTTATACTATGTGTAAGAAAGTAGTAAAAGAAGACATGATGTTTAATTGGGTTTGAAATGATTTCTTGGACATGCATATCTTTGACAAACATGCTGCAATTAGATGGTTAGTACTATTTTCAAGTGTTTGTGATAAGGTATCTTCAACAAGCATCTTGCAAACCACTATTAAGTTGTTTGAAAACCAAAAATCAAAATGAAAATTCTTTAGAAAATACTGTTAGTTAAAACATATTGATAAAAACTGAATTTTGAAAACTACATTTACATTTGCTAATGCAAAATTTTGTGCAAAATCTTGCACAGGCCCATGCAAGAAAATGGCATGTACTGCATGAGAAACTATGCAATTATACACTTTTTCATGTGAGGAAGTGCAATGAAAGGGGTGAAATCCAAGTTTCTTCACACAAAAATGAGATTTTTCGTGCAAGAATCTAGAAAACTATATGGACAATAGTGATAATTTAAAAATGCAAAAAAATAGAATAAATGAGGGCAAAAAGTTGATTTCTCAACCCCACAGTGGGTGCTAGAAATGTATGTGTTAATTATGGCCTATTAATAAACCATACTTCAACATGATCCTTACATGCAAAACCATCCCAGAATGAACATTGAGTTTTTCAACCGAAATGATTTGGCAAATCAAGCTATTGCCTCCTAACTAGATGGATTTTATCATTGCTCTTAGAACAAGAAGCTAGCAACCAGACCTCTAGTACAAAGGATTTTGTAAAACTAAATATTGAAAATTACACTAGATGAGATGCAATTAATCTAAAAATGAAAGAAGGAAAATTATACTATATCTATGCATATTATGCTAATATGAGATTATAATGCAAGAAATTAAGCTATGGATGTATGAGAAAATGAGTATATATTTCAGCATAAATTCAATGTACAATCAATTCAACCTTTTTTAATGAGGAATTGAAGGCTCCTTAAATAGAATTCCAGAGTTGATCGGCAGTCGAGATCAATTGGAATGAATGGTCAAGATTGAAGATGAGAATCAGTCAAAATGGAAAATTCCTTGTGCAAATGAAGTTAACTATTTCAAATCTATGGTCATGGAGAGTTAACTGATTCTCTTTTGAGTGTGAGAGAGTTAACTAAGTTAATTCCATTTCGAGTTCTAGCTCACTCAGAACTTCCATTCCTAAACTCTAGAGAAAATTTTGGAGAAGATATTTAACTTAAAAATAGGATATGACCTCATAAATGCATATTTTTAATTAATTGAATAATTATATTCAATAATTAAAATGAGGACATTATTAAATTAAATACATTTAATTTCTTTGTACATTAGCTAAAGAAGTAATTTAATTTAATTAAAGTGTGAACACTTATAATTACATTAAACTTAATCAATAGGTTAATGTAGCTAATTTGAGTCAATAATTAGGAATTAAATAAAGAAAGTGATTAATCCATATTAGGTTTTTCTACATCTAACACTTAGGTCCAATAGCAATAATTAGAATTAGAATTGCCTAGTAAAATAGGACTTAGGAATGATTGAATAGACCATAATTTGTTAACATGGCAATGTGCCAATTTTGGGGTATTACAGTTAGGAGTGGCCTGGTTAGAGGTCTTAATACAATTCAATCTATAAATGCCACCTTGTTATAGGATTAACAAGAAATGATTACTTTGATTAAGTAAAAATAGGTTTTGAAAGGACTTGAAACTATTTACAAAGAAACCATTGATAAGAAAAGTAACCCCACGAGAAACTATGCATTAGCACCACACAACTAGACAAGCTAGTACAAAAAAAGAAAAAGAAAAAAACTTCTAACAGGAAGAAGGATGGGAAAAAAACCTCATAAAGATAGCATTAGGATAGCTATAAAGTCTTCAGTAATTTAGCAACTTGATCAACTAGGATGTTCATGTTCACAATAGAGGCCCTCGACTCATCAATCTCTTTCTCATCCATACCCTCTACCTTTTTAAATTTTCCCTTGTGTGCTTTTTGGGTACTTGATCATCTTTCATATCCTTTGTACCCTAGTTTCTCACCCTATTCTAGCTTATTCAACAAATTATTGATGTTCTCCATGATAGCTTTCAATATTGAACAGCTTTGATCAACGTAATTATTTAACCCATTCTCAGTACTGTTAACTTTTTTCTTCATGGTATCTATCCTCTTCTGCATGTCCTTCAATATTTGTTCCATAGCTCTATTTTTTGCTTCAAGAGGTGGTGCTCTCTTCATCAGGTTCTTAACTTCTTTAGCATTCACAATCACCTCCGAGAGCTTATCCAAGTTTTGGCCTAAAGTCATCTCATCTCTACTAGTTTTTCTCATATGTTCAAATTCCCTTCTTATATTCTACATTTTTTCCTTCATATTGTTGAAGTCCCTTATCATCTCATTGGGGTTGCCAAAGACACCCTTAATATCCCCTTGATCATCCTAGGCACTAGTCTGGTTCAGATTTTCCTCTTTAGTGTCGAGATTATATTTCCCAAGGTCAGCATCTTCAATAATTTTATCATCATCCTTCCCACAAAACATAATATTTTTTCCTTTTAGGTCCTTTCCCTTTTTTGAATTAGAAGGTCATCATCTAAGGGGATGTTCAAACATTTCTCATCCTTCTTTGAACTATTTTTTGTTTTAAATCTACCAGTTTTGCCTCTAGTCTTCTACCCTTTTTCCTCTTCAGAATCCTCATCTATCCCAGTCTCTGTGTCATAATCCCCCTCATTTATTTTCCTTTTCTTAGAATTCAAGACCTTGGGGGAATGATTTTGCCTCTTTTTAACCACTCGCTTAGCTTCTTCTTCCTTAGTATCATCTTTATAGGCTTCATCTGAATCAGTCCCCTCAATATCACATTCCAAAGTCTTTTTGTTTAAGTGAGGTCTATCCACTTTTTTGTATTTAAGAAAATTCATAATCAACACCATCAAACCCTCATGACAAGCATGATCTCCTTTGGGGTCATTCTAAAGGGATAAGTTGGTAGTATCCATACACTACCTCAGGTAGAAAGGGAAATTTATTCTAACCCTATGCCTAAAGAGTTTAATCAACATGAAGTAGTGGACATAAATCTTAGTAAAATGGCCATCTAGGTTTAAATACTCAATAAAAAGAACATAACAAACCTCTAGGGTCTAGAAATAGAATGCAGGCTAAAGTACTAGTTGTCAATTTTGACCAACCTATCTCTCTTTTTGGTCATCTCTACAAACTTGTCCATAACTTTATCTAAGATTTTCCTGTCTCTATAGAAATTGACACCTTCTGCTTCCAAACATGTGGCTTTAGTAATAATGTCCTTTGTTGCTTCCATTCTTTGATTACCCACAAAAATGCTACCATTCTTCCAAGTTTTGATGAATTGCTTGGTAGTTATTGATTTTCTTCCCTTGAGTTTCTCCATAAAACCTGTAAACCTACTATTCTAAAATGTCCCAAATTTTTTTGCTTCTACTTCCATTCCTTGCAACTTCCTAGTTCACATCTCTTTCTTCTACATCCCATATTCCTCAATCTACAAAAATTACTCTCCATTCTAGTGAGCTCAAGCAAATAATAGTTCTCAATTTTAGAATCATGACGTACTTTTCTCTTTTGCAAGAATACCCAAAATCCATGTGGTAATAACTAAGCAGACTCATCAAACATAATCATAATCTGCACTCTCCCACTCCAACACATCTCATAATTACACCTAATTTCCATTTTCATCATTATTAAAACACTTTTGTTTACTTCCAATTCTATCCTATGCTATCAAAGATAGCCCATCAATTGGGATGTTACTACCATTATTCCAAGTAATCTTCATGTGACTTTGACAAGCCATGTTTGTTGTCCAATCAGCTATTTTTTTGGTTTCTTTGTAATTATGTGTACTAATGCATTCTATAAAATAATTGATCAAAATTATAGTTTTGAATATAATGTTATGAATGGTCCATGAGGGGTTATTAACTTTGTTGAGATAATTAATGATATTTAGGGAATCCCCTTCAAGCCAAATTTTCTCCATATTCATACTTTTAGGTTGCACTAGCTTCTGCTATGTGATTGGTCTTCTTTTCAATAGAGATAGCCATAGCACCAATACTATCCCCATTTTCATTTCTAATAACAATACCACACCCCACAATCCCAGGATTACCCTTAGAGGCCCCATTAAAATTAATCTTATACCATCCCTTTCGTGGGCAAATCCCATCTAGCCATGTTTCTATGATTTATTTCACTTTGAGAATAACTGATCCCTTCAACTTTCTAATTCTCAATTACTTTGACTTCCCATTCATCATGAGTCTCCATGTCTTTTCCACTTAGTCTCATATTCTCTATCACCATACTCATGATCTTGTGAAAGATCTTATTAAAGTTTGACTCCTTACCCCTAAAAATCCTATCATTTATTTCCTTCCAAACACCCCAACATAAATAAGGTAGAATAAAATTCCATAAATTATTAATCAAGGTGTTTTGAGAGGGCGACTTCCAAGCTAAGAAAAAATCTTGGATAATGAAAGGGAGAACCCACTCCATCTCCAAAAGTCTAAATATTTTTTCCAATAAGCTTCTAGTATAGGAGCAATGAATGGTCAAATGATTAACTCTTTCTTCCTCTTCCTTGCATAGATATCATCTGCTAACAAGACACAAACATTTATTCTTTAAATTATTAGTAGTATAGATTTTATCCTACAATAAGATTCAAAAAAAGATGTTAACTTTAGGTGCCAAGCCTTTGAACCAGGCTTTATCCCAACAAGATTCATGACACTCTTCAAAGGTATAACCATACAAAGAAGAGACATAAAATAGTGTGTTAGGATTAAACTCACATATCAAAAAATCCTCCTTAATGACTATAAAGATATAATTTAGCATATTATCAAGTTCATTCAAAGAATCATCCACTCTGGTAAGATCCACCCACTTGTCTCCTCCCAATAATCTGCAACATTTGACCTAAAAAAAAGACTTTCATTGCACCATATAACCATTCCAATGTTGGTCAGAACTCAAAGCATGATCAAGAATCAAAATATCCTCCTAAATTTGAATATTTTTACCATTGCCAACCTTCCATCTCACTCCTTTATTTTTAATCTTATTATTTTTTTGAGCCTTCTTCCAGAGAGTTGAGCCCCCTTGAATTTCTCCAAATTATATTTTTTATTCCATATGTCTTTCCATTCTCCAACATCATTATACAATCTCCAAATAAGCTTAGCAAGTAAGAATCATTCATAATATTAACCTCTCTTAATCCCATACTACCTTTGTTAATGGATTTACAAACCTTATCCCAAGAAAATAGCGCCATTCTTTTCTTCTTTTCCATCCCAGTCCATTAGATGTTCCTCTGAATTTTTTCAATATCATATCTAATTTTTTTGATATCTTAAAAATACTCAAAGCATATAGGGGGATGCATTGAATGATAGATTTGAGCACAATTATCTTACTAGCCTAGCTAAGGAGGGATCATTTCCAACTAGCTAACTTTGAATAGATTTTATCAATAAGAGAAATCTAGAAAGACTCATGTGGGTTGAGATAAAGAGGTAAACCAAGATATGAACCTGAAAGGCATCAAATCTCACACCCCATAATTCTTTGAATTTTGGTTTGTCTATTCACATTAACATTGATGAAATAAATAGATCTTTTATTCCAATTTATAATCTATCATATGGCCTACTCATAATCATCAAGAGCATTTTTAATATTCCTAACACTTTTTATTAAAGTTTCTCCCATTACAATCGAGTAATCCACAAATTGTTGGTGAGAACATAGAAGTTCCTTTGATTAAGGTCTTAACCTTGAAAAATTCCCCTTTTGCACCATTTTCTCCACAAATCTAACATACAACCATTAGAATGAATAAAATAGGGGATAAAGGGTCCCCTTGTCTTAAGCCACGAGAAGCATGAAAAAAGGAGGTTGAGGACCCATTTACCAAAACAAAAAAAGTGGTAGAGGAAACCAACATATGAACCATATCCAAGACCCTACTATTGAATGCAAAGGCTTCTAACACATACCTTAAAATGTCCCAATCCACCCTAGCATAGGCCTTGGACAAATCCAACTTTAGTAAAAATCCTTCCTTCTTGGATTTGATGAGAGAGTGACTATTTTCATGAACTGAGATAATAAAGTCCAAAATCTTCCTACTTGGAATGATTCCATTCTAGTTTCTCAAAATTAGATTAGGTAATAAAATCAAAATCCTAAAAGTGACAACTTTTGAAATGATCTTATAAAAATAATTACACAAGCTGATGGGTCTAAATTGATCTGTACTAACTACCCTAGGTTTTTTGGGTATCAGGGCCAAAAAAGTACTATTCAATTATTTGAAGAGTTTTCTAGATCTAAAGAATTCTTTAACCCCTTTAATAACATCTTCTTGTATAGTGTGCCAATAAATTTGGAAAAAGAGAAAGGGGAATCCATCTAGGCTAGGTGCCTTGTCACCTTCAAAGGAAAAAATAGCCTTTGTTATTTCCTTTTTAGAAGGAATGGCAATGAGGTCTTTGTTTTGATCTTTAGATATGCTCCTTGGAATAGACCTTAGTAATTCCTTCTACTCTTCCTTATCAAGATTATGTTCTCTCTCTAAAAGACCACTATAAAATCACATAGCTTCTCTTTTGATATCCTCTTCATCTTTTGTGATAGCAGTACTAACTTTTAATCTAGAAATTTTGTTGACCAGTCTATGCTTCAAAGTGGTCATATAGAAGTACTTAGAGTTCATGTCCCCTTCTTTAATAAAGGCTTTCCTAGATCACTGCTTCCAATAAATCTCCTCCTTGGTCATAATGTCATGTAACTCAATACCTTTGAGTCCTCCTCCTTTCTAGAAAATTTCTCATAACCCTCAGATTGAATCTTGTCCTAGATCTCTTTAATTTCCTCATGGATTTTACTTTTTCTTTGAAATATATTCCCAAAAGTTTCTCTATTCCATATTTTAATAATATACTTAACATTTCTCAGCTTTTTTTTCCACTTTGAACATAGCAATTAAGAGAAAAAAAGGATAATGATTAGAACCTGCTCTAACATGAGTCATTAAAGAACATTTATAACTTTGAAACCAATCATTACTAATAAGAGCTCTATCTAGTATAACTTGTATGAGATCCTTACCTAGTCTTTTATTCATCCAAGTATAGTCTATACCATGCAAGTCCATGTCATGCAACATATGATTATCAATAAAATCCATCAAATCCATCATGCTATCCAAATTGGTCTAACTCCCTCCCATCTTCTCATTTCCCATAATGATCTAGTCCTCGTCCTCAAAAGTCCTTCCTAAGATTAGTCATTTCTATCCAAGAAGCATTCCTTCCCCATTTGGTGTTAAGTGCGTAGACTTATCTTGTGCCCATGAAGTGTTGTCCTTAGTATTTGAAAATATGATATTAATCATATTCTTGCTCTAAGATAAAAGTTCACCTTGAATATTTTTATCATTCATTAAAAATTCCATACCACTTGAGGCCCCCATCAGCATCACTACCTAAAATCTTACCACTACTAAAGAAAAACAAACTTTATACTTTATCCTTAGGCATCTTGGTTTCCTAAAGAAGCACAATATCTAGTTTATTATCTCTAATCATATTCCTAACCATGTCTTTCTTATGAGGATTATTCAATCCTCTAATATTCCATGAGGTAATGTTTATTTCTTATGGAATGCTTTTTATTCCAAGATAGTCCTTTGACTAACATTCGTTATACTTATGTTGGTCTCCAAAATTATTTTTTGCTTATTTGACCCTACTGGAGTTTAGTTATGACCAACATCTGCTATTTTGTTACTCCTTTTGTTTTGAATAAGAATTTTATTTTCATTATTATTTTTTATATTGTTCCCCTTTTGATTAGTCATCACTTTCTTCTTGTACTCCACATCATTCCATTCTTCTCCATTGGTTGCTTCCTCGCCTTGCAATTCAGCATCCCCCCACTTGGGTGTTTTTTCTATTGTTACTAATAATATTCCATCCCTATGTGGTGAGTTCCTATCATTATTGATGTTCATCTAAGGGCATTTAGATAAAAGTGGTCACGGAATAATACAACTTTGTGCTTCTTGATTATCCATTTCCTTTCTATTAATAGTACTCTTGCTACTAACACCTAACATTTCTCTCTTAACAATATTCACATCATTTATCTCCTTGTTTTCTACCACTTCCATCCTTCTACTCTATCCTTCTTCATCATAGTTGTCCTTTATCATTATTTTATTAATGGGAATGATTGGTTCCTTTTCTAGAGTGTGGATTTGATCCACAAGATTCCCATTCTTAGTGTCTTTACTAATCATCTCTATAGACTCGGCCTAAGTGCCATTTTTACCCACTTTTACCCCCTTCTCTATTTGGTTTTATTCCATAGACTTAGCAACCTTGGTGCCATTTTGAATTCACTTTTTTTATATTTCTTCAGGATGCAAACTTTATTAGGTTATTTCTTCACCCAGTGACCCAATTTTTTACAATGAAAACATGCAAAAGGGATGGATTCATATTTGACTTTTGCTGCCAGACACGCAGTTTGGATTGAATTGTAATGGACTCTAGCATATCAACCCTTGAATGACTCCCACATATATTCTGGCATAATTTAATCTCCTTCTTAATAATATCACTGGGTCCATTGATAGAAACTCACCAAAGGTGTTAATTATTCCTTGGAAAACATCTTCTACCCAAAACTCCAGAGGCATTCCTAGTAGTTTAACAAGAAGAGGGGTTTGCACAATTGATTCATTCTGAGAACTTAGGTTAGGGAAACATTTTTGTAATACCATAGTATATTTTATTACTAACCACATTCCATCACACAAGATGTTTCTACAATATTATTTGCAAGAAAAGAACAAGGAGAGGCTACCTTTAAACATAGTGGCAATATCCACCTGCACCTTCAAAGCCCATTTTCTTTTAACAAAGATTCTATCTAACTTAATATTCAATTTATCTCCCAAGATTCTCCCCACAAGGTTTTGCTTCATTCTAGATATTTTCATATCTATGATTTGATCTAAGATTTCCAAAATAAATGAGCCTTTCTTAGGAATAGATACATTCTTGATTGGGGGAAAGAAGACTTGTTGGTCAGGTTAATGCCAAACAAGCTTGACCATTTCTTGGCAAGAATATTGACAACTATAGTAGACCTAGGTCCCCTCGCCAGGTCCCTAGGTACCCCACCTCCATCACATTCCTTCCTAAGTTGTCCTACATCCTAAATCATCCCAAGTTGACCTTCCTCCCCTAATGGGCCTACACCAGTCCCATTTGAAATTTTAATCCCACCATTCCCTTCCATACCTTGGGCTTCGCCTGCTACCTCACCCATCTATCAATCCTTTTCCATCAATATTTAAATTTTTAATTAGGGTATTCTCAATGAAAAGGAATTTTTTGATTACAAGAAATGATTGTTAAGTCAACTTTGTTAAGATATTTATTCATTGCTACAATTGTTAGAGAGTAACAATGTTTGACTTGATTAATGAAGCAACTAACTTGCAGATTCAGATAATTGTTCTAGCTTATCCTTTGCATCCTTCGTACTTAGAATATTCTTTGACGCTCCTTGGATGTTCTTCCCTTTATCAAATATCCTTTTTTATTCATATTTTATCTTCTTCAACAACTTTATATTTCAATCCACAACTTGACCTTTCACATATATGAAACCCAATGTCAATTTGGCTTGAATACCCTTGAACAATAAATAATTTGCATCCACTGATTTAGCTTGCAAAAAAAAAAAAAAAAAAAACTATTTTTTTGTAGGTCAAATGATACTGAAACTAGGTCACTCAGTCACTAGTAAGTTCCTTGGTAACTAACCTGACTCACGGTTTACACTAAATCCCTTTGGTAACTAACCTGACTCAATCTACACAAGAATCCTCCAATGACTGACCTAGCTTGGTTTACACTTGATCACTAAACTTGGATTATTCTAAACTTTTGCTTGGCTGATACTAGAGTCTTCTAAGCTTGGTTATTACTAGGAGTTCTCTATTACATTGTAACATTTGTATAACATCAATTACAATATAAAATTAAATAAAAATTTTCAACAATCCCCCTCTTTCGCATTGATGAAAACACAACATGTAATAAGAAAAGGAGAGTTAGAGAAATTAAAATGATTTATAAGATTTTATCATATCCTTAGTTTTATTCTAATTCTTCATCCATGACAACTCCCTTTGAGATTCTCCCTCTAATATCTTATCTTTAGACTCCATTTGATCAAGTTCTCTGTCTTATTAATATACAAGTTTCTTCCTCTAATTCATGAAATAAATCAAATTCTCCCTCAATTCTTGTGATATGATAATCTTTCCCTCTTTGACATCAAATTCCAAAGACATTATATAATGAATTTTATAATGTACTAATTCATATGCAATGAGATCTTACTTTTTGCATCAACTTGGTAGATCTTCAATGTAGTTAGGTTGGTGCATCACTAATATGTACTCTAGCAAGCATCAGATAGGGGAATGACCCCTAGCTTTCCTCTAAGATACAAAAATGCATCCTTAGGTAATGGTTTGGTAAATATGTTAGGAACCTACTTCTTTGTGTTTACATATTCCAATCTAACCTCCTTGTCTTGAAATAATTCTCTTAGAAAATTATACTTTATTGCAATGTATTTTGTCTTATAGTGCATCATTGGTTTTTTGGATATGTTGATTGCACTTATGTTATCACATAGATCACTACTAGGTCCTTGATTTCTTCCTTTATTCCTAACAATGATTGCTTGATCTAGACTATACTAGAACAATTAACTACTATAGCAACATATTATGCCTTTGTTATAGACTAAGAGATGCAATTCTACTTCTTATTGGTCCATGACACTAACCTCTTTCCAAGAAATAATGCTCCTCAACACTTCCAGCCCAATCTACATTAGCAAAGACTTTCAACTTAAGATTTCCTGCTTTCTTGTACCATTGACCATAGTCTTGAGTGATTTTTAGATATCTTATAATTCTTTTGACTGCCATCATGTGATTTTCTCTAGGATTTGTAGAACACCTTGCAACTATACCAACTACTAATGCAATATCAAGCCTTGCCTTATTGCTTGATACTTCACCATTTTCATTCAATTTTTTTTTAAATACCTACTTTGTATCAATTACATTTTTGTCTTTCACTAGTAAATTTAGGCCTAAACTTCGACTCAAAAAGGTCAAAATTTCGGCCAAAGTAGGTCGATAAGGTGACTAAGCTTGTTGTTGGTCTTTCTTGTCGATTTTTTGACACATACATTTTGTGTAAAAATTTTGACTTCATAAAGGTGGACTTACCAACACAAAACTTGAAGTGTTATTTTCTCATTTACGGCTGCCATTGGTCAAAATTTTGACATAAACCTAGAATTTGGCATCAAAATTTCGACCAAAACCCCTTACTTTTCTATGCTCATGCCATACAATCCACATCAAAGGCGACTAGTTTTGTGTCAAAATTGTGACCAAAAATCTTTACTTTTCTATGTTAGTGCCATACAATCAACATCAAAGTGAAGACGTTTGCATCGAAACTGAGACCAAGATATATAGAAATTTCAACGAGTTGTCCCAATTATTGTAAAAGCTTTTCTCTCATAGGAGCCTTCTAAACTGCACAAAATTTGATTCTAAAGCGTAATTTCTCAATGCATGAGAGTCAAGGTATCAGCACATTTCTACCTCCACACCATTCTTTTGTTCATCACATGATTTATTTCATACAAAATAATGGGAAAGAGGAAGAAATGTGTATGATATCCTGAGTCTCCACTGAGCAATTATGCTTTACAACTCAAATTTTGTCTAGTTTAAAAGGCTCCTATGAGAGCAAATCCTTTGCAATAATTGGCACAACACATCTAAATTTTGGTTCTTGCAAGGAAGAATAAAATTAGGAAAGAATTATTTATCAAGAATGAAAGCCAATAATTTCATCTATTTTTCAAATAGATAAATGTGACAAAAAAACTTACAGTCCCAATCACATCATCATAAATCACATATATAACTATAACTATAACTATGTCTAAAACCAACATAATTTACAAATATCCACAATTCAAATATTATCCCTTCATGTTTTCGTTAATGCTAAGTTTTAAGTCAACTATGTTATCACCCTGGATGTAATACCACACTATCATTAGGCTAAAGACTACAACAAGATTTACAAATGGAAAGAGAGCTACCCAACAAAAGTAGAAAATGACATGAAAAGTTAACAATCTAGATGAAATATTTCTAGAAATTGAACTATATGTTATAGAAACAAAAAATTGACTTAAAATTGACACCTCGCCAGTTGTTCATTTGCATCTGTAATGGCTTCACAAAAGTTGAAAGCTTATGATTTGTAAAGAACACAAAAGGCACTTGTAGTTCAGTTGCATCAATAAAAGTAAAGTAGTTCAGTTGCACGGTGAGGGCAAGAGACTATCAATATCGATTGTGGAGTTGCAGATAGGTAAGCGATAAACATAAAAAGGTAGTACAAGGAACCATTTTCCATGTTCTAATATGATGAACTACCTTGGAGCTGGTTCTAAACCTTGATTGCTTAATATTGGATTCGATCCAATGGTACCATTTTCTGGAGGAGGTCTGACACCCCACTTTCCTGCTAATTCTAAAGGCACTAATAGAGCATCTTCACCAGCTAATCTCCCTTGCAAGATCTCAACTGAAAGAGAATTCCTAATTGAAGAATGCCAAAGATAGTCACAATGTGCCTATTAGCCGAAGATAGTCACGATGTGCCTACTGCTAATAGGCACATCGTGACTATCTTCAACATTCTCCTATGGCTGTTTGTGGTTCTAATATTATAACATGAGGCTTCCTCTTCTTTTTTTAGAGCATAAGGTTGATGCTTGAAAAAAAAAAAAAATCCTTATGTTATAACATGAGGCTTCCTCTTCTTTATAATATGAGGATTCCTCTTCTTTTTTCAAGCATAAGGTTGATGCGGCCCTGTAATAAGAAATAAATGGGTTTAATTTTGATTATGTACAACACAAAGAAAACCAAAATGTAATAGCAATTTTTAATAGAAAATGAACTATATAAACTTATAAAGCTTAGAATAATAATAGGCCATAAACTTGGACAGATTTGTTGTAGATTTCTAGGATGATGAGGGTGTACTTATCATCATGATCTAAATTCTGTAAGAGATTAGCATGTGTTATTTCAACAAAGAACAACTGCCTAAGAGAAATGAGCACATGTTGGTGATTGTTCACTTTATCTAATTTGGTATTTTCTTGCTAGGTTTCAAATTATTAATTTATATAATATGTTAACCAATTCAAGCCTTCCCATTATCCCTATTTTGTTAACTTAATCATAGCCTAATCTTTGCTTCAAAGCTGAAGTTCAAGATTTACTCTCATTGGTATTCAGCTTCCATTGATGCTTGTGAGATTCCTATTTTGTTGAACAGCTACATTATAACTTTCGATTCATTATATCTTGTCCTCATATAGCTAAAAAAATGTCACTATTATTTTCTTCCCATTCCCTATATCTTATTCACATAGTAATGGAAATGCCATTCTTATTTTGAAATCTATGTATTTAAAAACAAAGTTCAAGGAAAACTAGCATATCATATGATGTCAAATGGGCATCTCAAAAATTGTATGAACAACGGTCTCATAAACATACCATGCTTCATCCAAAAGAGCTACAATTCCCCCTGGTTTCTGCATATACAAAATACAGTTGTATTTAAGATTATGGCCCTCAATTTCAAAATTTTGTGCTCTAATAAACTCAAATTTTTGAGAAAGCACTACAAGTTAAATTGAGAAAGGTATCATTCATTCTAAAATATTTAGTCCATATGATACTTTTTTTCTTTTCTTTTCTTTTCTTTTTTCTTTTTTCTTTTTTTTTTTTAAGAAAAGGGGTAAGTGCTTTGACCTGGAGCTATGAACCAGTGAGGCCACAAATGGGGGACCTCATCCCCATGAGATTTGAACCTTGATGGAAAGGATAACAACATAACAACTTAACCATCACAACATGCCACTATTGGCAGTCCATAAGATACTCAATTCTATAGAAAAAATTATTATTTGAAGTTATGAATAAGTGTTAACCCCACTAATTTACCTATACCCAAGATGTTTATTAAGAACCTTAATTAAAATGATATATTGTGTGTATGTTTAACTATGCAGTTTGCATCTACATCTAACTAGAAAAGGAAATGGATATTAAAAAAGACCTTTTCAATCGGATCCAAAACATCTTGATTGTCAACAAACTCAATGTAGCTCCAATCAATTTCTTCTCTGTTGTATTCATCAGGTTCCATCTAAAGACATGTTGCATAGCATATACAAAAATTCATAGAAAAAGTTAAATATCATACACAACAAAATAATATTAAAATAGTTAAGCAAATATACCCTAAGCAAAGAGCAAAAACAAAATGTATAAAAAATATATCTCTTTCAAAACTTATGATAATTTAATAGATATGGAACTTTTTGACCTGATTGAAGTGTTGTTCTAGCTTCTCATTTGTAAGATCGATATAGAACAATCCAAGACTACAATGAAGAAAAAAATAGGTTTTCCTTAGCTCACCAAAGAGTAATATTGTCATGCCCAAAATATAAGGGCAAAAATGCACACAATTTTTTATTTTATTTTTTTGATTAATTAATATAATATGGTTGACAAAGGTTGAGATGTTTAACTACAATGGAGTTAATTGTCTGAGTGGTTTAATATTCTAATAGCTATAGGCTACGAAGCTAGATGCAAGATCACCATTGATAATCAACAGGCTTACGACTTGGTCTGATCATTTCGTAAAGAGATTATTAGGGTGAACTGAAAGTCTCTAGTAAATTCATTAATAAAATTAAATGACTATTCCATTTAATAAAGTCATAATCTATCAATTGTTTTAATAAATACTTTAAAATGAACCAATTAACTAGTTCCTTTCATTTACTTGATACATGAACATCGTTACAATTTTAATCATTTAACATTAAGAGAATTTAATGCTTTAGAAGATCAATTTAAGTCTAACTATTCCATGCATGCTAACTAAATTTTTAAAACTTAATTCCAAGGTCTAAACTAACTTATTAAATTATCATTTACGATTGAAACTGATGTCTAGAATAGATTCAAAAATATATAATTTAATCTAAACTTCATTTGAAACTATTATAAATTTAAAACCACATTAATAAAGTCCATTTTAAAATCAATCTAACAATGCTCACAATAGTATAAAACTAATTAATAAAACATTAAAATTATTTTAATTAAAAACATTCAAATTTCAAGTTAAAACTTTTTAATCAGAACTAATTACAAAATCAAATAACTAAGTCACTAATCTAACAACAATTTAAAGTTAATCTTATTTAACACTTATTAATAACATTATCTAGAATTAATAAAAGAATAATTAATAATTAAGATACTATCATTGTTAAATTTACTTATAATCAAGTTCCTAAATTACTAACACCATGTAAAAGCCACATTTAAAATATTAACAAATCCTATTCTAACTTAAAATTATTATTCTACTCTCTAATATCATGAAACATCTACAACTCTAATTGAAGTTTTAATGTTACTCTTATTCCCAATTCAAATACAAATTTAAATCCTAACTAATCATTTAAACAAAATAACATAACATTTCTACTAATCTAAAACACTAACTACTACCTATAACCTACTAACTAGTAACTACTCATTACCATTTAACAAAACACAATAAACAATTAACAATTTAAATACTGAATTACCCCCTAACTCCAAACCTACCCCTACCCCCCTATGCCAAGTGGGCTGACCCAAGGGACAGTGCGTTGTCCCACGTCCTGACACGCTGACGTGGGCCTGTCCAAGAGTACTGACACGCGATCCAACTATGACATGGTTGTAGAAGGGGACGAATTAGAGTTGGAGTATACCTTGAAAGTTTATAAAATGGCAATCCCCCCTCCCCCACATTCTCAACTACCCATGCCCACCTAAGGCCAAGTGGGCCTGTCCTTCTAATGTGGCCCACCCCCTTGCATTGCTTGAGGTCCACACGTGGCAGACCTATCCTCCTCACCTTGCGTGAGTGAAGACTTGGGGCCAGCGCATGAACATATTAAGGGAGGGAGCATTTGCTCAAATTGAGTTTTCTTTTTTTTTTGAAGAATTGTATGTGCTATAACTTCCTTTGCTTCACTACTATGAAGTGACATGCATACTCGCCGAGGGCAGGGGGAAATTAAATTTTGTCCTGATTTACATAGGTACTCAATCACTTCATGCTGGCATATACCTTGGGAGGGAGATATATATTTAGTGCTAAAAGTTTTATGGATGAGATTTAGGTAAGAATTATATATGTAACTCCCCCTTTTTTTTCAATATATATAAACAATGATTATAATTATAATTATAATTTATTTTTAATAGGGAATCTTTCAAGCATATCCTCTATTTCCAAGGGGGGATTAAATTTTTGTTCTCATACATTTTTCAGAGAGGTTTTTAACTCCTAGAAGTGCATTTTTTTTTTGAAGCCAATTTTGTCTAAGTGATGGTATATCTTATCTCTTGCTATATATATATATATATATATATATATATATAGTGCATTCTAGCTAAATGACAACATAGAATTTACTATGAACAATATACTAATACAAGGATGTGAATAGGGTTATACTTTTCTTTTCTCCTTTAATTCATGTTCTATCAATCATCATATATTCAAGGTGTGTGTTCCATTTATATAGATTTCAAGGTGCTGCATAATTTTTATCCAAATTTGATTTTGTCTATTATGAAATTTATCAAGGAGAGAGATAACTTTTTGACCACAATGAAGGATTTCCATTTCCTCTTGATACATAAATATTGAATTGGAAGCTACAACAAATCAAGTTACTTTTCATTACATAATTGAAACTTGAGAATTCATACTTCAAGGACATTATCTATCAATCTATTTTCTCACATACATATGCAAGTTTGAAATCACATAGAAGCAATACAAGGGGATTTTCATAATCTTTTTCTTTCTCTATTATTCATCCTAGTTCAAGGCTCCATCGAAAAAGAACCAGTAAGAAAACTCGATGTCTTTGCCAAATACATCAAAATTTAAAATACATTTTACAAATATTACAATACAATTGAATTTTCTTCAAGGGCTTCCACAAGAGAACTTTTCCAATGTCTTCAATGCATCAAGGGAACCATGTGAGAGACAAGAACCAACATGGAGGTAAGACAACACAATAAGATGAACAATTCAAGCATGCATTCCCAACTCGATTTTGCACAATAGGTTCAACATGTTGGAAATATTCAAGATATGACAAGTTACTGAGAGGGGAGGGGTGAATCAGTAACTTCTAAAATTTCAAACAATAAAACTGTATACTGATATATTCACCATTCATCCAAGTAACCTACTATAAGCATGAAACAAAATCATTTGCAACACTTGAACACACAGATTTGGTGACCCAGAAACCTTCCAAATAGAAAGTAAAACTGGGGTGGGGATGAAACCCACAAGCTTCGTTACTGCAGTATGAAGTTGGCCGGTTAAGGCTTACAATGACCACTTCTGGTGATCTGCCCTATTAGTAGCACAAAGGATTGCTAGATCCACCTTGTTAGAGGATTTTCAAACATACAATAAAGTATGCACTCTGTTAGGAGATTTACAAAAGACTGTTAAGTCTACCTTGTTAAAGGATTTACAAAAATTGATTCACCTGTTAGAATGAAACAGTGGATCTGATTACAACTGATTGCTGATAAGATCCGCTATGCTCTAATTCACCTTGATGTGATAGATAAAACTTTTCTGCTCCAAAATTCAACCTTGCTGAATATCTTCACAATTCAGCCCACATACTTTCGCACGCATGTATTTCTTTCGCACTTTCACACTTTCACACTTTCACATTTCCATTCATTACCATTGCCATAACAACTATGTTTGAATGATACAATACATTGCATATATATACCATCCATATAAACAATACATGCAAGGTTGGCTAAACAATACATGCAAGGTTGGCCAAAACAACAAGTGCAAATCTCTATACAAAGTCAACCCAAGGTAAAAACTCAGGTTCACTGAACTGACTCGGTGTCCTTCTGATACTCGGCGTCCATTGTGTTACTCGGCATTGTCATGCACTCGGTAGAAGTGAAGGCACAGTTCATACTAAACACTTTGAGTAGTTCTGAACTCGGTAACTACTGGAGACTCAGTAGAAGAGATGTCACTCGGTGAATACTTCTATCTGAATTGTAGCTCGGTGATCAAAGGAAACACTTGATAGAACCTTGTGACTCAGTGATAGTTAGTTTCCTTGATATCCGTCTGAGCTCGGTAAAAATTAATTTCCTTGATAACCTCAGGAGCTCGGTTATCATGAAGTTCTCGGTTACATCTTAGTACATCTTCACTCAGTCAAAACTGATTCCTTTCTTTACCTTGAACACTCGGTAAACACTGGCTGCTTTGTTTACCTTGATCACTCGGTAAACACTGACTTCTTTGTTCACCTTGATTACTCGGTAAACATTGACTTCTTTGTTCACCTTGATTACTCGGTAAACACTGAGAACTAGGTAAAGCTTGGCTTCCGGTGAGAGCTCAGTAAGCATTCAGAATCCAATAAGTGTTGTAACTAATGACAAAAATGTATCATAATGCCAACAATCTCCCCCTTTGGCATTAGTGACAAAAACACTTATGAGACAAAATTTATCTGACATGTTGATGACTGATTTTGAATATACATAGCTTCGTTATATACAACTCCCCCATAGAATAGCTTTGTTATATACAACTCCCCCATAGAATGTACATACATTATTTACATGAGCTGTATATCTCTTCCTTTGTACAATTTTTCTGAAAGCACTTATTCACCCATAGTATACATATCCAACAATAATCTCCCCCTTTTTGACAATAATGCCAAAGAATAAAAGAATATATATACTTATATAGAAACACCAAAATGAGAGATGAACTCTGAATGTACTTGGAGAATAAGCTGGAGAGTCTTATCCCAATTCTCTTGCAAAATTTTGCAGGTGGAAAGAGCTATTTGAACTTCAGCCGAAAGTTCAATCACATGATCTGCAATGGAGAAGTTATTATCATGGATTAATGTCTTTGAATGTGCAATATGCTTCTGCATTGAATCCATGATGGGAAGGATCATGTTTTGGATATCTATCAATGTAGATCGGATCCTTGCCTCTTCCCTCAACAGCTCTGCCTGCTTCTCTGACAAAAATTTGATTCTGAGGTGATGAGATGAGCTTGAACTGGGGTCAAGCTTCAAGTTCTGTGCGCTTACCTTCAGATCTTCATCAATTTTATTTAGTTTCTCTCTTATTCCTTTAGTGTACTTGGTAACATCACAAAGCTTAGCAAAAAGAGATGTTACATTATTAAAAGAATTTTCCATATCTGCCAAAACTGAGGTTAATGCAACCTGATTTATTGCAATGTTCTGGGCAATGTGCCCTAATACCTTATTATCAAATTTCTTTTCTACACGCTCAATTAGCTTTTCTTGTCTGGAGGCATCTTCATTGAATTTATTAACTGCCTCTTCCAGTTGAATCAAAATGTGTTGAGAAGTATCAACATCAACACCTATAGCCTCAGTAATTATGTTCCGGGCTTCCTCAATTATCCTATATTCCTTATCCCTTTCTGATCTTAACTGCATCTGAGTAGCCTTTTTCTCAATAAGTTGACTAGCATACCTCATTTCTTCAATGGTAGCATTATCAAAGTCAATTTTTGGAATTACTATCTCTGTGTCCAAGTCAATGTCTTCAGGAATTTCCTTTCCAGTGATCATAAGTCTTAATGGTTGCTTTTGTTTGACTTTTGAGATGACTGGTTTGACCTTTGGAATAGACACAATAGTAGAGACAGAAGGGCTAGCAGTAAAAACTAGGATGCTTGAGGTTTGAGTGCCAATAGAAGTATGTACAGGGTCAAAAATTTGAGTGCTGGCCAAAAATGGTGATACACTCGGTAATATAGTATCTGAGCTCACTGTGCCTGAAGTAGATGGCAACAAAATTGTAGAACAAATTTGAGTTGTCAAAATTTGAGAACTTATAGCAATACCAACTGATGATGATGGAGTCAAGGAGGCTAACTCGGTAGATGAAAAGGGGTGCAGCTCGGTAGTCGAAGAGGGATGCAGCTCGGTAGATGAAGTGGAAGTCACTTCTACTGATGATACCTGGAGCTGAGATATGGCAGGTGTAGATGGTAAATCTGGTGTAGATGAACCTGCTGAAGCTGACTCCAACCTTGATGATGTCACAGGTTTGGCTGGGGAGTGAGGAAGGGATGCAATAACTGCTGCTACAATTTTTGCCGTATCATCCTCCTTATCTTCCTCTTCAGCTTCTTCCTCTTTGTCTTCTTCCTCTTTCTCTTCCATCATTGCATGCAACTCTCCTAGTGTAACTGTGATGGATGGAGTGCTATATGATTCATCACTGCTACTGCCGCTGTCATCATCCTTTATTTCTACTGGGTCTACACTGGGCTTATGTAGATGATAGATGTTTTTCCACATGTTTGTAGCATCATTTACAACATGCTCTATATCTTTGATCAAAACCAAACAAGTGTGGAATCTGATCATCATTTTACCTTCATAGGTTTTCAATTCAGATTTTACCTCTGCTTCAGTGAGACTAGGCCGAAGATTCTTCAGGGATTGCTCATATATATCTTTTACCGTCTTGGTGGCTAACTCCCATCTTGGCTGTACTCTCTCCAGTAGTTCTTTAGAGATATGAGGAGCAATCTGGTCCGGGGAGTATTTCCATTTTCCCATTTTGTTAAGTACCAGTTCCTCAATTTTCATTTTCTTTGCATCAGTCCTTGTCTCAAATCTTAATGCCTTGAAATTTGCGATGCCAGCTCCTTCTTCCAATGATTTGAGCCTTTTCTCGAATGTAGGGGCAGGTTTGACCAATACAGGTTCCTGAATACCTTTTCTCGCTCTCCAAGTGAATACTGCAGTAGGCTGCTTCTTGGGCTTGGTAATGATTACCTTGCCTTTCTTCTTTGCCGGTTGCTCTTTTTCTGATTCTTTTTCTCCTTCTTCTTCTTCTTTACTTTCTTTATCTTCACCTTTTTCCTCGGTGACCATAAGAGGACTCATTTCAGTTTTCAGTTTGACCACTTTCCTCTTACCTTTGCTGATGGCCTGTGGAATTTTGATTTCCAGTTCAATTCTGGCCTTTTCTTCATCATAAGTACCAAAAATTTGTTGCCTTGGGTCTACTGGCTCATTTACCAGTGCTTCAATGATATCCCTTGTTTCATCAATATTTACCTCATATGGAAGAGGTTTCACCCAAGCAACTCGGGGTCTAACTGCCTGTATGTATACCTTGTCATAGTCAACCATGAAATAGACATCATCCTTATACTCTTCAACAAGTTTTGGAGGTATTCTAAATCTGTTGTTCATCCTTTCCTTGAAATCTTCAAAATAATTATCCATTACTTTGTCAAAATTCATACCTATTTCTGCTATGAATTCATTTATTTGATACAAAATTGGAGTATCTTTCCTCCATACAACTGTACCTTTGGATGGAAAGAATTTCTGTACATAGAAAAATAAACAAACTAGCAAAGAACCAAATTTACAAGGGTTTGTCTTTGCAGTCCTTATGCTTTCCATGTTTTTATTGAATTGTTTTAATAGCACATCAGCTAGGTCAAACTCCATATTTTTCTTTACAATTTTATATGCCAAATCTACAGCTTCGCAAGGTACACTATTCAGCCTGCTGGAACTATACAGTTTGTATGCAATAACATAAATACCAAATTTCAATTCTATATCTGAAACATTATTGAGTTTTAAACCTCTGCCATCCCATTCAGCTTGGGTTTTCTTCTGTAACTCATCCCGTCCTAGGGTTTTGGTGGTTTTGGCTTTGCTGAGCATTGGGAGACCCGTGATTTTGTGAATCATCTTCTTGGTTATCAAAACTGGTTGTTCCAACCACAACTGACCATTATGTACTCGGCTCAAGATATACCTCACCCATTTCACTTGGAAACTTCTTGGCAGATGCGGGATATGGGTTAAGCCTTTGGTTTTCAAATGTTTGAACTTAGGTTTTAGGGTTCCATCCACGCATAACTCGGCTAGGGTGCTATCCATATCTAGTGTCCCTATTTCTTGCACAGTACACTTGAAATGAGTACGAATATCATTGATTAGAAGTACCTTTGGAGGAATCTGTGATTGAGCTCCATGCGGGTCGATTGATTCAGCGATGGCAGGAACAAGCTTGAACGTCGGTGCCTTCCATTCCGTTCCCTTCACAAGCATTTCGGATCCTTTCTTCGCCTTGCTGCTGCTGGTGCTTGCGGTAGCCATTGCTGCTCGGTGAGTGAAAAGATTTCGTAAGAAAACTTCGCTGGAAAATCTCTTCAACTCACTTGAATTCGCTTGAAAGCCCTCTTTTTGTAAATCTCGAATTCGCGGTGAAAAATGAGGTTGAAATCTTCCCTTTTGATGAAAAATTCCCCATTAATGTTCAGTACGGAGGTAGCTGCAATCGACAGGCTGTCATCCACTAGCTCGGCTTAAACTTCGCAACTTGGTGACCAAAAGAAAATAGGTTAAACCGCTCTTAACTCGGTAAGAGAAGAACCAACCATGCTCGGTAAGTGCAACTTGGTGAAAGAGGCCTTATTGCACCCGACTGAGCTCGGTAAGGTCATGTACCGACCATGATCCTGATGTATCTGAAATATTGATTTGATCATATTTTCATTCTAGGACTGCTTAGGATATTGCTTTTGTAGATACAGTCTTGATCTTATCCTGATGAGTCTTAATTGGAAATGGTAGAGTCACTCACTTCTTGAGTGACCATTCCATCACTTGAATTATCTGGCTCAGTAGACTTAGAAATCCATTGCTGCTTCATTTGCTTCCGAATATTTTCCACTTTGATTTTCTTTTCATCCTCGACTTTCTTTATGTTCATGCAGTTTTTAGATATATGACCAAGTTCTATACATGTATAACATCTTACAGTGGTATCCCTTTTTCTTAGGTGATGCCTTGCACAGTTTATGCCAGTATGACCATATTCTCCACAATAATGACATCTGCACCAAGTGTTGTAGTCCCAACCAAATATTGCTTTGACAAGTTGTTCAGCTGGATTAAATGATTTGAATTTGCATTGTGATGCCTTATGACCTTGCTTTTGGCATTTGTGACATTTACCTTCAAATTTCAGTTTCTTTTTGCATTCATTTGCTTTGTGTCCATGCTGATTGCAATTGTAGCACTTTCCATTAAATTTGCCTTTTCCATTGCTCCAACATCCATTAGATGTATGACCTAACTTACCACAGTGGCTGCAAGTAGGTTTTTGATTCTTTTGAGTACCTTGTTTGGAGGATTCACCTTCTTCCTTGTATCCAAGGCCTGCTTTACCATTTTGTTTATGAAAGTTTTCTTCATTTTGCAGATTCAATTGATCCATGTCCTTTTGAGATTTTACCATTCTCTCATTGACTTGTTTTTCAGAGATTAGATCACTTTGTAAGCTTGCATTGATTTGTCTTTCAGTAATTAAGTCATTTCTCAAATTCTCATTCTCAGATCTCAGATTCATAATTTCTTCATTTGCATTAGATAATTGAGTTACAAGATTTTCAAGCTGAGAGGATTGATTATTCCTTACCTCTAAGTCTTCAGCTGCCTTGTTCCTTTGCTCCAAGATTTCGCATAGCCTGATGGACTGGATTCCTTGTTCCCTTTTGAGCTTTCTTACTTCTTCCTGCAGAGATCCATTCTTTTCTAAGAGTTCTTTGATTGCTTTGTCAGCTTCATCTGAACTATTTGATGGTGAGAGATCTTCAATCTTTTCTTCAACATACTGATGGTCATTCATTTGCTTTGCAAGTTCTTTTCTTCTTTTCAAGGATTGTGAAAGATGCTCTTTTGCTTCATTGAGTTGAGCCATGGCCATTTTCAAATCTAGCTTTTCATTCTCAATAGTTTTGTCAAGTCTGAATATCTCCATTGTCCTTGATCTTTGCTCAAGTTGTGAAACTTTTATCTTGAGAACCTTATAGCTCTGATACCAATTGTTGGAAATATTCAAGATATGACAAGTTACTGAGAGGGGAGGGGTGAATCAGTAACTTCTAAAATTTCAAACAATAAAACTGTATACTGATATATTCACCATTCATCCAAGTAACCTACTGTAAGCATGAAACAAAATCATTTGCAACACTTGAACACACAGATTTGGTGACCCAGAAACCTTCCAAATAGAAAGTAAAACTGGGGTGGGGATGAAACCTACAAGCTTCGTTACTGCAGTATGAAGTTGGCTGATTAAGGCTTACAATGACCACTTCTGGTGATCTGCCCTGTTAGGAGCACAAAGGATTGCTAGATCCACCTTGTTAGAGGATTTTCAAACATACAATAAAGTATGCACTTTATTAGGATATTTACAAAAGACTGTTAAGTCTACCTTGTTAAAGGATTTACAAAAACTGATTCACCTGTTAGAATGAAATAGTGGATCTGATTACAACTGATTTTTGATAAGATCCACTATGCTCTGATTCACCTTGATGTGATAGATAAAAAATTTCTGCTCCAAAATTCGACCTTGCTAAATATCTTTACAATTTAGCCCATATACTTTCACACGCATGTATTTCTTTCGCACTTTCACACTTTCACACTTTCACATTTCCATTCATTACCATTGCCATAACAACTATGTTTGAATGATACAATACATTGCATATATATACCATCCATATAAACAATACATGCAAGGTCGGCTAAACAATACATGCAAGGTCGGCCAAAACAACAAGTGCAAATCTCTATACAAAGTCGGCCCAAGGTAAAAACTCGGGTTCACTGAACTGACTCGGTGTCCTTCTGATACTCAGCGTCCACTGCGTTACTCGACATCGTCATGCACTCGGTAGAAGTGAAGGCACGGTTCATACTAAACACTTCGAGTAGTTCTGAACTCGGTAACCACTGGAGACTCGGTAGAAGAGATGTCACTCGGTGAATACTTCTATCTGAATTGTAGCTCGGTGATCAAAGGAAACATTTGATAGAACCTTGTGACTCGG
This sequence comes from Cupressus sempervirens, assembly GCA_028749045.1. NCBI lineage: Eukaryota > Viridiplantae > Streptophyta > Pinopsida > Cupressales > Cupressaceae > Cupressus > Cupressus sempervirens. The sequence continues at coordinate 458,851,380 of CM053787.1, forward strand.
TGATAGTTAGTTTCCTTGATATCCGTCTGAGCTCGGTAAAAATTAATTTCCTTGATAACCTCAGGAGCTCGGTTATCATGAAGTTCTCAGTTACATCTTAGTACATCTTCACTCGGTCAAAACTGATTCCTTTCTTTACCTTGAACACTCGGTAAACACTGGCTGCTTTGTTCACCTTGATCACTCGGTAAACACTGACTTCTTTGTTCACCTTGATTACTCGGTAAACACTGACTTCTTTGTTCACCTTGATTACTCGGTAAACATTGAGAACTAGGTAAAGCTTGGCTTTCGGTGAGAGCTCGGTAAGCATTCAGAATCCAATAAGTGTTGTAACTAATGACAAAAATGTATCATAATGCCAACACAACAATGAACCAAAATAGGGGGGAGGTGGATTTTCTCAATAGGAGATATCAATCACCATACCATAACATAGCTCTTTCGAGGCTAAAACTTCAAGAACTTTCGTTCTTTTACAAGGCCCTTTTGAGGTTATTTCCACAAAGATTTTCATTCTTTTCCATAATCAAGAATTCTAAATAACAACCAAGGTATGGGATGACAAGTAGGGGCCCATATACCCTACCCTTTTTCCCTCCTCTCACCATGAGAGGAGACTCTACACTATTGAGGTCCAACTAAGGCCCTTCCCCCAAACATGGCCACTTCTTCCCTATCCAAGGGTGAGTGATGCCAAAACAATCCCCATGAAATCCCTTCAAAACACAAAATATCAAAACAAGCATGAGGATAACATCAAAAGAATGACAAGTTAAGATCCCTCCCAATCAAACCCAACACACAAGCAAGAAATACAAGGCTACACAATGCATTATGCATGATTCAAGCAAGATTCAAGCATGAACACATAAAGAAACAATTTCAAGGAGTGAAGAACTCCTACCTTCATAAAAGAGTTATGGAAAAATGGTGGTTTGAGAAGAGCATTTCCTTTCCTTCCTTCAATCTTCAAACTTTCTCCAAAACTAGAGATTGGGTGACAAAACCAAAACAACTCTCAAAATGCCTCTAAGTATGATCCTTAACTCAACTAGACTTCAAGTAACCTCAAGATGGAGTTTTGGTTCACCAACTCAAGTAAAGAGACAATCCATTTTCGCAATCAACCGAAAGTAGGGTTTTTGAGTGACCCTAAAAGTCAACCAAGGAGATTAAGGGGTTGGAAAGTGCCCCCAACCCATACCCTTACCCCTAGGGTACTTAAATTTAATTTTTTTAAGCCTTAAATACTTAATAAGAACAAACAAAAGCTAGGGAAAATAGTGTGACCAAATAACAACCTTTAAAGAATTACAATACAAAGATAGCACAAATTAACAAGTGGTTTAGTTCCATCTTTCCATTGAGTTTTCCTGGCTAAATTTCCTACACACTCATTGCACATGTCAGTAGATCAAGAAATCACATGCATTATGTAAATTATGTATCAAAAAAATAATATAAATTAAGGCATCCATTTTCTAATAATCAATTTTTTATCTAATTCTACTCATATTTTCGACCATTAGACTCGTATAATCAAAGTTTTAGTTTTGCATTCATTCACTTCATCATCATACATGTTTATAAAGCATTAATGACAAAACAAATATCTAAAAGTAAAGCATCACACATCATAAATAGCATAATAATGTCTAGTGCATCAAATAATGTTCTAACATATCGAGTCATGAGTATCAAAATAATAATGTATCATCGGTGCTAGGATGGGTCGGGGCGAGGCCTCACAAATATGTAAACATTTTGTATTATGAAAGCTTTTAAATATAGCTCACTAAATTGTAGTAATTATAGCTACAAGGCATGATTTAAAATATGCAGTCTTTATGTCTATTAAAAAAATGTACCCATTATTCTTAAAAATCTCAAAACTATAAATATCAAGAATGCCAATTAGGGTCCTAGCCAATTGAATTATTTATTTTATTTACTAGCCTATATCCAATATGAATGGCATCATCTTAAGAAGAGCCCATAGAGAAATATACTTTCTAAAAAAACTAAGAAATATACTTCACTCTCCAAATATATTCTTCTTCTAGATCTTGTCCTAAGCAACACAATACTCACAAATGGTACATCATACTAGTCAAACAATCATGAGTATACTATTTTTTCCAATGCATCTCAACTAGTAAGTGTAGCAACTAGGTCAAGAGATTTTGTAGTGCTTTCATCTTGAGTCACAATGACACGTTTACAAAAGAGTCTTCTAGAACCTTAACATTGCACCTAAGATAATATATAATGTAGTTATTAACCCTCCCATAACTATTTTCTTCTTGTGCAAGTGTAAGAATGCAAGACTGGCCATTGAGGGATACAAATAATCTTGAAGGATTATTGATTTAGTCTTTAGATGAGGCTTGAGGTAGCAAGGAGGAGGTAATATATTTTATTCTTTGAAGAATGCTAGATGTAGTGTGTAGGCAGCCCTGGTATCAACAAAGATATAAAGGAGTATTGCATATGCCAGAGTTGGGATGTGGGAACAGCATAGTTCAAAAGAATATGTTCTAGCTGAATTGCACTTAGAAAATTGAGCATTCTGAATTTGAAAACTTTATGTTTACTCCCAAACCATTGCACGTCAAAGTTTAAGCATTCAAAATTTATAAAAATTCTTTTTACTCCAAAACGAAAGCACACCAAAGGAAAAACTAAAAATAAGAAAGCTCTGATTTCCTATATATGGCACTCAGGTTATTGTAGACTCTGGAAAATTGTACAAAATAGTATATTAATTGGAACAAGAAAAAGCATAAGAAATTATTTCCTATTATTGTTTGTTAAAATATATATTTGGTTTATAAGGACTACCAATTAGTAGAAGTTGCTCATTTCCACCATCAAATCCTTCCATCTGTATAAGGAACTGTGTCTTTAATCTTCTGCTCGACTCACGCTCTCCTTCTGACTTGCGCTGTCACCCATGATTATGGATAAGAATTAAGTATTTCTCTTAGATTACAATGCAATGACTTTTTTGTATACTAACATATGAATTTAAAAATATATGCCATATTTACTTGAGAGAGAAGAGAATCTATTTCATCAACAAATATTACTACAAGTTGTCGACAGCAAGCAACTCCAAACAATGCCCTCACCAGTTTCTCACCTTCACCTATCTGCATATCCATGATCAATAACAACAAGATTCAAACTATTTAGAAGGAAAAAAAAACCTTGGGATCTATTATATACAATGGTTCAAAAAGCACAATGCTTGCTAAAAGTTTTGTGAAGGGGCCCTGTGGTAACAAGTTAAGTGGATTGACTATGGAGAAAGCTCCATAGTTAAGTGTACCATAGCCTATAGTACTAGAATGGGTGACCTCTCAAAAGAACTAGTGCTTCAGCCTTCAGCTCTATGAGCATCGCCTAGATGCAATGAATGCTAAGTGGACCATTCAAGATTTAGAAAGATAGGTTCTTGTGACTCATAAAAAATGGATCAATGAAGATTGACTCAAAACTATGCAATCAAATCCTAATAAATCATGAAATTCTTTGACACAATATAATAACACCTCTTGGAAATGAATATTTTAAAGAAAGTTATGTAAACAAAAGGAAAAGGTATCATGCAAATGTCAATGTGCAAAATCAACAAATCATAAGTATAAGAGATAGCAACATGTCAAGTAACCAAGGATATCCTCTTGTTTTCAAAAATGAGTACACATTTTGATTTTTAATCCTTTTGATACTTTTCTTCTGGCCACAAAAACACCAAGCTAGTCAGTAAAACTAATTAAGATATAAAGATTTCCAATAAAAGCATCTTGTCTTGATTCAACTATACTTAATACCTTAGATATTCTTTACACAAGATATGATAGCTGTTCAATTCCAATTACATTCAAGATTACAAACAAAATATGAGGCAAATAAGAGCTTCATAACCACACACTGCAGCATAAAAAATTAATTAAAAAATAATAATAATAAAAAGGGCAAAAATATATCACATTTCATTTGGTGTTGTGGGTTCCAGAGTATTCCTGAGAAGTGTGATTTAATGGTATGTATAGAGATTTGATATGGTTCTGCCTGCATCAATCCAAGGGCACTTCAATTTCTTCACTTTAGCATTTCGCTCGCATGAGGACATAGATTTTCAAGGGGGTTCTAGAAGAGAGGACTCGGCATTGTGTAGGGAACATTGTAACAGGTAAAAGTTTAGTGGCATTTATGATAATAGGTTTTCTTTACCATGGCATTGTGTAGGGACCATTGTAATAGGTAAAATTTTAGTGGCATATATGATAATAGGTTTTCTTTACCATGACATTGTGTAGGGACCATTGTAACAGGTAAAATTTTTGTGGCATATATGATAATAGGTTTTCTTTACTATGGCATTGTGTAGGGGACCATTGTAACAGGTAAATTTTAGTGGATTATGTGTATTGAATAATTAAATCTTGAACTTTAAGATAAAACATTTCCTTAAGCAATACAAAATAGTAATTTGATGTTTTCTGTAGCTTTGACTAGGCCTACACTACTCTGGGAACCAATTGATCATGTATGTGTTTCCTCTTACACCTCTTGGTGTCTCCAGTCTAATCCTTAATATCCCATCTATAGAAATCCTTTGTCAATAAAATGTTGGCTTTGCTTGCTTCTTTTCCATCTTCTCAGATATTTTGTATCATGCTTGCATCTTCTGAACTGAAATGGTTGCTCTTTGCCCATTTACTAATTATGTGTTTGACAGTGACCTACCCAAAATTTATAGTATTTTGTCACTTTCAAAGACTCAAGCAAGGGAATAAGTAATGATTATCAGAGTATATTCTTTCCAACTATACCTTATAGACTTCTTACAACAATATCATATTTTTTATAGGTTAGAAATGAGATAGCTAGTTGTGTCCAATACAATAGGTAGCTATGAGTTATTGTCGAACTACCTTTAGATTTGCAATACTTATCTTGGCACAAGATATTTTATAACCAAATAGTTTGAAGGATCGTGACCAGAAAAAAAATCCCAAGAAACCATGGTTACCGAAGACAAGCAAAGGTAGTCTGCTATGGAATATGCATGTGGATAGAGTATTTCCCATCTTGTCTGAACATTTGAGCTACAAAAAGATGTTGATTATATACTTTACACTATAAAAAATCAGTATATATAGACAAGGTTGAATAGCACTCTAGAAACATATTTAAAACTTGTAAAACATCCAAATCACCATTAAAGAAAGGAATCATACATGAATAACTCTACTGCCATCTTAAGATGAAACATAGTTGTCTCATCGTTTGGCTTAGAAGAATTGCTATTGTTGCCCTTAGTAAAATCAACATTACCTAAATGGAGAATAGTTTCCACAACTTGAAATATTGCATCCTACAAATATTAAGTAATTGAGAAAAGCTATAAACATGAAAAATCAAGTTTAAAAGGTAATGAATGCAATGAAAATGTAATGAATGCAATATATGGTTAATGCACTTAACAAAGTGATGTGTAAAGGGAACATGCAATCAGAAAATGTACCTATACATTTAGGGAATGTCTATTATATTGAGTTGAGAAGTAGTAATTCTATCATCAATTTGGTTGATTCATTTGGTTTAATGCAAATTATTCATTGTGTGCACTGAGATATTGGAACATGCTTATAGTAGTGGATGTTGATTGTCACATCGAGCTACTGCTTCCCCTATTTTAATGGCATGCATTTAAGCAACCAACCTTTTCAACCAAACTAGGCTTTAAGAATAGGAGCTATGGCGTGCTCAATGGAGGAAAGAGTTAATGTTTGTTGTTTTTTGTTACTCCATGAAATAATGAACTGGAAGTAGAAGAAAAATAAATTGAATACCCATATTGGGATTATGTGAATTGATCAACTAAACAAAGTCCAAAACTCTTACTACAAAAAGATCTTCCTTTTTTTAAGAAAAATCTACTAGAATAAAGTATTAACCCACTTATTCTCTACCTGATCAAATGTTGTGAGCTTCTTGAAGGCATCTAAAATAAATTTTGCATGTTTCTCTTCCCACTTCTTCTTACACTCTTTCTGTTAGGATATTCCTTACAAATAAGTTTTAACTGAATTAATACTAGTTCAATCTACAAAGCAAATGGATTGAATAAAATATTGGTATTAATAAGGTATTAATGATAACAGGCTCACCTTCAAATGAGCAATCAAAGTTTTAGTGAAAAGTTCATAGACAAATTTATACCCTTCTCGCCATTCTCTAGAAGGATTCTTCCATGATTTGTTTACCATCAACCGTGCATCTACAGACCAAAATTATGCTATTACTAAATTTTTTCAATGCACAAAAGTTTAACTTTCAAAAGCCTCTTATTAGAAAGTGACTAATTCAAACTCAAGGAATCTGAAATTCCAAAATGAATCTGTAATACAAATTCAACAATTCTTTCAGTTCAAATGTTACAATGGTATATAGAAATTAATTTCTTTTAAAGCACAGTGTCCTGACTAATATAGATAAATAAAAATATTTTTTAAATAGTTTTAATGTAAAATAAATATAATAATTCTTCCGTAAACAAAACCATCTGGAATGAAAATTCTAAGAAGGAATAAGAGAGGAGGTGGAATAGTTGCAGCCATCTGCAGAAACTAGGATTTGTTTGAAGTCATAATCTCTTTCCAGGTCTGCACAAAAGTTTCTAACTATTGCTAGCAATGGGTGTCCCAATGTTGCCTCTAGATTATGTTCAGGAGGAATGGGTCTGGTTAGATGGGCCAAAGAAAGGAGAAGCCAACCAAGTCGGGTTTGGGCAAGGGAGGCCACTAATCATAGGTAGAAAGAATTTGGAAGTGGTCACGGGAAATGGACTTGATAGGGTTTCTTAGCTGTAGGGATGTAGAGATATAGGTCACTTGGGAGTTGCAGACATGGGCTTTAATGGAGTGGTATGTGCATGTGGATGTAAAGATTCAAATTTGAATGGGCAACATGAGAAAAGGGAAGGCATTGTAGATTTATCCAAACTCCAAATGGTTAGGCCCATCATGATGGGCTTGGTAGACAATGTGGAGAAGGAAGTGCAACACAATGTTGAAGTTTTTTTTGGACTAGGTTTGATTGGACAATTTAGGGGTTTACAGCCAAATTTGAGTAAGCTTTACAAATGGATTTTAGAGAAATGATAAATCATTCTAAAGGGGTATATTTAGATTTATCCAGGTCTTGGGGGTTTCTTTTTTGTGGTTTTTTAACATGTTTAGGATAGAAAACCTAAGATTTTATTTGATAGCATTTGGAGTTGGGAGAATAAGAACCTGCTGATGTTGAAGCCTTGGCACCCTCTTTCTATCCAGCAACTAAAACTTTTGACATGGTACCACCATGGGTGAGACTTTCAAACTTGCCTTTACATTTTTGGTTTGATTCATGCCTTGAAGTTATAGGAAACTCTATAGGAAATTTTTCAATGGTTGAGAAAGGATCTTCGAATCTTCCATATTCTACTTTTGCTCACATCCTAGTGGAAATGGATATTTCTAAAGGACTTCCTATAGAAATATCAATTAAAAGTTATAATTATGGTTGTTCACATTTTAACTAAATATAACATGAAGTTAAAAAGCTCAACTCCAAGCTAAAAGAAGAAGTCAAAAGCGGACATGAACCATCAAACATAAATAAGAGAACATGCAGAGCTTAAATGTGAAATTTAAAAGTTTGCAAAGCTATCTAAAAACTGGAACAACATCATCAAGTAATTGCAAAAACTAACATTTGATCTCTTCAAGGTGTCTAAAGCATGTTGTCTCCTCCTTCAATTGCAAACACAAAGAGGCAAATTGTAACAAAACATCACAATAAAACTGTAACATTTCCACTCCCTCGTGAACAATGTGACTAGAAAAAACATTTGAATATCTAGTTTTCCAAATGTTTGTCAAAATAGACTCTTTTAAAGGATCAACAATTAGACTGTTATAAAATCCAATTCCCAAAATAGCTACTTTCCAATGCAAAACATAATTAAAAATAACCAAAAAATGAACAAAAATAGCATTCCATGAATACCTCCTAATTCCATATTTTTACCAAATTAGAAACTTAATTTTAACATAATGAAAGTCTATAATTGAATTACTAAATGAAGATATTTTTCCAAAATAGCAAAACTAATGTTCAAACAAAGCTAAGGGAAAGAAGAATGAGCAAGGGAAGGTGAACATGACTGGTGCGGTGTCCATTGAAGTATGTGCTACATTTTGCAAAGGCCAAATTTCCACTTCTTGTGTTGAAATATCAAAACAAAAACAAAGACTTTCTAGGCCCAATTTCTTAATTGAAAAGTAAAGTTATTACTATGACTATCACAACCAAATCACTGTGCCATTTATTACCAAAATATCCTTAGTGATTTACTCATGAAGTTGGAAATATATTTTAGTAAGATGTAACTACTCACAAATGATGTGTAGAAACATCATCTCCTTCATGGAGTATCCAAAGGGATCAGATTTAAAGTCACAAATTATAGAGCTAGTGGCATGGTCTCAGGGGTGGCTAGTCTCAAGCATGGTCTCACGGGTGGCTAGTGGCTCGGTACTAGTGGCTAGTGGCTTGGTACTTACTAGTTATATAAATTGAACATGGTCTTCTAGTGGCATGGTCTTCTAAATTGAACATAATTCATATTATATATATAAACTATGAAAAGAAATAAGAATCTAATTGACTTTACCAAAAAAACCTTTCTATAAAATAAATGAAAATTCTTAACAACTTAAAAAATAGAATAAAATATACTAGAAATAAGAATTATGTAAAATTAAGACTTAACTGTTAGAAATGGTTATTATGTCTGATGTTGAGGGCATTCCTTCACCCATTTCATTCTCTATCCAAATTCTACCCAGGGAGAACATTTATTTCAAACAATATGCAAATCAATTCATAAAATGTACTACAATTAGTCAGAAAAAATATCTCCCAATTGCCTATAGGCATCATCTAGAACCTCTTTTATCTCATGTTTGAAATGTCTTGCTATACCCATGCTCTCCAAATGATTTAACATTGAGAGGCCAAGAATCAAATTGATAGGATAAGCACTGAGCTCATTGCACCAACAAACAAATGTCTCTTACATTTACATGATCATTATAAAAATATCATCAAACTATATAAAAGAATATTTAAAGACCAACCTGTATCATAAGAAAAAAGAGATGAATATCCTCTCTTAATTTCCAACAACAACATATTTATCCTTGTAATATTATCATCTATGCACATCAAACCAAATGATTTGTTCTCTTTGTTCTCTTTCTTAGCCTACCATATAACAAGATGAGTGGTTATCTGAGAACAACATATATAGTTAAATGTAAAGAGTACGGTAGGTAATATAGTTAAATACATTGGAGGAATCTTCAACACTTATAGATTTGACTTTTTGATGTGTTCTTGTCTTGAACTTCTTCCTTCCATTGAAGTTGAAATTAGAGGCCCCTAGATTAAAGATATTATTACAAATCAGTTCAAGAAAACTCAATGAAATAATTGATTATGAAATAAATATATGATTTGATTATAAAATTGTAGATTTTGCACTAATCATACCCTTCCAAACTGTAAATAAATTGGACTATGGATAGGGAAAACAAAAATTCTTAAGCACAAAATTATTGTAGTATTCAACTATGTTCTTCATAGCCTATAAAAGCTAACTAAGGTTGCAACATTTATAATGACTATAGACAAAAATATAAATTAAAACAAGCAATATTATCATCAATGTTTAGATGTAGAATGAAATGATTGTAAGTATGCATTTCTACCACATGCAAATGATTTTGAGATACAAACCTATGCAATCCAATCTCCCAAGGAATAGACAGCACCACTTATCGCCATCTTTGCCAAAACAGGATTTTTCATAAAGTGATGTTAGAATAGTTACTGAAATGGTCATAAATTATGTTGTTATAGTAAAGAATACTTTAACTTAAGGAAAAAAAAAATACAATATTAAAACATGTCATCGTGCTTTTAAAACTAAAAAGGTACCTGTAATGAAGAACTCCATTTTGACTTGCTAATTGGTTATCACTATTAACTATAATCTTATCTTTAAAGTTTGAGCTTCACCTGGTTTCGAGAATAGTTAAATATTCTCTACTAAACAAGGCCGACCACATGAAGGTGGAAGCTCATTTGGCCCCTCCCTCCCCACCCCCCCTCCCACTAACATCACTCTAAATTCCTCATTAACATTTAATAACATTCATTCATTCATCCATTTTTGAAATATAACATTTAATCATTATAATCACATGATAACATTCATTAACACATGAAATTCATAAACACACAACATTCATGAATAATTCATTAACACAAAATTCATTAACACATAACATTCAAGAGTAAGTCATTCATGAATAATTCATTAACACAATATTTATTAACACCCAACATTAATGAATAATATTCATTAACAATATTTAAGAGTAAGTCAATGTTCATGAATAATCATTTCTTTTTTGCTTTCTTGTCGTTTCTTTTTTTCATAAAATTTCTAAGAGTAATATCAATGTCCTCATCATCCCCCTCCTCTACTAAATCTAACGCATGTCTCCTCCTCATCCGTTTAGGAACATCATGAGGCCATTGCACCAAAGGGGGGTCCGCTGCAATAACAAGTACTTCATGAGTTAAATTCGCACCATTTTATATTAGTGAATTATGAGTTTTTATTTAAGTAAAAGAACTATAAATCAAAAAATTAATTTAAAAGAACAAAACATATATTTTCTTTACTTGAATGTGTGACATGATCTACCTACTGATTAGTTTGAACATCCTCCAGCACTCATTCAGCATGACATGATTCTATATCCTCAACACAAAAATGTTACACCAAGTTTAATTAAAGATGTTAAATTGTATTAATAATTACATAATTAGTTTTAAATAACAAATGAGCACCTCCATCGACAGTACGATGCACATCAGGGGCTTTATGATGTTGTGTATGATCATCACAATTAACAAGTTGCATTCCAATGTCATGCACATTATTATCAAATAAATTGTTGCTCAAGTATTCAATTTATAATATATTTTTTGGCATATTTACCTGTGCACATGATGTAGGAGACTGTTCGGTTGGGGCAATGGAAGCTTGATGTAGGCGTTCAGCCACTGCTACATAGCCTTGCTTGAAGGCAATTTTTTTGTGTCCTTCCATGGCCTCCAGATTAAAATCAGCGCCCTACATTTTTTTATTAATTAACAAAATTATTTTCCTTTTATAAATAATTTTTCTTTGCAATTCATTTACTGCTACTTACAATGCATGCTTTGATTTTTGAATATCCCCCAGAGCCAAGTCTGTGCTACCCAACCTTTTCCATCCTCACCTTTGTTGCCTTTGATGTGTCCTGCAACCTATGAAAAGTTTGAAATGTGTTAGATTATATAGATATAAAGATTAGTACTAATTAGTGGATTATTATATATTGGTATGAAGATTTTAGCATAAAGTAGCATGTTCCACCAAAAATAATGAAAAAAGGGAAGAAATTATAGCATCATACCTTTAATTATAAAATAGCTTCTAAAACTAAACAACATCACATATATGCCTTTTAAATTGATCTTTAATTACCCATTATTCACAATAGATTCAAAAATTTAAAATAACAAATTCAAATATATTCTCATGTCATCATGTTGAGCTTGCAGGAAGCAATGCACATATTTCAATAAGAGAGAGCACACAACTGTCAAAGTATGGTGGAAGACATTAGATGAAAAAATAATTATTTTTCATTGACTATATGAGTTGGGATATATAATACAAGAAATGTATATTGTGGACAATTCAAGATTAAATTTATAGGGAAATCTAGGTATGTTAGTAGTTTTCAAGTTAAAGATATCAGCCACATTGATAAGCTAGTCTCAATTCTTTCAATTTTTCTGTCTTTTCTCATGACATTCATTTCTAGTGACATGTGTAATCATGCTATTTATCCATGGAGTTCATGACATATAGGGGATAATTTTTAGAACAATCTATAATAAACAAATTAAAAAACTGATCCAATCTCTTGCAATTGCATGACTTGTAGATTGTGGGAAGTGAACCACTACAAAGGATAAGTATCTTTTGAGAGCTCAAACTCCTAAAGTACACTTAGAAACACAATCGTTGGATTTCAATTAATTATAAGATTTTGGTTTAATTTAGGAAGTCTTGGAGGTTTATGTTTGTATTGTGAGCACAGAGAAGAATTAATTTGTGAGGTCTTTATAAACTGAATATATGGATCACAGAGACTTTTTGGGCAGTCAATCAAACTCCCTATCCTAGATGTCAATGCAATGTGGTATAGACGAGGACTATAACAAGATCCATATGTATTCTACATGGTTTCTAAGGAGAGAAAATGTCAAGTTGCAATAATAGATTATTAAATGTTGAAAGGGAAGCAAATGACACAAAGGAAATGAGGGAAAAGAAATCACCCAAAATAAAAAAAGATTTTGGTTGTTTTCCCAATGAGAGATCCCTCCAAGATTTGCACACCAAAGACCAAAGAGAAATGTTGTGATGATTAAATACGATCTTGCTGTAGTCAAATCACCACTTTGGTGTTCCCACCTCCATGGACAATGAAGATAGATGGAGATACCAAATAAAATCCAAGGTATTATCACCTAAGAAAGATTCAAATGTGAAAATTACTAATCCTTTAGAAGAGGAAGACCAAGTGTCCAAGGACAGAGTTGCCTTCATAGAAATGCTACAAGAAAGAAAGGGTGATCTCAAAACTTCAAAAATAATCTCAATGTGGCAATAAGAATTTTGATATACTGTTGCATATGGGAGAGGAGAACCAATGTAGATAAATGCTAGAGTAGTTGTGAAGGAGCTTTAGAGAGCCTCAATCAACGATTGAATAGTAGAAAAATAGAGGTTTTACCATCAATATAGCAGGTCTGGATTCATCTGTGATGCCTGGGAGGGTTGATAGAGTTGTTACACTGCCAAAACACTTGAAAGTGGAATGTTTCAGCATTCAACCCAATTGCAGATTTTTTGTGAGATGCTAGTGCCACATGCAAATGTTTTTATGTGGTACATTTGTCCAAGAAATAATTGGGCTAAGAGGTTGGGGAGTAAAACATATTTTGATTGAATTAAGGAATATTCATCAAAGGGTTTTTACAGTATGGTTTATGAGAACATAAACTAAACTAAACAAACATATAAATAGAAAATTAACAACTACCATCTACATATCATTTCTCATCTTGATAATGAATTTGATAGATCACAAAAAGTGAACCAAAACATTCATGCCAAAATCATATTCAGTTATTTTTTGATAGCTTTTTTGCCACCATATGGATTACAAACAATGTTAGTTCTTCTCTTGCCATCTTCCCTGATGATGAATCATAGAATTTGATCCAAAATGTAGGAAACAAAAAATCTAGATGGTCTAATACAAAAGGTAAAAAAATCTTGAAATCATAAGGACTGTAGAAACGTCATGAATTTGATATTAACTCTAACCCAGTATTCATCTTTGTTGCACATAATTATATGATTGGTAGACCATCAATCAGATAGTATGCATCTTAGTAGATATCAGTTACTAGTGTAGCTAGACAAAATACATCTTAGACACCTACAGGTACAATACCAATTTAGCATCCTATAACTTAACTACACCATACTATCAGGAGAGTGCTCAGTTGTCATTAACTTGTGTTTTTGGCATTGAACGTGATGCTTATTACTTTTAGGAGAGTGACCATTAGTAAAATTCTTCCAAACTTTTTCAAAAAAATTGTACTTGTCATTACACTGACTAAATATCATTTATCACCTATTCTAGTAACACATACAACTATGGTACATGTAGTTGAGCATTACTATATTTTCAAGACATAATATAGCTATATGTGAAGTTATAAGCACACTATTTATATCTTATGTAGGATTTATGCCCAAATTGAGATATATATAGTTGTATACGAGCATTCTATGTGCAATCAACCACCATAGTTTATTAGATACCCAAATTTTAGAGAGCAATCATAATAGGGTGAAAGAAATTGTGTCAACATATGAATTACATACCTTTCATCAGTAGATAGATTAAATTGAGCTAGTTGAAATTGTTGATACTAAAGTTGAACCCTAAATTTTCTCATTAATGTACTAGTAGTTAATACTATTGGATACCTTTTTGAATTTTTTGGTGTACTTTCTTTTGGACGTTCCCCTTTCTCCTTTGCATCCAAAATGAACTCATTCTAGTCCCTCATTGAAACAAAGGGAGGACGCTCATACTTTAGGTTTAGGACGAGACTCTTTCTATATGAGTCCCTCACAACCTTAAGATGTCTGGAAGCTTTTTGCAACAATTTCTTATGATCAAAAATATTACTACCAAACTCATGCTCTATATCTTTGATGATCTCATCTTTTAAATTTTGATCTTGGTAGTTCTACCTTTTAAGAAAAAACACAAAATTGTTAGATATAGCTAGTATAAGAAAACAACTCGAATGAAAGGAAAATTGTTGCACCAATTAATGATATGAAAAAAAATAGTGGGATAAAATTAGTTCAGCTATGATGTTCGACCTTTTACGTATGGTGGGCCCAAATCTTTGCAACGTGAGGTCATAAAGCCTCCTATAAAATGTATCATTTCCTGAAAAAAATGTCATGGGATAATTAATAGTAAGAACCATTAAAATGAATCATGCGAAGAATACTTTTCATAGTGAATAAAAAATACATAAAATGAGATACATTTCATCTTTTTAGTGATCTATTTCAGGGTTGAAGGGTCAACTTGACCAAAATTAACCAAAAAAGAAGTTTGGAAAAAAATTTGAAATGTCTAAAACTAGTCAAACTCTACCAGGGTTCTGTTGTTGATGTTCTGAAACTAAAAAATGTGCTGTGACTATATTAATCAGTATACCTTGAAAAAAATAATTTTAATAATACATATAACTTGCCATGACCTTAATTTTTTTTCATTCTTAATTGATGTTGTCACTGATCATACCTGGGATATTATGGAAAATAAATATTGCTAAAATAGACAGTGAAGCTAAAAGTGAGCACTCTAAAACTCTAACAAGCAATAGAAATGATGTTGGAAATCATTGAAAACTGAACATTGAATATGAAAGAAGACTCCCACTTTTGGTTCTCTATAGAAAAATTGGTTAGTATCTTCTACTGAAAGCATGAAATTGCAATGTACCAAATTACTAAACTAGAGAATTACTGGTATAGACAAAAGGTCATTGATAATTCAGATGATCCTACCAAAACCCTAATAAATAGGAATTCTAGAATAATTAAACAACGTGCACAATATGACATACTAAAATATACCTTTCTCTAATTTTATATGATATTTCAAGCCTCTAATCAGATCTTTAAGATCAAACAACCAATCTTTCAAAGATCCACCAATTTCTCAATAAACCCCAAATTGGGTATGCTGGAAATAGTGCCAAAAACTTCAAAGCTTCACATATTATTAGTAAATCTAAAAGTGGAAATTTTTATAGAAATTTCAGCAGCATAACAGCCTACAAAATGAAATTTTCAGATCTGTATAACATTTACACAACAGCTCCCAAACGGAGGATAAAAACAATGCTCATCGGGCTCTCGAAAACAACATAGAATAGCCCGAAAACACCACAAAAATACTAATAATCTATCACAAAAGTATAATCATGAAAAAATAAATATATTCAGCTCTATTTTAACATCTAAAAGTCTGAAATACAGCAGCAACCCAAACTGATATGAAATACTCAACCGGAAACACCAAACTCTTACAAAAACACACACGAAAAATCACAAATCTGCATTGTTCAGCACAAAGGCAAACTCTGCATGAGCATGCACATGGAATGGCCTCAAAATATCATCCTTAGCCTTCTTGGAAACCTGAAAAATCTCATTCTTGGGTCTCCTTCTCCACAGGTTTGGCAGCCTCTGAAGAATAACAAAGAAATGAGCAAAAATCAAGTTCTGGAATGAGCCCAAAATGCCTCCAAACCCTTTAAAAGAGGGCATAATCCTAATTCATGTCCAAAAGGGGTTAATAAAACATATTTTAATAATAATTTTCATTTATTAATCCATTAGCTTCCAAAGATTATCCCCTTTTTCTGAAACTTCACCTTTTTTGGGCCTGCCTGCCTTAGAAAAGATTATTATTTTTAATTATTTGAAAAGGGGACATGACAAGTCCTCCCCTTCCAAATATTTCTTGTCCTCAAGAAATGGCTGAACAATAAACCAATCAATCCACCTGGATCCCAAATGTAGTCATGAACTATACTATTGTCAATTAACACAGGCTCCTGCAATATCCTCTGCAATATAACCAAGAGGAATCCATAATCAAACTGACAATTACTGCTCAACCAAACTCCAAATTCACAACTTCCACAGTCAGAAACCCACGAGACACAAACTCTTAGAACATCAAAACCCAAGTAAAGTGGACAAATCAAACTACCAACACAGTAAATACCATCAACGCATTCCACTGGCCTATATGGAATGTACAATCCAACTCTGCAACAATGGTGAATGCTCCCGAATGAAACTGTACCAAGTATGGAGAATCCACACACTGTACAACTCCTACAGTCAACACAACTCTGTAGATCACCGACCACTGTCTCATAACCATAACTCGCATGCACCCCTAATGGTGAAAAGCCATCACAAGATAAATAGCAAGAATTGGAACCCAAACCAAATTTGTCTGCCATCAACTCCTCAACACAAGGATCAAATGCTAACTAATGTACATACCTTGCAATATAATGTTGATAAAAAAAACCAACCTCAGTCAATGGCTCACCATGAACAAGTGATACAACCCACTGTGACTGATCACCAGCTAAGTCAAGAGATGTCATAGCCAAAGGAGTAGAATCAATAACAACACCCACTGAAGCATCACTATGAAACTCCTGCTCTAAGTCACGTATTATCAAGTTATCAACTGGAGAACCTGTCGCCATGTCATGCCCATCACAACTCTCATCCCGAGGTGTCAAACTATCCCATAACTGATGATAAGCACTAGGAACCAAAGTACATCTCTGTATCATCATCTCATCAACATGGTCATCAAAGGTAAATTGATGAGCATACCTCACAATGTAATGCTAATAGAATGCACCAATCTCAGTCAGCGGCTCAGACTGAAATCCAAATGTAACTAACTGCAATCGATCACTAACCAAGTTGGAACTGACTACTACCTCTAAAGACATTGCCAAGGGAGTAGTATTACTAGCAGGAACCATGCCAACTATCGACTCACCAACATCACACATGGTCTTTGATATAGCATCTCTAGTCTTCGTGCCATTAGTGCTAGAGGTCACCACCATGTCAAGCATAAAACAACAATCTGCTACAGCACCCAACTCAACTAAACCTGACTCTAGTGGGGATGAACCCGATATGCCAATGTTAGTATCAAGGATGGATGCATCCCCATCTCCACTATCTTTGACAATCTTGACCATGGACATCCTCGGATCATCAGACACCATAACTTGTGACTGTACAAAATCTAGTAAAGACTGTAGTTGCTCTAACTCCATGGTCACCTTAGCCAAATGAAACTGTGACTCCTTGAAAGCCAACTGTGTACTCTCAAGAATATTAGAAGTCACCTCAAGCTACTTAGTAAGTTCACTCACCTCATCTTCCTTGGCCAACAATGCATCATATGTTGTACTGCCCCACTCCATAAGATAATCTCTGTCGGCTACCAACTACATATAATCCTATCTCAAAATCTAGATAGCCTCCCATAAAGAGTGGAACTCTATCAAGGAAAGATAATTACCTCCTTGCTCATCACTAGTAGGAGAACCCCATCCATAAACTGCTAACAATTGACGAGTAGCATTGAAATGTTGGCAAGCGATAGCAATGTCTCGTTCACTAACTCTCAATTGATTAGACACATGATGGCACTAGCTTGACTATCTCCTACAAACCTCCTCTGATGCACTGTCTAAAGGAGTATCCTCAAAGTTACTAGTCTCTAGAGTATTACCATCCATATCCTATGAATTAACTCTAAAGCTCATATCAACAAATGAAGTATCAAAAACTGTAGCACTGCTGTCCAACTCCTTTGTACCCAAGGAAACTAAGTCTTCAAAACTACCCACTGCATCCTCCTAGATGTCATCAATGCCAATATGATCCTGGGACTCATCTGTACACACTACCAAATATGAAAGATCATCAACACATTCCAGCAAGTATGGTCAAATGGATATATGAACAAAGCCCAAAACTGATGTATAAAAACTAATACCAACATCGAACAAGCTACTAGCACAAGAAAAGACAACACCATGAAATCTGCTAATCAAATCCATGATAGCACCCAAACAAACATTGCTACCAAAAAGTGTTAAAGATCTCCAATCAACTGAATCCCAAATGCCAATATAACAATCTCGAGTCGATATCTGTAAACTAGAATCAACTAGTAACTCAACCAAAATCCTCACTTGAGTAATATGACCAATACCAACTAATTCCACATACCTGTCATGATGAGATAATGAAGTCACAATACTGTCTTTCTTCACTTTCAGCTGACTGGACAAATCGTGTGAAGTACTACCAGCCTCAACCTCATGTGACAAAGCATCTAACTGTGCCTAGTACTCTTTCTCAGCAAAGTCATGAATGCTCAATGTCTGCTCATCTCTACCAGGTATCTCACCATCATGCACAACAACATCCTCATAATCATCATCTAAACCCACTATGCTATAGTCACTACCTATTGTAACTATACCATCCTGAATACCTATGATATCACCCTTTAACGACCTGTATACAATTGTCTAAATTTGAGTATCAAGTTGACCATTACTATCAATCTGCATAATATCCTTTCTCACTACCTCCTGTGGTAGAGTAGAATCTAAGACCTCTGCCTGGCTATAAGCTAGTTTCTCAAACTCCTCATGCAAGTTCTTGGTAATTGTGTCACCTGCCCTGTGAGAAAATCTACCAAATAGAAATCTGGTCAACTTATCCACCTTAGCTAGGTTGGACAACATGTCATTCATCATACAGTGGTGTTCAACCAACTGTTCAAACATGTCATGGCTTATTTTCCTAATTTTATCTCGAATGTCTAAATAACCATCCTTCTTACTATTCTGACTCTGGATATCAATTGTCCAAGATCGTGTCCTCTGAGACTCTGTACTATACCTATCCATTCTGGATAACATAGAGTGTAACCTCAATAGGTTATAACTTCTTCAAACACCAAGAACTAACATGAAAATGATTAGAAGTAGCATGCAACCATAGATTTTGACATGCAGCTGACTAGAAGCAACATGCAACTACCAAATTCACCAAGAACTAACATGCAAATGATTAGAAGTAGCATGCAACCATAGATTTTGACATGCAACTGATTAGAAGCAACATGCAACCACCAAATTCACAAGGAACTAACATGAAAATGATTAGAATTAGCATGTAACCATTAATTTTGACATGCAAGATTTGGGTAATTGTCAAAACTGACATGCAAACTTCTACAAATCCTTGGGCTGGCAAGATCATAGTTCTGATACTACTAAAATGTCCCTTTCTCTAATTTTATATGATATTTCAAGCCTCTAATCAGATCTTTAAGATCAAACAACCAATCTTTCAAAGATCCACCAATTTCTCAATAAACCCCAAATCGGGTATGCCAAAAATAGTGCCAAAAACTTCAAAGCTTCACATATTATTAGTAAATCTGAAAGTGGACATTTTTATAGAAATTTTAGCAGCATAACAGCCTACAAAATGACATTTTCAATCTGTATAACATTTACACAACAGCTCCCACGGAGGATAAAAACAATGCTCATCGGGCTCCCGAAAACAACATAGAATAGCTCGGAAACACCACAAAAACACTAATAATATATCACAAAAGTATAATCATGACAAAATAAATATATTCAGATCTATTTTAACATCTAAAATTCTGAAATATAGCAGCAACCCAAACTGATATGAAATACTCAACCGGAAACACCAAACTCTTACAAAAACACACCCGAAAAACCACAAATCTGCATTGTTCAGCACAAAGGAAAACTTTGCATGAGCATGCACATGGAATGGCTTCAAACTCCCATCTTTATCCTTCCTAGAAACCAGCAAACACCCGTTCTTGGGTCTCCTTCTCCACAGGTTTGGCAGCCTCTGAAGAATAACAAAGAAATGAGCAAAAATCAAGTTTTGGAATGAGCCCAAAATGCCTCCAAACCCCTTAAAAGAGGGCATAATCCTAACTCACGTCCAAGAGGGGTTAATGAAACATATTTTAATAATAATTTTCATTTATTAGTCCATTAGCTTCCAAAGATTATCCCCTTTTTTTGAAACTTCACCTTTTTTGGGCCTGCCTGCCTTAGAAAAGATTATTATTTTTAATTATTTGAAAAGGGGACATGACACATACTAAAGAAGGTCATGAGGCATCACTCCACATCAAAATCCCTTGCATTCACCACTTCCTATCATGTTTACATCTTACAAAAAAATTCTTATTACAATATAAAAATAATTATTTAAAGTACCTAGAATCTTGGGACATTTCAAAGGCATTGATTCATTATCGTCAATCAACAACGATGTCTACATAGCTCTCATGCTAGAAACAAGGGTAGCTCCAGGAAACGATGGTGAATTATCACCAATACATGCACTATGATCCACATCTAGCAGTGTACCAAATGTTGCATCTCTTACCACAAAAAAAATAATACACTATGTGATGCACCCAAGATTAAAGTACAAATTAGCAACTCATAATTAACACAAAACCAAATATAGGAAAACAAGGATTTACCAATTGGTTGTCCCCTTGTTGCCAACATTGCAGTCAAAAATCTCATATGGGCATCCGTCAACCTCGTAGGAGTCTCCTGCACTAGATGACCTAAACAATACATTGTTAGCAAAGACATTTTGAAATAATAAAAGTAAGAGTTAAGAAGTTTTGAATGTTAAAAATAAAAAATTCCTTCTAACTTGTCAACTAAAAGATTATTTTACCAGTGGCAATTGAAGCTTTGCTACTACCGGCCTCACCGCATTGTCGTTCAAGTTGTGGATCAGTTGCCAAAAAATCATGTGTAACAAGAATTTAGTAGTTAAAGTTTCTTACAACTCTTTAAAAAAATTGCATCAATATAGTATTTTTGCACATATTACATATTTTACTTCATAACATAAAAGATTATAAAATATAAATCTTTATTGAACTTTTGTTATAACTAAAGATTCATTACTGCTTACTTCATAACAAGGAGCTTGCGCTCTCAAATCTAATAACCTCTTCATCATCTCCTTGGATTCCATATTTGCCTCATCCAAAATTTTCATTATTTCTAAATTAATTTTTTTAATTTTTCTCGTTGGGAGTTTTAGCAATATACTCATCAGAAGGCCTAGCTAGTGGCTCAATACTTACTACTGATGCTTTATCCTTATCTTGAACATCAAATTGTGAAAGGAATATCAGTAAAACTATCATAAAAACTCAAAAAATGTAAATAAAATAAAGTAATAATATAACATTTTTCAACTATCTAATTTGTACAATTTCAAAAAGGTTTACCCTCGCTAAAGAAGGGGTGGGAGTAGCATCCTGGTGACCTCTATCATATGTCGGATCCATATCATCCTATCACAAAGATTAAACATAAAAAATTCAGCTAATTGAAAGCAATAGACAACAAAAAGAACTTATTAACAAAATGGTAAATAGGACTTACAACCCTCATGATAGTAACTTTTTTTGTATCTATGCAATTTAAATGGTAATCTATTAGTAGTTCTTCCCCTGCACTTATTGATTTTATTGCACAAACAAAAACTCCATTCCCCTCACACACCTCAAATATGCAATTGGGTTGCTTACTAGTTGAGGAAGGTCATGTACTATTTATAAAACCTGCAATATTACCTATTACTTTTGGTCTCCCATCAATGTACATAGCAAATATTTTACTTTGCTCATTTTCTTTCCGTTGTATATAATTAGTTGATAGTGCATACCTATGCATACTTTATTTTTATCGAACAATCCACATCCAATCATTTTAATTATAACATGGACTGACATACTTGAACAATTCGACAACTTTGTTGTAACATACCTTTATCCCATCCATGGAAAATAGGCCCAAACCATGTAACGAGGGTGGAGCAATGCGATATATCCTCTGATTAACACAAAAATAAATGCTATTTGGAGGTAGCTCATTGGGTGCCCATTCTTTCTCAATTTGTGTGTACTAAAAGGGCACCTTGATGTAGCCTTTGGTCTCATCATCATAAGAAAATGACCCCCCATTAGCAAGGAAAAATTGCATGTGTTTATCTTTTTTTTTTCTAATCTTTTGACCTCTACTTGATCTCCCTATTTTAGCCATACTACATGTAGAGCTTTCATCTACCATTTCCTCATTTCCCTCATTCGATGTAGATAGATCTGACAAGTACCTATTTGGTGGGTCCTACAATTCATCAAATGGAAAGTGAAAGTGACAAATATAAAATGTAGTAAGTTGAAATTGATTATACAATTATATTTCTATACAGACCTTCTTTGTCTATATATACATTATATGATTGTATAATATGTCTATTTATTGACTTATACCTACTGATCCATGTCACTGTGCATGATCCATGCCAAATCAGTCAAATTTCCTACATATGTTAATCATTTATTTTAAGTTAGCTAAAAATTACATGATACACAAAACATGAACAAATTTACCTTATAAATGGAATGCAAGATCATCAACAGAAGGGGTGATGATGTACCTGTAGTCAATTGATTGTTTGCAAAAAGGGTAGCAATCACACATAATATAAACATTGGTAATTATAAATAACATACGTTGTAATCATTAGAAATGAACACAATAAATATGTAATCAAATTTCCTGCATATGTTAATCATTTACCTTAAATTAGCTAAAAATTGCATGATATGTGTTTGTTATGAATAACTTAGAAGACAACATGAAGAATAGGCAACATCATAAACATGAACAAATTTCCCTTATATGTGGAATGCAAGATTGTCAATAGAAGGGGTGATGATGTACCTATAGTCAATTGGAGGTTTGCAAAAAGGGTCATAATTAGGCACAACATAAGCACTGGTAACTATAAATAACATATGTTGTAATCATTAGAAATGAACACAATAAATATGTAATCAAATATCCTGCATATGTTAATCATTTATCTTAAGTTAGCTAAAAATTACATGATATGTGTATGCTACAAATAACTTAGAAGACAACATGAACAATATGCAACATCATAAACATGAACAAATTTACCTTATATATGGAATGCAAGATCATCAACAGAAGGGGTGATGATGTTTGTAGTCATTGATTATCTTCTTCTTCTTCTTCTTCTTCTTCTTCTTCTTCATCATCATCATCATCGACATCATCATTGCCATCATCTCCATCATCATAGCCATCATCATCACTATCATCATCATCATCACCATCATCATCATCACCATCATCTTGATCTTCATCGTCTGCTTCTTCCTCATCTTTAATATCTTCATCTTCCATAACATTATACTTTATCATTCTTCCTCTTGGATCATGTCTAACAACAAATGACCAACCCTATTTATGTGAAACCTCTAAGTAAAAAACTTGCTCACATTGGCTTGGAAGAATGTAGGGTTCATCTCCAACTAGCTCAAACAACCTTGTATTGATTATTGTATATCCATTATCATGTTGAATAACCGTTCTATCTGGATCATTTTGATTTAGTCATAACCTATACCATTTGATGACTAATAGAACTACTTTGAAGGTGTTAAATTCACACTCAATTATATCATCCAAGATTCCATAGTATTGATTTTGAAATTGTTGAGGATGTATGTCATTTCTAGATGACATATTGATGACCTCGAAAACTACAGTTATCCCAAAATCACAAGTTTTCTTTGTGTCATCCAACCTTTTTATGCAAAATTTGTGGGCATGATAGTACATAGCTTTGTGGTGTTTGGCCTGCAATTTTTGAAGTGTGTGTAAATTATTTGCATCATCAGTTGATATGAAACATCGAGTTATGATCATTAATAAATTTCTATGTACCTCTCTACCTCTTAAACCCTTTACTAGATCAACTACCATCGGCATAACATTGGAATCTCCATTATGATGAGCTTTTGTAACCAATGAAGCAACACCTTCCCATGTTAATGAGCAACCATTTTGTTGACATTGTTCATCCAATCAAGATTGTTCACAATATATAAATGTATTGCATCCCACTCTCAACCACCTATTTCAAAAAAATACACCAATTAAAAATAACTTATATTGAAAATTTATAAGAATTAATTAACTACAATAACATCTTAGATTTACCTCTCACTTTCCTCAATCTACCTTTTCCCATCAAGTACTCCCCTTCGAATTTGTTAATTGAGTTGGGAACCCAAATACGATCTACATGGATCTTTACTGCAAACTTAGGAAGATATTCACTAATGTACACCATGGTCTGGTATACCATATATCCCTCCACCATAGACCCCTCAGGATGTGGTCTATGTTGAACCAAGCCTTTCAAAAATTTCAAGTGCCTCTCAACCATCCACATTGACCTAGTTGGTACAAGTCCACACAATTCAATCTCCTCAACTTGATGTATGAGGTAGTGTTCTTGTGCATTGAAAAAAATTGGAGGTAGACACTTTTGCATTTCACACACCAGAAGAGGAATTTTTCTCTTCCAATATTTTATATCTTCTTTATTTATTTCTTTAGATGACAACCACCTCATGTATTTTTGAAGATCATATATAGCCTATTTGATATTGTTGGCAAAGTGGTGTGGGAGAGATAGAGGTAGAACGTACTGTAATATTTGTAAAATGATCTTGTTAATATTTTATAAAGAAATGCAATTAAAACTACATGTAGTATATAAATATATGGTGAATACAAAATAACATGAATTACCTTAATAAATGTATGCCAATCGTGTGTTTTCAACCCTAGCCCAAATTCACTTTTCTTTGATATGAGATTGTTTATGTTCATAGCAAATCTTGTGGGAAATCATATTTTTTTTATGACTTATTTTATAGAATTTCTCTGCTACTCTGACAATAACCAACTAAGGGCACTTGTATTAATCTGGTCTCCATTTTTATTTGATCGAATGCCATTTTTCATTGCATGGTTGGATTCTTCAATGTCACTACAAGTTTTGACAATTTGATCTTTGTCACACCTTCCATCCAAGATTTTCCATAATGTCTCTATTACATTCTTTCCAATATGCATAAGATCAAACAAATGCACAATGGGGAGTTTCTCATAGTACGGAAACCTATTAAATTGCGTAGGATAAATTTTTAGTCCTTTTGGAAGTTGGTCATTGATGCCTTGACAACCTTCACAAGCATCAATCACATCATCAGTAAACAAAACACAATATCAAAATATAAATTTGAAACAAAAACCATTAGATGGAATGACATTACCTTGATGATTTATTTTATTGTATGCCAACTTCCATAGGTGAGGTGTCATTCTCTGTAGCTTTGACGTAGTCTCTTCTTTCCCATTGAAAAGATGTTTTTTGATAATTTGGTACTTATGATTTATGTGAAGAAAGTGTCTATTCTCATCGAACACCTACTTTCTTAAACTTTTTGAATGATGAGATTTCATCTTTGGACCACAAACTAGACATGCAAATTTTCCCTTTGTCTGAAGACCTACAAGATTGTGTATAATTGGATTAAATGTGTTAACTTTGACATACCAAAAAAGAGTTGTCAAGAAGAGAACATAATACAAAAATGTGTTAGCCTAGGGGCATCATGTATTTTCCATACAAGCATTGCATGAAATTGAAATTATATTTTTCCTATTGGTCTATAGATGTCATACATAGTAACCCCATTCCATAACACCATCAACTCATCGATAAGGGGTTCAATATATACGTTGATATCTTTAACTTGGTACTTACCTAGTTGAATGAACAAAAACATTACATAATTATTATGACCATTTGATAGATTAGTAATAATAAATTAATTTAGATGACCACTAAATCAAAAAATACTTGGAACAATCAGTGTCAACATTATGTGCTCTCTCTTTATGGACAACCAAGGAGGTATGTTATTGTTGATAACAAAAATAGGCCACACTGAGTAAGTAGATCTCATCTCTCCAAAAGGATTGACACCATCTGTTGCCAATGAAAGCTTGAGATTACGAGGTTCTTCTTTAAAGTGTGGCCATTTTTCCTCTATTTCCTTAAATGTCAAACCATCTACAAGCATTTTCATAATGCCATCTTGACTTCTATTGCATGCATGGTAATCCATAAATTTTACCAAGCTATTGCACCTAAATAATCGTTGTAGACGTGGAATAATGGGAATATGCCGAAGAACCTTGCAAGGCACCTTTTTTGTTAATTGATCCAATTGATATCTACTAATATGACAAGTAGGGCATTGTGTTGCAAATTCATGCTATTTATGATATATAATATGATCATTCAAACATGCATGTATTGTTTGATACTCCATTCCAATATCTTTCATGATGGCAGATAATTCTCGGTATGAGTGAGGTAAAATGTTTGATGGTGGTAACAAACACTCACCTATCAACCTACGACCAAAAATATAATTTGTTAATTTAAAGAATGTTAATTTCTACACGAACCCAATGTTAATTGTAAGGGAACTAAAAGTAAAATAATGAAAGAAGATGGCATACCTTAACATACATGTCATTGCTACGTTGGATAAACCATTCATAACCTTCAAGTTCACCAATAGCAATACAATGACAAGAAGAGTTATTTTGGAGCCTTCATATAGGGACTAGTGTGCCTTCTCAAGTAAAGGTACATCAAGCTCTACATCATCATCATCATCATCATCATCATCATCATCATCATCATCATCATCATCTTGATCATCATGATCATCTTGATCGTCTTGATCATTTTGATCATCATGATCTTCATCATCCTGGTCTTCTTCCATGGTATCATTACCTTCTACTTCAATATTCACACCTCCATGTTCCCTCATTTGGAAATCTGCATTCTCCAAATTGTCATGGTCCATAACATGAAACTTAGAGATGTCGACCTATATGAAAATGATGACCTTATATTAAACATGACCATGATGTCATCATCAAATCATGTCTTATGTAATTTATAAACTATTAAAATACATACCAATGGGTGATATTTTTTTCCCCCATCAATGTGACCATGTTGCCTACAATGTTGCTTAGCTGTTGTGATTAGATATCTTCTAGTCTTTAAGCCCTTACACATTTTGCAAGGACAATAACATTTTCCATCACATTTTCTTTTTAAGTTAGACTACAGTCTAGCAATTGTCTCCCTATTTTTTTGTGCATTGATATCGTCAGACATGGTCTTTCTTGAATGGAATGACTCATTGGTGGAAGAAGGATGATTTGTTTGCAACCTACAGATGGAGTAGTAAGAGGAAGACACATATAGAAAGGAGTTAGTTCTATGAACCAAGTAGGAGTTAGGACATGTTGGAGTGGGGTCAGCCCAAGATATTTTAGAATCTTGAAGAACCTAGTAAAGGGTATCTGGAAAGGTGAAAATAAACAAGTATTTTTACAGCTGCAAAGGAGGAATCAAGAGCATTATAAATAATGAAGAAGAAACTTAAATCCATACAGCTTCACCTCTATTTAGAATTTGACCTTTCTACACATGAAATATGATAATATACAAAATTTCCAGTCACATTTTCACTTTAAAAAGAACACCAAATATACCTTTGCTACAATATCTTCTTCAGATTCTTTGCTATCAGATTCTTCAAAACTGCAAGCTCCTATGCAGAAAAAGGATGAGATGTACTAAGTAATTTTTGATGGGCAATATTTAAACAAATCAACTATAAAAAAAATTATTTAATTTAGTTGCTTTATTATGTACTGAAGACTTGGCAAGATGTTCCCACGTCTATCTATAGAATGCCTATCTGCATGGTTGTTTGAAAATAGTCTAGTATGGTGTCACTTTTGAACAACAACAAATGTTAGTGGGGCTGGTAATTTGGCTCAAGAGATGCACAAGCCTATTGACACCACAAAACTTTTAGTTCATATAGCATTTAGCTATCTTCTTTAACAAAATCCAAAGAGAATACAAACTAACTAATGAACCATGTCTATCTCAATTGAATAGCAAGTACTATAGTGAGTATTAGGAAACTAACCTTGCAAATAGCATCTAGTTCATAAAGTAGAACTTGGTAAAATTGTCCTTCACTTACACAATCTATGAATAAATACCAAACCTGTCAGTAAGGAGACATAAGAAATGCAGAACTAAATCTCACCACAAAAACCAATCAAAATGAAATAAATTACTTATAAAATATGATTCGTAGAGGCTTTTGTCCTGTTGCTCTGTGAAAAGAAATTAGTAGCTCCCTGCAAAGAATCAAAGTGAAATAATCATTCGAATTTCCTAATAATCAAGGCAAAAATTGTGCTCTAGAGGGTTTTCTCCTCTTTGTCATTTAGTAATTTAGAACACGTCCCTAATCCATGGTGTGTGAAGTTGTAAAAGTTTTCCCCAAGCTAATTCTTTGTGACTTCAAGCCAATCTTGGGATGCAACCACCTAACATTTGCACCAAATTCCCAAAATATTAAGATAAGCATTTCTCATATGAATTGTGTGAACAAGAACAACAACAAACAATGATCTATATAGAATCTTCTCCAAGGTGTGGATGTCTAACATCTAAAAAGTTCTCCACAATTGCACATTAAATAAATAGCAATAGATCTGCAAAATAATAAAAAGGAAACTCAACACCAACTTGTATCGAGAATAATTGATCAGATTGGGATCACCTCAACATGAAAATTCATTAAGATATGGTGATTAAAAGTTAGGTTTTTTTCTCAAAATTGCTGCAACTTAGAGGACCAAATCTTTGCTGATTAGTTTAACATAGATTGGTGAATAGAAAATTCATAATAAAAATCTGATTTTTTTCCACACTTGTTCAAACCATATAATGAATGAAAAAAAATGAATTGTATACGAGTCATCCAAATCCTTAGCTTTTAATACGCTTCATAGATGAGATTGCATTATATGGTTGGAACAAGATGTGGAAAAAATTGAAATGGCAGAGTCACTCCAAATCCTTAGCTTCTAATACGCTTCATAGTTGAGATTGATCATGACTCTGTTGATGATTTGGAGTGATAAGGATACAAATAGAGTGTAGTTGCTTTGCAAGCTCATGGTTTTTAAGTCATTTTGAAGGTCACTACGTTGGAATAGTCAGAACCAAAGGAGTGTATGGAACAGTCAGAGCTTTAAGTAATATATGAGATCTAAAATCACTTGTAACACCAAACAACCACTTTGATATGGCTTAGAGAACCTAAAAATCCAAACATTATAGGGAAGCATCCAGCACAAACAAAGTATTTTTCACATACTTCGCATGGATGATAATTTTACAAACTTGGAGACAAATAAAGCTCACTTAACCTTGAACAAAACTAATATTTTTTCTTCAAAAGTAATGAAGATAGTAGAATACCCAAAAAACTTAACTTAGATTTGGTTGAATTTAACAAGAAGGTTCTAAAGACCATTCATTAGAAAAATCAATTCAAAGGTGATGTCTTGTTGCATATGGTAAGAGAATTTCACTTTCTAAAAGAAATAGAATGCTTACTAGCTCTGTGACACATTTGGATACAAAGAATTATAGTGACTAGTCAAAATATCAATATT
This sequence comes from Cupressus sempervirens, assembly GCA_028749045.1. Lineage (NCBI taxonomy): Eukaryota > Viridiplantae > Streptophyta > Pinopsida > Cupressales > Cupressaceae > Cupressus > Cupressus sempervirens. Next base: position 458,881,359 of record CM053787.1, read on the forward strand.
CTCAATTTGGTATTATATGTCAAATTTTATAGTGCAACTTGACTTCAAAAGGCATAGGTACTATCTTCACTTTCTTAGCTCCTATTATTTAAGTAGACTTTGATGTAATGAAGCTTGAACTCTATTTTGAAATGAAAAGAGTTGTTGATTATTTAACTTCCACCAGTGCCACTTATCCAATTTATATAAAATGAATACCATCAATATTTGATTATTATTTCCACGATAAGTTGATGTAAAAAGAAGTAGAACGAAAGTATAGTAATAGTCCAGATTGAGTTGAAGACAAATTTACGGTATTCATTGATTGTGAAGGATATCAAAATCATATATTTTAGATTCGAAATTCTAAAATAGAAGAAGATGTGAATGTTAATTTTAGTTCTAATCCAAAATATAGTTCCAGATATTTTTAATGGTTATATACATACTCTTGTCGAGAAATAAGGTTATTACTTTTAAAATAACATTTAATCTTCAAAGCCACCCAAATGAAAACACACAATATTTTGGTCTTTTGTTTCAATAATACACTTATCTAATGAGCAATCATATCATTAAAAGCTTCATTATAGTATTGAATGCAACTAATTGATGTCTCCAAGGCATGCAAAAATAACAACAAAATCTACATGCAAACTTCACAAAATAAGAATTGGCATAAATAGGGCAAAAATGCATTATTAGTTCAAATTTTCAAAATAAAACTAATCCATCAATGTGATAAGACAATCCCGAAGAGTATGTGCTAAAGTGGTAATGTAATGTTAAACTCAAGGTAAAATTACACTATTAAGCACCAAGTTTCTAATATAAGCTTCTATATGACATTGATCATAAGAAGAAATACTTTCATCAATTTAGAGAATCAAGTCTCCAACATAAGCATCTATATGATGTTGATCATAAGAAGAAATACTTTCATCAATTCAAATAATCTAATTAATTTTGGAATAGTTTAGACCGAATTCCAAGGGGAAAATGTAAACCAATTAATACCCAAAGTCTCTTAATTGTTCAGTCTCTTCAATGATCTGATTATTCCATGAGACTAAGGGCCTATTTAGCTACAAATAAAACATCATTGCAGATGGTTTAAATTGATCAAAATGTAAACATGGGCAACTTTGGTTAATGCAAATATATTGTACATTGGACTCACCCTACCAATCACGGTCCACACATTGGTGGGTGAGTCAAGGCATTTTATTGAGACCTTGCTCCAATTGTTGTCTATAGACAATACTAGCACACTAACCATATTAATTTTGTACAACTGATTATGCCTTCTGAACTTGACAATAGACTGAAAACTGTTAGTGTTCTCTAATATTAATTTTCAATTTCACAAAGAAGATGATTAATGTGACTAAATATGTTTAATGTAATTTGAAATTAAATTAATTTTTTTTCTAATAACCCATTTACAATAGGTGAGAAACACATGGATCCAATACTTCTTTACAACATTGAGTTGTAAGAAGCCAAAAACACTACCCCACTAAACCTTAGACTATCCTTCTAAAACATCAAAGAACTAACATATAAACCAGGAGATATATAAACTAAATTACCAGCACAAAAAAAATGCAAATAAACCAGAAGAAGCAAATACAGAATGTAAATGATGGACCTAGAACTCCTTGATTTTTTGATTTTTTTTCTATCCCCATATCAGCATAAGCTCCCTTCCCCTATTGATCAACTCTCTTAGCTTGGGGAAGAAAGTTGAAACACATCTTGAAACTATAGTAATTTACCACACAAATAGCTATCCATGTACAGATACATTTTGAAGAGATTTTTTTATTAAATGATCAGTACTCTTCAATAGAATTTTATTATTACTCTTAAGTAAGTTTTAATCATTATTTTTATATTGTGAAGGGTGAAGTATTGGTGAGAGTTGTATCTAGACTTTGTGATATACTGAGTAGTACAATATTTTATCTAATTAGAGTGGACTTGATGTTGGCTTAATTTTTTAATAGAACAAGGATTATTATAGTTCTTAATCATCTTATAAGTTCAGTTTGTTCATTGATAATATCAGGACAATGATTATCTAAGGAGATTTCTAAATATGTATCTCTTGAACATGCAAAGAAAGTACTCTACCTACTTGCTTGGGTGGAATGAGCATAAAGATTTGTATCAACCCAGCTTGCTTAGGTCATGAAGGTAGATTTGGAAAATAAAAATGTAACATCAATTTGAAGATCTCAAATGATGAGTGAGCAACAAGCCTAGTTTATTTGACATACAATCATCAAAGAGATCATTTGAATCAAGGAGCTTGGGAGGGAGGAAGAGATTGGTGTGAATTTTAGGACAGATTTGTCTTATAAAAGGTTGTAGATTTAAATGAGACTATCTTGGGTGAGTATTAAAAGATTTTGATGTGTGAAATTTCATACTATCTTGTGATCAATTTCTTGTAAGTAGAGGAGATGATATTTAGAGGTTGTTCATGTCTAGAGATCTTAGATATCTCTATGGCAACAAGAATCAAGGACAAGTTATGTGTAGAAGTTAAGATTTCAATTAAGACAATTATGGTCTTGAAAATCCAAGTAGCTTAATATTAATAATTTTCAAGTAGCCTAGTCTAGTGAGAATTGGTAGCTCTTCAAGCTCAAGACACTCACCAATGCACATGTTTATTAACTTTGTAAGATTGCCAATTCTTGTGACTATTTTCAATTTCTTGTACCTACACACTCTGAGTTTGATGAGTGTCATTGGCAAAAATGTTGCAACTTCTCACAAGAATCAATAACAATCATCTTCGCACAACCATCACAATGTAATACTCTAGAGAGAGTCCGTACCCTCAAGACACAAGTCAGGCTCAAGCTACCGACACTTAGATATAATTAATTCTACTAGACTCTTTAGATGGAATATTTCTAATACGCTTATAAGTTCTTTAAAGGACTCCAATTAAAGATTGTTCAATGACATTTGAAATTTTATTTTGTTCGTCTTCACATTTGAATATGTGAATCCACTCCAGGCAACTTAGATACGTAAAACAAGATAGCTCTCGACAATCTGATATCCACAGATGTCATAAATGACCCGTGTCAAAGCTACTTGAGACTCCTTCTGTAATTGCACAATCACTATCGATCACCTGGGGGTGATTAAGCTTCTCGTATCCATTAATTTGAATCCTTTCAAGATTCCTTATGCTAGAAAGAATTGTTATTTTCAGTAGCTATATACATTTGATTATTTGAATCCCCTCCAAACAAGTTTGACATGCAAAATAGGGAAGCTCCTCAAGCACCAAACAATCTAATATCCACAAGTGCACCAAATGGTTCATATTAAAGCTACTTCACACCCCTTCTGAAATCCCACCATTAATTGGCTTTAGATGATTAAGCTTCCTGCATCCATCAATTGTAATGGTTTCTAGGCTACTTAGACCATAGAGTATAGAAAAGTTCTTAACATGAAGACATTCAATAATGCATAGCTTTGTAAGTTTTGGAAGATTTCTTATGCTTGCCACTAGATCCAAATTTATGCACCACTGCAGTGTGACTATGAAGACTGAAGACTAACATTGAAAAAATTATCATATAAAACTTCTCAGAAGAGTTAGTGGTACTTCTCTCTAGGTAGCTCAATTCAACAAGAAATGGCAACTCCATCTCCATATGATCAGTAATATCCAACTCTGTCATCTTTGAAGGATCATCCATTCCCTTGATCTTTTGTGAATGTTTGCAACATTGCATGATGAGTGTTTAAGTTTGTGTCCATAGCCCTGTTTGATGGTGTTACAAGTAAATGGGAAAGCAACATATAAGGATGCATTCTAAACATGGTTCTCAGACAATATGGAGAAGTGTAATCCTAGTTATTTGTAGAAATTTATTTGAATCTTGATGTAGTTCTACCAAAAAATTTATCCCATTACAGATTTAGGCATGATAGTATTAATAGGTGCATGGAGTGTAATATTTATAGACTAGCAAGTAAAGGTCTGGTTATATTCCTCTGGCTATGAACATTAGCAAATTTTCCACAATCTCTTGACAAACTTCCTCTTACTTGATTATATTTACTCTTTTATATGATTCTTTCATGTTTATGCATAAAATAGCTTTTTTTTAAGTCATCTTCTTTACTATCTACTATGCAACATATTTTGAATAAGCCATTAGATTCTCTCTATATAGAATTGATAGCTAGGGTGTCATCTTGAATCCTCAAAAGTTCATTCGTTGCCTTCTTTCACATGCATGAACAATTGCAAAGAATGTGAAAGAAAATGGATGTTAACCTAAGCAGAATTGAATTGTTGGATTATCATTTGCTTAGAAGAAATTGCCTTCGCAGTCATGGAGGCTAAGGTTGGGACCACTTTCCTCAGTCCCCTAGCTACAAACATAGAAAAAATTCTCAATACACACAAATAAGAGACTGAAAATTAGAACTCAAATCAAATTTCGTTATGGCCAGTTCAACAACCCCCTTTTCATTTTACTCTTCCCTGATAGAACCTTATTCAAGAACTAATACATCTGTTTGAATGCAATTCTTTGAAGGTAGTTTCTACCTGATTCTAGGCTAGGAAAGGGTTTGCATCTTGGTTGAACTCAAGATAGATAGGTAGTTTTAAGAATTTCAATCAGAAAATCCCTAGCCAAGTGTCCATATTCACAATCCAAACATTTAAATTGTGCATCCTCGTAATCAAGTTTTTTTCCCACAATATGTTCTCCAGTTGACCATTCATCATGGTAGGGAGTGGGTTGTTGAAATCTAGTTCAACTCAGATCCAAATCTCAAAGCAGTCAGCATATTAGTTTCCTAATTTCCACCAGTTCTGGAGGGCCTATAAGAAAATGAGAGGGAAATTCCCTTAGTGGGTTAACCCTGCACCTTAGACACAAGGATTTCATACATAATTAGCTAGACAAAAACCTTGCTCAAGGGCCTTGACTCTATCAACTATTTTTTATGTCTCCATTCAAATCAAACACAAACACATAATCCACTAAAATGTTACATGTTACAATGGTCCCCTACATAATGTCATGGTAAAGAAAACCTATTATCATATATGCCACAAAAATTTTACCTATTACAATGGTCCCTACACAATGTCGTGGTAAAGAAAACCTATTCTCATATATGCACTAAAATTTTACCTGTTACAATGGTCCCTACACAATGTCGTGGTAAAGAAAATCTATTATCATATATGCCACTAAAATTTTACCTGTTACAATGGTCCCTACACAATGTTGAGTCCTCTCTTCTAGAACCCCCCTTGAAAATCTATGCCCTCATGCGAGTGAAATGCTAGAAGTGAAGGAGTCAAAGTGCCCAGCGGAACCATATCAAATCTCTGAACATACCATTAACTCACACTTCTCATGAATACTCTGGAACCCTCACACCAAATGAAATGTGATATATTAGTAGGGTAGGCAACCCGGGACCTTTTATCATATATTAGCAGAGTTTGGTGCAATGCCACCTTTTATTATATACGTAATATGATTGGGTGGGTCAATGGAGGTCTACTACCAGCACATCAAGAAGCATTCTAGGGATTTCCCTACAATTCTATGCCTAAAATTATATGGCACTCGCGAACCATCAAAAGTGAGAACAGATAGTGACTCTGCATGCAAACTCAAAGACATTCAATGAACTCAATCATCCCTGTGCATGCATCTAAATGCTTGTTTGTTTGATCTCGTCCTAAGCCCACCCTTATGTTCTGTTCTTTAGACATACCATTAACTTGCACTTCTCATGAATACTTTGGAACCCTCACACCAAATGAAATGTGATATATTTTTGCCCCCTTTTTTTTGTTTTATGTTGCGGTGTGCATCGCAATTGCGACCAAAATAATTGGTCATAATTGTGACCAACATGGTAATGTTATAAAAAAAAACAAAAAATTTCTTTATAAATCAACCAACCAACCCATTTAAAATATTTAGTCAAAATTTTTGGTCGAAATTTAGGGTAAAATGCACTAGTCTTTGGGTCTAGGAACAAGAGTCCAGGTATTTTTCCTTTCAATTTTCTCAGTCTCTTCATCCATTGCCTCTATCCAAATTTCATTATTCATAGCATCTTTCACAGTTATAGGTTCAAATTCAGTAAGAAAACATGTATCTTTTAGTTTGTTCCTTGTCGCTATGCCTTCTATCTGATCTTTAATTATTTTTTCAAGTCCATGATGCCTTCTTATATATCTTGGAAGTATAGGTTCCTTTCTTCTATATTTTGGACTTGTTTCATTTGGTTTACCATGCTCAAAGGTTCTGTGAAACTCTAAACTCTTGTTAGGTCCCACTATCTGAGACTCGATTTCCTCTAATTATGACTCAAATTCCTTTTCTACTAGTTGCAACTTGGGTTGCACCAACTATTGCTTGGTTTTCTCTGGTTACAACTTGGGTTACACTGCAAACCTAGGTGACTTGGGTTGTGTTGACTACTCGAGTGATGCTATCTATTGTTGCCCAATCACATTTTCTTGTACCTTTGGTAAAGTATCAAACTCAAAGTAAACAAATTTATGTATTCTTTAGGCTCCTTGTTTCTTTTTTCTTCACTCTTTTCTCCAAACTCATCAATTTTTACATGTACACTTTGTATAACCTTGTAAGTAGCAAGATTCAAACATTTATATACTTTTTCTCTTATTGGAGTACCCTAAGAATATTCCTTCATTACTTTACATCAAACTTTCCCTTCGTTGTTTCTTTTAAGATATAACATTTTCTTCCAAATACTTTGAAATAAAAAACATTAGGTTTCTAGCCATAACATAATTCATAAGGTGTTTGATCTGTACCTTTCTTTAGTTGAACTCAGTTCAAGGTATGAACTAATGTGTTGATTGCTTCTTTCAAGTATTTGGATGCAACACTTTTCTCTATCATCGGTGTTCTTGCACAATCCATAATGGATCTATTCCTTCTTTATGTTATGTCATTCTACTAGTGTGCACCAGGTGTAGGTACATGTCTTTTGGTTCCTCTTTCATTGCAGAATTCATTGAATTCATTAGAGATGAATTCTTCTCCTCTATCTAACCTTAGACATTTTAAATTCTTTCCTATTTCTTTTTCAACTCTAGCCAAATACCACTTGAACTTTTTAAAAGCTTCATATTTGTCTTTTAAGTACATTACTATCATCATTATAGAATAATCATCAACAAAAAAATGAAATATTTATCTCCACTATATCTTTCTATGCCTATTGGTCCACAAAGATCTCTATGAACTAGTTCCAAGACTTCTTCAATATTGTAATTCTTACTTTTGAAGCTAGTTTTACGCATCTTTCTAATCTAGCATTGCTTGCGTATAACCATTTCAGGTTTCTTCAGATTTGGAATACCTCTTACTCTTCTATTCTTACTCATAGTAACTAGAATATCAAAGTTCACATGACACATTCTTTTATGCCATAGCCAACTTTCCTCTACTTGTGCCAAAAAGCATGAACTTTGAATGAGATCTAGATAGAATAGATTACCTTTTGTCTGATTGCCAATTCCAACTAGGTTTCCTTTACCATCTAGTAACCTAGCCTTCCCATTCATGAATTCTACCTTGCATCCAATATTATTTAATTGTGCCATGCATAGAAGATTGTGTCTCAGCCCTTCAACTCAGTAATCATTGTCACATTTGAGTTCATCAGTCAATGCAATGCATCCTTTTCCTTTTACATAACATGGTTCATTATTTCTAAATTTAACATTTCCACCATCAAAGTGCTCTAAGTGTTCAAACTTAGTTTTGTCACCATTCATGTGATGAGAATGGCCACTATCTATTATCCATGTGTCATTCTTGCTAACATGAGAAATGAGTACCATCTTTTCATTATCCTCATCATTTGATTCATCTTCGATAGAAATATATACCATTTCATATTCATTACCCCTGTCAGAATCTTTAGAAATATAAGAAGATTTATTACCTTTGTCTTTGTAATCTTTATAGCTCTTGAAATATTTCTTTCCTTTGAGCTTGTTGAGTTTTTTGTCATTTTTGTTTTCATTTTTTGGACAGCTTGCAGCAATGAGACCAACTTCATCACAAGAGAAACATATTAATGGAATTTTTCCTTTATATTTACCTTTCCCTTTTGGTAAACTTCTTGCAAGATGGGCTTCAATAGCTTCAAGGTCATCATTTGATTCTTCTTCTTCTTCTTTACTGTCAAACTCTTTGCCTTTTGAGTTTCCTCCTTTTTACCAAGAGTTAGTTTTCCTTTGAATATTGATTCTATGTTGTGAGATCTAGGAAGATAGTTATCAAATTTACCCAACTCAAGAGTTGTTAGCCTTCCCACTAGTGCATCCAAAGTTATATTATTTTTTGGATCACATCTCATCTCTTGAATAGTTGAAACTCTAATTGCATAAATAGGAAGAAGAGTTATTAATAACTTGATGACTACTATCACATCATCGATTGTTCCTCCTGTAGCTCTAGTTGCACTCACACTTTCTTTGATTCTTTCATTGTATTTTACAATTTCTTCATCTTCTCTCATTCTCATTTTATCAAACCAACCACTTAGAATTTTTGCTTTGGCTCTTTTCACATTACCATCTCCTACATAGATCTTTTCCATTTTTTCAACATATTAAAGGTAGTAGGATAGTCTTTGACTTCATCAAATTCAAAATAGTTGAGAGAGGTAGCAATGTCAATCATCATTGTGTTGTGATTCATTTTATCTACCATCTAATCCATAGTCAAAGGATCAAGAGGTGCCACATAATAGTTTTCCAAGTAGTGTATGCTTGCATCTCCAATGGTTCCCAAATGCAGCTTCATGAGTTCTTACCATGCTTTGAAGTTTTTTTCTGCTCAACTTAGGAATCTCTCTTTTGTAAGACATCTTGGTCTTTATCTTAGGTTCTTGAAACCTTTTCTGTACGGACCAACAACTATAATACCAATTGTTGGAAATATAAGAGGAGTAACTAAGAGGGGATGGGTGAATCAGTTATCACTACAATAATTTTAAATCCATTAGATGTTAATACAAATTTTAGACTAATTCAAATCCTTGCACACAACTCGGTTAGAACTAGATATTCATTGTAACTTGGTTAACAAAGTAATCTTGAGATATTAATGTGTATTAACATTTAGTAACTTAGTTGCATAAAGATAAATCAGTAAGAAAATAACATGAACACATGAGACACCAAGATTTAATATGAAAACACAATTTGGGAAAACCACCAATGCAACTAGTTACAACTTTTCACTCTTCTAAAGTGAGCCCTATTAGGAGCCAACCATGTTAAAGGTTACAAAACACACTATTAGTTGTCACCTTGTAAAAGGATTTGAACCACCCTATTAGGAGTGGCCTTGTTAGATGTCTCAAGACACTTTAATCTAGAAATGCCACCTTGTTAGAGGATTTACAAGAAATTACTATTAATTCAACTCTATTAAGAGATATATACACTGCTATAATTGTTATAGAGTAACAATGATTGACCTAATAAATGAAGAAACTAACTTGCAGATTATTTTGGCTAATCCTTTGGATCCTTCCTAATTAGAATATTCTTTGCAACTCCTTGGATGTTCTTCCCTTTATCAAATATCCTTCCTTATTCACATCTTATCTTCTTCCACTTCATAATTCTATCCACATCTTGACCTTTTATATATATTAAACCCAATGTAAATTATTTTTGAATACCCTTAAAAATAAATAATTAACATCCATTGAGTTAGCTTGCAAAGAAAAAATAATCAACAAAACTATTTTGTTGCAAGTCAGATGATACTAAAATTGGGTCACTCGATTACCACTAAGTTCTTTGGTAACCAAAATGACTTGGTTTACATTGAATCCCTTTGGTAACCAAATTGACTCAGTTTACAAATGAATCCTCTAATGACCAACCTAGTTTAGTTTACACTTGATCACTAAACTTGGCTTATTTTGAACTTCTTCTCGGGTGATACTAGAGTCTTCTGAGCTCGGCTACTACTAGTAGTGCTCTGTTAGAATGTAACATTTGTGTAACATCAATGACAATATATAATTGAATAATTATTTTCAACAAAATATTCAAAGGCATTTTATCTATTAAGGCAATAAAACCTTTACCTTTGATTACACAAGGAGAACTATTTCCAAATTTAATTGCACCACCATCATATTCTTCCATTGAGAGAAAATTTTCCTTATCTATAGTCATATGATGTGCACAACCATTGTTAATGATCCAACCATCATTACAATCCATACTTGAGATTAAATATTTCTCTTCACCACTTTTACTATTGTCAGTAGAGGGATCTTCCTTTATAGCAACAAACATTATTTCCTCATCATTTTTGTTAGTATTGTATTCATCTTCAACAATATAGGAAAAGTTCTTACTCCTTTCCTTGAAGTTCTTGAATTTGTTTAATCTTTCTTTCTTTTCCTCTTCATTATCATTCTTAGTATTATGAGGACATCTATGTACACAATGACCTATTGATCTATAGTTCTAGCATATAAAATGACTCCTTCCTTTATATCTACCTTTCCCTTTAAGAAACCTTTTCGCTACTAATTTTTCCAACTCTTCCAACTCTTTCTTTTTAGTCATTAAGTAGTCATAATCATCTCAATTATGTGCAAAAAAAATCTTTTGATGAACCGAGGTTGAGAATAGCTTGAAATGCATTTTCTATAATAGGTTGACTAGAAGTTTAACTATTATCATAATTGCTTAGTTCAAATGCAGTAATCCTATTGATAAGTGTGTCAAGTGTAACCTTTCTAGAATCAATTTCTCTCAACTCTTGAATAGTAGAAACTCTAGTTACTTACATCCATGGAAGGGTTTTGAGAAATTTACTCACAACATCATTATCTTTAATATTTCGTCCATCTCATCTGATAGCAATAATAACTTCATTTACCTTGTAGACATTAAAAAATGGTCCAAGTCTACTATTTAATCATATTTTCATACTAACATGTCCCATTTTCTCATTTCACTAATTATAATATTTTGGTCAACTTGATTACCATTCGAGCATATTTTGACAATATCCTTCGTCATTCACACCCCCCTTTTCAAATCAATTGTCGATCACTTAAGAATTAGGTTTGGTTTTATTTGAAGTTTTCATAATTGACTCTAAATCATTTCAACATTATCAGAATCTTGTCCAATCAACCCTAAATCATTTCAATATCACTAGAATCTTTTTTAATAAACTCAAAATCACCACAAATCAACCCTAAATGATCTTAAACATGTCAAACATCCCTAATAAATAATCATTTATCCAACCCTAGGCATTATCATGCCCCTCAGTGCCTTGTTAATTGATCAAACCTATCAAATCCAACCTTAGCACCACCATGTCCCTTGGCGCTAGGTCAAATCTATCATTTTATCATTCGATCATCGATATTGTCAAGTCCCTCAATGTCAGATCATGACACTATCCAATCAAGTTAATAACATTGACAATGTTTTTTGATGCTATTATGATCAATCCTATAAATCAATTTTGATCCTATGGCATTTACAATATCTATTAAGTGTCACACATCCTTAATCGATGTCATATGTTCTTGACATGTTCTCGATCCTAATCACTTAATCAATTTGATCATGGATTTGATCTACCCACCATCATCATAATCAATCTATGTAATCATTACATTTCATCAAAATGTTAATCCTACATTTATTTCATCAAAGTAGCCAATCAGTTACTAATTTGTCTTGTAGGATTACATAACCCATAATATATTCCTATTTCATTTCAATCATTTTGTTTATTCCACTTTACTAACTACTCTTATTAACTAACATTCTCAATTAACTAATATTTATTAAATTATTTGGTCCATCTTTTTGAACTATGGGAATTCTCAATTTTCTAAGTCCTATTTTCCCATTTCTAATTTCTAATTTACTAATTTCTATTTGTGTGGATTACAAATTTTTAATTCAAATATTCCACCCAATCCTAACACATGGTCATAATGCATCATAGATTCTCTTTCACTTTTAGCTGTGTTGAATTGTGTGTGTCATAGAATCCTACATTTGACATATTGTGTCATATTTATCATAGATATTCTAAGGAATATTGTGCCAAGTTACACACTTGAATTGACAACTATCCTTCTCCTCATTCCTGTTTAACCTCTTATATTTTGGCTATAAATTGAGCCATTTTGCACTCATTTTTGGTCTTCAACCCACTAGGCTTAACAACCATATTCTCTTGAACCATGCCCAAAAAAGGCTTCTATTACTCTCAATATCATGCATCCCATCACATTATCTTTAGTATTTTTCTTTCAATTGTATGTTCACTATAGGCAATTGGAGCTACATCAATAATGGAGAATAAAGAAGGACATGGGAACTACAATTGAGAAGGGAGTTTTACTTGTTTTAATTCCTTTACTTCCATTGGTTTTCATGGTAGATTAGAATAGATTAGCATATGTTGATTGAGTTTGTGGTTTCTCATAGTATTATAGGTAACCTATTTTCTAGTCCTATAATTGGTGAACCCAAAATGAATCATGCTTACTAACTATGGTTTTCTTTGTTTGTGCTTGTAGGTGCACGGGGGGAGCTCATTTGAAGAATTCTAGTGATTATTTTTTTATTATGATCACACCTAGTCTAATTAGGAGTTCTAGTAACAATATTTTATCCATTGTTTATGCATTTTTGTATCTCTCTGCCTCGAGTGTGCACTTAGTACTGTAGGGCACACTTGGATGCCTGAGGTAGTTGTTTTAGATGCTTAGGACCTAGAACCATCTTTGGACCTATTGTTCAACTCTAACCAATTGTGCTCCCAAACTACCAAGTGCACCCTTCTAGACCCCAACTGCACTATGGGTGCACTTGACACTGTTAGAGCACAATTGGTAACCCTGGTTTCAATTCTTCTTAGTATAGGTTCTATTTTGGCTCTATGTCACCTTGTCTAATTTCCTTATTCCTAATTGCACCCCTAAACTACCAATTGCACCCCTCAACTACCAAGTGTGCCCTTTTGGGACCCAACTATACTATAGGTGCACTTGGCATTGTATGGGTGTACTTGGGAGCTTTCTAAGTGGTTTTTGGCCTTACCTAGTGTAGTTGGTACTATCAATGTGCATTTGGTTCATAGAAAGGTCCATTTTGAGTCATAATATATGTTTAGGTTTTTATTTTGATTTTAGAACTAAGAATATAGGTTTTTGTGTTACTAATGATTTATTTCCAGCATGTAGCATTTGTTGGGATAAGATTAATCACTTGAAAATTGCTAATGTGTTTGGTGTGAGACATTGATGAAGACTTATCTTTTTGTGAGGCCTCGCCCAATCTACCATAGTATAGATGACATAATTGCATTATGATACTTCTAATTTGATGTTTTGATATACCTTCGAGACTATAGGGTTATGTCATTTTAATATTTGCATTTTGATGATTTGCACTTATGTCTGCATATTAGGACCTAGTTGATATATTTAATGATTTTATTTCATGTTCTAAACTATTTCAATTGCTATAATGGAAACTAAATTGTAGAAATACTTGAATGTCAAATTTTAATGTTTAAGTGAAAATTAGTGCCAAAGGATAGATTTAGTTATGCAAAAGAACCCAACTAACATGCCTTGTAACTTAATAGTCATGAGTTCAATATTTCATCACTATGATAGAAAATAGATTATGAAGTTCAGAATGTTAATCTGATTGTGTTACATAAAAATCAATGTTTTCAATTTTTTATAAGAAAATGATTAGAAAAGGGAAAGTTAAATAGGAAATAATGAAGTATGCAAACCTAATGTTGAATGTGAAAGTGATTTATTGCACTTGTTTATATATTCCTTATATGATTTTCTTGGATTACTGATGCTCGAGTTTAGTGTGCAAGAATTTGATCATGGGATTTAATGGGGGACCAAGGCTCAAATCCATGTGAAATAGGAGATGGTCGAGGTTGGATCTGTGGAAGAATTTAGACCTCTTTGTAATGTGAATGGTATGTGGTTGATAGTTGAATGCATGTATTATTGGAGATAGGTCTTTTTAAATGTAATATGTTGTGTTTGTGTCACTTAATACTTGTTTTTTCCTCATGGAGATAACTTGGAATTTAGGGTTTTGGGAAAGTAACCTAACCTAAACATAACCCCAGCATAGTATCCAAGTTAATCTTACATTGAAAAAAAAAATGTTAGGATAAGTCCCTATCCATTAAAGTTCGAATTCCAACTCTTCATTAACTTTTGGGGATCAAAAAGTGGTCCTAGGGGGTTACTATGGTGCAAGGATCCAACCTTCCTAATGCACAACTTAATCTAAATCCACTTGACACACATGCAATTATCAACAAAAATTCCAACAACAATAAGCAATCTTTGTAAAGAAACAAGATAATTAAAATAATAGCTAGAATATCAACAAAAAATTTCCTATCAACAACAATATGTACCACAAAAAGCTCAACAAGTACCTCTACAACAATGGTCTTATACATGGCCATACACTCAAAAAATAGAGGTACCTCAGCAACAACCACAATCAATTGCACAACAATCACAATCGATTGTACAAAAACTACAACAAGGACCTTTCTGCGTTCAAGGTGCCAACATACCTCCACCTCATAGTAATACCTCCCTTGAGTCTTCAAATATAAATATTACATAATTGAGTAGATGTAGCTCTCACCATAGTAAGAGATCTACTTGAAGACACAAAAGACTCAAAGAAAGAACTAATTCTCAACACCCTAATGATGTTTTTCTACACTAGTTCAAACAATTGTATAAACAAGTTGAGGCATTAGGAGTCCAAAAGAAACAAATTCTATACATAGAAATGGATTTATATCTTAATCTGTTTGACAAGATTTGTATATGCCTTCATTTCCAAGGCATTTTAAGGTGCCAAGGTTTGATAAATATCAAGGAAAAGGCAACCCAGTTGACCATATTAGAGAATTATGTGCCTCTTGTACTAAGTTAAGTGATGCACCAACAAAACTTATGAGATTATTCCCTCATTCTCTAATTGGGCCAGCATTTGAATGGTACTCTAAATTAATTGGTAATATAAAATCTTGGTCAGAACTAGAGACAAATTCATGTCCCATTTTGTTTTCAACATAATAGATGAGGTGACACTATCTAATTTGTGTTCAACATAACAAAAGATAGGAGAACCATTCATAACATTCTTGTTACATTGGAGAAACCTTGCTAGTCAATGCTCATTGGATATTCCTAAAGAACAACACCCTGATTTGATGTATGAACTTAAGATCAAGTGTCCTAGCACCATTGCCAAGTTAATGAAAAAGGGAGCTAACATTGAAGAGTCCCTCATTCACAAAGGCATCCTAAAGAAAAAAAAAGATAATACCAATACAAACTTGTCTAATGACAAGACAAAGTTCTTCTCCAATAATAATAATGTCACAAATGATGGTATTGTCAACACCCAAACAATCAGCATGACACAACCTCAGATGACCCTTAAAGGTGCAAATCCCACAAATTCACAAACTCCTAACCAAGTGTCACCTCAACAATAGACAAATAATACCTTAACACATGAAAGACATTGAAGACATCCCAGGAATAAAGATATAAAATTTACACTCCTAGGGATAGCACTTGAGATTGCACTTCAATGATTTCTTAGCACTACGGTCTTACAGATACCCCCAATTAAGGATGAACCAACACCCAAACCCTCTTGGCAGGATGACAATAAGTTGTGTGACTACCATTGTACCAAAGGACACAAGACCACTTCATGTTTTTAGCTTAAAAATGAAATCCAAGATCTTATCGATGAAAGAGTCATTAATGTAGACCCTTCACTTGTGTCCTCCAATTTTGATCGTACTATTTTCAAGGATTCTTTGGGAAACTATGATAAAGGGAAAGCCTCAAGTTCAAATTCAAACTCACATGCTAATGTCAATTACACTTGCACTGGGCATGATTACACGATCAATTTGTTTTATGAGTTTGACTCACATGTGTCCACATTCACCTTAGAGAACAAAGATCCTTGTTGTGTTATTCTCACACATCACACCAAGATCACCTTACCTAGAGCCCTTTCTAGACCCACAACCCTTGGTAGACCTAATGCTCCTGCATCTTTTGATTAAAACCTTGTTGACCAACTTGGAAGGACCCTTGCACAAATACCCATCCGAGATTTCTTGCATACATACCCCCAACATTATAATTTCTAGGTCATGGTTGGGAACTTATCCACATCACAACATATTACCTTCTCACCTCAAGATGTCCCTAGAGATAGATCTAATCACAATGATCCCCTCCATCTTAAGGTCTTCATCCATAGAATGAAGGTCAAACATGTCTTGATAGATGGCAGAGTAGGATTGAACATATGTACCCTAAAAGTTTTCAATGGTCTTGGTTACTCTGAAGAAGATGTGGATCCCTCTCATAGAATCAAAATAAAAGCATATGATGATATTAAATGTTTCTTCAAAGGTGTCATTATATTACCTATCAAAGTTGGTCTAACAACTAAGAACACACTATTCTAGGTCCTAGATATCAAAATAAATTGTAATACAATACTGGGACATCCTTGGATTCATATCATGAAAGTAGTGTCATCTACATATCATTAGTGTCTGAAGTTTGCATATAAAAATGTGAAGATTACCATCTCTGGTGATCTGAACCCTTTCTAATTTTGCATTAGCCTTATAGAAACCATTGCATATCAAGTCCCAACAAACAATGAAGCACAACCCACAACCTCCTCTAAATACGTGGACCTAAACATACTCCTCAATAGTACCATGGAAAAGATGAAGATTGAAGATAGAGGTTGTGGAGAATACTCTATGCCTCAAGCATTTCACATTGGGAAGTTACCCCTTTCTGCCAAATCATATGACAAATCATAACTACCACAAGCACAACAATCCAAGATCACTGCACAAAATGCCACTTCTATCAATTTCATTAGTGGAGGTGGCCTACATGAAGAACATGTCTATGAGAAAACATCCATCTGTATTGAGAAAGTTAAAGAAGAACAAGAACCCACTTTAATATCTCCTAACAAGTATGGACCTAGGTTTAATATCATGCAGAAAAAAGGCTATGATGGATGCAGTGGTCTTGGATCTCAAAAACAAGGAATACTTGAACCTATTATTGTAAAAGGTCAACCTCCTAGTTTGGGGCTCAAATTAAGGTCATTCTTAATAGGTCCTCCTAGTACTAAGGTACCCTCATGTGAGATTGTGAATGTTTTGAATGATGAAAAGGTATCAAAGGATAACCAACCTAAAACCAATGATCTTTCTAGTCCTTATGCACTTGACTATATCTTTATTGACCCTAATAGCCTACCTATGGAGAATAAACATCTTACTATAACTCCACTTGTTGCTCAAACTGACTTTGCACCTAAGATCAAAAAATTATGGGATCCAAGTCCTCCAACTTCTGAACATGACCCCAATGATACTACTAAATCTGATATCCATGCATATACCTTTGACCAGAGCCCATTCAATAATGATGCCCTTAAGATATCTTGAACTATTGGATTGGGACCATCATGGACCATCAATCTTCAATCGATTAAAAAATGATGATGCTCTTATAAAGGTTTTTGAACTCTATGAAGGCATTACAAATGAGGAACATAAAGAAGAAATTTCTCTTGAATTGAACACATTAGCATATTTTGGGAAGTCAACTTTATCTCCTAGTTGCAAAATTGACTACAAGAGAAAAATGAAAAAAAAATGCAAAAGTATGTCTCTTGGTGAAAATTGAAAGGTGTCATCAGATAGTGAAAAATAAAATGCTAAGAAGCTCCAAAGGATACAAGATGACGCCATGAATATAAGTGTTCTAGTCTTCAACATGCCATAAAGCCTTTTTCTCTTTGTACTTGAGCTCTTTCGATCGACCTTCATGTGGGAAGTTGTTGGTCTCAATCCTCCCAGTTCTTCCTTGTATCCAACTATTTATGCCCAAAATCCTACTAACTAACTTGTCCAACACCCAAAATCAAACCTTTGTCCAGCAAGCCTTTGAGTAATTCATCATCAGTGGCATCTTATACAAAGGATGTATTGACCCAATTATCTTCAAATGCCTTGATTCATGAGAGGCAGACATTGTCTTGCATATGGTACGTGATGGCATATTCTTAGGTTATTTTAATGGTTTGAGTTTAATACAAACTTGGAATGAATCCTATGTAATTATAGCCTCCTACATAATTATAGTCACTTGTGGGTCCAAAGGTTATAAACTAGAAGAACCAACAACAAATTCATTTTTAGCATTCGTCAGCAACATCCATGATTCTATCTAAAATTCCTAAAAAAAATTAAATGGCAAAAAATCCCGAAAACAAAATATCAAAAAAATAGTGAAAAGTCCTTAAAAAAAAAAAAAATTTAATGGCAAAAAGTACTTTAAAATATTTAAAAGAAAGGAAAAAAGTCATGAAAAAATGGATGCTTTGGTGAAAACATGGCAAACAGGTGTCTTGATATGAAGATTTTATCCAAAAGTGAAAACTTGGCAAACATGTGCTTTGAGAAAGTACCATGATAAAATCCTAGCAAACAACCACCATGTGTAATCAGTTGTTTCTCCTCCATCTATTAGGATTCCATCTAGTTTTTCCATCCCTTGACATTCCCTGAGGATTCACAAGAGGCAGACATTGTCTTGCATATGGTACACAATGGTATATCCTAAGGCCATTTCAATGGTTTTGAGTTTAGCTACAAACTTGGAATGAATCATATGTAATTATAGTCTCCTACGTAATTATAGTCACTTATAGGTCTACAGGTTATCAATTAGAACCACCAACAACAAATTTATTTTCAACATTCATCAGCAACATCCATGATTCTATCTAAAAATCCTGAATTTTTTTTTTGAAATAACAAAAAATTTTGAAAATAAAACATCAAAAAAAAAAGGAAAAATTCATAAAAAAATATTTTTTTAAATGACAAAAAGTACTAAAAAAATATCAAAAAAAGAAGAAAAAAAGTCCTGAAAAAATGGATGGCTTGATGAAAACATGGCAAACAAGTGTTTTGATACATAAGTTTGTGTCAAGAGAAAATTTTCATCCAAAAGTGAAAACTTGGCAAATATGTGCTTTGAGAAAGTACCATGATGAAAATGTAGCAAACAAGCACCATGTGTAATTAGTTGTTTCTCCTCCATCTATCAGGATTCCATCTGGTTTTTCCATCCCTTGTTATTCCCTGATCACATCCTTCACCCATAGTCCTTCATCATGGCCTATGAACTGGTTAATATCTCTTGTTATCTTACCTGATCATCATTAGTCTGAACATACTCTGTCTTTGGCCTTTGTACATAATATGTGTCTTGTTTGGGGGCATATTACTTGCATAGTGCATGAGTTTGAAATTGAGCCAGGGACATGTCCCTAAGCACACATTATCCATTGGACTTATCACATATCAGATTGGAGATAACATTTGTGAATGCTTTACCATCCTAAAAATCCAGCTATGATCCTAAAAAAACCCTAAAATTTTAGATATGATCGTGAAGAAACCCTAAAAACTTCAAATATGATCCTAAAAAAAGAAGACCTAAAAATCAAATAAGGCAATGAAAAATCCATAAAAATCACATAGTGTCCTGAACAATTTGATAAGAACCATTAAAAGTCATGAAAATTTGATAAAAATCATAAAATGTCCTAGAAAAATCCCTTAAAATCATAAAATGACCTAGAAGAAATTAGCAACACAAAAACATTAGATATCCTCAAAAACACTAAAAATCACAAAACTCGCCAAAAAATTCAAATATACCTTATAAGTAATCATTGTTGATAATCACCCCTTTTGCTTAAACACTCGCACATTTGCAGATTGAAATTCAAAGCATTGCTTATCAATGACAATCACACATTGCAACACTCTTTGAGCAATGTGAACCAACAATAAATTTAACTTGTCATTATGATCCTATCAACTGAACCAACAATCACACCTACCACATAATCAATTTGACCAACACTCTCTGAAAATCGAAGGCACTAAAAAGTAAGTAATAATGGATGAGAATATTTGTTGGCTCACATTGTTTAGTGAGTGATTTATTTTTTCTTTATTTTTCTTTGATCATGTTCCTATGCCCACTCAATGATATAAACTAATCTATGTGATTGGTCAGGATGGTTCATGGTCATCTTTTTCTTTTCTATCTATTGAATGTATCTTTGAGATTTTGGGGCATGTCTATATGCCTCAAGAAGGATTAGGTCATTCTTTGTCTTCATCATGCTTATTTACACAAAAGGCTTGCATTTTCACTCTAGCCATTTATGCCATGATGTGTTGCACTCCATTTTACATATCAAAATAAGGCTCCTTTGACATATAGTGTATTTTATGAAAGCAAAAAGTCCTCACCTCATACTAATTAGTCCTCATCTCATCTCCTCTATCTTCTGACATCCATCTTGTCCACCACCATTAGGATCTAGTACTCTAATATACCAAAAATATCTTCATCCTACATTTTTGCATATGTCACAAGTCCAAAAAACTTAAAGCAATACATATATAAATGGCATTCACATTATTTTGCATTTTATTTGCACTCATTTTATGAGAAAAGCATATGGAAAACACAAAGATATCATTTTCTAAGCATAACATGTGATAAACCACCACACGATGTCATCATATAAAGTTGACATAGAAAAACATAAATGAGGCAAAATATGATTGTTAGCATGAATGCTAATGGTATCCCAGTGGGGGAGTATCCTAAGCATTAGAGAGAGATTGTTGACATGTTACATTCATGATTGTGTTTGTCATTGATGATAACATAGTATGGTTTCTATGAAGACTGGCATAGTAGAAGGGAGAGAACGAGATCGTACAAACAAAGGATTGATGTTCAAGTCAAGTGTGGTTGAGGAAATGTTCTACAATGTGTCTTGATGACAAGTTTAAGTGTGCATCAAGTAAGTCGAAGATATGCCAAAGATATACTTAATTTACAAATAGCATTATACAGATAGCGTACTTGATAAGTAATTTCTTATAGTTGGATTATATCTCCTAAAAAAGATCAAATCATGATATGAGAAGTCGTACAATAATAGTAAACAATCTAATGGTGACATCGATAATTGTGCAAGGGCTAGAGTCACACGTATAAGAAGTTGTAAAGGCTATGAGCTGACATTGTCATGCAATTGTAAAATAATTAATTATCTTAATGTGGTCCTATTATAATTAATTGGGAATTATCTCAAGGTCGACTCAAGGAATTGTTTTGAGGACAAGGTATAAAGGAAGGTGAATTTACTTTTGGTAAAGTGTGGATTACATTTTGAAGAAGTTTGAAGTGTGCAATCAATATTAGAGTATTTGGTAAATGTGAGTAAGCAATCCAAGGGATTATTCTAGATGTGAAATTGGTGATCTAGTATCCAAATCATAAAGAGAAAAAGTTTAGTTGATAGGGAAAAAGATGAGATTGTACAAGTACAATTTATTCTATTATTCTACAAGGAATAATATGGAGATCAGTTGGACAATGAGTTCAATGATCTTGCCCCTAAAGTTGTTTGGATAGTGGGTCCATCTTCCTTATACACTCCTAACAGGGTTCGAATCTCCTAACAAGGATTCAAAGTCTCCTAATAGGGACTGATATATACTGAATATTTTTATTGACTCCTAACAAGGTCCATCCTCTAATAAGGATTATTTATATTAATACATCATTTTGTGGGTACCATCCCCACTAGGGTTTTCCCTCTAATGAAGGGTTTCCCTAGTTAACATATATGGTATCATTGTGTGTGAGCATCTTATTATGGTTGCTTCTTATATTGCTCATATGGTTAAGGATTAATAATGTTATTAATTATTATAATAGTTGGATAACTAATTCAAACCCTCCCCCCCAGTTATATTGGTGGACTTTACATTCTAACAATAAACATGTGAATAATCCATCTCATATAATCATGATAACATAGGTACATATCATAATGTCTTAAAATAGTATCAAAGTACATGATCATGGTGTACATCAATACTAACTTCCCATAGGCATGAACCATGAAATAGAATAGAAAAAATTAAGAGAAGCCCCCCAGCACAAAACTATGTCTATGTCAATTTGTATTATCTCTAGCCTCGTGGCCTCTACCTAGCCTTGATGATGACCCCTCCCTAGTATTTGGTGGCCTTATCAGTGTGTTCCCTTTGTGTCCACCAAGATTGTGATCTCAATGCCCTATAGCTTTCTACCCTCCACTCCTATGGTATTGCAATCTCATTATGCATCCTCCAGTACTATGCCTCTGCAAGTACCTCACCCATCACCATGGCCACCTCCCAAATATATGCATCTCTGATGCTACTAATGAAGTCTCAAGACTCTTGGACTACTCTCTCTGCCCTCTATATTGCTACATCTCAAGAGGCAACCCAGTCAACTATGCATGACACTTCTCTAACTAACTCTCAAGCCCTTTGATCACCTCCATCATATGTACCTCTAACTATGCCATGTTTGTATTAACACTAGCATCCCCTCTATGTCATTCAATGGACCCTCCTCTATATCCATCATTGAGGCATCTCCATTTTCCCCCTCTATGTCTAACTCCCCTCCATCCTCACTGTCATCCTCGTCATCATCCCCACCCTCCTCATCATCATCCCCATCCCACTGTCTCCACCCTCCTCATCAACATCTCCCTCCTCATCACCATCCTCATCCTTGCCATACACCCTCCCTCCCCATTTGTCTCCTCTTGCTCGCCACCCTCCTCATCCTCCTCCTCCCCACCCTAGTATGAATGTGGTCTCACTTGCAGTACTAGAACTCTTGGATCTGTCAATGGCCTTAAAGGATGTTGTATGAACCACCTATCATATGTCATTGTTGTGCCCACATCCATCACATATGTTGTTACTCCCCATAATTTAGGTTGTATCTCCTCTAACTGTGCATAGGCTACTTATGTCCTAATAGGTTCCCCCACTCTCTAACCTCTTCTCTCAATCGGGAAAACAGTGTGAGCCTTATAGGCACATCCTGCCTCTCTCCAAATAGTGTAGGAGCACCTAGGCTAAGTCCTACTCCTATTTCCACACTTTGGTTTTTGGCTTGTATTGACCTTAGCCAAGTCAGTTGGGTGTGTTTTTTCCTTAGAAGGTCATGTGATTTTGCTTCTAGATGTGTTTGACTAGGCTCAATCCATTCTAGATGGTTTTGCTTTCCTTTTATGTAGGGTTTTAGGAAGAAAGATTAGGGTTATGGATCACATACCCTATAAGTCTAAGGAAAGTTTGGTTTTGAATTCAATTTTCCCTCTATGGTTTCTTTACATCTTTTTGCATAAGTTGGAGCTCATATATTGTGATTTGGGGAAAGATGTCAAAAAGATGTAAATTATTGCAAAAAATGTCAATTAGGTCAAAGTGGTCCAAATCATATGAGTTGATGTTCTAAAGTCTAAATCATGCTTAGACATCATAAAGAGGTCATAGTAGACCAATTTGGAAGTTTCCAAGGATTAAATGTAAAATTTGCTAGGAGATGCAAAAAGTTGTTACCAATTTTGAAAAATTGCATGACAACATTGTGACAAGAAAGTGCCATGTTGCGAGAAAGGAGTTGATAGTTAGGATAACTATTTGAAACCTCTAAGAAAACATATAAAACCATGAAGGAGATCCATTCCAAGGGTTGGATGTTGTAATAAGTGGATTTTGAAAAGCTAAAGGCATGAACTATTGTTCTAAATTGACAATTTTCATGTTTTTGTTAGCTCAACTACTTTAATGAATTGAAAAACTTATGTTTGTGTGGGATACTTGTAATTTATGTTATTAAAATGCACTTTTTTATATATTTCAAGTTGGTGGGAGTTCATTTGCTTTGTAGTTTGAAAATCATTTATAAATAGATAGTCTAATGTTCCTATTTTGCCAATTTTGGGAAAAATGGCTCCCCCATGAACACTCACCATGTAATCATCATGGTCTTAAGGGATGTGGAAGTGGAGTCATTGTAAAGTTTACATAACAAAGGAGAAGTTTGGACAAGCCCATTTTCTATTTTTCGTGTGATGCCCTAGGCAAGCTTTCAATGTGTGGCTAGGTGATCACAATGCTTGCAAGTTGGTCTTGATAGATTGAATGTGCTAGAAAGTTCAATATAGGAGTTAGAGAAGAAGAGGAGATGTATGTGGAAGCTATATGTGGAAGGAGAAGTTTCCAAGACAATATTTTATAAGGATTTCATCAAACCCTAGTAGGTGTTGATGTTAAACCTTTGAAACCCTTAAATGTAGGCATAAATTTAGCATTGTGGTGTATGGACAAGTTGAGAATTAGAGACCTCTGAAATCTTGAAGCACTTCCAAAAGGGTATCCATATTGGAGATTATTTTGCCACCCTGTTAAGGGAAATTTGGAGTTATAGTCCAGAAACCAAGTTTGGAGGCCTTATTCAACTACACCTAATTAGGTTAGTTTTGCCAATTTTGAAGGAATAAATGGTGAAACCTATGGATTTTGAGAAATAGTCCACCAAGATAACTGAGAGGGGGGGTGGGGGGGTGGGGGTGAATCAGTTATCCAGTTAAAATATTTATCAACCTTAATTAATATTAACCATGCAACCAAAGTAAATAGAAACCATAACAATATGTACATAAACAATTACACTAGATTTGTTAACTAGGGAAACCATTGATCAGAGGGAAAACCCAGGTAGGCATGATGCCCACAAAGATATACTAATATATACATTCCTTGTTAGAGAATGGACCCTATTAGGAGTCTATAAACACATTCAGTACACAAGAGTCCTTGTTGGGAAACTTTGAATCCATGTTAGGAGATTCCAACCCTATTAGGAGTTGTGCCAACCCTGTTAGGAGTTGTAAAAGACAGAAGGACCCACTATCCAAACAACTTCTGGGGCAAGACCACTAAACTTCATTGTCCAACTGATCTCTCAACTATTCCTTCCAGAATAATTGTTTGTAATGTGATTTGACCTCTTTCCTTTATCCTATCAAATGGACCAATCACTCTCAAACCTTGTAGACCAGGTCACGAACCTCAAATCCAAATATCAAACCTTAGATCTCAGAATAAAACCCCAGCAACGAAGGTCTCTCCAACTTCGCTCCATCCTGCTTATCCTCACATATCAACCTATTTCTCTTATATTCTGCTCTTCATGCTTCATGCAACCGTTCATTCATAACAAAGGAAAATGTCCTTCCTTTATACCAAATCCATACAACAATTTCCTAAGTCAGCTAATACATCTTCTTAATTAATTATCATAGGACCTCATTAAGAAAATGTTATACTTAGTGATAACATTAATCTATCACCTTATGACTTGAATAACTTTTTGTATGTGTAATATTATGACAAGAGAGATTAGCCATGCCATCACCAACATGTCTTCTACATGCCATTAACCTTGCTTCTTAGAATAACAAATCTGCTAAGAGATATAACAAGTTTACCAGAAGATGCTTCTATAAACTCTATCTCAGAATAGTCTTCACCAAAACTTGCATAACTTCTTCTAGAATCAATATCTTTTGCTCCTAGTTTTAGCTGCATATACTAGACACTTAGTAGTATCTCCCTTTAACCTCACTAATGAAAATACTCAACGATCTATTAGTACCAACTTGATCTTTACCGTTGTTCTTCTATTAGATACTACATAAAACTACTATGTTGACATCAATAACAAACACAGTCATCATGATAATGATCTAATCACGTTTCTACAATACTCTCTCGTAGAAGTATCATCAGTATTCATACTTCCAACAGGTAGAATGACCATTCTTGGTGAAATTGTGAGTTTGTAGAACAAGTTGGAGTGTCTCCATGGTGGATGCAAGTTCTAAAAACATTGGTGTAGCTAGATAGGGAAGACTGGAGGATAAGATGTAAATCCTCTTGAGGTTAGGGTGAAAAAGGGGAACCCTAGTAGGCTAGAAGAGAAGCCTAGGTGAGTCCTTAGTGAAGAAAAGGGCTTAAGAAGCAATCCATTTTACATCACCAAACTGTCGATGTACTCTCTCTGACAAGTACATCTCAATGACCAAGTGTCCAATGATGGTACATCTAATCAGGTATCACTCCTATCTATTGTAGGGAAGGTGGATCTCATCATCCTCCCACCCTAGGAAATCTCTATAGGGCCTCCATATGATCTGTCTCATAGTGTCTAGCTGATGTCTAAAGAACAAGGTGTACCCCAATGACCCTTGCACTAATAGTCCTCTATATTTGTATGCATATGGAATATCATTTACTAGATCTATCTCCACAAATGGTTCTAATACAAAAATATTCTCATAAGCCCATATCTGTAGCAATGTGGCTCCTGTACTAAAGGACAACCTGCCTTTGTAAGTAACCTAGTGGAGGTAGCAGTATAAGATCCCTAGCATGCAAGGCCCCCATGCAAACATCATCTTGTCGATCACCATTTTCTCTAAGAATCTTCCCCATCCCATGGGGAATACATGTCCTCTTCTATCTAGAATCAGTAAGCCACCCACCACCTAGCATATCACTACAATCAAGCACTCATGTCGAGCCACTAGCACCTCCCATCCTATCTCATAATTCCTAATGCCTAGCTCCTCATCCCCACATCCAAACATCTAGTGTAGTGTGTCTTTCCCTATCATGGGGTCATATACTGCTAACTCATCATGTATCAAAATTTATAGGATGTGTTATACACCCTCCAAGGTCATGATAGCCTCCCCAGTTGGTAGATGGAAGGAGCTCATCTCTAAGTGTCATCTCTCTGTCAATGTTGTCAGTAAGCCCCCATTACCCCTAATCTTAGCCATGAAGGTATTATGGTATAGCCCAAGCCCAACTAATATCTCCTTCTAACCAACAGTCATCCTATGACACAATGATAAGCTTTGAGGCCTAGATCCCCTCCTCTGTAGCAAGGGAAGGTCCTCCTACATCATCATACACTATCTATCAACCTTTTGTGGCCTCCTACCAAGTTTGACCTAAGTTTGGTCAAGGTTTGATCAAGTTTGATTACATTTAACCATGTTTCACTCAATTGACCTATGTTTTGACCTCTTTCTAGGGCTTTGAACATGCAAACCAAATTTTGGGTCATTCTGAGTCCATTTGCATTATTTTTGACCCCTTTGCATAAAAGTCTATCAACTTTATGTGGCTTTCTACCAAGTCTGACCTAGGTTTGACTAAGTATAACTAAATTTGACCATTTTTGACTGGGTTGACCTCTGTTTTGACCTCTTTCTAGGGTTTTTAGCAAGAATACCAAATTTCAAGCCATTATGAGACTATTTGCACCGTTTTTGGGCCCCGGAGCATCTTGGGGTGCAGTTGGGCTTACCAATTGTGCCCATAACCAAGTGTGCCCATGGTGTATTTGGTCACACCAAGTGCATCTTGGGTGCACTTGGATGCATTTTGGACACAATTGGGGTAGTTGGATGCTCAAAATTGCCTTTGAGGCCCCATTTGACTCTTGTTTGACCCCTACCTAACCTAGAAATGTGTGAAATACATAAAATACAAAGAGGACCTCGATGTTTTCACTCATTTTTGGTCTTCAACCCATTGGGTTTAACAAAAATGTTCTCTTGAACCACACCCAAACCATGCTTCTAGTACTCTCAATAGCATTCATCCCATCACATTATCATTAGTCTTTTTCTTTCAATTGTATGTGCATTATAGGCAGTTGGAGCTACATCAACAATGGAGAAGAAAGAAGGACATAGGAACTACAATTGAAAAGGAGGTTTTACTTGTTTTAATTCCTTTACTTTCATTGCTTTTCATGGTAGATTAGAATAGATTAGTATATGTTGATTGAGTTTTTGGGTACTCATAGTATGTTAGGTAACCTATTTTCTAGTCATACATATCCTAGTAACATACTTTACAATGTTTTCTTCTTCCTGCATCTTCATGTAATAATACTTTCCTTTGAAACTTTCAACTTTTTCTTTTAATACATCTAGATCAACTCCATGGACTATCTTCAACTTATTCCACATTTTCTTTGCATTTTTCAGACCTTTGACATCAACATAGTTTGTATTGTTCAATGCACTCACTATCTCTATCATGCTTGAATTGTGTACCAATTTTTCTCTTCGCTCAACTTCTATAGGAGTTCTACTAAGTGCTAGATACTTAGTAGTAAGGCACCCAACAACAATGTTTGAGATTTCTGATAAGTGTAATTCAATCTTGTTTGTCCATGTGTCAAAGTCATCTTCATTCTTGTTGAACTTGGGTGCATCCTTCCTATACATCTTGAGATCTTTTCCCTTAGCAGTTAAGCCTTCCAAATAAGGGAGCCGATGCTCTGATATCAATTATAAGTATAGGAATGATTATTGAGAGGGGGAGGGAGTGAATAAGTAATCGCCAACCCGATTCAACTTACAAGCCAAATTAAACTTAATCAAACAAATTTACCAATAAAAAATTCTATTAACCGATAACAACATTACCAATTTAAGCAAATGATCTACATACAACATGAAATTACATCCACACAATAATAAAAATAGAGGTAGCTCATGGAAACCTGATTAGGGTGAAAACCACAGTGTGAGAATGATTCCCACACATATTTGCACTCTTCTAGAATGTGCCCAATTAAGAGCTTGCCTAATTAAGGGTTATAAAAACACTTTTTAATGTTACCTGGTTACGAGATTTCCTTGGAGACTAATTAAATTCTTTACCTTGTTAGGAGTAACATTGTTAGAGGATTTTAGACACTCTTTTGAGAATGTCACCTGGTTAGAGGATTTTACAATAGACGTGTTAGGGCCACCCAATTAGGGATTGTTGTGTCACAATTGTTAGAGAGTAACAACTAACAAAATGATTTGTAGTTTGCACTATCTTGCTAAATCGGATCCAATACAATTCCACAAACATCAACATACCACTTTGCGATCCTCTGCTGTGATTCTGTAATCTCTATGATCACAACTTCCTCTTTCCTTCTTTGCTCAAATATCTAACACACTAATAATATCTTGATCTGCAATACCATTCTTCTTCCTTAAGTAGCAACTCTTCGATCACAAACCCTAAACCTAAACCCAATGATCCAAATTAACTCTTACTCTTCTAATCGTCCAGTTAGACTCATATCCCATCTTTTCCATAATCTCTTTTGACCTTGTAGAAATAAGCCCATCCATAAACTTATTTTCTTGAGCTCTGAGTCATCATGTCATGCCTTAAGTTACACTTTAGCCTTCCAATTGTCCAATACATTTCACATTCTTCAATAACATTTCAATTTTCACTTTTTGCTCTTTATTTGTTGATAAGACTTGCCTATTTTCTGATTACTTAATCCTTTATTGTGATAAGCTTCTTTGTTCCAATAAGTTCACTCATCTTTTGCTCCGATAAGATTTTAATTTACCGATGTAATGATCCCATCTTTTGGCCTTCACGTTCTCCAAAGTCTAAGTGGAGGATAAGAAAAAATTAAATTAATTTCTTATAAAGTCATTAAATAAATTAAAATTAAAAGGTGGCTTTATATTTAATTAATTTAATTAATTATTGTATTACAAAGGAGATGCGTCTAGAGTGTGTATTAATTATTGGAAAGGTGGAAGCCTCTAGAAGCACAATTAATTATTGCAAGAGAGGAGTTTCTAGAGAGTGCATTAATTATTGGAAGGGGGAAGCTTCTAGCACTTGCAATTAATTAATGTTTTAGTTCTTTCTAGAAGGGTGAAGGAATAGGATAAATAGGGGTGAGAGTCTCATTTTTTAGCATGGGATTATTGTATCGAATGATTATGACTTGCATTTGATAACAGCTTGGATGTGTGAATCACACTCTTTTTTGGCAATAGGGGATGTTCATTCTCTGTTGTAACATTCTAGACGTCATTCCCTTAGGGTTTGGCCTTTGGAATACATCTCTTTGTACTTGATTGCAACATTTTTAGAATTAATATAATTTCAGTAGTTGGTTCAGCTTTTGGGCATTCCTGGGTGTCCATTACAGTGGTATCAGAGCTATAAGTCCTGCCATCCTGTGGAGATCATATTGATAGCTGGATAAAGATGTATATTAGTCCAGATCAAGATGTGATGTTCAAACAGTTATTGGGTACATTAGAGAAGAGGCAACTTATGCAATAGGAGCAGAACATGCGAATGGATATGATGTTGTAGCTTATGGCTAGACAGATGGGCATCAACATTGATGCTTTGTACGTTGCTCCAGAGTAGAAGGTAGTCAATTTCTCAGGTGGGATCGAGACACGTATAGAGCCAGCCAGCTATGATGTTGGTGATGTGGGCATTTCGGCAGAGTCAGTAGAGACATGCGTGCAAAGTCAGGATACCACATATGAAGCCTTGTCAGGGGATGATGATGTAGCAATAGTGGAATTAGGAGAATGCGAGGATACTATCATATCAGCAGCCACTTCTATGTCAGTTAAAGCATCCAATGAGGAGTTTAATGGTATAAATGCAGTGGTTGATGTATTTTCTAATGAAGCCACACATGTTAATGATTATGAGTTTTCATCAACTACAAATTCAGTTCAGTTTTCTGCTGCAGCAGTTAATGTTGTTCCTATGTCCATATATTTCAATGCGGCAACACCTATTGTTGATACAGTTAGCATGAGTACATATGGTTCACCTACAACTACATCTTTTTCAATGCATGATGGCGATAATATGCATTCCAGTCCAATATATATTATGTGGATGGATAAAGGGAAGAAGACGTTTCATAGATCTTCTATGGAGTTGCCTTATGGTGACATTCTGAATTCATCAGCACAAGTTTTGAATGCTAGGCTACAGGGGTTGGTCCTGATGATGCGGGTTTGCAGTTGGTTTAACTTCCATATGGATATCACATATTGGGATCCAGGTGGAGGTTGGAGTCCATTATGTTACTTAATTGCTTGAGGACAGCAATTTCAAGGAGGGCGGGTTTGTAATGATCCCATCTTTTGGCCTTCACGTTCTCCAAAGTCTAAGTGGAGGATAAGAAAAAATTAAATTAATTTCTTATAAAGTCATTAAATAAATTAAAATTAAAAGGTGGCTTTATATTTAATTAATTAAATTAATTATTGTATTACAAAGGAGATGCGTCTAGAGTGTGTATTAATTATTGGAAAGGTGGAAGCCTCTAGAAGCACAATTAATTATTGCAAGAGAGGAGTTTCTAGAGAGTGCATTCATTATTGGAAGGGGGAAGCTTCTAGCACTTGCAATTAATTAATGTTTTAGTTCTTTCTAGAAGGGTGAAGGAATAGGATAAATAGGGGTGAGAGTCTCATTGTTTAGTATGGGATTATTGTATCGAATGATTATGACTTGCATTTGATAACAGCTTGGATGTGTGAATCACACTCTTTTTTGGCAATAGGGGACGTTCATTCTCTGTTGTAACATTCTAAACATCATTCCCTTAGGGTTTGGCCTTTGGAATACATCTCTTTGTACTTGATTGCAGCATTTTTAGAATTAATATAATTTCAGCAGTTGGTTCAGCTTTTGGGCATTCCTGGGTTTCCATTACAACCGATAAGTCTGTTTTCAATCTATCGATAAGAATCTTCTCTTGACCTATAAATCCTTATTTCTTATAACTGATTAAATCATCATCATCTATACTCATCATAGAATCTTGTCTTTAACCAAATTATGTAGATATCTTTATATATCATATTCAACAATCAAATTAACAATTTCCTTCACAAACTTGACAAACTATTCAAATCATTCAATTGTTCTCATTGTTTTGTTCCAACTATTACCCTATTTGATTCTCATCTTCAAACTTTTAACAAACCTTTACTCATCATGTAACTCAACTCTTTCTTCCTATAGATATGTGGTATCAAGTCAAAACAACATGCCAAATAGTTCGACATTAGCGACAACAATATAACTAATTATCCTAATTATGCCAGCCTTATACAATCAATGAACATCATCCAACCAACATCGTCAACTTCTTAGAGTATTAATCAATTATGTTGACACAATGGGCACTTGATCTATGGTAGAATGAATATACCCTTAAGTCCTCGACTCTTAATCCTAGATATCAGGTGAGAGACTCGTCCTTCCATATTGGAAAGAAATCAAACTTCTTGATGGCCCTCATTGACTTGGTTTGTTTGTTCACAAATTTCATACTTCATGCCTCTACTAGAAAGTCTTGGTGGCAAATTGAACCTCCATAAGAAAAAATGAAGGTTTTCAAAAAGGCATTCTTCAATTTTAAAAGTTAAACATGTAACTAATTATACCGATTAATCTCCTAGTGTGTACATTAAAACTATTATTTTTCACTGAACCAGAAGTGGTAGTTACAGTTTGGGAGCCGTGGTAAGTCCATTCCATATGAAAATATAGCTCGACTACAACATGGCAACGTCTATACAGCCACGAAAATGCATTTTCTTACGAAAGAGAGGACTTACAAATCTTTTTTGAAAAGTTACAAAAAGCAATGTAAAGGAAGTGCATTTTCGGGGCCTACAACAAATCGACTCCTTATTCTTCTGCCATCTACCAGATCGTATATCATCGTTGGGTCAGCAGAAAAGACGCCACATACATCTAGAGATGTCTCTGTCTTAGTTCATTTGCAGTGAACGAGGACCGATTGCATAATAAAAAAAGTTTTTGAGATCAGTCTAAGCAGCAAGAATGAGAATCGATGTGGAGCTACAGGCGAAATCCTAAAGAGAAACCCGAACACTGTCTTCATTGATGTCAGCGGGGTAAATTCAATACATCGATTGCTACAGAGATCTAAATGATCAATCCCTACAAAGTCCATGGGATGGAGCCCTTTGTGTCAAGGCGCAGCTTTCCAGAGTACATCCCTGCAGCCCATTCTCTATAAATAATGTTCTTTTAACTGCAAATTTAGGTTGCTTTGCTAATCTACTGCTTGCAAGAAAATGTAAATGTCAAGAAAGATACCAAGGAATTGAAATATTCATTTATTTACCCTAACGAATGATTCAAGTAGAGCGATGCTTTCTTAATGGATTTTACAGAAAGTTATTCCTGTAATAACAGTGTCATTCACACTTCTCATTATACTCGTTGATTCTCTGGCTTCGGTTACCGAAGTTTCATCCATGAAAATAATGATGGATCTGCAATAAGCTCTACGAAAATTGATCAGGCCAACTAATGCATGTCTTAAGTCATCTAATTCCCCCAATAACATGATCTTTTCCATAGAGGTCTCCAGTTTGAGAGCTGGCCAAGTCAGTGAAATTCATGGAACCTTGCTAAAATAAAGAAAACGTAATTTGAGTAAACAAGAAGAAATTAGGGTTTGGACCTGCAACTTTGGTCATTTTATTAACCTCCCTACGAAGTTGTATGAATTCAGAGAATATCAAGGACTCTGTCATAGTTACTTGTGAAGAATGCATATCACTCTTCAGAATACCCAAAAATCCAGGCAAATATTTCTTGCTATATTGGAAATCAAGCAAATCTGATGTTCCCTTTAATATGTTCACTGGATTTCTTCTGTCCAGTAAGTGTAGACTTTCCAGCCCTATTAACTCCCATCATAACTGTCAGAACCCCTGCTCTAAACACTTCAGTCACATCCTACAGTAGCCGATCTTCTAACAGTTACACCTTGTTCAATGATTTCCTTCAGGTATTTAAAGGCAAACACTCTGAATTATCATCAAATACAGGGTTAAAAAAACTATGGGACTGCATGGTAGACGTTATAGTTACAGATGACAAAATCTTAAACAAGCGTCTCGTTATCACCAGGGCTTTCAATCCATATATGCACCGTTGGGGAGGACCAGTGGCCCAAGGGCTACCACTTGAAAATCTTCTCTACAAATAAAAGATTATGTAGTTTATAGTACTTATTTTAAAAACCTTATTTAGATGACCTCCGAGATGCCCTCGAAACTCCTTATGCTATAGAGCAATCCATTGACAATCTCTCTAATGCTTTTTTTGGTCATTAAATCAATATTTTTACAGTTTAGTTCTAAATTCTAACTCATATAAATTCATGACGGAAAATAAACACAGTGAATAACCTGCCTCAGTGAATAAGAAAACCTCCAATTATGAAAATAGATAAGAAAGCAAAATATGATACACGTATGGGTACCAGTTTTGCCCTGCAAATTGCTTCTCGCATATGATTTACAAGAGACAATATAAGAAACTGCCTGAAAAATCTCCATGACCAGTGATACTCGAAGATGTAAAAGAAGGCAATAGCATGATATGTTCCCAGCATACTATTTAAGAACCCAGGAAACCCCAACCATTAGAGTGCATATATCATGTGACATCCCAATATCATAGGTATAAATACTAAACAATCATTATAGCAACTGTAAATGAGTACTCTCGGCTTTCGGAGAAAATTTAATTCCATAGCAACATACAGTCACCCAAGAAAAGACATCCACAACTGACAAAGGAATGTTCAATAATGGGGCTGGAATGGTTAAAGTCCACGCAGGAAATAGGAGGAGATCTCGCTTCTTGAAGAACATAGGTGTATGGTAGTTCAGCAGTGCCAGTATACTCTTTTCTTTGATGCATTTGGGTTTTCAGGAATACCCTAAAACATACATATGGATATGATTCTTTCATATGAATATTAAGCATATCTTTATTAGGTGAATATTGAGTTGTTACACAAGTTCATCTTTAAAGTGGTCTACTGACCAAAATATATTATCACATACATCATCAGTTTGAAATGTAAGAATTGACAATAAACACAGCACAAGAGATTGATCCAACATCCCACTGTTCGCTTCATACATCAGTAATATGATTAATAATCATTTCTTTAAACAGATTACCTGTATGCCCAAAATATAAAAGTACATTTCATATTCAATGCTTTTGATCAATAGGTTTTACAAATAGAAGGCTTTCTATGTACATAACGATTAGGCATGGTGCCACAAACTTGGAGAGATCTGAACCCTTTGTAAAAGAAATGTAGATAATATCAAAGAATAAAAACTCACAATCTTTATTTCTAAATTTTATTTGATTTGTGTACATATATAGTTCATCAATATCTATACTGTACTTATAAATGGCTGAAGATTATACGCCGTCATCAAAAAAAATTAAGTGTTATAAAAATTACACTTCATGATTACATCACTTCCATGATATTCTACACTTAATAAATTTTAAATGTTTCTCTGACAAGAAAATAATTAAGACAATACAAGTTAATAGTTGCTATCAAGTTGCTTGCAAGGAGCTAAGATGTAGATGTAGACCAATTTTCATCTATGTTTGAACTAGCATTTCTTGGACCACTTGTATGCTCAAGAAAAGGAGAGATATCTATGGGCAATTGAAACGATCGAGTACCAAGAAATATCCTTGATATTATTTCCAATCTTTCAACTATCTCCATCATATTTGGGCGTTGTTCTGGTATCTCCCTTGTGCAAGCCAACCCCACTTGTATGAGTTGAGTAAGACATGACAATACCACTATTAAATCTGATTCATTAACATCTTGAAGCAGGTTGTTGTCCACCACTTCTGTGATTTTATTTGGAAATGTCATACCTACCCATTTTGGTAGATTGATTCCCTCTACAAACATGTCATTTGTAGGTCGTCTCCTTGTCATGAGCTCTAAAAGTATAATTCCATAGCTATACACATCTCCTTTTGTTGAAACATTTCCACCCAAACCATACTCTACAATACAATACTACCTCGTATGAAACATTTATACTATTTATATAAAATCCACACAATGATGATTTTACTGTAATCATTTAAAATTTAAATTGAAATCCATACCTGGTGCAATGTAGCCTATAGATCCTTTGAGTGCATTTGTAGAAGTTAAAGAATCCATTGAATTCCCATAAAGGAGTTTGGTAATTCCAAAGTCTGCTATATATGGAATCATATCATCCCCTAACAACACATTATTTGGTTTCAGTGAATGACTTGCACAAAGCAATAATGATGTAGATATGCCATTCCATGTGCTATCTCCTTTGCTATTCCTAATCGGTCAATGATATTTAATCTGCATTCATCTACGCCCTCAGAATATAGCCATCTATCCAAACTTCCATTTGACATCAATGGAAGAATTAGTGCTTTAAAATCAGAGCGGGAAAATGCCGAAATGATTTTGATCACATTATAATGTCTGACTCTTTTTAGCACATTGCATTCTCTGTTAAAACTTTGGAGAGCATTTTCATCTTGCAAATTGAAAACTTTGACAGCAATACTCGTCTCATTGTTAAGAATCCCTCTATAAACAGATGCAAAACTACCAACTCCTAATAGATTGGATTGGCTAAACCCACTAGTTGCATCTTGAAGTTCTTCATATGAAATTCTTCTAAGCCCAACGTTGAACTTGAGATCAACAACACTTTCATTTGTATGTCTCCTTCTGTAGAGAATTACCAACAATGCAACCAACATGAAGATTGCAATTCCAATAACTGCTGGTACTATCCCCTTTTTGAAGACTGATAACTGTTGTTTCTGTTTCAAATCAGAGCATGGCTGCAAATTGATCCATTTGCCACAAAGTTTGAGATTTCCCATAATTGCTGACTCGTTAATTGTTGCAAAAACTCCTTCCATTGGAACCACTCCTGCCAATCTATTTGAAGAGAGATTGATATGCTTAAGCATTTTCATCGCTTGGAAAGGCATTGGAATTGCTCCTGACAAATTGTTATTAGAGAGATCAATGTCTTCAAGGTTTTCAAGTCTTGTGAGTGACATTGGAATTGGACCATCTAATGCAGGAGCATCTTGGTTTTGCTTGGTGGCTACTTTGGAGTTCATGGGAGGAGGCTCGGTAGTTGCTTTGTTGGATGCTTGGACTGGTCCTTGGTTGCTCGGCATGGTCTATGGTTGCTCGGCATGGTCTTGGGACTTGGCATGGTCGTTGGTCACTCGGCATGGTCTGAGAGGAGCTCGGCTTTGCTTAGGAATTTGGTTCCTATTGTAGTATGTGTATCTAATTTTCTAAAATGAGTTGGAGGATGAAAATTTCAGGGATGGAAGAGGGCCTAGACTTCTACCTATGGTTCAAAGCTCGAGTTCTAATTCATTTGGAGCTAGGAGATATCGTTATTTTACCAAGGCATCGATTTTGGGAATTTAATTGTTGTAGGAGGCCAACTTTGGCATTTAATTTATGTATTTGTATTTAATTTGTGTTTTGGGCCGACCTGTGGCTTAGATTGGTATAAGTAGGGGTCGTGGAGAAGTCTTTAGGCATTAATCATCCATGGAGGAGAAGTAGAGGAGCTTGGAAGAGCGAATTTTGAGAAGAGCTAGTAGCTGTGGCTTGGAAAACAAGGAGATTGCTTGGTGGGCTTGCGAGCACAAGTTGAGATCTTCCTTGTGGGTTTCTACCAGAGTGTGGATCTGGACTAGCTAGGGTTTGGGATTGGATCTTGAGGGATCTTGTAGAACTATTAGTTGCTTTGTATTTGGCCATACAAGGGAAGGCCTTACAGCCCGGCACATTGCATGTAATAAGTTATATTTTATGAATATATTATTGTGATTTGGTATCAAATCTTGCATTGTTGCTTCTTGTTATTATGTTTCCGCTGCATGGTTTTATAGCAGGGGGCTAGGACATCTCCTTTGGGGATTCTCTTGCCTTGCACTGCGTCACCATCAAATGAATTCCATGAAATATTCAAATATTGCAAGTTAGTGCAACTTGATAGAGCAACTGGGATTTTACCTGAAAAGTTCTTCTCAGACACATCTATAGCTTGTACCATTGCCATACTGCTAATTTCCAAAAGAGAACCTTGTAATGAATTTCCAGAAATGTTGAAATAAAATTGCAGATTTTTAAGACCTCCTAATTCTGGGGGTATATTTCCTCTTAGCTTGTTTTGAGACAAGTCCACTAGCTCCAATGTTTGACAACTTCCTAAACTGGCAGGTATTGTTCCTGATAGTTGATTGCGATCAAGACGAAGATGTCTTAGTTGTGGGAGGCTACTAAGACTATCTGGAATCTGCCCTGAAAGCATGTTTTGACTTAGGTCTAACAACCCAAGACTTTTTATCTGCCCCAAACTTTTTGGAATACTCCCATTTAAAAAGTTTTGGTCTAGATATAATCTTTCAAGATGTTGAAGTTCACCGAGCGAGGATGGAATAGTTCCTTTGAAACAATTGCCAGATAAGGCTAAGGTTGAAAGCATCGTGAGATTACTAATGCCACTTGGTATGCTTCCCTCAATTTTATTAGAAAATAATAGTAAATTGGAAAGTTTGTTTGATAGCTGACTAAAAGAAGAGGGTAAAACGCCAGTTAGATAATTAAAAGATAGCTGTATGTCCTCTAAAAAGGAGCAATTAACCAAGGTTGTTAGAACAGATAAATCACCGCTTTTGCTTACAAGATGATTATCTGCTAAACTAAGCCTTACAAGTTGGGGTAATTTGCCAAACTCCAAGGGAATTGTGCCACTGAATTGGTTACTCAAGAAATCAAGATTTAGAAGTTTAGTGCAATTAGAGAGGGAACATGGGATTTCTCCAGTGAGTCGGTTTTTCCATAATAACAGTCGTTGCAACTCTGATAATTTGCTAAATTGCCAAGGAATGGGACCACTTAACTGGTTCTCATAGAACGTCAAATTCTGGAGAAGAGTGCAATTGGAAAGGGCAGCAGGAATCACTCCTCTCAAGTTGTTGGCATGAAGAAAAAGATGACCGAGTTGAGTAAGCATACCCAATTCAACGGGAATGCTGCCATGAAGTCTATTGTCATCCAATTCCAAAGACGTTAAAGAAGACAAGTTTCCTAGAGAGGGTGGGATTGAATCTGTCAGTTGGTTTCCTCCTAAATAAAGGATTTCCAAATATGAAAGAAGGCCAAGTTGAGAGGTAATGCTACCGCCGAGATGGTTATCTGACAAACTGAGAATTTGTAAAGATCGACAGTCTGCTAGAGTGGACGGAATGAAACCTGTCAAGTTTTTTACATTAAGCACAAGCACGCCCAGTTGAGTAAGCATTCCCAATTGAATAGGAATGCTACCACTTAGTCTGTTAAACCCCAAATCTAAGTATGATAAAAAGGAGGGATTTCCTAGAGAAGATGGGATTGTGCCTGTTAATTGATTTCCCCCTAAATAGAGGGTTTCTAAATATGAAAAAACGCCAAGCTGGGAGGGAATGTTACCACTGAGAAGGTTCCCAGACAAATAGAGATCTGTCAAATACTGGCAATCTCCCAGAGTGGGTGGAATGGAGCCTGTTAAGTTGTTATTATCAAGCATAAGCATTCTGAGTTCAATAAGATTGCCCAATTCAACAGGAATTCCACCATAGAGTTTGTTTTCGTCCAAATTCAAGTGGGTTAAATAGGTGAGGTTTCCAAGGAAAGGAGAGATAGGGCCAAGCAAAGACATACCCGTGAGTTTTAAAGAAACCACACGCTGTTGACGAGAAGAGCAGACGACGCCGGTCCAATTGCAGAGGGAATAATGGGGAAACCAATCTTGCAAGGAACTTTGGGAATCGAGGGAAAGTAAATGCTTGAAATCCAGCAGAGCTTCTTGATCAGAGTAATAAGAACGAATAGAAGAATGACAGGAAGGCAGGGCAGAGAGAAATAGGACACAAACTAAGACCATCTTCATTTTCATTTTCATCTGTGTTGAGACTAGGAACAAGTAACCGAGCCTATGTGTTGTCTCCAGGCTCTTGGAAATCTTATTAATAAGCTTGGAAACCATGGGTTACAGTGAGGAGTGTTCTGTTTTTGCCGGCCACTTGCAGGGCAAAGTCTACAAGGTCAATTGTCAGTTTCTGAACAGCACAAGGAAATGGCGGGGAAAAGGGCGAAGTGTTTACTGTAGTCAGAAAAATGTGGTCATCTTCGTTGCCAGAGTGCAGAAATATTTACTTAAATTGCATGGTCAATCTTGATTTCGTGCGCTTACCAGAGACTGAGACGTTACAGCTACGCAAAGACAAATTTTGGATAACTCAAAGATTGGTGGGGATGATGAGGGTATCTAAAATGGCACTTTCTCAGCGTGCAAACAAATTTGCATTGCACACAGTCAAATTGAATATTTGGCTTGCATAAACTACTAATTCAAGTCCTTATTTGCTCAGTCAGCGTACACCAACTTATATTGAATATCTGGCTTAGGTTTAAGCAGAAATTTAAGTATTCCACTCCATTGCTGACTTACACCAAGCGAAAGATTCATTATAGTTGGTTTACATCAAGTTAAAAAGTGAAGTCAATTCATCAAGTGCCATATAATGGCTAAGTACTTTCCAGTAAAAGTAATATAAAAGTAATAGTATATTATTTTTTAAATATTATATTATTTATAGCAATTGTCACTAATTTAATATTTAATTAAAAGATTATTTTATTTTTATTTAATAAGTTTATTAATAATGTCATAAAAATAAGATTTAAATATAATTACTATAAGATTTTAATTTAATTTGTAATATTTTAATTTTATAATTTATATAATATAAAATTATATAATTATAAATATAGTTAAATTTAGAAATTTAAGATTTAAATATAACATCAAAATAATGAACAATATATTGTAAAGAATATTTTTAACTTAAATACTTTTTTAATGTATAAATAATATATTTTTATATAATATAAAATTATATAATTATAAATATAGTTAAATTTAGAAATTTAACATCAAAATAATGAACAATATATTGTAAAGAATATTTTTAACTTAAATATTTTTTAATGTATAAATAATATATTTTATATAATATAAAATTATATAATTACAAATATAGTTAACTTTAGAAATTTAAGTTCTAAATATAACATCAAAATAATGAACAATATATTGTAAATAATATTTTTAATATATAAATTAAATAAAACAGGTTTTACAGGGATCCTAAAACTCGAAAGTTTTTACAACATATCTGAAATAGAAATATTAAGAAAATGCCAGCTATAGAGAAACAACTTAACAAAAGCCAACCGTAAACAACAGGCCCATGGCCAGGAAACAAAAAACCAGCTACACTAGAACAAGAAAGAACTAGCTACACAAGGGAAAAACGAGACAACAAAGTAGCACTAACTATTAGTTCTCTCTATCAAGAACCTACAGGGTCTTTGCAGCTTCATTGGTCTTCTTGTCGTCTGCATCCTCCTGGTCCTGGTTTTGAGCATCCACCTAGTCCTTAGTTTCTTTCGGATCATCCTCAACCTGCCCAATGTCCAAGCTGGCCTTCTCCACCTTTTCCCCGCCAAATCCAACACTAATCAGTGATTCACTCAGACTGTTAATGTTCTCATTCAGGGCGTTCAAAGTGGCGATCACCTGATTGGCCAGGTTCTGATGGGAGAACTCCATCCTTTGGACTCTTTGTTCAACCTTGGTGATTTTGTCCTCCTGGTCAGCCTTGTGTTCCTGGACGTTGAAGTGTTATTGGCTTCCATCCTAGCTTCTCTCCTCTTCATTGTGTCCCTAGTCGCTGCCGATTTTTTGGCTTCCTTCCTAGCTTCTTTTCCCCTTAAGGTCTTCAATTTCATGGAATAACCATTTGATAGACCGAAAATTGTCTATCATGATGTTCTTAGCATTGTTCAAAAGGTTAAGCCCAATTTCCCTTACATTATCAGAGATAACAACCAAAGCAGAGTTGATGAGTTCATCATAGTGGGCTTTGCCATCAATGTCCAACATCACTTGGATATTCAACAGCTCCCTGACAATCCCCAATTTAGCTATATTCGAGTTAAATTTCCTCCAAGACCTCCTCCCATTTTTCATTATTACCTCCCCAATCTCTTTACCCTAAATATCTACAGACGAAGAGGTAGTGGGGCCAGGGCCTGGAATCTCAAGGATCTGGGCATTGGTTTCAAAAGCCTCATCTGCTTTCCTTTTCTTGGGATTCCCTGACACATCAGCAGAATCCTCCTCCTCCTTTTCACTTTCCCTCCCCTTCTCCTTCTCCTTCTCATCATCCTCCCCCTTCATCTCTTCCTCTGAGTCCATGTCCTTATCATCATCGTTATCCTCCTCCTCCTCCTGAGGCTCAGGCTTAGAGGGAATGGGGGTAAATTCTCTGGGGCTCTTTCTATAGGGAATGAGGGCATAGGGTTTCTTTTCTTCCTTGGGGGCTTTACCTTTAAAGGAAACATTGTCCTCTTCTTCTGATTTTATGCTATGCACATCCTCAGAATCCGAACTCCTAGTTTCCTTAGATGCACACCCAGTATCACCAAGAGATTTTTCCTTGGTTTGAGTCTTTAGATACTCATAGACCAAGAGGAGTAATCCCTCATGAAGGGTTGGGTTAGTGGTAGGTTTCCTCTTAAAACCCTCAATACCCTTGCTCATGGAGGTGAAAAGATAAAAAGGAAAATAGATTTTGATTCGATGCCTAAAGTGGTTAAGCAAAACAAAATGATGCGTTCTGATCCTATCAAATCTGGGGCCCAGAGAAATATATTCAACGATAATCCTAAGGACATACCTCCATAACTTTTTAATTGACTCCATCTCCTAATACGTCTCCACCTTGACGAGCTTATTCAACTCCTTTTCATCTTTTGCAAACACTTTGATAGCATTTGTCGACATTTTCTTGTCTTTGAAGAAGTTACTCCCTTCCAGAGGGATCTCCGCAACTCGGGCTATCAAATCTACATTGACATGGTGGGTGACCCCATCGATTTTGACTCTCCCATTTTTCCAAGAATCCACCATAATCTTGGTGATCCCTATATCAAATCCATGGAGCTTCTCCAAGAATCTAGCAATTCCGCCCTTTTCCAACTTATGCCAAACCTTCAGTTTCTCCTTCCATTTCTCTGCCTCCCCCGACGGCTCCCTCCTACTTCTCTCTCCTATCATGGTTTCCTTTGATTCAATAAGCCCCCGCCTGCTCGCTGTTTTCTTACAGACTTGGGCCTCCTTCAAGTTGCGAAACACATAAACGTTTTTGAATTTACCAGTTTTAATGGTTGTATCCAAGACAACCCTTGAAGCGTGTTGTACGTACACACTATCATGATTTGAAAAGAGTTTTGCATGATTTTCATTAACTCCCACTTTGACGTGCAATCTTACAAATCTTCCCATCATTAATTTTGGATTTCTTTTGTACTTCCATGGATGCAATCTTGCAGTATTAAATTATTCATTGCCGCTGAAAAGTTGTCGCCGACATGCCACGTCATCTCCGAATTTTTAGTGACCGCATCGTTGGCGAACCAATCGGCAGCTAAATTAGCCTCCCTGTACACGTGGCTGATATAGGTCTTGTTGAACTTACCCAGGTCAGACTTAAATTCCTTGATTACATTCGCAATGGTCCAAGAAGGCATAGAGTTACTGTTGAGACAATTTATGATATTTAATGAATCCCCCTCTGGCCAAAGGTTCTCAATCCTAGAAGCCAAGGCCAGTTTAACAATGTGACTAGCACCACTAGCTTCTGGGAAGTGATTCGTTTGATGTCCAATCGGGTTGGAAAAGGCCATAACTCCTCCACCATAGCTATTTCTAATGATGCCTCCATTGCCTGCAAAGTCGGGGTTCCCTTTTGCAGCCTTGTCAAAATTGGCTTTGTACCAATTTTTAGGGGGGAAAAACTACCTAGCTTCCTATCTTTTCCTATCCCTGTCCTTTTTCCTTTGTCTGTTGTTCCCACCTTCTTCAATATTTCCTTCCTTTGTGGTGGTGAAATTCTCCTTCATTAATCCTTCAATTTTCTCAACAATAACAAACTTAGGGGATTCCCTGTCTCTGAAAATTTGGTTATTCTGCTCTTTCCAAATACCCTAGCAGAAGTGCAGGAGGGACCAGGAGCGAATTAGTTGAGTGATCAAACCTAAGTGTGAACTCTTCCTTTGGCTGAAGAATTCTTGAATGTTGGCCAGGGGACACCAGCTGTCCCCAAAGTACCTGGTTAGGAGGTTCCAAACTTTGGAGGAAAAGGAGCAATGAATAAATAAGTGATTGATCGTCTCCAAGTCGTGCTTACATAGTCTGCACCTGTTGGGGATAATTTGATCTCTCTTGGCTAAATTACCCAGAGTAAGGATTTTGTCTTGGAGCAAAAGCCAGAAGAAGATTTTGATTTTTGGGGTAAGGCCAGGAGTCCATGCCTTAGCCCAGATGGGTTTCTCCATTCTATCCCACATTGAAAAATACCTAGAGGCAACATAGTATTGCCCATTCGAGTTATCACCCTAGATGACTTCATCCCTCTTGTTATTTATGGAAATAGCATTCAGGCCAATCATCAAAGATTTAAGGTCAAGGGATATCATAGACAGGTCATGCCATCCATTACCTGTTCTGTAATCACTAACATTCAGACCATATCTTCTTATGCATGGCTTTGCCTATCTAGCATAATTTGGGTGATCAATAACGAGTCCTTGATTCG
This sequence comes from Cupressus sempervirens, assembly GCA_028749045.1. Taxonomy (NCBI): domain Eukaryota; kingdom Viridiplantae; phylum Streptophyta; class Pinopsida; order Cupressales; family Cupressaceae; genus Cupressus; species Cupressus sempervirens. The sequence continues at coordinate 458,925,974 of CM053787.1, forward strand.
TCTAGTCGTCCTTGACTCATCTAGTCGTCCTACCAAAATAAGATATCCTCACTTTTACCAATTTTCCATTTAGCCTTGAACTTAGCCAGGGCTTTTGCCTTAAGGATCACATTCCATATGTAAGATCCTTGAGGAATCTCAATCTCATGAAGCAAAAAATTGAGAGACTGCCTTCTCAGGTATTTCTCAATCATAATTTCCCTCCATTCTCTGGTGTTCTGAAAAATGCGTCAGATCTGTTTGGCTAAAAGGGCATTATTGAGATGTCTGATTTTTCTAATACCAAGGCCCCCATAACATTTGGGAAGGCAAACAAGGTCCTAGGCGGCAAGATGATATCTTTTGTGCTCTTCAACCCCTATTCAGAAAAAGTTCCTTTGAATCTTCTCCATTCCGTCAGCTTGTTTAGACGGGATCCCAAATAGGCTTAAGGCATAAGTGGGGAGATTTTGGAAAATAGATTTCACCAAAGTGCAATTGTCAGCTTGGCTGAGGGTAGCACCTTTCCAGCGGGCTAATTTCTTGTTGAATCTATCAATGATGCTATTCCAAAAAGATTCCAAGGGTTTGGACCCCAAAGGCATTCCAAGATAACTAGCAGGAAGAGTTCGAATACCACTTCCTAGGATACGAGCAATTTTCCTCTGTCTCTCCAGCGGAGTATTGATGAAGTAGACCAAACTCTTATCCCAATTAATAGCTTGGCCATAACCCCTAGTATAAGTATTCAACAAACCCTTAAACACTCTAGCCTCCTGAATCGTAGCCTCTCCCCCCGAAATTGTATCGTCCACAAATTGCTGATGGGTGAAAGAATGATGACCAGACGAAGGCTTGAGACCTTGCAGACTCTAGTCTTGTCTTCTTCTTGAAATTAGCCTTCCCAAGCAATCAACTAAAATGATGAAGAGAACAAGGGAAAGGGGATCACCCTGTTTTAGCCCTCTTGAAGGGAAAAAGAAATTTGATGGGGAACCATTTACCAGAACAGACAAAGAAGGGGAAGAGACAAGCTGAAAGATGAGTTTACACACCTGGGAATCAAAGCCAAAAGCTTGGAGGACTGCCATCAGGAAATTCCAATCCACCCTGTCATGAGCTTTAGACATATCAAGCTTTAGCAGGAACCCTTCCCTTTTGCCAGCTTCAAGAGAGTGAATCACCTCATGCACCGTGATAATAGAGTCTAGGATCTGTCTCCCTGGGACAAAGCCTGTTTGCTGAGGGGATATAATCAGGTGAAGAACTCTGAGGATCTTGGTAGTGAGGACTTTGGATATGATTTTGTAGAAAGAATTGCAAAGACTGATGGGCCTAAACTTGTCCATCAAATCTGCCCCTGGGATTTTCGGTATGAGAACTAGAAAGGTGGCATTGAGTTCTTTCAAAATGTTTCTAGCCCCGAAGAATTCTTGCACAGCCTTTACGACATCCCCTTTGACCACCTCCCAATAGACCTGGAAAAAGAAAGCTGGGAAACCATCCGGGCCAGGGGCCTTATTACCCATAAGGGAATTAAGAGCTTGAAAAATTTCCTTTGGGGTTGGGATAGCTTTCAACATAGAGTTGTGATGAGCTTGCAATAGAGAAGGAATAGCAGACAAAATATCCTCTTGATCAGATGTCGAGAGAGAATGATCCTTAGTGAGAAGAGAAGAGAAAAACTGCACTGCTTCATCCGCTATCTCATTATCTTTGGATAACAAAGTCTGTCCTTTCTTGATACTGGAAATTCAGTTATTGGCCAGATGTTTTAAGGTAGATAGGTGGAAGAACCTGGTGTTCTGGTCCCCTTCTTTAAGCTAGTTAACTCTTTATCTTTGTTTCCAAAAGTGTTCTTCCCTAGAAATGATGTTATGGAGGTTAGAGAGGATAGACCTTTCCTACAACGAATTATGATTATTATATCCTTCTTGCTGAATCTCTTCCTAGATTTTGCGTAGTTGATTAGTCTTCTCATCCTTGTCCTCGAAAATGTGGCCAAAGTCTAATTTGTTCCATATTTTAATATTTCTTTTCACATTCTTCAATTTTTTGGCCACCCTGAACATTGTAGTACCCTCCACCTCAATGTTCCACCATGAAGAAATCTTGGTTTTCAAAGCCGAGTGGGAAATCCACATTTTCTCGAAACGGAAAGTGAAGGACCTTTTGAACATGAGAGGACAAACAAAGAGAGATATGGGGGAGTGGTCCGATCCTATTCTAGGGAGAAGGGAAAGCCTGCAAGAGTAGGATTGCAACCAAACAGGGGAAATAAGAGCTCTATCAAGACGAACTTGGATGCAATCCCCCCAACTCTCATGTTAGACCAAGTGAATATGCCCCCTAGGAGATCAACATCCATAAAGGCCAAGTTGTTAATGAAGTTCGAAAGGTCTAGCTTACTTTCCTGATCTGAGGCAAGCCCTCCACTTTTTTCATCATCAGAGAGGAAGGAGTTGAAATCCCCCATTATTATCCTTTTGTTAATGTTGTTGAGGTTAATTACCTCTAGCAACTTAGCCCAAAAGACCTTTCTCTCCCTTTTGGAATTGGGAGCATACAGATTTAAAGTAAACCAGGAATCATCACTATGAATATGGGACACTTTGCATAGGAGGGCATTACCTGCATTATAGATAGTAGATTTTTGATAAGCTTTGTTATTATAGAGAATCAACACCCCTCCTACAGCTCCCTCCGAGTCTGTGGCCTCGCTACTCATGTTCTTGTGGAAAGAGAGCTTGCCTACTACATCTTTTCTCATTTTAGTTTCTTGAATCAGTACAAAATCTGGTCTTTGGTCTTTGATCATATTCCTAACTAACTCCTATTTGTGAGCCCCATTTAGGCCTCTTATATTCCAAGATATGATCTTCATTTCTTACTTCTAGAGTATTCCTTAATGGTTCTCTGGCTCCTGTCTGCCAAGTTCTTTCTGGTCTCTTCCTGCAATAACTAGTTTGTATTTTTCCTTCCTGGAGTCTTGGGCTTACCCTCGACATTAGCCTTAACCCTGCTTCTGGTTATCGCTAGTGACAGAGGAGGGTGGTCACGGTTCTTTTCTTTTTTTATAACGAGACTCTAGCCATTAATACTATCTTGAGAGTAGCTATCTATCCAATCTTCCCATTAAGAGATTTGATCTGGAGAAGAGTTGTTAATAAGCTCTATGAGCTTAGTCCCCAGACCTTTGGATGCTGGCAAGTTCGTCAAAGGAGCAAGACTCCCCACCTGACCAGAGCCATCATCGGCATCTTCATCACATTGATTGTGCTCCACTGCCCTCGAGGAATCATCAACACCATTATTCGGGAGTCTGAGTCAGAGACCCTTGACATCTCCGCCTGGGGGTTCTCCTACCTTCCTACATTCTGCTCTTTTACAATCATCACATTGTCTTCTGCCGCAACTATGGCCACAACAATTGGGCCATCCACCGTAGACTCCTTTGGATCACTATTGTGGGCTCTGTCCTGTATATTGGGGTCAAAGTGGGGTGGACCATTGCAACTTTTATCGCCTTGGACTCCATCCTACCTGGTGGCATTACTATTTGCCTCCTTGCCATCCTGGAGCTCGGGCTGCTTAGCAGATTTGCATCTCTAGATCAGTTTCTTCTTTCCCTTGACAGAGGTTCCTGTGGGCATGGATTTCTTCTTTGCATTGGCCAAGTTATTAGGAGCCTGAATTTTCTAACTTTTATGCTTCATAGCCCTTGGGCACTGATTTGCCTTATGCCCAGCCTTCAAACAAAGGAAACAGGCAAAAGACATTGTTTCATAGATCAATTTTTGAACATTTACTCCAAGTTTTGAGTGAAACGCCATAGTTTCTAGCATGTTTGTGCCTTCTCTAACCCCTATGCAGATGTGAGCATAGTTAAGTCATCTTTTAGAGGCATTGATCAGATCAATAGACAAAAGTTCTCCAAAAGACCTAACTAGCCCCACAAAAACATCTTCGTTCCAGAATTCTAAAGGCAATTGGGGTAGTCTAATCCACACAAGGGCTTGAACAAAAAAAGAGTCATTCAGATTCAGCTTGGAAGACCAGTTCTTGAGGACCAAAGTGGAATGACTAATAGCCCATTGACCTTCGCTGAGAATGGAGGAAAGGTCTTCCATGCAAGTGAAATCAAAAGACAGAAAGCCCTTTGCCATAGCCGTGACCGAAACTTGACCTTTAAGAGCCCATTTCTTCTTTATAAAAGACCTCATATCATCTATATTTAGTCTAGGCCCCAAGAATTTGCCAATCAGGGTAGAAGCCATGGATCGAATGCTATGATCCACGATTTTGTCTGGAATGGCAATGGCGCAAGAACCTTTCTCCGACTTGGGAAGAATCTTAACAGGCGGGAAAGAAGACTTACCTTGACCACTTCCTTGGGGGGAGCATCCAAGTCCCCATCAACATTCTCTGACTGATCCCCTGTACACGACCCCTGACCGTCCCCCTTTTGTGGACCGTGCTCCAGACCAGGGATCTAATTCTGACAATCCAGAGGAATCCCGCCCTTTTCAGAATTCAAATTTTGAAAACCTCCCTTGCCTCCACTTGCGCTCACCATCTTGAACATTAAAGCACAATCATAAATTAATTAATTGTTAATATACAAATAAATCATAAATACATGTTATTTTATAAGATATGTTTATAATGTTTTTATTTATATTATAATTTTAAATATATATATATATATTATACACTACTATAAAAAATAGAAAATTAGTTTTTCATCAATCAATTTTTTTTTAAAGAAATATTCAAAATTTTAATTATGCATACAATAATTTTTTCCAAAATGATGCAATATGGAAGAAATTTTAAGACTTGCACAATAAGACCTTAAATCATTTAGCCAATCATTTGTCTGTACATATTAAAAACTTAAAAAATTATCAATTTCATGATATAAAACATACATATCAATTTAATCACTAGTTAAATAGAGTTATTCAAAAAGTAATACAACTGTACTTAGCCTATCGACAAGTACTAATAACGGGCTTGCACCAAATATTATAAAGTAATTAAATACTCACTTTCCAAATTCCAACCAAATATCTAAGAGTTTGCTTTTTGAAATGTTGAAAATGTATAGAATGGAAGAAGGTTTATCAATGTGAATCATATTTTTTCATTTATAATTAGAAATTATATATTCTAAACTCCATGTTTAAGTGAGTGTGTTTAAAAAACATATAACTGAAGAAGGTTTATTAATTCCAAGGGCAATTTATTTATTATAATGGAAAAGTGTAACTAGAGGTTTAACTATTGGAGGAATTTTTAATGGAAATTTCTCTAAATTGTTTAATTTAAATTATATCAATAGATTATGTTTTTTTTAATAAATTCTGATTTTGTATACTTTTTATTCTAATATCCTACCTTGAAATTAGTGATCCTTACTTTATAGAGCTTCCACATCTTTTAATGGTAGATTGGTTGTGAATGTTCTCATGTGTTCAAAAAGTAGTAGTATGGATGTGATGAAAATTGAAGAATATACCTATTGTAGAAAAAAAACACTTGGTATGGCTAATAAAAGGCTACAAATCATTAATTCTAAAGTAACTTGCAAATAGTAATGACAAAGGTAATATCTCCTATGAAAGGGGTGATGTTTATAATAAGAGGTGAGAGCCTTATTTTCTCTTACATACACTATCTATATATGATATTTACATTTCAACTCAATATCTATACTTTTCTATAGTCTTTCTTTAAAATACACTCCTACCATAAATAAACAAAACATTGTAGTGTATTGGCTTAAATTTTGATATCAAATAAATATTGTTGTGAATGAACATGATGTATTATTGATCTATTGAATCTTGAGAAGATCTTTTTCACCATACTTTTGGAACGACAATTTATAAAACAAACAATATTGATGATTACCTTTGAGGAGGGTGATAAATATTGTTGTGAATGAACATGATGTATTATTGATCTATTGAATCTCGAGAAGATCTTTTTCACCATACTTTTGGAACAACAATTTATAAAACAAACAATATTGATGATTACCTTTAAGGAGGGTGATAGACTTTAAGGATTGAAGGCATGACAATTAATCATGTAATATGCTAATTCATGTATAACTAATGCTATGATGTAGACACAACTCTCTAAATATATTATAATCTAGGTACTAATGCGTAGTGTTGAGTTTTGATTAAGTAAAAACAGGTTTTGAAAGGACCCGAAACCTTGTACAAAGGGACAATAAAGATATAACAATGAGAATCTTAAAACAACTTTGGAAAACCACCTGACAAACTAGAGGGACACACTAAGGTTCCCAACAAGAGGGCAAACAACCCAAGAGACCACAAACCATCAAGATTTACATTTTGGTCCATTCTTTTGAGAACATAAAGACATCAAATGAAGGTTTGGAGGATTTTCCTTTTTCTCCTTTAATGAAGTCCAACCATCCTCCACCTTCCCTACAACTTTCTGCCAATCCCCACTAACCCCCAAAACCCCCACACTAGGAGAACCCACAATAGTGTTTTGGACAAAGTCAACAACCCAGAAGGGACAACAACAAAATTCTGACTCAAAGTTGTCAAAGGAACAACAGAGTCAGTAGTAGGAAATGGATCAACAACAACCTTTTGTGTCAAAACTGTCGTAGGGACAACATGTGAATCATTAGAGACATCAACAAAATCCTCAACCAAAGTGAGATCAATATAAGAGGAGCTATCCAACCCATCCACATCTAAAGCAACTTTCTAAACCGTATAGTGATCATCTGAAAACCCCAACCACCAAGAAGGTGATTTCTTCGATCTAACCTTATCAAAGGAGCATTGAGTAGTGAGATGACCGGTTTTATGACATTACCTACATCTGAAGGGAACACCTTCATAATCAAGAAGCTGAATCCAAGAATCACTTGAAGAAGTGAACTTCAACATCACAGGGAGCCCCGTAGAGATATCCATCACCATAAGGATACGAGCATATGTTGTCCTATAGACATTGGAGGAGACCAAATCAACCAATAAGAAATCCCCAAGGGCATCCCCCACAACCTCCAAGATTGAGTCTTGCCACAAGTGAAGGGGAAGATTCGACAATTTAACCCATAGAGGAATCTTATTAAAGGACTCAGTAGTTGGATTAAATGCTGGATACCAAGGTTTGGCCATCAGGGGAAACCTTTCCTCCCAAGAAAAACCATGACACAAGATGGCATTCCCGTCATTAGTATTAGAAAATTTCATAATAAAAAAACCCCTTGCCACAGGGTAGAGCTGAACTAAATCCGAAATGATTGGTTCCCAAAATTTGGAGATCCATGCATGTAAATCTGAGAGAGAGGGCCAAAAAACCCTAAAATGAAAAATAGCAGCAGTAGTGGAGAAATCATCCACATATGCATTGATCTCATCAACTATGTCAGATTCAAGATTAAGCACATAGGGTAGTGTTGAGTTCAAACCTACAATTCTCTTTTTTTTAAAATTAGGGTACAAATAAGTTGTGCCATTATTTTACTTACTATTCTCACTTTGTTGGCTAGACCTTTGGTCCTTGATATTTAAAAAAAAAGACTCTATATGAAACTTGATTATCATGATGCCTAAAGTTAACTTCAAATATATAAATCCTTAACAACTCCAACAATTGGTTACTTTGAAATGCTTCATATATATAACCATAAAGATACATGAGCAAAGTTTTCCACATAAGGGTGCATCGTATAAATCACCATTTATATACCGCAATATCAATGCCATTGTATATCCTTAATTAAAGTGATGAACTATATTTAAAATTTAATACAAACATATTGTGTGTTTTCAATACCACTCAATTTTTTAGGATTGTCTTGTATTTTTCTAAAACAATTTCATACATCTTTTGAATAAATAACAACAATAATTAAATTTGAAGCAATAATGAACAAATAGAAACAAATGGATGAAGATAATCTCAATACCAAACAATATAGATATGTCTCTCATTTTATTATAACATAGCATATAGCTAAATAATGACAGGCTTGGTATTTAGAAATCATAATCTAGAAACAATATGATTGACCTTATTTATGTATAAATGACTTTAAGACATAATATATATAGAATTTGAGGTGTAGATTAAGTAAATTGAAATGAGCTCCAATAAGTGTATCTAGGATGGAGATAAAAAAGTTATATATGAAATTCCATGAAAGTAGGTAGTAAATAGTGATAGATAGATATTAGAAATGAAATGAAAGTTAATATGAAGGTATGATGTTTATTATTATATAATCAAATTTCTCTCTCAAGATGAAGTTAAATAAATTGATAATAATATATAAAATTTATCATTATACTTAACCTATCAAAATTTCCAACCTCTTTCTATATAATTGAAAATCATATAATTCTTATAAATACACGTGGATATTTTAATTAATGAATTCTCGAAAGTTTATTGGCTGCTTCATTTTGAAGATAATTATAAGCTAAATAGTATCCAAGTTTCATGAAAAGAAAGAGGGTAATGATATAATTTCATCTAATCAACAAAGACTAATTATATGATGGTATATTTTATTACCACACATAATTTCAAAGTGCATGTTTTATAGTACTTGTGTAGGCTTGTAATGGTTTACCAATTAATCTCAAAATTCATAATACTACTTCCACATTATCTTTGACATGTTATTTTCCAAACTCCATATCTTACCCTATATGGTGAATCATATGAAGAATCGTGAGGTAGCAATGTCCCATTTAAAATATTTGGATGCATGATATGTATATATATCATCTTAAAATGGAAGGACTTCATTTATAAGACCTTTTAGCCCTCCCTTTTGAGATCCCCTAGGTCCATGAATGCACCTATGCTTGGATTGCTCCCTACTATCAAGTCTCTCGCTATTTTTGGTTGTTCTTTTTTCATCCCCAAGATCTCAATACACATCTCGAGGTCTAAAATCTTCAGGGCAAAAACTATGGTTGTTCCTAATCCTTAGGTAAGGGATGACCTCGTCTCTAACCTCTTTGTAAGTGATGATGTCATTCCTTAACTGATGCATTTTGCCTCGGATCATGGGCCCATCTTGGGGGTCTAATTTATTTCCCACCTTATTGAGTTGAACCTTTATTCTTATTGTCAGGTGCAAGTTTGTAGTTTTTTAGACCAACAAAACTTAGATCTCAGAACTAGAGTTTTAGGTTGCATGCAAAACTTTGCATTTACAGGTTTTGTGCATAATGGCTTATATACAACCTCGTACTTGACCTCTAAATTATTCCCATTTACCTTCATATTCATAAAATTTGCATATACGAATTTCGTGGTCTCGAATCCTGAATAATTTTTAAATCTAATAGAATTTTGTAAGATTTGAGTTGATTCCCCTCATTGGCTACAAAGGTGAGTTCCATGCTTTAATATGTCATTTCATAGTATCTATATTTATGTTTTAGATCTAATCCTTCAATGCATTTAATCATCTTATACATTATTTCATTGTTTACAGTTCAATTAGCCAACTTACTTGCACTTAGAAATCAATAACATTATAATTAAGGGAAATAATATTCAATTGAAAGTAGTCCTTGAGTATACATCTTGAGAAGGGTCTTGGATTTAGCATTAGCACCCCTTGCATCTTCCTAGGGTTGTGTCAATCTAGTTTAAGCCCCTTTGAAGAGTTATTCTTAAGGGCCCTTTCACTTTCCGAATGTGGCATCTAAAAACTAAGGGGCAATTGATCTTGATCTACATCTTGCAAACCATTATTTTTATTGTAAGGCCTCACCTTGGCCCATCATAGCATATCATTTTATTTGCATTTCATATACGTTATATCTTTCAGACCTTGTTATACTTTAGACTTATTTGGAACAAATTTTTAGACTATTTGATACTATGTGATGTTTTACTTCATGGTGATTATTTATGATGATGAGGACTTATTTACAATGACTGATGATTATTTATAGTCATGCACCAAATTGTTTTTTTGTGATGGGTATGGAATTGTGTTTGAATGCAAATGTTAGATGGATTACAATTGAAAATTATGAAATGATGTAAGTGGATTATATCATGTTCAGTTTGATTATGCTAGTATTATGTATGCATATTGGTTTAGAAATGGAAAAATGTTACTTGAAAATTGATTGAGAAATGAATTATGTTTTGATTTAGTTATGAATGTAGAATTGATTTAGGATGTATATATGTATGTAATTTATCTATCTTGGACTACTAATATGCGGTTTAAGTGTGCATGAAATAACCATGGTAAAAATGGAGAACCATGATTATACTTTTGTATCAACTGAGAATGCCAAGGATAGATCTAATTAAGAGACCTTAGCCTCATTGTTTAGTATTTTACTTTGTGAACATAATTTGAATGAGTGTTTTAGATTAGATTTATTTTTGTGAAAGTTGATTTGTTACTTGTAAAGTATATTTTATAGTGTCTATTGACACTTATGTTGTTATGTGTATAGTGGCAAGTCTAATTGAGATATTGGCAAAAGAAACCCAACTTTAATTAAACCAATTAGAAATGTTTAAGTTTAATCTAGTTGCATAGTATTGTCATATGAAGGTTTTGATTAGATTAAATTAGGACTTCAAGTTTAGGGTGACTTTAGAGGGGGTTATAAGAGTCCTAGAGTGTTCTTTTAGTAAAATTAACTTACCTACATGTTAGTACTATAAGTTAGGGCTCTAATTTTGACCTTATTAATGTAAAATTCACTTTTATTACCCTTTCAAAATCCCATTTACAAAGTGTTGCAAAAATTGGAATTATCTCAATTAACTTCCCATCTCCTCTACTCTTAGTTGGGGTTTCATTCAAGGCAGGAGTCATAGGTGGAGTAAAAGTAGGAGTTCAAATTCCTATTAGAGGGGAATTTGAATTCAAAGTGGTTGTTCACCCACTCTCTAGTTTTAGAGATCTTGTGGAATTGGGAGTTTGTCAAGCAAGGAAAAGGGATAGCTCTTCCCAAGTTGTTCATTTGCCATAGCTTTGGATCAAGGCTAGTTGATTTTTCCATGGAAGAAATCTCATGTATCTAGTTCTTTTCATCGTATGATTGTTGCAAGAAATTTATGTAAATACATGTGTATTGTGAAATTTGTTCATGTTATGTGATATTTGCTATTCTTGATTTGATTTGCTTCTTTTTCTATTTTAATTTTTGCAAGCATGATGTTCATGGGTGTGGAAGGACAATACTCACCCTGGGAAGGGAAGTAGTGGCCTTCGGGTGAAGGGGTTAGTTGGGCCTTTCCCTCAGTTCTGAGTCTCTTCCTTGGAAGGAAGAGGGACAAGCATGAAGTATGAACTTCATGTTTTAATACAATGTTTTGCATTTCGGAGAAGATAAGGGGAGAATTTATGTAAGAAATGGTATCTGTTTTGAATGCCTTGTGAAGGTAATTTGATTTTTATATTTGGCTTCTCCTCACAGTTTAGGCACACCTTCACCCATCTTATTGGTTGCTACGGTAATTGTTGAGCAGTCGTTTTGCATGATACTAACGACATAAATTCTCTTGAATCTCTCTCTTGAAAAGTTGATCAATGACCAACTCCAAGGTTCTAGATGTTTATTTTTCAACCTAATGGGTTATCAATTGAAGATAAATGTGAATGTTCACAAGGAGGCCTTTGTTGGTATCCACCAATTCTACACAACTTTGTTGAAACGTAACCACAACACCGATATGTTTTTTCTGTATTTTTTGTTTTATGATGAATGCAATTTCTAATTAGTGCAACTATATGAATTCCTATTTTAACCAAAATTTTGAAAATAAAATAACAAAGATAGAGTAATGAAAGATTGAAGCAAATTACTGAAAGGGGAATTCCTAACAGACATAAGCCAAAGTAACAACACATCTGTGAATTAAATTGTCAAAAGGATCTAGTAGGAAACCAATGAAATTAGGAGCAATGCTTCCTCAACTCCACTAATGCAATCATCAACGGGAACTTCAATAGAAAAATTGAAAGATGTTTCACATTTTGTCAAATCGCAAGGCCACGGAAAGTGCACTCACATGAGACAAAACACTATGTAAGAACAATAGTGATCCTTTCTCTAATTCGTCACAATAGTTGAATTTGTTAGCATAAGGAAAACAACATAATTAAAAGATCACACAATTATAACAATGCAATAAAATCGTTAGTTCCATCATCATTCATGAACATGAATTTACAAAAAATAACACACTCCAACAAGATATACTGCACTCAGAATGAGAGCACCAATAACATTTATTATTGCATCAAAATATTGGCCTGGAGTACATATTACATCTATGTATTTAAAATAAATCCTCTCCTTTTGTGTTAGGATTAAGAGCTCTTCTAATGCAAACTCATGCTAAAAAACTAATAAAATAAAGCTAGTTACATACAAACTGACTCTTTAAACGGTGCTAAGTAGGTCTCCACCCTTGTTTATATCAATTAATGGGTGCATGGGCCTTTACATGACTTAAAACAATAAAAAAAGAAGATGATAAGAAGAGAGGAGCCATGAGATTATCTGAGAGTCACTAGGACTTCTAAAAATGCATTTCTGATGCATGGAATGCTTAAAAATAACAACTGCCAGTTAAGTGTCTGCACATTGTTTCTTCTTCAAAAAAGTTGGCGCACCTCTTGATTTGGCGCACCTTTGAAAAGTGCACCTTGATGACAGGATCAAAAACATAAAAATTCTGCTAAGTTTCAAAACTAAATTTCCAACATCTGGGTTTTCTTTTGCTTTAGACCAAAATGATGTTTGGATGTTTTCTTTTGAACTTCTCAATTATCTCTGTGATCTCCTTAGCTTCTGGTAAGTCTATTGACTCATACTTATTGTGTACCACTTGGTGATAGTTACTTATTTCTATCCTTATATCTGTAAAGTCTTCCAACTTGGAATCTAACTATAATAATGCTTCTTTTATTTGGAAATTTTTTCTGACATCATCTTCAATCGAAGCAACTTCAAATAATGATTTGAATTTTTGAACCACTGCTTGTATCAAAGAAAGTTGAGTCCTGGACTCATCCTCAAAACCCTCTAGGATAGCAACATTATAGTATTTATCTACTTCCAAAAATTGCCCTTGAGCTTTATTTCTTATCTCTTGGATGTCTTCATACAATCCCTCCATAACTTTATTCCCTACTGATATTTTCTCAATCCAATCATCCAGTTTTATCCAATTCTTTAGTAGTATATACCTCCATCAACATTTAGTACCTTTTCCCTTTAATAGATATCAATGATTGTATACCATTGGCTCAGGTATGTACCTCATCCATCAACCCAAAATCTTGGTTTACAATTGTAACTAACTTGTTGGCACTATTTTGGATACCATGCAGAAGGTTCAAATTACCTTCTATTATCTACACTTCTCTATCTTCAAAACTATGATGCGAACTTTTGCAAGCATCCAAAAATGAATCAGCTTCTCCTAAGGCTTGGCCCGCCTCTTTTCTCTCCAATGCTGCCCCTAAAGCAATTTTGAGATGATCAGGGTCTATTGGACCCACTATCTCATTCAAGTATCCTCATAGTAACTCGTTTTGCTTTCTCAAAACCAAAAGCTCTAATTCACCTTTGCCTAGGTGTGAGAACACTTGTTTAAGGCCTATGGTGATCAAAAGTTTTTCTTTCTCCACTATGGGCTTTCCCAATACTATCTCCTTCATTTGCTAGTCTTTAGTAGTCAACTCTTTTGTATCTGTGTGAGGAGGTGGAATAGCGCACTAGTACAATAACAACAATATGTGATTAAAAAAACCACTAAAATTTGTATATATGTGACTAAACTTAGTCACATGACTAAAAGTAGTTAATATCCAATCATTTATAACACTACTAAATTTTCTACTAAGCAATTTTAGTCATTTATTGGATCATTGATTTTGATCATTGATTTAGTGGTATATTTAGTAATTGATTTAGTAGTATATTTAATCATGTGGCCAGTCACATATTTAGTAGTATATTTAATCACATATTTAGTAGCTTATTTAATCATATATTTGGTCACAAATTTAGTATTTAGTCACATGTTTAGTGGTATATTTAGTAGCATATCTAGTAGTATATTTGATCAAATATTTAGTAGCATCTTTAATAGTGTATTTGGTCATAATAGGGCATGATGGAATCAAACCACAATCCATATGCTTATAAAGCAGACACTCTTCCATTGAGCTAGCACCCTTCAAAGAATGATCGTTGTAATATCCCCATTTCCAAATTTAATTTAACTAATAATATTAATAATATTATAACAATTTATTATCAGTATCAAATTGATATAATATAGTATTATATCAATCATATAATGATAATATATAAATAATATAATATAATTGTATAACTCATAAGTAAGAATAACATATTACAAATGACAATTAAATAAATAATATAATATACTTATAATTATAATAAATATAAAATTATAATTATAATAAAATGAAATTGAGATATGATAATAAATAAATAATTTTTAATATAGATTATATATAAAGAGAAATATTAGGCAAGAGCCTACAACACAATGGTAAATTGTGAGCCTCTCATCAAAGAGGTCTTGGGTTCGAATCTACTCACGCTCGTGCTTAATAAATAACAATATTTAACCACAATACATAATAACTAATCTTGGCTTCAGCCTCTTATCGATCCAAATTAAAATATATATATATCAAGAGAAATATTTGAAATATTATATCTAAAAAAAATCATATTAAAATATATTTATGTGATATTACAATCAAAACATTACTAATAGAGGTCATATCAAAATAATATATATAATGTTAACAATAAAAAACCAAACATTCATGACTCTTCATCGAGTATGGGCTATATAAATAAGGTGTAGCTATTTAGATTGGAGGCAAGGGATAATAGGAAGGATACATTGAAGGGGAGATAGACAACAGATAACAAGGAATGAGTTGGTAGTCACACATGAAATATTAATCCCAATCAAGAGCTACGTTTGATAGGAGAAGGTTTATCTGTGATTTATGGAGATCGAAAGGAAATCATAGGAATCTTACAGTGAACACTGGATAGAGGAAGCATATAACTCCATTGGTCAAGAAACGGTAACGTCAGAAATATACCTAGAATTAAAGCTCAACAATTAACATCTACACATCACAATGTCCAAATCATTATCAAAGAGTCATCAAAAGGGATTATGATTGAAGACTTTCAAAAATTGTAGAAGAATAGATATAAACAGTGAGAGATGAACATAGAAGAAGATCTATGAATAGGAGAATATAAAATACTTGGATACTTAGTAGATAAAGATAAACAAATACAGATTGACATAAAAGTATTACTCATTGAGGCTATGTTGGAGAAGTAAGGTAGTATAGAGGAGTAGAACGGAAATGGAAAATAAATCCTTGTCAGCAAACATCGGAAGTAAGCATTTATATTTTGGAACTGACCTCGGCTCAATCCAAGGACAAAATTGTGGAGCGTAACTAATCAGTAATAGATAGTATCGGGAGACAGCCATTGGTGTTGGTAGAGAAGAAAATGACCAGATATGTCAATTCCTTCAAATCACTATACCATAATACAAATCTAGTAATCAAAATAGAAGTTAGTAGGGGTGGTCAGACAATTAAGGGCATCGATGTTAGGAATAAATTCATTAGCCAACTTAGTAATATAACCCACATTTTCCAAAGGTTACTCAAATTCCAATAGTTATGGGTGTCCATCTCAAGCAATTATAAATTACCTTGCCAAATCAAAAAGTTGCGAAGAAATCGACAAGCAAGGCAAGGGGTTGAGTGAAATCTTAAGACAACGATAAGAAGAAGAGTTACAATCAAGTTGATCTTTCACAGTCAATGAATGAGGGAAGATAAGAGTATGTAAAACTGTAGTTCTTTTTAATATTTTAATCATCAAACTACAACTAATGATTATACCAAAGGTGCAATGGGTATGCCAAAGTGTACCAATGTTTTACAGAGTAAAAATGGATCAAAATTGACATTGATGATTTCTTGCTGAACAGTTGGTCCTTTTATTATTCGCATATTGACGTTGTTCTTTGTCCATGATGGCATAAAAATGCTACCCATCATAGAAGAAGCCCTACTATTCTAGATATGCAACTAGGTGTTGAACAATGGTCTCTGTTACTAATGGCTCAATTTATACCTTCCTTCATTGATGGTGAAATCAATGATATTTGTGATAGAATCTCTAGGTTTTTTTGCAATACTAGAGGAAACCCTCCCTATTTTTTGCAATTTTTTTTAATGAATTCTTTGCATTTCCATGTGATAAAGAAACCCTCATTTTAAAAATAATTATTTCAAGTGTTTCATATATATTTAGCATCAAGCTATCAAATTTGATGAAGACATGGAAATGGGTTTTTCTTCAAAGCATCCCACATAGTAGCATAAAGTAAACAACGTGAAAAGGAAAATAATGATTGCAAAGCTAAGAACTATTTCATATGAAGATTACATTAAACCCAATATGGAACCAATGGTAAAACTAACTTAAAGCCATTTTGTGTTGACTCCTCAACAAAGTTACATATATTTGCAAAGGGTAGTCTTAAAACAAACTTCTCAACAACTTTGACAAGTCCAAGATGACATTTTGGCATAGAGGTCATTAAAAGATGTCCCATACAATAGCCATGAGAATTATTTGGATGTCAAATAATTAAATTCAACGAAAAATATAGGAATGTGTTCTCTAAAATAGCAAAAGCATGGATTTGCAATTTCTAAAAGCAACATAGGAAGGTTCCAAATAAGGCACATAAGAATAATCATCATTCATTGATCATGTTAATTACATCCTACATTTTCTAAGATGGGCTACATAGCAAGGCATTTTTAAGCATATCAAAACAATCATGAGTTTTTCCCAAAATTCCTGTGTTAGTTATGCTAATTTCAAACAACTTGTTGGAATTACAATAGGAAAGGTAAACTTCTGAGGGAGGGGGTGGGGTAGGGGGGTGGATCAGTAGTTTAAACTGAAATAACATGTAAAACATATACATCTAAATTATATAAACATGTAAGCATTCACACACATAACACCAGATATGATTAACCAGAAACCCTCCAAGTTAGAATGTAAAATTGGGTCGGGGATGACACCCACAAATCTTCACTACTACAACAATAAAGTGTATCCAATGAAAGTTACAATGTTTTAACCATGAGACATGATCTACCCAGTGAAAGGTCTACCCTATTAAAGGCTTACAAAGACTGTTAGGTCTCACCTTGTCAGAGGATTTCAACACCCTATTAGAAGTGTGCCTTGTTAGAGGACGTCAACTTACAACTAAGTAAGCGCCCTGTTAAAGGATTTCATATAACCTATTAAGACTACTATGTTAAAAGATTTGACTGAAATCATCTATTAAAATGTCTTAGCATAGATCCTACGATTGGCACTTGCTTGCCTGATAACATATCACCTCTATACAATGTCTTCTAGATCCTTATTGATCATATGTCTCAATGTTGTATCCTTTTCTCTATCCTTTGTTCTACTCTAACTAGTTTTGCAATTCACTCTTCTTCATAACTTCTAAGTTACCTTGAATGCTCTGTCTACGAACTATCTTCTTCGCTCCTCCAGTTCCTTACACACTCATAATAAAGAGTTTAGGGTTTCATCCTCCTTAAGAAGACTTTGGTGGCTTAGGGTTAGGTATGAATCTACGGTTGAGATTCATCCATTTTTCCACTTAATCCTTCCCTTTTTCTGATTGGCTACATGTAATTACATAGGTAATCCAAATAGAGATTCATCCTTATCTCCAAAATATCATAATTTACCTTTAAGTCAGCTCAAAAATGGTTTACATAATTGTTTGTGCCATTACAAACAAATATGTCAAAACTATGTCACTCGGCATCTGAAGTCTCTGATACTCGGCATGCACTGATCTTTATATTGTGACTCGACATCTCCATTTCTTGGCATCCACTATTTACTTGGCTTTTGAATCACTCGACATGGTCTATCTTCTCATCACTTGAGTGACCCAGCACATGAGTTGCTCAACACTCACTATAGCCCAACATGGTCTAATATTTACATGTTGTGCTTAGCATGTATTACTAGTTCAACATGAACTAAGTAAATTACTTAAGTGTGTTGACACTCACTTGTCAAAATGAATATGAGATCAACAATCTCCCCCTTTGACATGAGTGTCAAAAATACTTGAATATACATTAATATCCTTGATCTCTCGAGCATAACATATCCATGACTCAGATTATATATAAAACTTCAAAATTTCAAAATTTACAATAACTTGTATACCTCAAAATTTGATATCTCCCTCTGAGTTGATATGTCTGTTCTGTAACCAAAATTCTATGCTCCTTTTGAGTAAATGTGTCTCTGTTGATACACTTTGACTTCAATGCCTTATTTTACTGATACTCTTTCATCTGATATGCTCTCCCTTAGCTAATATCTGTCATTTTTCTCTTTCTTTGCTTTATTTCTCCCCTAAAAATGTATATCTCCGCAATGATATATCTCCCCCTTTTTTCTTATTCTCCTCAAAAAAATATCTCCCTCTGCTACTATGCTCCCCCTTTCCTATTCTCTTTCTTATTCTCCCCATTTTTGACACTTATGTCTAATGGGCTATACACTTATTGTGTGTTTGTCCAAAAATGATTTATGGACATCCAGTATGATCTTGAGGGTTGCATCCCAGTTATCACAGACAACATCCAATGACTTGAGTTGGATTGCAAGCTCGGCAGCAAGGTGGACTAGACCATCTAAAGTAGAAAGACTTGGGGTCTTTCTTCAGTAGAGTTTCAACATTTCCTAGCTCCTTGTGCAATATTTCCATGTGTGGGGTGAGGGTTTCTTGTATGTTGGTCAGTTTGGCTCTTATGTTAGCCTCATCTACTATCAATATAGCTAACTGACTCTGTGTTTGAAGTAGTGTCCTAAAATGCTTCTCACTCTGAGTTGGATTTATTGAATCTTGCACCTAATGCAAATATTTGGCTCTCCAAACTTAAAATGTGACTTCTAGTCTCTTGACTGAAGAGTGTTGGATTGCATAGTTTTGTTCTCAAGTACCTTCTTCACATCTTCAACCTTAGTTGCCAATGCAACTTTTTGCAGTGCTATCTCACTAGATATTTTCTCATTGACCTTTCTTTGAAACTTCTTTTCTAACCATTCAAATAGTTTGGCATTTGTATCAAGGTCTTCATTACTGACCTTTTCCACTATATATGTCAATGGTTCCATTAGTGGCTTGGTCTCTTCAGGAGTTGGCAGACTAAATGCTTCTAGAAATATGTCCTTAATGTCTTGAAGTGCTTGCTTTTGCTTGTGTTCTCTCCTAGGCATTTCTTGATGCTTTTTCCTTTCTAAGGCTTGTTGTAGTATGCCTATTTTTTCTAATGTCATAGTATCATAATCATATTTTGGCATAACAATTTCTTCATCAAGGCTTATATCTCCATAGTGAATTACCTTTTCAACCTTTGATGAGCTTGGGCTTGGCACTGAGATCTGCAATGGAATAGCTTCTGTGCTTGGCTTCTAAAGAGTTTGTGTAGAAGAAGTGCCAAATGCTAGTAAAGCTACTAGTGCTTGAATGGCCACTTGTTCCTTCACCTTAGGTGTCTACTCACTCTCTTTAGGCTTGCCCTGGTCTACTACTATGAGTTGACTAGCACCTTGTCCTTGTGTTGTAAGTGCAGATGAGTCTATTTGACCTATTTCTTTCTGCCCTACAGTGATGTCTTGTTCTTCTACTTTATTCTCAACAATATCAACTTTGACAATTGTATCAACCTTGGTAGATGTAAGTTTAGGCATTTGGACCAAAGGTTGTACATTAGTAACTGAAGGGATAATAGAAGGTGGTTCCTGTGGATTCACCTTTTCCCTTATAACATCAGTTACTGACCTTTTTAATTCTTCTACACTAACCAAAAAAGGATTTCTACAAAGTTTGGCCTGTAATGTAGATTGATCCAATATTTTCTTCAAATCTTCTTCAGTAAGAGGATTGATGTTTTGAGTTGATAAATCAGAGACATCCTTGATAGTTATAGTTTTAGTTGTCTTGGTTGTGTCATGGGGAGGACTAACACTTGGCAATTGTGTGTCATGCACACTCTATTCTTCTTGTTGCTCAGGCTCAACAATTGCCTTGTCATCTTCTTTCATTTTTGTCTCTCCTCTAACTATGCTATCTTTGTCATCATCTTCTTTATCATCTTCTTTGTCATCATCTTTAACCTCTGAAGGTTTAGCTTCTCCTTTCTTAACTATTGTTAACCCATAAATGAGTTTCCATATTTGTGTTGAGTTCTTGACAACATCCTCAATATTGTTTTGTAGAATGCTAAAGGCTCTGTATTTAGGTGTGAACCTAACTTCATATTTCTTTATAGCCTTAGCAATTTGTCCCTTAGTTAACTTAGGCATTACTTGGGCTAGTGTGGTCTCCGTGATTTGTCTTTTTAGATTTAGACAATAATGCCATTTTTGCTCAACTATGTCATATAGACTCTTAGGTACTGAGTTGGCAAGTTTTAAAGGTGTTGTCTTAAATTTTGACATCATGGCATATAGGGCCTCTTCCACTTGATTTTTCTCTTCTTTACCCAATTTGTCAAAATCAACATGACTAAATCTTGATAATTTTGCATTTTTTTTAAATTTTCACATAAATTATCAAGATCTGAGAGAGGGTTGTGACTCCCCACCTTGAATTGGTTGTTGTCATCTGGCTCTGTCTTCTCCTCTTTAGAATCTAGTTGTGCCACATATTTTCTTCTAGGTCTCTTTTGCTCTTGACCTCCTTGTTCTGTTTTCTCTATCTTTTCCTTTTCCTTTTGTGTTGTAGCACGTGTGCAAGGTCTTGTTGTAGGTGTAGTGGGCTTTTGTTGACTTGGTTTGACAAGTTTCTTGGTCCTTTTCATAGGTTGTGCCTTGGCCTTCCTTTTCTTTTGCTTGGTAGCAATGGGTGCTTCCTTGGCCGCTTCTTCCTCAGCACTTTCAGTCTCCTCCTCTTCTTTATCTTCTCCCATGTCTTGTGTTAGAGCTAGAGGTTCTTGTACTTGAGTTCCTTCTTCCTCTTCATCCTCTTCTTCTTCCTCCTCTTCCTCCTTAGTACCCTCTCCAAATTTGGCTTTGAACTTCTTTTTTGGCTTGTCCTTCTTCTTGATTGTAGAGGTAGTCTTCTATTCCATGGAAATCTTTGATTTTGCCATCTCATAGTTTCCAAAGACTTTTGCAGTCTTAGCTACTTCTTCTGCTAGTAGAGTTGTTATTGCTGCGGAGGCTTCACTCACATTTATCTCATAGCCTAAGGGTCTCAACCATCTTATACTTGGTGTGGCAGCTTGCACAAATTTATAATCAACATCCACAAGAAAACATACATCATTATAATGTTTTTCAACCAAAGATATTGGTATCCTTAATCTCTACTTCATTGACTTTTTGAAATCTTCAAAGTAACTAGTCATTAAGGATTCAAAATTCTCTCCTAGTTGCTCAATGTATTCACCAATCTGTACTGCAACTAATTTGTTGGACTTCCATGCAATAGTACCAAATGAGGGGAATGTGTTTTGTACATAAAAGAATATACAAATCAATATTGAGCCAAATTTGCATTGTGAACTTTTTATTTTCTTGATTGCTGTAAGGTTCTTTATTAGTTGTTGTAATTGTAGTTCTGCTAGATCATATGTATGATCTTTCTTGACAATCTTATATCCAACATCCACAGCTATACAACGTACACTATTAAACCTACTAGATTGATAGAACTTGTGTGAAATTACCCTTACAACAAAGTTAATAAGAGGATCAATGATTGTATCTATAGTGATACATCTTTTATTCCAGACAACTCCAGTATTCTTTTCAGTCACTTCCTTGGAATCACTTCTCAGTGTCTTAGGTCAATCTAGGGTTGGGTAGCCAGTAACCCTATGGATTATCCTCTTTATAATTTTGATAGGTCCACTCTCCAACCACAAGGAAACATCATGAATTCGACTCAACACTATTCATATCCACTCTGTCTGAAATACATTTGGAAAATCTAGGGTTCGTGTTAAACCCTTTTTCTCAACAATTTTGTACTCTTCTTTCAAAACACTATTTTTACATAACCTATTGTATGCACCTCTAATTTCCATGTCACTAATGCTTCCTATCTTATAGTTATAGCATTTTCTGACATCTTGAACCATTATTACATTTAGTAGAATTATTGATAATGCGCCAGAAGGGTCTTGTTTATATGTGATGTCAGAGATGGCTTTAAAAATGGGTTGTTTAACTTCAATACTCACTAATTGAATGTTTAAAACTTCCTTCCCTTCAACATTTTTCGAACTCAATGCCGTTGTGTCAAACTAGGGTTTATGAAAATTAAAACTGCATAGCTGAACTCTTGATAAATACCTTAGGAAATCTAACGAACTGATGTGAGATCACTAGTAGAATCTTTTGCAAACGCTTGGAACAGTTTTCATATTGCCTTCTACTCTGCTCACTATTTCTCGAATTTGAAATGATGAAGAATGAGCTAAAATCAATCAAATACCCTTTAAAATTGTTTCATTTAATGCTAAGTGCTTACACAACTGTGAGCTCAACATTAACCAATTTCAGGCTCACTCAACATCCATTGATATTTCCATCATTTGGCAACCACTACAAGTTCGACATCAACTATCCAAACTTCTAGCTTGGCATCTTCTAACATTTCACTAGGCATACATAGGAAACTTTTCATGCTCAACAACAACACAAAAAACTTAAAGATTTATCTTGAATTTCTAACAATATCTTGCATCTTTATTCATGCTAATATAGTCTTTGTACTATCTCCTTTTGGAATTGATACATGATATAACCTTTAAATATCAGTCCCACATACCTCTTGATTGTTTAGTTTGATGAGGTGTGATCACCTAACCCATTGGGTGAAGTGATCCCTTCTCCATTTGATGTGTTACAATCATCCTTTCTCTTCCATGTCTCGTTCATCTCATCTTTGATGTGTTCAACATCTACCTTGCCTTTGCCTTTATCAATTTCACAACTTGGTGCCTTTGACCTAGTTGGACAATATTTACTGATCTGACCAGTCTTCAAATAGCTGAAACATGTAGTTTGACTTAACTACCTTTAGTAATTACTACTGAAGTGTGTCCTAATACAATTCTCATGAACATGTCCCTATTCTTGACAATAATGATAGCTATATCTTGTATTATAATCCCAATTATAAGAGTTTCCATTGTTCCTTACCTTTGCTTGTTTGTTTGATGATCACATGGGTTTGAATCGGCATTCAAAAGCTCTATGTCCATACTTTTGATAGTTGTAGCAATATCCTTCAAATCTTTGTGTATGCATGGTTCTATTTCTGCATTCATGTGCCTAATCACATTGTTTGTTGCACTTATGACAATGAATCATGTTCTTAGGCTTGACATTCTGATTTGTAGTCTTGCTCCTGCACACATTAGCAATATGTCCTTTCTTACCACAATTATGACAAGCAAGTTTGGAGTTCTTACCTTTGGTATTCCTTTCTTTTGCACTTTTGGATGACTCTCCTTCTTTAGTGCTTGTATATCCCAGTCCAGATGTATCATTCTTGGATTTAGGAGATCTCAATAATTGCTCAAAGTATTTGATGGTTTCATTTGGCTTGTTGAAACTTTCAGCAAATTCATTTTGTCTCTTTAGGTCACTCTACAATTGTTCATTCTGCAACTTCAATGTAGTTATCTCAATGTCTTTGACATTTAACTCATAGTTGGCATTCATCATTTAACTTAAAGTATCCAATTGCATGTTGGAAATCTTGGTTAGCTCTGATGAGTTCTCTTCTAGTCTGTTGCCCAGAATTCTTGTCTTCTTCAATCATGACTTTGTCTTCCATAGCTTTCTTCTTTTGTTCAGTTACCTCACATAGTAGTATAGCTTGTGATTCTTGCTCTAACGTGAGATTTATGATTTCCTCAGCTTGGACACTATTCTTTTCCATTGGATCTGCCACTGCTACATCAAATTCATTGGAGTCTCCATTTGCAAATAACTTAGTAGTGTCTTGTTGGTAAACAGGTTTGTTCTTTCAGATTATTACTCTTTAATGCCCAATTTGGAATAATATTTGATCACAAATAGTTGGAAAGCTCTTCATGGATATTTTAGCTTTCTTTTGAATTGGTAGGTATAGCTCCCTAAAATAGATTTGCGTTGAATTTTGTTTTCTTCCTAAACTACTTTGGGGTATGTGCTTGACTCGAGAATAGTAGAGGGATAACCAAGCTAGACCTAAATAAAATCCAACTCAGGTAGACAAAAACTTCTCAATACTGAAATAGATTTATGCATCCATACATCTTATGAATCCATCAATTCCATCCATATAATTAACTAATGCTAAACTAAGCTAATTCAAATCTAAACTATGACTAATAAATTGGAAATACTAGTAGAATCTCTTCATCAAATGATTTATAACAATACTTATCACATTCATCCATTGCCTCAAAATAGGGGAGGTAAAACTCTGTTCTTCCTTTGTTCCAATTCAAACAAAAGAGAAAACATGAACTAAATACAATACTAACTGGAACAAAAAATGATTGACATAAAATACCATTCAATTGTCTCTACAACAAAAAGTACTTCACACCAAAAATTTGCTGACCTTTCATTAATCTTTTCAATTTATACATATAGAGTTGTTGAGATGACCGTTACAATGGAAGTTTAATCGATTCATCTTCTAAGGGTGACAAATGCCAAGGTGTTAGTTTGTCATATTACAAAATTACAAAAGAAAACAAAAAGAGGGCATAACATGAATCATTTAGGCTTCTTCCCCTTTTCTATTTTCGCTCTATGTGACTTGGTAGCAACCATTATTGGGAACAACTCCTCATGATTGGGCACGTGTATATTGGTGAATCTCAAAAGCCATTTTGCATGTTCCCTTGCCAACTCTTTTATGTCATTCAATTGATCTAGCAACTCCTTTGCGGCCACATGTATCCATCCACTGAGTACCTGAAATTCTGCGGTTCTATTCTAGCTACTGGAAGTCACTGTAGACAAATTATCCAAAAAAGTAGAGAAGTTACTTTTCATCACTTCCACTCTAATGAGGTCATTTCCTTGACCACTGGTTTGAGAGTCAATGTGCAGCCCTCTCATCAACTCAAATCCTCTATCTTGAGTCTTCTTTATTTTACCCTCTGTCTCCTTGAGCCCCTTCTCAACTTCTTGGATCATTTCTAGCTTGAACTGCATACTTTGGAACCATTTAAACAAAGGTTCATTCCCTTTCTTTAGAATCTTGGCTTAGTCTACTTCTTTTTCTTTCATCTGGATGATCATCTTTAAAAGGGAGAGGCATTCATCACACCTGACTCTTTCTCCGGCCAACGTATTACTATTAGATAATATGTTATCCTTTTCTGTTTCCAATCTGAGGATAACATTTCCAATTTCATCTATGAGAGAAACTCCTTTTGATTTGAGTATGGCCATAGTGCCTATCTTCTTGGAGCTAGGAAATGAGAGCTTGTACTTTAGCTGCACTAGGAGTCTGAGTCACAAACATACTTGAAATAGTTGCTAGTGGAGTGACTAGCTACCTAATAAACTTATTCAGTTCTTCTATTTTTTCTTTCATCTTGATCTTTGACAGTTTGAGACTCTCTAATTGTCCTTCTATCACTTCATCACTCGATCTCCACAAGCCAACCTTTGTATCATGGTTGGCTTCCCCAAGGTCGATTGAATGCAAAGTAAAATCATCAGGAATCATATCCTCAATTCTCACTCCTTTGTTCACCTTTGCTATCTCCATTGTCAAGTGCCCTATTTCTGGATCTTGCCCAAGTATGGACAGAGTCTTCTGCTTCTTGACCTTTGCCAATGTAGTTCCGAAATGAACAACGAGGGATACAATGTCTTTTACAGAAACACTCTCATCCTTTCTCTCTCTTTTTTCCTTTCCAAAGTATCTTCTAGCCAAGAATTAGTTCCTATCACCTTGGAAGTTGTTCTAAGTGATTTGATGTTGAACATCTTCTTCTTCACTAGAGTCATGGCTACAACAATTGAAGAGAAAGGATTCTTTGAGTCCTTTGAGATGAGTTTGGAAGAAGCCTGGCCCTTCTCCACCTCCGAAATCTTCTTCGTCTCTTCATCCGATTCAATTGACTCACTGGTGCTACTTTTTCCATCCACTAAGTCTACTATCTATATGGGGGAGCCACCTAGTCTCAGAAGTGAAACACTTGTTGATGGCACGGGGCTATGATGAGGGGATGGGATTGGAGTGGTATGTAGAGAAGGAACAGGGGTAGTGTGAGGAGATGGAATGGGAGTAGTATGTGGGGAAGGTACTGGAGTAGGAGCACTATCATTTGGCTCTTTCACTTTCTTCTCTTTAGTGCCAGTTTGGGTTCCTATAACTGGCAAGGAACCATCATGACATGTTGGGGCTATAGGAACATTCTTATTTGGGGGTTGCAGGTTGAGGTAGTCCTTGGGTGGAAGCTATGGTCACACCCACTGTAGCACTATGAGATGAAGTAGGGATTGTAGCTGCTGGAGAGGCTTGAGTGGCTGCACCCTTACTCCAGCTCTTTCTGGTTGTCCACTTGACCCATTTCCCAGTCCTCTTGATTATCCTTGCCATCATAATATCAAGACTCTCCTCCACATCCACATATGGCTCAGAATTGATAGGAATTCCCCTTAATTTAGTCAGACATATATTACTATACATATTTTGACCATCATCTTCTAATCCTTCTAGATTGAGATCAATGCCATATGTCTTTATTTGTTCCATCGTGAGTCTGGCAAATGCACGATCACGGCTCTCCAAATCATCTCTGCAATCTGCCCAATAATCCTCCACAGTGGTGACATGTTTGATCACACTCCCGATTTGAAGCACCTACCTTGCATATCCATTTGGGTCGAACATGGGCCTCACAACTTCATATTCCTCCAATTTCTACTTATTCTCGAATGCCTTGAGCATGTTTTTAGCATCAGACCGAGAATCACAACTGTAAGCCCCAACCTTCATGGAGAATTCATATCCCTTCTTCCTTAGACTAGCGCTTAGCACATTCACTTGGATAGCTTGTCTTACGATCTCTACAAGCACGATCATGTCGCTTGGGTATCTGGGCAGCTTTAGAGGAAATCTATCGAAAGCTGCAAGATACAAATATGAGAAGGATGAGAATTGAATGAAGTAGTTACCAAACTGACTAATGGCCGCCATCACTTCTGGGCTAAACCTCCTCTCCGAGAATCCTTGTAGCTCCTTACAAATCCTCATTGTAGAAGAGTCATTATCCCTGACATACTCTACATAACTATTCTATAACTGTAAGCATGGATAAAATTTATAACTTTTTACATCATCAGGAAAATCCTCTATTCTCGGAAGGCTCGGCCACAATTGTAAAGAAGCCAACATATAAATCAAGAAAGAAGACATGTAGAAGGTATTGTAGAACTTTGTAGGACTAAGAGCTCTCGATAGATGTTCACTCACCTCATATGCCCAATCAACATAATGTATGTCTAAACAGATGGTTTGCACTAAAAAGAAATATTATTCTATGAAATTGAGTGCTTCTACCTCAGCTTTCAACCAATGCAAAAGAACCAGGATGTCCATGATTTCGGACTTGACATTAGTGCCAAAAAGGGTCTTAGGAACCTTACTCTTAGGTCCTCATGGCTTTTGGAACCAAGACCTCATGATTTCCTTTCGCACACCATCTTCTTCAAGGAGAACTCGGACATGGCTCCTCTCATGGTCAATTTGGAAAATCTTTCCCACTCTGGAATCCGGAGGCAATCGACTATAGTTTGTCGGTCAATTGAGATCAAAACTGTATGATTTGGCAACATAATTTGTTTAGTATCGAGATTGTAATGGTTAATGCATTCAACGATCAGCTCGAGGGCTTGAATTGCTACTGGAAACTCGGTTGCTTCCACTAGCCCGCATCCTCGGAGTTTCTCTTTTATTGGGTGGATTGGCTCCATCTTCAACATTGTTTGCAAATCTTGCATGTCAAAGAAGTGGAGTGAAGTAGCTGTAACATTCTGCAATGTCAACTTAATCCCATTCAGTCCATCGAAACTAGCAAATCTTTTTGGCATCTTAACTAAGATAGAGATGAACTGTAAATCTTAAAATTGAAAATAGTACAGAGTGTAGAGCTTTGCAGCTATGAGGATTCTGAAATCACTATTTAATTCAATAGCATAATAGTTCTAATAAGAAAGCAGTAGTTTCAAAATCTGTTATGTTCATCTCTATATAGAAATCCCAATCCACTCGTTAATCTTCAAGATTCGCGCCACACGAGTGAATTAAAGGATAAATTCGTTAGATTAGTAAATGTGGGGGTTTCTAATGGATTTTTACATGTCATTTCACTATTCCCATTGGCCCAACAGTTACTTTCCTTTATTACAGACTTACTTTCCCATTTTTCACCAAGTTGCGGAGAATTAAGAACGGAGTACTCCATGGGGAAAAATTTTCCCAGCTAGATTTTGCTCAAGATACTTTCCCAAATGTGATCAACTGGCTTCCATTATCCTTTTTAAGCATCCTGCGATTGATCTATGAGCCCAACATGCTTGCAGAAGTGATTTTTCAATGGATGCAGAAAATCATTTCAAAGGGTTGAAAACCTGCCGAGGAGAAGGCAACTTCCATTTTTCCACCTTTGTTTTTTTTTTTTTCACTTAGTCCTTTAAGTCAATGTGTCTCTAAGCTTTTGAAAATCTTAAAAGGGCTATGAAAATGAAAAAGGAACCCACTTGCTTTTCTCCCTTACAAATGCCTTTGTCAGAAAATTGACTTCTTGGGTTGAAAACCCACCATGGAGAAGCTACTTTAGAGTTTTCTGCCAGATGCTATTATGATCATTATGATGATTCCTGAGTAACTCCCAAGGTAGAATACTGCAATGTAGGAACAATCTATCCATAAAACAACTTATTTCCTCCTTTTTTTAGCTTGTATACCTCTTTTGTTGACCTTTGCGGAAAATCAACCTCACAATTCAAAATTCCACCAAGGAGAAGCCAATGCTAGGTTTTCCGTAGACTTCATTTTCTTTATGTGCAAACTATAATAAGTCACGAGAAAGTCCATTCTTGGAAATGACTTTGTGAAGATCGTGATATGACCCAAGAATCTCCATCAGAAGATTCCTATGCTACTCATAAAACTCACGACAACAAGGGAAACCCACTCGGTTATGTAATGCGGGAGAAGAAGGAAGATGAAAACTTGATGGAGGGGACTTTGCACTTGGGGAAAAGAAATAGACTCAGACATACCTAAACCTAATTGAGTCACAAGACCATTTTCCACTTTGCATAATGGGTACAAGATGAAAAGTGGGGCAATAGCTGGCTCTGACTGGGGACTTGGGTTGAGTAAACCTAAGCAAGGAACTCAAAATATTTGGTTTCGCAAAAGAAGGTAAAAAGGTGGCAACACAACAAAACACAAAGAGACAAAGAACATGAAAATAAAAGCAAAGGAAAAAAGGCTAACTAGGAAACATAAAAAGATACTAAGCCTAACTATTACACAAATACAAGGGTTACCTGTTTTCAGTTAGCAATTTGATAAAGCTTCAGATCCTGACCATTATAGGTCAGGGGTAGTACTTCACCATCTTCATATGCCAATTTGAAAGAATTATTTTCAAATGCTTGATGAATTTTGAATGGGCCTTTCCATACAGTATCAAACTTCTTATGCATTCCTTTCGAAGCGCTTCGCTTATCCCAGAGCATCACACTGTCTCCTACCATGAATTTTTGGGGTCTTGTTTTCTTATCAAACAAATCCTTCAATTACATCTAGTGCTGTGTGATATGATCTACGATTTCCTCCCTTTCTTCTTCAAGTTTGCTCAAGTACAGGATCCTCTTTTCTAAACCATCTTTAAAAACATCATCTTCAATTACTTTTCTTAGTTTATTTGTGGCTAATTCCAGAGGTAAGGGGAGGTTAGCTTCAGTTCCGTAAACTAATTTGAAAGGAGATATGCCAATTGCCCTTTTAGGTGTCACTTTATTTGCGCAAAGCGTTTCATGAATCTTTTTATGCCAAGTCTTTTGGTTATCTGAGACCAATTTCTTAACAATATTAATCAAATTCTTATTACTAGACTCAACTTGACCATTTCCTTTGAGGGAAGTAATCAGATGAATGTCCCATGGTGATCCCATATTCAAAGCAGAAATTGGTAATTTCAATTGAAGAAAAATAAGATGCATTATCCATCACTAGTTTAATAGGAACACCGAACCTAACTAATATGTTCTCCTTTATGAATTCACACACCACTTCGAAAGTAGTTTTCTTAGTAGCTTTAGCTTCTACCCACTTGGTGAAGTAGTTAGTCGTAGTTATCACATATTGGTGACCGACACTGGATGTAGGACTAATCGGACCAATGAAGTTGAGATCCCATTGTTGAAAAGATCCTTCGATGATAATAGGTCTCAATGGTAAAGGAGCTAATTGAGGACGTCCAGAGAACATCTTGCACTTCTCGCATTTTGTTACCAAGGCATATGCATCTTTAAACATCCCAGGCCAGTAATAACATTGCCTTAGTATCTTAAAAGTTGTGACTGAAGATGAGAAATGTCGTCTACAAGCTTCATCATGAAGTGTTTTCAACAACTTTTCTTACTGTTGTTTGTCTATGCACCTAAGGAAAGTGCCATCAATGGATTTTTTGAATAGTTTACCATCCCAAATCACATATTTAGTTACTTTTAGTTTGAGATCCATCCTTTGTTTTGTAGTTAGACCCTTTGGACATTCACCATATGTCAACAGATAGGAGATATTTTCAAACCATGAATCATAGAGGCCTACAACCAACACCAACTGCTTCTCTCCCGATTCTTCAGTTATCTTGTTTTCTACAATCGCCTTGCACAAAGCATTTCCCCTTATTAGCTTGGTAGGTTTTATTTCTATATCATACTCCTGTATCTTTGCCACCCATGCTCCTCTGACATTACAGCCCACATCCTGCTATGTCAATACACTCTTCACTGCTACATCTAGGACAAAGACCATAGAATGTGAATGCAAGATATAAAATCAAAAAAATTTAAGGGCTTTAACCACTAGAAAGGCGTGCTTTTCAATCTACGAATATTTCAATTCATGGTTCTTCAAAGGTATGCTCATGAAAGCTATTAGGGCTTGTACCCCCTCATCATTTTCTTGCATAAGTTTGGCCGATAGGGTGTGTTTGGAAGCATAACAATAAATGATGAAATCTCGTTTATAATTCAGATGACATAACATCGGGGCATTAGCAATAGCAATCTTTATATCTTGAAAGGCTTGCTTTCCTGCCTCATTCCATTTGAAACTTGAATTTATTTTCATCATATCCACTATATGTTTAGTTGTTTCCGCGAAATCAGGCACAAACCTTTTGAGGAAATTCACTTTCCCAAAGAAAGATTTAACTCTTGTTTTATTTGAAGGCAAGCTCAATCTTTGAATGGCCTCTACCCATTCAAGATCGATCCTAATGCCTTCCTGGGACACTATATGCCCTAGGAGTTTCCCCTCTGTTACACAGAAAACTAACTTCTTGGGATTGAGAGAAATCCCATGCTCTGGGCATCTTTGCAAAACTTTCCTCAAATCTTCCATATGACCTTTCCTTTGTCTCGAGAACATGGTGAGGTCATCTAGGTATATGACTATGATTCGGTCTTTCAAATCAGTGAATGTCTTACTCATGCATCTTTGGAATGTAACACCAGCATTGATAAGTCCAAAAGGCATTTTGCGATACACAAATGTACCCCAAGGAGTAGTGAATGTCGTCTTATGCTAGTCTTTCTCCTCTACTTCAACCTGATTATTACCTGAGAAGCCATCGAGCATAGACATCATTTCAAATCCCGCCATTGTTTGCAATAAATAATCCATATTAGGGAGAGCAAAGTTATCTTTTAGGGCGGCTTGGTAAAAATTGTGTAAATTGACACAAATTCTTATTTCTCCATTCTTCTTTCTGACGAGTACTATATTGGCTATCCAAGTGGAATGATGAATGGGATAAATGATTCTCGCTTTTAACATCTTATCTACTTTCCAAAAGATGGCATCAACGACTTTAGGATTGTAGTTCCTTTGTTTCTACCGGAAAGGGACTACATCAGGCTTCAGTGGGATTTGGTGTTTTATCTTCCCATCTCTATAAACTTTCAAATCTTCATAGCTCCATGCAAAAACATCGTGATATTCCATGAATAGATTTCTCGCAGCTTCTTTCTCTTCAGGTGAACAACACTTCCCGATGTTAATCATTCTTGGATTATGAATATCTCTAATATTAACTCCTTCATATTCAACCATTGTTGGCCCCTTTTCTTCTCTCTTCTGCTTTATGTAAGCATCATGTCTATTAAACAATTTTTCTAAAGCCACAAAATATGGGGGAATAATGTTACCTTTCAGCTGAACTTCTCCATTTTGATTCCGTTCCCCACTTGCACCAAAGCTTTCATGATTACTTCCACTGGATTCATGCTCAAAACTAGACTTGTCATTTTCAAGGAACATCTGCAA
Organism: Cupressus sempervirens; assembly: GCA_028749045.1. Classification (NCBI taxonomy): domain Eukaryota; kingdom Viridiplantae; phylum Streptophyta; class Pinopsida; order Cupressales; family Cupressaceae; genus Cupressus; species Cupressus sempervirens. The sequence continues at coordinate 458,958,701 of CM053787.1, forward strand.
ACTCTTATCATCATTGAAAACTTGCCATGATTATGTGTTATCTGGAACAATAAATTGATACACAATTTCGATCTGATACTTTTTGTCTTTGAAATCTGGGTGAGGAAGTAATAGGGAGGTGGAGTCTGCTAAGGAATTAGCTTTGGTATTCATCTCTCTCGGAACTGCTTCAATAGAGAAGGCATCTAGACCTTCAATCTCATCCCAAAGTATGTTTCTGTAATTCTTCAACTTGTGATTTTTAACAGAATACTGTCCTTTTACCTGCTTTACAATAAGATCTGCATCACCTTGAGCTTTTAAAGTCTGTATCCCTCTTTCTTTTGTTGTTATTATCCCCAGTAATAAGGCCTCATATTCTGTGGTGTTATTTGTATTCCCAAATTCTAATTTGAAAGCCATAGGTTCAGGTTCTCCTTCCAGGGATATCAATACTACGCCTGCTCTAGATCTTGAGGTGGCACAACTTCCATCAAATTCAAGTGTCCATATACCCAATGCATCTTTATTTCCTTTAATAACTTCCTTGCTTTGACTCTCATCTATTTTTTCATCCGAGCATTCTTCAGTAAACAACTTATAATTATTGAATTCTAGCTCTTGGTAGAGAATCTGAGCTGTAGGGTCATCTAATTTCAAGATTGTGAACTTTTCCTTTTCCTCAGGTTCTAATTTGACTTTTTTTATTCCCAATAGGTATCACTACCTGAGACCAGTCTAGCTTTATTTCTCCTCCTAAGTCTCGACAAAAACTTCTACTTAAAAGGAGTCCATAACTGGCTGGAATATCAACTACCAAAATAGTCAATAGGAGATTCTTTTCTGGGTGAGAAGCTAAGGCTACTTGAGCATCTTTAATCTACCCAAGTAAGGGAACTTGTTTAGCATCCATCGAGTAGCACCTTCCATATACTTTAGTGAGATTGAGACCCAAGGCTTTGGCTACAAAATAAGGCATAACATTATCTGATGCACCTGAATCTATTATACAATTACTAAGTTTACATCTATTAATATACAATGAAATATAAAAAGGCTTAGTTTTTTGCCTTGGGGATGTTGCTAATACTGTAGAGTCTTCTTGGTTAAACAAACCAGATGTCAAGGTTTCATCCTCTTTCTCAACCATTACATTACAATTCGCATCTAATGTACTTCCTTTACACCAATCTACCAGTCTTTTTAACTCGAAAGGATGTGACTTTAAATAATCAATAGTGGAAATTTGAATTTTTGACTCTTCACAAAATTGAATGAAATCAAAGGATGTCTTGTCCTTACCTGTTTGTGAAGTAGTTATTCCTTGATCAACATGTGTATTACTTATCGAAGGACTGGAGTCATTTTTGTGAGTGTGACTAGAGGATTGATTCTTCAACCTTGCCCACGGGTAAGTACTGTATATGAAGTTCCATCGATGGTTGTGTAATACTCACCTTTTGATTTAGAATTTGATTCATATTCCAAAAATAAATTTCCAGAGCCACCATTTGGATAGGAATTGGGCTCTGAACAAGGATTTGTAGTGTTTAATTCATTAGTGGATAACAACTACATCATGTAGGCAGTCTCTGGACAACTCTTGCTATCATGATTTGTGGTCAAATGAAAGACACACATATTTCCTTTTTTCGGCACCACCTCAATTTGCAACCTGGGTTGTGAACTTGTAAGCTATGAAAACCTACTTTTGTTGCTTCTTCTCAGTGAATTTTGATAATTCTGCTGATAGGGACTATTGAACCTAGGTAACTGCTTCTTCATTGCTACCAACTCATTTGATAATTTCTGAATCATCTCCTTTGACAATGTGGTATTACTAGAACTTCCTTTAGTTTGAAGTTCTCATTTCCATTTTCTCGTGGAAATCAAATTGTCCTCACACTCAATCACCTTCTTTTGTGCATCAGCTAGATCCGTGGGATGTGCTCTCCTTAAATCATAATTGACATTTGGAGGCATTGCACTAATAAAGAAAGTTTTCAAATTATCAAGTTTGGGTTTGTCAGCAACTGGAATTCTATTGATAATCTTATTGAATTTGGCAACAAAATCCCTCATGCTCATAGTTGGTTGCTTCTTAATTGAAGTCAACTATGTTAGCAGGGCATGTTCATCTTTCGCGGTCTTAAATCTTATCTCAAAGGCTGTCCTCAATGTATCCTAATCAACTATTGAGCCATCAGCTAGATGGTAAAACCAGTTCACTGCATTATCTGTGAGGGTCTCTACGAACAACCTTACAGCAACATCTTCATGTCCCGCCCCTAAGATATGAGTGGCTGCAAAGAAAGCTTTAATTTGTTCTTCTGTAGTTGACTTTCCCATCACCTGAGAATTTAGGGAAATTCTTTTGAGAACCGACCAAAAGTGGATGATAACCGTTTAACGCTAAGGGTCCTATTATTGTAGCCCATGGAGCAGCCATGATTGTCCTGGCAATATATGGCGAGAAATTAACACCTGGAAGAGTAGTAACTCCGTAAAGTGCTAACAACTGACAAGTGGAAAGTGAAGTGTTGGCTTCTTGATTTCTAACAAGGGAAGGGGGTCTACTTCGGCTTTTACCTTCACTTTTCTACTTTGGGACGTCTAAAATAGGAAAGCCGAGCTCTGCAAGTTTATCAAAGATAGGGTCTTGCCCATCTTGTTCCTTGGTACTTCTGAGGAACCTAAATTGTTCCAAGATGTTGGGTCTAGTTTATCTCTGAGCTTCTTGTCTCAATTGTCTTTCTGCTCTCCAGATATCTCTCCTTTGAATAGCTCTCTCCAAGGCTTCAACTCTTCTTTCTTCTTCCTCTAATAACAAGCTAGCATTCTTGTAATGTTCAGTGTTCCTTCTATGTCTCCAAACGAATGTGTTAAGGGATGAAACTATGTCCTTTTGGTTGTCTTGAAAACCAAGGTTAGGTTGGAGCATTGGGATTATGTTTTCATGAGGTAGTACCGTTATTCCCTCATGAAATAGGCTTCTTGATCAAGTGACTATTCGTCTCCCTAACAGAGTCACCAAAAATTTGTTAGTAAATAGATTTGTTCTTTCAGATTATTACTCTTTAATGCCCAATTCAGAACAATATTTGATCACAAACAGTTGGAAAGCTCTTCATGGATATTTTAGCTTTCCTCTGAATTGGTAGGTACAACTCCCTAAAATAGATTTGCAATGAATTTGATTTTCTTCCTAAACTACTTTGGGGTATGTTCTTAACTCGAGAACAGTAGAGGGATAACCAAGCTAGACCTAAATAAAATCCAACTTAGGCAGATAAAAACTTCTCAATACTGAAACAGATTTATGCATCCATACATCTTATGAATCCATATAATTAACTAATGCTAAACTAAGCTAATTCAAATCTAAACTATGACTAATAAATTGGAAATACTAGCAGAAACTCTTCATCGAATGAATTATAACAATACTTATCACATTCATCTATTGCCTCAAAATAGGGGAGGTAAAACTCTGTTCTTCCCTTGTTCCAATTCAAAAAAAAGAGAAAACATGAACTAAATACAATACTAACTGGAACAGAAAATGATTGACATAAAATACCATTCAATTGTCTCTGCAACAAAAAGTACTACACACTAAAAATTTGCCAACCTTTCATTAATCTTTTCAATTCATACATATAGAGTTTTTGAGATGACCATTACAATGGAAGTTTAATCGGGTCATCTTCTGAGGGTGACAAATGGCAAGGTGTTAGTTTTTCATATTACAAAATTACAAAAGAAAACAAAAAGAGGGCATAACATGAATCATTTAGACTTCTTTCCCTTTTCTGTTTTTGTTCTATGTGACTCGGCAACAACCATTATTGGGATCAACTCCTCATGACTGGGCACATGTATATTGGTGAATCTCAAAAGCCATTTTGCATGTTCCCTTGCCAACTCTTTTATGGCATTCAACTAATCTAGCAACTCCTCTGTGGCCACATGTATCCATCCACTGAGCACCTGGAGTTTTACAGTTCTCTTCTGGCTACTGGAAGCCACTGTAGACAAATTATCCAAAAAAGTAGAGAAGTTAATTTTCACCACTTCCACTCTAATGAGGTCCTTTCCTTCACCACTGGTTTGAGAGTCAGTGTGGAGCCCTCTCATCAGCTCAAATCCTCTATCTTGAGTCTTCTTTATTTTAGCCTCTATCTCCTTGAGCCCCTTCTCAGCTTCTTTGATCATTTCTAGCTTGAACTGCATACTTTGGAACCATTCAAACAAAGTTTCATTCCCTTTCTTTAGAATCTTGGCTTCAACTCCTTCTTTTGCTTTCATCTGGATGATCATCTTTAAAAGGGAGATACATTCATCACACCTGACTCTTTCTCCGACCAGAGTATTACTATTAGATAATATGTTATCCTTTTCTGTTTCCAATATGAGGATAACATTTCCAATTTGATCTATGAGAGAAACTCATTTTGATTTGAGTCTCTCAATCCACTCTCTACCAATCTGGCCATAATGCCTATCTTCCTAGAGCTGGGAAATGAGAGCTTGCACTTCAGTTGCACTAGGAGTCTGAGTCACAAACATACCAGAAATAGTTGTTAGTGGAGTGAGTAGTTGCCTAATAAAATTATTCAATTCTTCTATTTTTTCTTTCATCTTGATCTTTGACAATTTGAAAATCTCTAATTGTCCTTCTATCACTTCATTACTTGATCTCCACAAGCCAACCTTTGTATCATGTTTGTCTTCCCCAAGGTTGATTGAATGCAAAGTAAAATCATCAGGAGTCATATCCTCAATTCTCCCTCCTTTGTTCGGCTTTGCTATCTCCATTGTTGAGTGCCTTGTTTTTGGATCTTGCCCAAGTATGGATAAAGTCTTCGGCTTCTTGACCTTTGCCAATGCAGTCCCGGAATGAACCATGAGGGATATAGTGTCTTTTGTAGAAACACTCTCATCCTTTCTCTTTTTTTTCTCTTTCCAAAGTATCTTCTAGCCAGGAATCAGTTCCTATCACCTTGGAAGCTATTTCGAGTGATTCAATACTGAACATCTTCTTCTTCACTGGAGTCATGGCTACATCAGTTGAAGAGAAAGGATTCTTTGAGTCCTTTGAGATGAGTCTAGAAGAAGCTTGGCCCTTCTCCATCTCTGAAGTCTTCTTCATCTCTTCATCTGATTCAGTTGGCTCATTGGTGCTACTTTTTCCATCCCCTAAGTCTACTATCTGTATGGGGGAGTCACCTAGTCTTAGAAGTGAAGCACTTGCTGATGGCACAGGGCTATAATGAGGGGATGTAGAGAAGGAACATGGGTAGTGTGAGGAGATGGAACGGGAGTAGTATGTGGGGAAGGTACTAGAGTAGGAGCACTGTCCTTTGTTTCTTTTGCTTTCTTCTCTTTAGTGCCAGTCTGGGTTCCTATAATTGGCAAGGAACCATCATGACATGTTGGGGCTATAGGAACATTCTTATCTGGGGGTTGATCACCTCCACTCGCAAGTTGAGCTAGTCCTTGGGTGGAAGCTATGGTCACACCCACTGTAGCACTCTGAGATGAAGTAGGTGTTGTAGCTACTGGAGAGGCTTGAGTGGCTACACCCTTACTTCGGCTATTTCTGGTTGTCCACTTGACCCATTTCCCAGTTCTCTTGATTATCCTTTCCATCATAATATCAAGACTCTCCTCCACATCCACATATGTCTCGAAACTGATAGGAATTCCCCTTAATTTAGTTAGATATGTATTGCTATACATATTTTGACCATCATCTTCTAATCCTTCTACATTAAGATCAATGCTATATGTCTTTATTTGTTCCACCGTGAGTCTGGCAAATGCACAATCATGGCTCGCCAACTCATCTCTGCAATCTGCCCAATAATCCTCCAGAGTGGTGACATGTTTGATCACACTACTGATTTGAAGTAGCTCGCTTGCATATCCATTTGGGTCGAACATGGGCCTCACAACTTCATATTCCTCCAACTTTTCCTTATTCTCGAATGCCTTGAGCATGTTTTTAGCATCAGACCGAGAATCACAACTGTAAGCATCGACCTTCATGGGTAACTCATATCCCGTCTTCCTTAGACTGGCGCTCAACACATTCACTTGGATAGCTTGTCTTACAATCTCTACAAGCACGATCATGTCGCTTGGGTATCTGGGCAACTTCAGAGGAAATATGTTGAAAGCTACAAGATGCAAATTTGAGAAGGATGAGAATTGAATGAAGTAGCTACCAAACTGACTGATGGCCACCATCACTTCCTGGGCTAAACCTCCTCTTCGGGCATCCTTGTAGCTCCCTGCAAATCTTCATTGTAAAAGAGTCATTAACCCTGACATACTCTGCATAACTATTCTCTAACTGCAAACATGGATAAATTTCATTACTTTTTACATCATCTGGAAAATCCTTTATTCTAAGAAGGCCCGGCCACAATTGTAAAGAAGCTAACATATAAATCAAGAAAGAAGACATGTAGAAGGTATTGTAGAACTTTGCAACACTAAGAGCTCTTGACAGATGTTCACTCACCTCATACACCCAATCAACATAATGTGTGTCTAAACAGATGATTTGCACTAAAAAGAAATATTGATCTACGAAATTGAGTGCTTCTACCTCACCTTTCAACTGATGCAAAAGAACCAGGATGTCCACAATTTCGGGCTTGAGATTAGTGCCAAAAAGGGTCTTAGGAACCTTACTCTTAGGTCCTCGTGGCTTTTGGAACCAAGACCTCATGATTTCCTTCCGCCACACCATCTTCTTCAAGGAGAACTCAAACATGGCTTCTCCCATGGTGAATTTGGAAAATTCTTCCCGCTCTAGAATCTGGAGACAATCGACTATAGTTTGCCAGTCAATTGAGATCAAAACTGTATGATCCAGCAACATAATTTTTTTAGTATCTAGATTGTAATGGTTAATGCATTCAACGATTAGCTTGTGGGCTTGAATTGCTATTGGAAACTTGACTGCTTCCACTAGCCTGCTTCCTCAAAGTTTCTCAGTTATTGGGTGGATTGGCTCCATCTTCAACCTTGTTTGGAAATCTTGCATGTCAAAGAAGTAGAGTGAAGTATCTGTAACATTTTGCAATGTCAACTTAATCCCATTCAGTCCATCGAAACTAGCGAATCTTGTTGCCATCTTAACTGAGATATAGATGAACTATAAATCTTAAAATTGAAAATAGTATAGAGAGTAGACCTTTGTAGCTGAAAGGATTCTGAAATCACTATTCAATTCAACAACATAACAGTTCAAATAAGAAAGTGGTAGTTTGAAAATCCATTATGTTCATCTCTATATAGAAATCCCAATCCACCCATTAATCTTCAAAATCTGCGCCACATGAGTGAATTAAAGGATACATCTGTTAGATTAGTAAATGCTTACATGTCATTTCATTGTTCTCATTGGCCCAACGGTTACTTTCCTTTATTACGGACTTACTTTCCCATTTTTCACCAAGTTGTAGAGAATTAAGAACAGAGTACTCCGTGGTGATAAATCCGTGCAGCCAGATTTTGCTCAAGATACTTTCCCAAATGTGATCAACTAGCTTCCATTATCCTTTTTAAGCATCTTGCGATTGATCTATGAGCCCAACATGTTTGCAGAAGTGATTTTTCAATGGATGCAGAAAATCGCTTCCAAGGGTTGAAAACTCGCCGAGGAGAAGGCAACTTCCATTTTTTCGCCTTTGTTCTTATTTTCACTTACTCTTTAAGTCAATGTTTCCCTAAGCTTCGAAAAATATTAAAAGGGTTGCAAAAATGAAAAAGGAACCCACTTACTTGCTTTTCTCCCTTACAAATGCCTTTGTCAGAAATTTGACTTCTTGGGTCGAAAACCTACCGTGGAGAAGCTACTTCAAAGTTTTCTGCTAGATGTTATTCTAATCATTATGATGATTTCTGAGTAACTCCTGAGGTAGAATACTACAATGTAGGAACAATCTATCCGTAAAACAACTTATTTCCTCCTTGTTTTAGCTTGTATACCTCTTTTGTTGACCTCTGCGGAAAATCACCCTCACAGTTCGAAATTCTACCAAGGAGAAGCCAATGCTAGGTTTTCTACAAACTTCATTTTCTTTATGTGCAAACTATAATAAGTCGCTAAAAAGATCATTCTTGGAAATGACTTTGTGAAGATCGTGATATGACCCAAGAATCTCCATCGAAAGATTCCTATGCTAACCATAAAACTCACGACAAAAAGGGAAACCCACCCGGTTATGTAATGCGGGAGAAGAAGGAAGATGAAAACCCAATGGAGAGGACTTTGCACTTGGGGAAAAGAAACAGACTCAAACATACCTAAACCTAATTGAGTCACAAGACGATTTTCCACTTTGCTTAATGCATACAGGATGAAAGGTGGGGCAACATGTCTATCTCTTTGTATTTTGTGGCATTCTCCGCAATAGCAATCTCTTTCCTTCTCTTCAAGGATTTCTTTAGTTCCTCTCTTGCTTCATTCAGTTGATGTAGTATGGATGTATTTCAATCTCCTGGTTCTTAATGGTCTTTCCCAACTTGTAGACTTCCATTTCAAGATCTTTCCTCAAAGATGCAAAGCTTCTCTTTTAGAGAACAAGGCTTTGATACCAATTGTTGGAATTACAATAGGAAAGGTAAACTTTTGAGAAGGGTGGGGGGTTGTGAATTAGTAGTTTAAATTTGGACCCATAATACTTTCACCACATATCCATCTCATGCATTCAATGAGTAAACTAAAATAACATGTAGAACATATACATCTAAATCATATAAACATGTAAGCATTCACAGGCATAACACCAAATATGATTACCCAGAAACCCTTCAAGTGAGAAGGTAAAACTAGGGCGGGGATGACACCCACAAATCTTCACTATTGTGGCAATAAAGTGTACCCAATGAAGGTTACAATGTTTTGACCATGAGACGTGATCTACCCTGTAAAATGTCTACCTTGTTAAAGGCTTACAAGACTGTTAGGTCTCACCTTGTGAGAGGATTTCAACAACCTATTAGAAGTGTGCCTTGTTATAGGCCTTCAACTTACAACTAAGTAAGACCCTATTAAAGGATTTTATATAGCCTATTAAGACTACTTTGTTAAGATATTTGACTGAAATCACCTGTTAAAATGTCTCAGCATAGATCTTGCAATTGGCACTTGCTTGCTTGATAATAGATCACCTCTATACAATGTCTTCTAGATCCTTATTGATTAGATGTCTAAATGTTGTACCCTTTTCTTTATCCTCTATTCTACTCTAATTGATTCTGCATTTCACTCTTTCTTCATAACTTCTAAGTCACCGTGAATGTTCTGTCTGTGAACTATCTTCTTCACTCCTCTAATTCCTTACACTCTCATAATGAAGATTTTAGGGTTTTGTCCTCCTTAAGAAGACTTTGGTGGCTTAGGGTTAGGTATGAATCTATGACTGAGATTCATCCATTTTGCCGCTTAATCCTTCCCTTTTTTTGATTGGCTGCATGTAATTGCATAGGGAATCCAAATAGAGATTCGTCCTTATCTCCAAAATATCGTAATTTACCTTTAAGTCGGCTAAAAAATGGTTTACATAGTTGTTTGTGCCATTACAAACAAATATGTCAAAAATGTATGACTTAGCATCTAAAGTCACTAATACTCAACACGCACTGATCTTTATAATGTGACTCAACACCTGCATTGCTCAACATCCACTATTTACTCACCTCTTGAATCACTCGGCATGGTCTGTCTGCTTAGCACTTGAGTGACTTGGCACTCATTATAGCTCAGCATGGTCTAATGTTTACATGTTGTGCTTGGCATGTATTACTAGCTCAACATGAACTAAGTAAATTACTTAAGTGTGTTGATACGCACTTGTCAAAACCAATCTGAGGTCAACACAACTTAGTTTCCCCACCCTCGACTCATTGTGTGCTTTCCACCATACACCACTAGACATGCCTATGGAAAGTTGTCCCCAATAGGAGATCTTCCTTACAAGCTTCTTATCTTATGAAAGGAGGGAGCAACTAAATATTTAATGGCAACCTCTTGCATAGACATATTTATGCTTTGTGGTGAGCCTACATTCAACTATCAACAATGCAATATACAAATCAAATCAATAATGTCATAGTAAATACATACCATTCAACCAAACTCTCATCCCTAAGAGGTTGTGAAGTATCAATAGGCTTGCTTCCAGTAATAATGTACCAACATTACACCAAATGAAAAAAATCTGATCTTAGACTAAGCTTTCCCCTTCATGCATATTCAAGGGCCATATACCTGAAGTATTCAAATAAATGTCACATAAACTAAAACTTCATAAGGCAACAACCAAGCATTCTTAGTTCCCTGTTGAAATGCAAAGATAAATACAAGGAAAATAATGAAAACAACAACACCTACATCTTACCCAAAGGTTCCCATGACACAAGTATAAGCGTCTAATGCTAATTTTGCCAGTCTAGAATCAAAGACGTGGAATATGAAAATGCCATCATCAATTAAAAATTAGAGATAAACTAGCAAGTAACCCTCACAAATATAGGTATAAAACTTATTATGATTAGAATTTGGAAATAATTCATACCTATGCTTCAAATCTGTCATCAAAAAGAATGTTTGCTGACTTTACATCCCTATGAATAATCAGAGGATGACTTCTCATGTGCAAATTCAATGTTTAGGGTACTAATCAAAGCAATTGAAAAGAGAAATTAAAATGAACAAGTAGGAATCATAGTAAAAAATGCATCACTAGAAATGGTCTTACTCATGTACGTATGCTATCCCACAAGTTGCTCCAATGACAATTCTTAGCCCAGTTGACCAGCTCGTTGATTAAACATTGTGTAATGTCTGATAGAACATGGCAAGAAATCCTAACAGAATTCCTACTGCTAGAGGAATGACTATAAGAAAATACATTTACAATGAGATAGCCTCTTAAATGAAAAAGTTACAACAAATTTCAAAAAATTAAGTAACCTAGCCCTATTATTACCTTTTCTAGGATAAATTACTAGTCTGCAATATAGGCATAACCTTTAGGCACACATGTGATATAACCATTCATCAATGTTGTGGAATATGACAATGCTTACTGTCTATGGTCCTACATACAAACTAATTACCAGAGACTCACAAGTCACATTATAAAGAGGCTCTACACGTTTCCTACTATTGGTATCTAAGGCAAACATCAGCCATCATCATCCTCAAACAACACCAAATTGCCCTACATTTGGACAAGCTTTACAAAAACTGCATCAACAAGAAGGAAAGTTTGAATCAACATGCATAGAACACAACAAAGAAAGGACTTCTTTTGTCCCATTCTTATGAAATTTTCTTCTTTAGCCAATGAACCTATGTGTTGAAATTTGGATGGGAAAAGTAAATGGTTAAAAGTTGTTCCTTTGAAAAAAGGAGGAACATAGTTTAAAAATGAGGGAGTATATATATGTCAAAAGAGAAGACATGGTGAAAAGTTAAAACTTTGAATTGCCTCCTAATTCAAAAGTCCAAAAGTCAGCATTGTTGTTGTTGGCTACATGAAGAGTACATGATACACACAAGGCACAAGGCATAGTCCTCTACTTCTTGAGACATATTTGGCGTGATGAGCTCTTTCATCCTAGAATTTTTTTTAGAGAAATGTTGTGTAAGGCTCAATTCATGATGAAAAAAATGCATTTATATTTACTAAAATTGGTGGTATACAACCGTCCTCATCATTTCATTATTTCATCCCCATTTTGCATGTTTCACTCTCATAGTAGCTTATATTGTGCATTCTAGCATCGTCATCACTCATACTTTAGGTTTCCATTGATCTTATGTGATACTAAGAGCAATATAGAGATCAAATGGATCCTTGGAGAAAGAAGGTCGTAAGACGCTTTTTGGAAAGCTATTCTACATGCATTTGATCAATTTAGATAGTTTATAAAGTTGGCATTTCATGAGTATGTTATTCTCATGCTTTTTTTGAACTAACCCTAATCTTTAACATACATTACTACATGAGGAGAACCCTACAATGTTTGAGTAGCTCTAGCAATAGTTCAAATCTAGCTGCACTGAACCAACATTTAAGTTGACTTCCCTAGAGATTAAACATTGAAAAAGCTTTCCTAAACACCATTGATCTATACTCACTAATCAATAATAATCAGTAATCAAAGAAGATATTCCACTCCATGATAAACTAAAATAAATCCTTTTCTTACCTGACTAATTTGATTGCATAAGTTGTTGTTCCAAATGCGGAGAATTACAATAGAATAAGGTATTTAAGCATGTCCATTGCAAATACAGGCAAAGACTATTAAACAGAAACAAGAACAAAAAACTAGCAACAACATTTGGAAAAGACTGAATTGGGGAAGAACTTTGTAAGAGGGGTATACTTCTTCTCCTCAATCTAATATCTCAATCATTGTTGAGATATTTTATTCCCTTAAACAAGGCTTACAAAACCTCTTTCCTACAATAGCAGTCTCCTACACCATAAAACTCTTCAATACTCACACACTCCTTGAGCTTGTGCCATACTTAAAAAGACTAGTTGAATGCCAGCAAGAGTCTTACATGAGTAATAAGCTTAAACAAAACTAAGGAATTGAATTCAAACCACAATCTCTCTTGGGAATTTTTAACTAAGAAGAGCTACAAATGAGTGAAAAGAAAAAGTTCAAGCATCATAGCAACCAAAAAGAACCTATTGGACATATCTTGGAGCTTTTAAACCCTGCAAGCCATATCTCTTTCATATCTGACATGTTCAAACATTTCTAAAACATGGACCTACTCTCCACTCATCCAGTCTTTGAAAGAGGCATTTTTAGTTGATATCAAACTAGTTATAGATGTGTTTAATTGGAACTAAACTATTCAATCTACATTTCCCTCTAGCATGTCCCATTGCTCTGTGAGTTCAATTCTTTCAACTACTTCCTTCTTTGTCTTTTCCAATGATTATCATAAATATCATTTCCTTATGAACAAGCCTAATGGCTGTAGCCTTAAATCCTTTCCTCTCGTAGTCCTTCATAAGAAGCTTTAGCCTAACCTGCCCATATCTAGCCGACTTACCTCCCTTTGGAGATGCATATTTAAATAGTTTATGTAGAACAAACTTAGCCTACAAACTTAGAAGTCCAAATTTGGTACCTAGTCCCAATTCACCACTTGGAAGCTTATTCATGTGAAACCCCCAGTTGGCTCCCACCTTAAATTCCTTAGCCCTATCCCTTCATGTCTCTTTTGTGATAAGATTAAAACTTTCACACATTGCTTCTGGGTCTACTATCATGTTATAACGTTATGGGCTAAACACTCTTCACTTATCTACCTACCCCTTTTCACTTCCCATGGTCATGGAAAGAAACTCTTTTAGGGTATTATTCAACTCACAACAAGATAACTTGCTCTTGATGTCTCACCATTATCAAATGCATCCAAAAGTTTAGAAGTCTTGCTGCCCTATCAAACTCCTTTTCTCCTTGTGAGATTGAGATTCAGTCCATCTGCTTTAGTCTTCTAACCCAAATGACTTAATATCTACCTCTCTAAAAGATATATATTATAACAATGATGATATCAAGGTGCAGGCTAAAGATCTTCTGCCCTGGACAACAACACAATGCAACAATTCAAACTCTATTGAAGTCTTTGAAGATTGCAGACAAGAAGAATTTGATTCCACCATAAAGAAGGTCAGAACAGTTAATGATAACCAATAAAATAAACAAAGACGATAGGGTTTATGTCATATTTTAGTTTAATCGTTGTTATGTGGGTAGTACATCATTAGTATCAAGAGTATAATTTGTTTATTCCAGACCCCTCTTGTTGTTTATTGGCTATGTGCCCTTTGTAGTCTACTATATTTCCTCCTCTTTCAGCAATGTCAAAAGTCTTTCTTTGTTGTTGTTCATCTTTTGTTAGATGACTAAACTATTTACAGAAGCAACAATAGTTTTTATTCACTATTGTTCTGCTTGTGTTTCTCTTCTTCCAATTAAAAAAGAAAGAATGAGCACATTCATTGTGGGCGAGACATAATGGTTAGTTTTTACCCTCAACAAAAGCACCAATGAAAAGCTAGCCTTCTTGACTAACTTGACTTACCCAAATTTGGATCAACCAAACAATTTTATTGGTTACAAATAATGAACCATCTCAATGACATCCAATGCATCACTTGGCATGAAATTTGACAAACTAGACCATACATCAAACAAAACTCCATCAAGTTGCCTCAAACCCTCATAAAGTTGTAACTCCTAAGCTAAATTTCTATATTCTTTGATGGATTTCCACCTCCCCAAACTCCCAAATCATTGATCTCCTGAACTATTGGAAAATAATCCACGATGAGCTACACACTCAAAGCTCCATTAAGTTGTCTCACAACCCTCATAAGGGTATGACTCCCAAGATTCACAAACCCCCTAGCTATCCATGCTAAGCCTTATCTATACTAGATTCCTTTGTGTCTTCGAAAATTGCCAGAAGTCAATCTTGCAGTTGATGATGAGGATGCTAAAGCCATTTTATTTAATTGTTTAACTTCAAAATTCAGCAATGTCATCTTTTCTTTTAGTTAGTTTTTCTCAAAGTTTAGAAAGTATGATTTTAGCTCTTCTAGCTAAAGAAAATAGAATTATTGTAGATGATGATCGTCAAGTTGAGTCAAAAGTATACTCAAATTACAAAATATTTGATAAGTCCAAAAGGGGGAAAAATGTTATCATTCAAAGAAATAGACCACACATCTTGAAATTGTCGAAACTGGGCAGTTGATGTTCTCGGGGTTCAGGAAGATATTTATTGAACAAGAGATCTTAGATTGTTCACATGGCTTGACATAGTGACTTCATCAGAGATCTTGAACTTGAAAAGCTAAATCTTTAAAAACATTTTACATTACTTGTTGTTGTATTCATCTTTACCTGCTATTGCACACACCTTTATGTGCAACAACTTGTCATTTGGAGTGTAAGTTATATTTCACATTGATAGGTAAAGTGATTGAACGTCAAAGCTTAATGAAGTTACTGTTTGAACTAGATATAAGAACATCAAGTCTAATTAGAAACTAGTGTTGAAAATAGAAAAAATCAATAGAAGGGATGATTGGAATAACAATAGCCAACTATGACATGTCATGAGTTGCTATCATAGTATACAGATGGTGGATGACCTATGAAGCACAAAACTTTGAAATTACAATGCTTTTTAATTCAAATATTAAGTCAAGGAGAAAACTCATCAAATTGTGAGAAGAACTAGAGTTGCATCAATCACATTCATTCCAAAAAGAGGAACAAGTAGGAACTTGGGAAAGCTTCTTTACATTATGACTAAATCAGCATAGAATTTGCCTCTTCACAAATCTAACAAATTCTAGAAGACTTGTCAATTGTAGATGATCATACCTATTTTTATGATAAATTTAGAACATCTATTGAAAATGATATTGTTCAACTCAACCAAGTGCTCTTGATGACTTATTTTAGGAGTTTTAAATTGACTCTTTTTTTTTTAATAAAAAATACATCTTTACAATTATTATTATGTTTCTTACACTTCCACTTTGATAAGTTTATCATGGTTTATGAATGTGGCACTTTTGTATAGAAATCTCATACCTATTCAAAAAGGATTCATGGGCTTCATGGGCTTCCATATTGCAAAGACCTTCTTGAGAGAAGTGGCAAGGATTCATGGGCTTCCATTAAGTGTAGTATCAGATAAGGATGCAAATTTTGTGTGTCATTTTTGGAGGACTGTAGGGAAGAAATTGGGTACAAATATTGCCTTTAGGTTTGTGTATCATTCCCAAACACATGGGCAGATTGAAGTGGTCAATAGGTCCCTAGGAAACGTATTGAGGTGTTTGACAAAACAATATTGCCAGGAAGGGAATGTAGTTCTCCCACAAGTAGAGTTTTCCTATAACTATTTAATCAATAGAAGTATAGGGAAAAACCCATTTCATATTTTCTATGGATGGATCATAGAGGATCTTGGAGTTTAGAGAGTAGCAAATGCTGGGATAAATAGTGTGCAATGTGAGAGATTTGTAGAGGTCATTAAGGACATCCATGACCAAGTTCTACCCTTCATCAAACTATAGTCAATTACAAGAGTAGGTAGATAAAAGGAGGAGAGATGTATAGCTCCAAAGTGGGGATTTGGTATGAGTACACTTGAAGAAAGGTAGGTTACCAAAGGGGAAACATACAAAATTGATGATGAAGAAGATTGGTCCATGTAGAATAGTTCACAAGTTTTCTCCCAATGCTTATGAAATTGAATTATCTCCTGATATAGGTATATCACTTATTTTCAATGTTTCAAATCCCATACCCTATAAAAGTGATGTTGTTGTAGGTATTGAGACATTTACATAAAAATATGATGTGGAATGGTTAAAGGATCTTCCTCTAAGCCAACCCTTGAAGCTTGAGTGTATTTTGGACATAAAAGTTATGAAGAAGACCATGAAGAAAACATATAAGCAATACCTAATTAAGTGGAAAGGATTACCTGAAGAAGTAGTCTGGATGGATGTGAATGATATCAAGAAACACATAAGAAACCTTGAAGAGCCCATCTTAAGTGTGACTTGAGATTCATCTACTTGGGGAGTATGGTGCAGAGGTATCTCATAGACAATTTGGAGGAACTTGAAGGCTCATGTGTGTCATGAATTTATTTTGATGTAGTAAGACATTAAGAACCAATTGAAGTCATTTTGTAGTAATTTGGATGCAATTGTAAGGCCATTGACCATACTAGGCATATATAAGCCAACTTGGTCAAATATGGTCAAAGGTCAATATGAGTTTAGGAGAGGGTCAAATAGGTTTCTAATGATGTTTTGGATCAAGAGAGATCAATTTTTGATGTTACTAGATTGATAGGATGTCAAATGCAAAATGTTTTGAAAATGTTGCATGACAACATTGCCAACAATTATGCAACTTTTGCACCTAATGTGCAACTCACCTCCAACGATCATGTTTGGTTTGAAATCTAGTTGGAGAAAATCGAGGACATTGAATTAAGCCTATATGAGCCTCTAGTGGTCAAGAGGCATGGATTGTTGAGGATTTGTATGAGAAGAAGCAAATAAACTTTTATTTTCCCTATCAAATTTACTGATCTTGCATTGTGTACAAGCATGTACAAATTCATCTGGTGATCAAATTGGCATTCTTATCTAGTGTATAGACTAAGCTTCCTATTATAGTTGGTTTGAAGGCATTTGACTATATTTTAGTGAAGTTATTCCCATTTTAGTGCAAGCAATTCCAAAACCCTCACTTACCTAGGTTTTTAGATTAAAACGAAACTATCTTAACTTTCCAATCCTAGAAAATTCTAGATGGTGGTGGAAAGTTAGGGGCTCCTATGTACTTTAGAATGAATGAGGTCTTAGACTGGGAAGTGAGGTTGTTGGAGAGATATGATCATTAAATGGCTAGGCATCTCCATGTGACTAGTTACATTGGAATGCAAATTTGATTGCAAAAGAGAGAGTCGATGGATTAGACCTAAACCAAAGTTGGTTTGGTGTATTTGGATGTGTATAGTCCTATTGCAAGCATTGGCTTGACAAGATCGATCCATTTTAGAAGGGTTGCTTTGTAAAAGTGACCTAATTCATTAGTTAGGATTGTTTGATCAGTCAAACATTATGACCCTTAATGGTGAGATTAGGAACCCAAATTGAACTATGTTTTATGAGGGAAAAAAGGGTACTCAAAGTTATATTTTTTTTGGTGAGTTATTTGGAAGGTCTAGAAGTTGTAGGACAAAAACCTCAAAAGTAGGGTGACTAGGAAACTAGGCCTCTACAAAGAAACTATCCTCAAGAACTTTGATGTGGGAAAAGTGATGGTTGTTTGGAGTTAGTATTGGGTCCCTAAAGTCAAGATATGGGGAGAGAACAAGTCTAATATATCATGTGCAACATGAAGAGGTGTTATCCTCATGTGCCTAGGTTTAGGCCTAAACGAGATATGGACTTCAAGAAAATCTCTTGGTATGAGGTGTATCAAGGTTGAGAGGTATCAAATGGTGTTTCTAAGAGTTTTCAAGGAGTTGTAAGGTGTTGGTTTGACACCCATAAAGTAGAGGCTAGGTTGGGATAACCTCTGTAGTGCCTAGTTGAAGTAGTCTTATGGATTGTGGGTAAACAATCATTGTTTCCCTGTGAACTCGACATCAAATTATATATTTGATTTCCATAGCTTATATTGCATATTTATCAGTTTAAATAAAATCATTTAATTTTGATTCTCTTGTCAAGAATATTGGATCTAATCTTTAATCCCCCAAGTTTCTAGGGTGGGGTAGGAGACATGTTTTTGGTATAGTTTGCTGGCAATTTTTTACATAATTACTAAAGAAAATCATGTGATTATGATTCTCATGTTAGGAAGATTGGATATAATCTTTAATCCACCAAATTCCTAGGGTTGAGTTGGGAGACATGTTTTTGGTATAGTTTCCTAGCAATTTTTTTATAGAATGATAGGGGATGAACTTTAATAAATAACATTTTTATTTTAAAACATATGAAAATTTCAAATATTTTATTGGTGACATTAATGGTTCTAGACATTTAAGAACCTTAGAAAATGTATAGCCATTCCTAATCAACATAGGCCTTTGGTAGGTTTGCATCAAACAATCAAATTATAAGTTTGCTTCACTATTGTAATGAAAGGCTGACACAAAAACGAAGGCCCTGATTTGCATTTCTATAAAGTAGTTGTTCAAATATATGTCAAGATCAAAAACAAACATTGATGCAAAATAAAATAATGTGTGATTTGCATTTCTTTGAAGTAGCTAGTGGAAGTTATGTCAGAATCGGAAACAAACATTGATACAAAATAAAATAATGTCTAATTTGCATTTCTTTGAAGCAATAATTAGAAAATATGTGAAGATCAAAAACAAACATTGATACAAAATTAAATAATGTAGTTACTGCAATTTTATGAAAGCCAATTTTTTTTATTATCCTTCTGCAATTCTCAATTGGGTAAGTTTTTTATGTCTTAATTTGTAGTTATATGGCTAACTTACAGTGTCATTTCCTTGATGACACTCTGCAATAGACATTGGCATGACACTCCACTAATAGATGAAAATCCACCAATCATAAACATATTAGCTAGGAAAAGCACACACCAAACTCTTCATAATCTATACCATCCATGTACCTATCAATACAAGAATGTTTGCTTGTGCCTCATTTTTCTAGTTAGCCACCTCTAACAATTTCTACAAACTTAGATGTTAACTCTAATAATACAATGAGAATATTGACACCACAGTAAATAATGCAATTGAATAATATTCTCAGTGCACACAAATAAGAATTTCTAAAAACTTAAATGTAACACTAAAATATAGCGAGACTATTTATACAACACTAAATAATGCAAAACAATGATGTTCTTAGTGCACCAACTTCTTCAAAATTAGCCAAGATCATTAACAAAACAAAGTATTAGGCTCTACAAAGTCTACAACAACAAAGAGTCTGGAGCTAGACAAGGATAAAAATCTCAAACTATTTTGTTTAATCCCAAAAGCAGAGTTCTTGTGAAACATTATCCATAAATTTGAGTCGATAAATGTTCACTAAAAAATATGCAAATAAATCCCAATAAAACATCACATAAGAATATCAATCAGCAAGCCAACTAGGCAATGATCTAGTAGTGTAGCAGATAAATTTCCATGTTGATGATGGGCTCAAGATGTATTGGCCTTGCTTTAGAAGATGGTGAATATGCAATAGTGTAGGCTACACCAGTAAAGGTTGGATGGCAGTGAGTCTTGACAAACTTTGGTTTCTTAGGTAAAGCTTCTAAGTCTTGAGAGTATTCTAAGTTGTCCATGTTTCATTCCCCATATGATTAGAACTCAAAGAAGCATGAGTTATTAATAGTTTATCAAGTCTAGGAAATACAAATGCACCAAATACCTATTGTTGTTATTATTGTTGAATCTGTTGTAAATCACCCCTCGGCCTTCCACCCATTCTTTGTCATTGTTGGCTTTGCCTCTGTAATTGAAATGGTAGCATAAAAGTTTGCATATGTGTCATTCCAGAGAAAATCCCAAGTAACAATTGTTGTTAATAACCAAAACTTGTAGGCTGCAAGGAATTACAAGAATTAGGGAATATCTAGCCAAAGTAACTCCATGTGAATCAAAATTAAAGTACTACCAATCCCATTTACTAACCTATGGAGGAATCGAGCCATGAGGACCCTGACCATAGAATAGTTGTTGTGGGGCAAGCATTAGAGCACCAAGATGATATGGTGATAAAGTTGGTATTGCAGGAGTAACTCCAATAGGAGCTCTCATCTGAGCAATTTGAGCCTAGCATGACAACAAATCAAGCATTTACATTTTTTGCAAGCACTTGAATCTTCTATGCATCTAGCAAATCAATATGGGCATCTTGAATTTTCTAACATAAGAACTCTACATACCTATAGTCTCACCCTTCTCTCTAGTTTTCTTTGAGCCAATGTAACATAAAGAGGTTTTCTTCCAGCTATCTTTCCACTCATCTCAACAACCTACAATTCATGACAAATACATCACATTCAAAACTAGGCCATGCTGCAGTAGATAGCAAACAGGAAAATCTAGTTAGATACTATGAATTCAAACAAAACATCTAACATGATAATAAATAACATCTTACAACACATGACTTCTTCTGGAGAAGAAAAATCCACAAACCTAGATACCTCGCTCTGACCTTGGGAGTCCCTCACAACCTAAAAATAGTGGCATGATGTTAAGAAATTAAATGCACAAAAAAACTAGAATGTTTTTCCATGAGAAGCTATAGGAGCTGAATTTAACCACAATGTAATCCACAAGAAAATAATAAAATGGGCAAAACCTTAACAACATCATAGTCATGAGAAGACATACCTTGCAAGATGTTATGGTGCCAAATTTTAAAAACAATTCTCTTAGCTTTTCATCATCAATGGAATCATCCAAATTTTTCAGATACAAATTAGCACCTTGGTTTTTTTTTCCATTTTTGCCTTCCTCTCTTATTCAAACTTGTTTTTCAAATTCTGCCTCCCTTTCAACCTATTTCTGTGTCCTTCTAACATATCATTCCTTATCATCATTAAAAGTTTTTCCATTTAAACTCTCAACAACATTAGCTACATCATCTATATTTTAAAAATTAACAAATCCAAAGCCTTTGGATTTTCCATCCACATCCCTCAAAATAATTGCACTACTGATGGGGCCAAATTTACTAAAAATATTTTGCAAGTCTTCATCTATAGTCACGTTAGAAAAGTTTTTCACAAAAACATTGCTAAACTTGGGAGTACCCATTGATCGTTCTCTTTCTTGTCATCTCACAAACAAGCCAACATAGACCTTCTTTCCATTAAGAAACAAGCCATTCAATTTTCAATGGCACTTTGTGCTACCTCTTCTTGCTCAAATTGGACAATACCATAACCTTTGGACTGGCCATTATTATCTGTAGCCACTTTGTAAGAAAGAATGATCCCAAAAGTAGAGAATGTATCATATAATCCTCTATTATCTATACTTTTGTCGAGATTTTGAAAAAAAATAACTTTAAGATTAACACACAAATTTTGAACTATTATGTCATAGCAAGAAAAATAAATAAAAACCTACAATCTAGGTTAAAATTTTGGTGTAACATATTCACCTTGATGAAGATTTTTGCAAAGCTACTCTTCTGAATGCTTGGATCACAATGGGAAAACATTACTCTCATTGGCTTACCATTAACACCAATATAATTCAAAATCTCTAGAGCACAAGTTGCTGCAAATGCAAAAAATACTTGAATTTTATTTAACATATCATAAATCACAATCGAACTACAAATATCAATGCATTTAAGTGTTCTCAAGGAAAGGAACTTGGTTACAATTTTTGGAAATGAATAACATGCAAAAACAAGTGGTTAAACATGTTATGGAAACTGTGTTGTCAATTACAATAATAAACATTTAGTAATAGATACATAAACAAGCTTTGGTTAAGGATCTATAAAATAGTCTTTGGGCCCTTCATAGAAAAGATGCCAATTCAAACTTTAAGAGGCATGTGATATATTCAAATTAGGTAAATTACCACATTCATTCCTATGGTGCAATGCACCTTGATGAAGGAAATCAAGATGCAACTCCTAGGCAATCTAATACATATGATACCTTTGGGCTTGGTATTATGCCTCAAAGTAACTGCTAAAGCTACCAAATCCTACATATATTTTATGATTATTGAATACAAACTTAGAGTTGCAATGATGGGCACATGCCAACAAAACCCTTTGTTGGAGTTTTAGGAAATTTCCATTTCTAAATGATGGAAAAATTAAAACAAGTAGTAAAACTTCCCCTAGTTAAAGTATGCACAAACTGATTGACTATTCTAACTATCCAAAACATATTTAATCATCAAACTATTTTTTTTATGTACAAATGAGTAGATCCTTAACCAAATATGAAGGGCCCTAAATATCATTACTTTTGAAGGGAAAACTTGAAGGGCCACAATGTTATAATTCCGACCTACAAGGGCGAATCACATAAATAAGTAACTTCATTGATGAAGCGTGAGCTGCTAGAAAAGGGTTATGAATAGAAGATTTTGCTGATTCACTGACAATTTTACCATTACATGAACTATGAAAATTCAATAGTAAAAAATGGCCTTTAAAGGCATGAGATGCAAGATAATTTCTATGTGGACACAGGTGAAACTAATGTGGTATTCAGAGTAAAATGGCACTCTTTGGGAGATTTCAATAAAATTTCTATTAGGTGCCTTGAGTTTCCCTTCAAGGCTCAAGAAGATTGTCCATGTGCATGTTTGTAGCTATTTGTTCCACTCAATAGTCATCTATGGAAGTTGTGTAAAACATATCTGTGATGACCTCTACCAATAGCATACAGAAAAATAGTATAAATAGACCAAACAAACAACTACAACCTAGACAAACCCAAAACTATTCTAATCAATAGTTATTTTTGCACTTCACTCATATTACTTCAAAATAGTACACAAGTAGAGTGAAGTGCATCAAAGTTTCAAACTACTACAAATTACAATAACACACTCACTGGTAGATCTAGACATTAATATTCATATTCCCAATGTTAGTATGAATGTAGGTCTACTACTTAAGTGTTTCTACAGGAACTTGGACACTTCTATTTGAGATAAAGCCAAGTACATTATATAGAAGTGATATATGGTGAGAGGAGCACAATTGGGACCCAAAGTAGACAAATGTGAACTTGGATTAAAAATAGAAAAGGTGAACATTCAAGGGGAAAGGGTGAATATTCAAGGATGCACATGCAACTTTGTCAAGTGCTCCTAAATATCATATTTTTTAAAGGGGAAATTTTAAGGGACACAATGTTATAATTTTGATCTACAAGGACAAATCACATAACTAAGTAACTTCATTGATGAAGTGTGCGCTACTAGAAGAGGGTTACGAACATAAGATTTCGATGATTCACTGACGAATTTACCATTACATGAACTATGGAAATTCAACAATTAAAAATAACCTTAAAATGCACAAAATGCAGGATGATTTCTATGTAGATGCATAGGTGAGACTGATGTGGTATTCAGAATAAAATGACACTTTTTGGGAGAATTTAGATAAACCTTATGTTAGGTGCCTTCAATTTCCATTCAAGGATCAAACAAATTGACCATGTGCATGTTTTCATGTTTGTAGCTATTTGTTCCACTTAGTGGTCATCTATGGAAGTTGCACGTAAAACATGTCTGTGATGACCTCTACCAATAACATACATAAAAATAGTATAAATAGCCCAGACAAATAATTGCAACCTGGACAAACCCAAAACTATTCTAATCAACAATTATTTTTGCACTTCACTAATATTCCTTCAAAATAGTACACAAGCAGAGTGAAGAGCATCAAAGTTTCAAACTACTATAGATTACAATAACACGCCCACTTACAGATCTAGACATTATTCATATTCCCAATATCAGTTTTAATGCAGGTCTATTGCTTAAGTGTTTCTATGGGAACTTGGACATTGATGTTTGAGATAAAGCCAAGTACATTATGTAGAAGTGATATTTGGTGAGAAGAAGCGCAATTGGGACCCAAAGTAGACAAATGTGAACTTGGATTAAAAATAAAAAAGGTGAATATTCAAGGTGATTGATCGAAGATAAGAGAAATTAAAAATATACCTACATACATTCATGTTCAAATAACTTGATGTATTTATAGGCATAGGAACATATTCTTGTTAGTCACCACATCAACATGACCATATCATAATCAAATAAACAAGAAAAATTAATGTAATTAGAAAATTAAACTCTAGCATCTTACCATTATTTTAGCTTTAGCCTTGCAAGGATTAGAAGAGGGCAAATTGGTTGAATCCCCTCTATTGATGGAGTAAAAAGATCAAGCGCTTGAGTTCCTGCCCATATGAAAATGATCACTCTCTCCCATCTCATGCCACAAAAATTGAAGTGTCGTGTCTTCCCTCTTTGCTCAAAGAAAAATCAATAATAATATTTTTAGTTTTATTTAAAATAATAAATATAAATTATAATAATTTTTATATAGTTTAATTGCAATTGTTATATAATGAGTATTGATAGACAAATGATAATGCATACATATTTATAGAGAACAATGGTTAAATAGTGATAATGTATTCTTTTTTCTCATAGTAGATCTATAATAAGGTGTCTTCAATTTTTTAGTTTTTAATGATTATAGAAAATAAATATCAAAGATAATTTTTATTTATAATAATAGATATTAATTAATTGTGATAGTTTTTACAAATTTTATTATTTATGGTACTGAGTTTTAACTTTAAAGAATAATCTAAGTTTCTTTATAATAATCAAAGTAGTAATTTAAATATTTAAATTAAATTATTTTATCTTAAAATATCTCTTTTAAGGAGGAGTGTGATTGGAGATGATATGACTATATTATATTATTTTTCTTGATCAATTTATTTGAAAGACCTAATAAGTGGAACTACTCATTGCCTAACTAATTCTTATAATTGTTTGAAACTAATTAATACATAATTAAATAGCCCATAATATCATAACATTATAATGTTTTTGAATAACGACATCATCCTCTAAAAGAAAAAGTTATGTTCCAGATGACCATCGAATAAAATCTCCTAAGCCATTCAACAAAGTGTACTGCTTTTCCAGAAGATGGAAGGTGAAATCACAATTAATATGAGAAAGAGAAACTCCAAGGGCCATGAATGGACTATGGAAAATAAAATTAACTTAATCCATTAATAAATAAACCTTAGAAAAAGTGACAAGAGAAAGTACAAATGCCTAATTATTTGTGAGTCACTTATTAAGTCATTTATTAGGTAAGTTAATTTAGTCACTTGTATTTGGGTTACTAATTATCCAATCATTTATTTAGTCATTTATATTTGGTTGATCTTGTGATTTTACTTAGTGATCAACTTAGTCAATTATATTTGTAAATTTCAAAAATATACTAGAATGTGATTAGTTTTAGTTAGCTAACTAAAACTTTTAGTGGTGTGACTAAAAAGCTTAGTCACATAGTCACATATTTTCCAAAATGTACAAGTGTCCATGACTGCCATAGACATATTAGGAAGTGTGAAAAGTGTGCTTTCTTCTCAGGTAATCAAAGACTTATAGCCCTTCCACTTCACCCCATCCAGGTCGATCAACACTTTGCCCAATGGGGATTAGATTTTTTTGGTCCTATTAATCCACCTTCTAGCTCTGGTCATAGGTGGATTTTGGCTGCAACAGATTACTTTACAAGGTGGACAGAGGTAGTAGCCTTAAAGGATTATACAAAAGCTTTGGTGGTGGAATTCCTTAATGGAATTATTACAAGGTTCAGTGCTCCTTCCACCATAATATCATATAATGCCAAATCATTTGTAGGAGCTCAGATTTGTGCATGGGCAATTGATCATGGCATTCACTTGAGCACATCTTCCAATTACTACCCTCAAGATAATGGTTTGGCTAAGTCATCCAATAAGAATTTGATTAGAATCATCAAGAGGACTATTGTAATGCCCTGCCAAGGGATCCAAAGAATTAACCTAGAATTTCACTAAGTTTGGTAACATTATTTTTTTTTTACATGAAAGTAAATACCATACATAACTTATTCACAATAATGGAAGCAATAGCAATGTCCGTCTGAAAAGTAAACATAATATACATAACAGATTACATTCTTTAAGATCCCTTAACGTTGAATTACATACATGAATCCATCTAGTACAACAACCACATGAAATAATAATGATAAGTCCAATGTTCATACATTACATTTCCAAATGCTCAATCATCCACTGTACATGTCACAGGGTATGAAAGCTTAAAAGAATATACATATGTGAAATAAGGCACATCATCCTATTCTAATCCATGATACATCAAAGACAATCACATGATACATCATCATAGAAGACATATACATCCATCATAAAGATCAAACAAAATAAACTAAGTGCACGGTTCCTCCCAACCGTTAATAGCATCATTAGACCATCGTGGGCCCTAGCCATCCCTCCGTGCGTAACATCCCAAATCACCGAAGAGATCACCGGTAATAACATAGTAGGAATGTCACTCCTACAACATCATATGTAGAAAGTAATCTAACATGCAAATATAAGCATAAGATAACATCATCTAACATATGCTAATCATCAATGAAAAAGGATACATATCCACCATCACGAAGGATGCATCAGCCACGATGCCTCAATGAATCTCAAATGATAAGAGTGGAAAATACACTACCACCCGACTGCGTGGTACCTAAGTGGTCCACTCCCACCGTGCTGAGGAGATAATCTCAAGTCCCAAACAGGCTATCCATAACACATAGCACAAATCTCTATAGTCCATGAATCCTAAAAGTATACTAACTCAAGGGTTCCAATCACGAAACTGACATCTACTTCCCAGAGGCACACAATGACATGTAGGAACCTACTATGCAAGTGGGAAAGTGTCATTGCAATTATCACGTACAAGTTACCCTAGCAGTTAGCTAAACTCCACGAGTCCATACTGATTTCATGTGGCCACTAGTATCCTCTCATACTGACGAGGCATACTACGGAATGCAAGGTCGCAACCATGCGTCTCACTACTCCCATCCTAGCCTGTACAAGCACTCAAGGCATGGGCGAGAACAAAACAATTATCTTTTTAGGTTCATTTTGTTAGTATTAGGTGTGAATGTTATCACTTATTAATCCAACTTACAATGAGTTACCCTGGCAGCCTCTTAGGGCCCCGGCCCCCATTGCAAGCCACTTCCCGTCACTACATGCAGATATCCTACCCTAATGCTCATGGACTCATAAATCTCAAAATCGCAAAAGATAATCCATAAAATCATCAAATATGCATAAAAACATCAAATCTCCATGAGCAAACATCCATAGAAAAACATGAACACAACAGCTCTCTATTGGCAACTGAAGTATCACTGATAATCAAAGTATCCAATGGTTCTCAATAACCAAAATATATATCTCAATCATACTGATCGAAGACTCCAAAAATGGTTGAGTCAAACATGTCACAACATGACATCATCAAGAATAAATCCACATCTCAGTCTCATCATGGCGACTAGAAAATAATCAAGGATAACTGATTGATAACTCAAAAATGATTAGCTCAAGTGTCTCATACGCATACATCTCAGCTTCACACATGAAGATTGATGAACAAATACAAACAGTAAATACAAACATTTCATAGAGCATACAATCACATTACCATGGTTGGGCTTATAAAGATCGAGACCAAATAAGATCAACATGCCAACACATCTCATAACCCCCGAGCCTCTGGTAACAACCTAGGACTGGTCAACACTAGTTAACCCAAAACCCAAAACAAGAAGCATATAGAATACACAATGCGAACACATGTTTTGGTTTTGCTAAGTT
Organism: Cupressus sempervirens; assembly: GCA_028749045.1. Taxonomy (NCBI): domain Eukaryota; kingdom Viridiplantae; phylum Streptophyta; class Pinopsida; order Cupressales; family Cupressaceae; genus Cupressus; species Cupressus sempervirens. Next base: position 458,986,772 of record CM053787.1, read on the forward strand.
TTAAAATTTGAATTTAGAAGTCTCAGTTTGCGTATTCCCAACCCATGTATTTGTTTGATAGATAAAAGTTTCTCCTCAAAACTACTAGACTCCATTTGCTAATTGTACTAATAATATTTTGTCTATATAAACGTTGTTTGAAAAAGATCTCTATCACCAACCAATAAGACTCATTGTAGATTTTAACATGAATAATCTCCAAATTCTTAACATTATCATCTTCATTAAACAACTCTAAAATTGTTTAATATATATTAAATAGTATTCAATATACATTATAAAAATTTCACTATATTAAAATCTCTTTTCTTTAAATTTTCTCTTATTTAAAAATCCATTTACTTAGATTGACTAATAATTAATTACACTTCTTCTACTATTAACTAATCTTAATTAAATTTGATTTAATTAGATTAAATAATAAACCATATAAAACTAATGCATATTAATAAGATTCTAATAAGGGAAGATTGCAATAATATCTTTAATCCATTCCATGCTTTGGTATATTATTTTTTCTTGTGAAGTTTTAGCATAAAGAACTCTTGGTTATGGGAAATGGAGAAATATTTGTCTTTGAATAAAAAAATCTTAGTACGATGGCCATATCTCTCTAATGAACCGTTGGATCGAGCTGAAATTGAAATATGTTGGAGAGGGCCAAGTCGCACCAATTCTGACTGGAGCAATCGAATAAATTTGATCACAATAAAAAGTTATGAATGACTGAGTTCGGGTCTATCCAAGGGGCAGCGACAGGGCAGTTTGTGATGAATTAAATTTTTTTTCTTAAAATAATTGTTCTCTAAATTTAACCATAAAAGGGTTTATTCATACGCATCTAAAAATATAATTGATAGAAAGATTACATCTAATCATTTGAATTTTCACCATAAAATTTCTATTTTAATTCCAAATCTTGTCTTTCTAATTTAATATAAATTCGAACACAAATCCGGTTCATATCTAATTATTTCTCCTTAATTGGATCTAGGGTTTTTCTATTGTTTTCTTCTCAACCAAATAGCATATCTAGATTCCAATTTCAAATTATAGATTCAATCATAAAGAAGTTTCAGACACATATAACAGACACGATGAAGACAAGAATGCATGATGCGGAAATAGCATAAGTAAAATCACAAGAATCTACCCGGATTCTAATGCTAATTCGCTCTTCCTCAGAAAACCCGCAGAGCAAGCTCCCTTCTTTAGAGTTCTTGAGTCCTCCAATGCTCCAATTGCTCTCCACCCTCTCCCTAAGCTTCTATGAATGCCTGAATACAAAGAGCTCTCAAGAAACCTTTGGAATGCTTTTTGAAACCGCTGAAAGGTGTCACCAACTAAGCATGGGTCTTTTCCAATTCTTTTTGATGAGTCATAGAATTGTAGACACCTTGTGCTTAATTGATGCACTAACCCCCATGTTGTTGACACATGTTAATTCTCATGCAAGCTTATAACTCCAATAATTTCTATTTAAATTTTATAACTTTTATTTTAATCTTTTATAACTTTTATTATTATTATTATTTTTATTACTTTATTATTATTTTATAATTATTATTAATTTTAATTTCTAATTTTCTTGTATTTAATTCCTTTTTCCCAATAATTCACATTACAATCAAAATATCAAAGATCATGATATTTTATTAATCTTCTCAAATAAATAATTTATTAATTAAATCTATTTGTTAAGACTTAATTAATGGAAAATTCACCATAGACCTCCAAGATAAAATATGAAAACCCATCATAGAACAAATCATACAAAATAAATCTAAAGGGTTAAAATCACGAAATATGTCATCTAACACATTCGGTGGGTATTCAACTTTGATACTTGTCCTAACTCACTAGGACAAATGGTTTTTAGGTTTGGGATTTGGACTTGAGGATTTATCTCCCTTCTCTTATCATTGAGATAGTATAATAGGGTACGCTCATCTTGGCAATTCAGGAAAGTCGATACCCGATACTTGCAACCTGCAGAAAAACCATGCATGTACATACAATATATAATGCTAAGCTAAACAGAAAATGGCAGGAAGTGGTGCATCGTGTAGATCCCGACTAAGCAGGTGACTACGACTCCCTTCCTTAACCACATCAAAAATGCCATACAATAAGAAAACACGCACATCATACACATGCAAGTATGGGGTAAGTAACCATAATAAAACACATGAGATAATAAACCATCTAACTAATCATCATTAATAACTGAAAACGATGTAATGATCATCATACATACATGAAATGTAAAGTCTAAATGATCTCATCATATATCAACTGAATCCTTATCATAATATCTGATAGTGTCAAAACAACACCACTAAACCATCAACATAAAACTAGTCTACATAGTCTGATAACAATAAGTCTAGAAAAGATGTGAACGAGGGTAGGCACTACAACTATTGAAGATAATCAAAGGTGTTGCCATCATAAATTAAGAACTGCCCTGTAGGCTGACAGAATAACACCTAAAAGGGCTATTGGAAATTCTCCATTCATGTTAGTATATGACAAGGAAGCTAGACTTCCTATCCCATTGGAGTTTCCTACCCTTGAGCTAGATCATCAATTGGAACTTATTGAAAATTATGCCATGTCTATAAGAATGGAAGATTTGATGGAGCTGGAAGAGAAAAGGAATCAGGCCACACAAACTTTAGAAATACATTAGCAAATGATGAAGAGGAACTTTGATAAGAAAGCTAAATCTAGAATTTTCAGAGAGGGTGATCTTCTGTTGAAGTGGGATGCATACAGAGAAAAAGTAGGGAGACACTCAAAATTTGATGTCGTATGGAGTGGTTCCTTTGTAATCATCAGTTGCAAGCAAGCCAATGCTTTCTAGTTAAGCAGCCTAATGGTGAAATCTTGCCTATTCCAGTTAATGGAATATATCTCAAGCCTTATTTCTGATAGGAATAAATGTTCATGTATAATTGGTTAGTTTTTCTTCCTAGTCTTTCCTATTTTCCAAGAAGTGCACGGGCACATGTTTTGTTTTTTTTGTAGCAAAGAGTTTTGGTTCCAATTTTGTAGAGTTGTAGAGGTAGAAGGGCATGTTTTATAGCTCCAAATGCGGCAAAGGTGATGAAATAGATAAGTTTTTCTTTCAAGATTCAAAGACTCCATAGCCTAATGGATCTTTTTGTGGTCACTGGTCTTATGCCAAGTAGGCTTGCATCCCCTCTAAATTGCCAGAAATATTAGCCAAAAATGTCCTCCCACCAAAAAATCAAATTCAAAAAATAATCCATTCAACGGTCACTTAGGGTTTTTATGAAATAATTTAATATTAGCTATATTTTTTATTTCATGTCATGCCTTAGAACATTTCTAGTCGCAACCATGCAATTCACGTAGTCATGGTTGGTTAAGTGCTTAACCAAGGTCAGAGTGGTGAAGGTGTGTTTTCTTTGTTTTCACCTAATGGCAAGGTTATATTGACATACTGTGGTTTAAGTCATGACAGTGTGGAAAGGGAAAGTCTTCAATTTTTTAAGAATAAATTTTTCACTATTAGATCTTTCTAATCTACAGCCAGTGCATGGTCACAATAGGTTAAGAAGAAGATAAGGTAAGAGTTGTGATCAAGCGATTTCCCTTGTTTCACTTGGTCACAAGGTTAGAAGGTGAACCTCAGGTTAAGGAGGCAACGATGTGGATACGGCCAGAATCTCAACCTTCATAGGGTCACAGTGGTTAATGGAAAATTTTAGGGGCAAGTTGTAAAGCATCAATAACCAATGGCTCACAATTTCGCAAGCAAGAACTGTTATTGAAGAAAGGTGGTGGTGAAGTTGTGATCATAGGCAGTCAAACATAAGATATAAGATCGAATGCTGGTAGAGTAGTAGAATGGTAAGAGATGTTTGGTCCATGTGGAAAGGCTTAATGGTTTACTTTAGTTGACCAAGTAACAAGACTAATTTGGCAAGTTGATGACAACAAAAATAGGTCCTTGATGATGAATCTGATATTTATGATCTCCTGTAACTAGTTTCATCGTTCCTTGGGTCTAAGAAATGCAAAGGAACACTCCATCACCATCAGTTGATCCATTTACTCTGTCAGAAGTTAATGATCATTGTTCTTGACCTCTCAAAACTTTGTTTGGTGAAGAAGTGATCTTTTCGCATATGGATTTGCGTTGTGATCAGATCTTTTCCAATTTTGCAGTGATTATTCTCTATAGATTTGGTTTTAGTGGTTGAATTTTATCTTAGGGTGAAAGCTATCTAAGTTAGGCTTACACTATAAAAGAAAATGTTGTACTCTTTCTTAGGGTCAGATCTTCTATGTTTCTCTAGTATTGCCCCAACATGCTACTGTGAATTCCCGCTTTGCCTCTAAATTATATGACATATTGTCTTATATCCTTCAGCCATTAATGTATTGTGCAGGCTTTCTGCCTCTCTTCGATGTACTGTGGATATCTATAATCTACATTTATGTATCTCTTTGTGTCATTCATTTGGTTATCTGGTCTATATGTAGCTAATAGATTAAAGCAAGTCTGAATCCCTATATCTTTGGTATTTTGTGTTAATGGTATTGTGCATGTATGGGCAGAGATTGGTGTGAACACCCTATTTTGGTGCATCACCTCCTTAGAATAGATTAGGTAGTTACTTTCATATATTCCTTCTCCCTTTTCTCTTCAAGAGTACTTTAAGTGCATCTTGATTTCAAGTCTCACAGCTTGGAGGTTGTTTCCATGTTTCACAAGGTTGTCCTTAGGTAAAAACTTTGGACAAGGGTGCAAGCTTTTGTGACAACACTACACTTTCTTACAAGATGGTTTTTTCTTTCATGCACGTGGGCAACTAAAAATAGCAGCAAGCATGAAAGACATATTGTTGCATGGAAACCCTTCCCAATGTTGAAAATGGTGAAGCTTTCCAACACTAGAACACCTTGATCTTGAGCAAGAAACACTTGCTCCTTCTTTTGATACTCACCCACATGTTCAAGAGTAAACATAACCAAGGGAAACATGCATTATTGTGGAGCTAGATGCCTTATGGGGAATCCTCTTGATGGCTCCAAGTTTAAGAAATTATCCTTGACCACATTGTTGTGCTCTGCAACCTTGAAATCCTTATGACCAACAAGGGTTGGCTCTGATGTTATGGGTGGTAGTGTGCTCTCCTCTTGTTATCATATCATGGGAGACTTCTTACTGCAACAGTTGGTCTATCTTTTCTTCTTTTTGCAGTAGGCCCTCAAGTTCCACCATAGGCTCAAAAGACAAATTTTGTCCCTCAAGGATAGGAACAATCTCATTATGCTTTTCCTCCTTGAATCACTATTGCAACACATGTTCTTCAATTACCAGCTTCTCTTGTTTTGTCTTTGATGTGGGAAAAGGCATGTCCACTTCATCAACAATGAAGAAGGGGAAATAATCATTTGAGGGCTCACCATCATCAACATGGGGAGGTTTTTGAAGTATAGGCTGAGATTTAGGGTAGCTTGAAATGGAAATCTAAGGAGGATTGCTTTGTCTAAAGCTAGAAAACTTTCTCCTTTGTGGTTGTTGTGCTTCAACTTCTCGCATTTGGGAAAGCTTGAGCCTTACCTCCCCTCATATTTCCTTTGTCTTAATTCTTCCTCCTACTGCAACCTAAGGAGGGTATGGTGAGATTCATTAAAAATGTCAAAATCCTTAGACACCATGCTGTAAACATAAGGTTTTCTCTCCCACATCTCCTTGTAATCCTTAATCCAAGAAGTTATAATGAGCATAACATAAGAAAAATCCCCAAAATCTTTATTTGGGTACAAATTTTCAACATAGCTTAAAAAAAATCCAAGTTTAGAAAACTTGAATCCCAAATTATCTAAATGATCTTGGAGCCAACCTATCTTTGAACTGAGGTCTATTTTCGTCTTCATCTCTTGTTTCTTTAGAAACTCCTGGGTTGTGATGAAATTGGAGGGGAAATTTTTCACATATTCATGGCCATAATGATGTGATGGGTTGGAGTAAAATTAGTCTCCTAGTGATCTAGGTAATCATGTTGGCCATAACCAAGATGTGGCTTAGATGGGGAATAGGAGCGCTAAAGACTAGCCTCTTCATGATATGGGGGAAGTGGGAGACATCTCTATGAAGGGAGTCCATAATAAATCATTTAAGAAAATAACTTCATAGAAATCCTAAAGAAACATAAAAAATTGAAAATTGTACCTGCACTTGGTCTATTAAAACCAAAAGATGCATAGAGTCGCAATAGTATTGGATAAAATGCCTCCAAAGGCCAATGGCACTAAGAAAGACACCCAATTTCTCAATGAATGGATCTTCAAACTCGCTAACTAGTGGACTTATGAACTGAAATCTTGTCCCACTAGCCATGCCAAAAAATAGTGACACAAAATGCACCCTTGCTTGAGGTATGACCCTCAAGCGACCTTGTGTAACATGGAAACAACCTTCAAGTGTGGGACTTGCACTTTGAGGTTGAATATTTAGAGAAGGCCAACTTCCTTACAATCATGATGCATCTATACTACTACTTAAGAGGAAAAGGGAGAAGGAATGCATGAAATTAAATGCTAAAAGGGAAAGGGGGTGATGTACCAGATTGAAACACAGTTACTAACTATACTTTTAGATGCACAAAACATGATCAAAACATTTAAATACACAAATCTTAGCTCAAATATACTCTTTCAAAATTCACATGAAGGTAAAACTAGTGAGATGGTACAAGGAAACAAGTTCACAAGACAATATTCAATAGCAGGCTACACATGATGTGCAATTATGAAAGAACAAAAAAGAAATAACCCATACAAGGAAAGATATTGCACAATGTATTAGACTAGCAAGATAAGGTAAAGCTAATATTTTCATTCATGCAAGGTAAAAGGATGACAAATACAGAGCATAATGTTGTTGTAATGAACTAGAGAATAACCTAGAAAAAATATTCACAACTTTCCTTTATAGATCAGGCATAACTTAGATCTTTACATGAAGTTTGAACCCCAACCAGACTGGAGTTATATTTACAAAAAGCAATAATGAATATCAGAATAAAATCTAATCATGAAATGCAACTTGCTATTTGAAATGATAGAAAAGCCAAAAATGAATGCACCCAACCATAAGGGAGATCTGATCCAAAAGATTTGATCATTCCATGCATTAAAGAGGCATGGAGATGCATTGGCATCATGCAAACAAGGTCCAATATTCATCCAATATTTAAGAATTGTCCTTGGAGACATTGTTGGATGTCAAAGAACGAATTTCACCACTGTCAATAAATACGGGTAGGGATAACACACACATTAACCCACCTACGTAAACTATAGAGTTTACCCATGTGGAAAAGATCAAATCTACCTCAAAAGTGGTGGACTGTTGATGTAGGTATTTCTATTTAAAATGGATGACCTAGATGCTCCAAAAATCTCCTAATAAATGATTAAAATAAAATTGTAGATGAATACCTTTTAATTTGATGGTCGACACTTTTGCCAATGCCCGGTGGAAGAAACAACATATGCTTTCACTATTTTACAGGCTACTAAAAATGACCTCTACAAAATAGCACAATGGGATAACATGAAAGGCCAGCCACCAACTAACATGTTAACCCACCAAAGAATCCATCCCATTGAAAATCTCTCAGATCAATCATATGTGATGGGCTGAATGGGGGCAAAAATAGCCAACAAATACCTTTGTCACTTTTGGGATCAAACTTTCTTGTGAATTCATCTCTCTTAATATAACGTCTGCTACCAAAAACTTTGAAATGATTTATACTAGGAGTATGTAAAAACCATATTTCATAGGGAGTCTTGCCAATTCCTTTCTTCATTTGTATCTAGCTCATAATCTAGACTGCAATACTAATTGCTTCTCTCCAATACATCTTGGCAACATGTAATATCCCCTCTAAGAATGGATTTTTTTTTGTAGAATAATAGTTGGAATAAACACATAGTCAATCTATTAATGAATATATCATATAGTAGAAATTGTTACTAATTGGTCAATTAAAATATTTTGATAAAAACATATGGATAAAAGTCATAGCTAGGCATTTGTTATGCCAAGAGGCATAAAGAATGCCAGAAGAATATCCCAACACATGAATATGTCAAGGAATATGTTGTATAAGGAAAAAAAATTGCATGGCAATTATAAAAAAATTTGAATATTAAAATTGAAATAAATATATGAATTATCATTTGACATTCTAGAAAAAAATTTTGGTGAGAGTTATAAAAAATATTTATTTTAATAAATTTAATTTAAAATTGCAAACGCCATTTGGCATTCACAAAAAAATTTAAAGCCAAATTAAAATATGTCATGTCATTTGGCAATCATAATTATTAACAAATAGAAATAGAAAATAAATTTATAAATGATATATTCAAAATATTAAATTGAAAAGTCAAATTAAAATAGAAATAGGATTTTGGTGTAGGGGCACCTAATCATGAAACGATACATAGATATATTAAACTTCATGTATTAAATCCCAATGTAAAGTAATTAAAAATTCCACAATAATGTTAAATTTAAAATGTAAAAGTACAACATTGAAAAATTAGAAAATTTTGAAGATGTATAAATATGTAATTGATGCATTAGATAGGAATTCAAACAATCGTGTTCGAGTAGTTCATTGATGTGTAACTCCTAAAGAAAGGGTTATTATAAAAGGGTGGAAATCGATCAAAAGGGATATGTTAGAGAGAGAGAGAGAGAGAGAGAGAGAGAGAGAGAGAGAGAGAGAGAGAGAGAGAGAGAGAGAGAGAGAGAGAGAGAGAGAGAGGACAATTTATGATGAAAGATGGCTCTTTGCATGTACAGCTAGAGCCATTTGACTGAGGAGTGCAATAATAGAATTCAGCTGGTTAATATTATGGATTTGTAAGTTGGAAATCAAATAATAAAGCTTTAATTTATTCCTATTATATTCTCATTTTGTGTTTCAATTGCTACAGATGATATTGGGTATTGACTCAAAGTTTGGGCATTGATTATCTTTGGAAAACCAATACAAGAGTGAGTCATTTACACAGATTTATTAATATAGATTTGAAAATATATTGATATGCATTTGATATTTTCATACTCATATGCTTTAACCAAATTGGATATGCAGATGGTTCTATGTGAATCAAATCTAATTTCAAGAATAAATTACAGATAGTTTTCTATCTTATTTTGGGAGTCAATTCAATAGTGTTATTCCAAAATGCATTAGTCATAAAATTAATGGTTTTTAGCTCTTATTGGTTCCATGTTCTTTCAAGTCTCAACATTAAATGCATAAATGCAGATTTCTAAGGGCGTAGCTATCCTCCAGACAAAATGCACCTTTGACCAAAATTTTAAATTTTTTTTTAAAAAAAAACACAACTGATTTTGTTGAAATTTTTGACATTTGTTCTTCATGATCTATATGCTCTATAATCGAAAACAATAAAAATTTGAGAAAAATGCATTGTGTTTTCGGAGATCTAAAGAATTATTTTTCAACTTTTGGTGCATTCTATCTGGAGCATAATCAGTGCTGATTTCTAACACCAACTGGGTATAGGTGAATAAAATTGATTAGTGCCATGATTTTATGATCAAATTTTATGGCACATATTCTTTGCCTTAAATGTCTCGAGATTGAGGAATTAGGTCTTTAAACATGTAGTTGCAGCTCTATTTTATGAGCATGAAATAGAATCACCATTGGTTATTCACACAAAATTTTCAGATTAAAACAGTTGAAATTTCTTTGTAAAGTATTGGGTGTGATTAAAAAAAGATCAAATATTGGAATATTATAAATGGGACGGAGTGTTTCCAAAAGATTATAATTGTAACTAAATTATTATTATTTATTTAATAAAGATTAATTGAAAATATATTAGTCTAAAAATAATAATAGAAAAATAAAATATGGAAATAGACACCTCTTATTTTTATAAATTATAATTAAGATGTTTCTATTTTTTCTTTATGTTTTTTTATTAGAAATATCATTATATTTAACTAGAAATGTAAAAAGTAATAATATAGAAACAACTTATTTTTCTATTAATAAGAATTTCTTGGTTTTCATTATTAATCATAATTAATGAGTTCTTTAAAAGTAATATGAATATTATGAACAATAAATTTTAAAGAAAAGAAATTCAATATTGAATATACATGTAATATAAGTTCATTAAAGAAATGGATCATCAATTTTTTGAAAATATTAATTTATAATTTATTATGTATAATTATTTTTCAAATAAAATTATTTACTATTTTTTCAATTAATGTTTCAAATCACAATATTACCCTAAATAAATTGAAACTTACCCAACAAAATTAAGACTTGGCTCTAATACTAAATTAAGTTGAAATCTAAATTTAATTATAACTTCACCTCTAATCTTAATTAAATGTTGATAATTATTTATCTAATATATTAGATATTATAATTTATGTTTAATTAACTTTGAGAGAGAGAAAGAGAAGATGCAAAATGATGAGATGAGGGAGGGGAGAGAATGTGAAAGAGGGTAATTAGGGGGTTTATTCAGAGAGAGAGAGAGAGAGAGAGAGAGAGAGAGAGAGAGAGAGAGAGAGAGAGAGAGAGAGAGAGAGAGAGAGAGAGAGAGACTATGTTTTTAATATAGAGGGGGATAGAGGGAGAACTAGATAGGGGGAT